>CM056384.1:22528710-23128710 GCA_029718625.1 Synaphobranchus kaupii
TGCATAATATTCAGGAGGTGACATTCCAGTTCGTTCATATCCTCAAGGTGACAAGGTGGTGAGCAATTAAAAGGGCCACAGAGTTCAGTGCAGAAGTTCAGATTCAGACAGGCAGTCCTAAGCACACACCACACCGAATTTGGTGCCATTTTAATTGCATGTGACCCTGAAAGTCCAACTCTGCAACAGAGTCTGTAAAATTAAAGATGACAGGCATTCAAAACAGGTCTTGTGATTATGATTAGACAACAAAGACTTCACTTTATTTCTCCTTTCATCTGCGGTATGGTAGCCCGTTTTGCTACGGGAATAACTGTGTTCATTATTTGTTTGACGGCCGATTGTTGGTTTTAAAAATAATCAGTGGTATAATTTCCCAGACTTTCAGCATGTGAACTATGTGAAGAGCCTTTAACAGCGGTGGCATTTCAGACGACTCACCGATGGGTAAAACATTCACGAGCAAAATTACTCTCATTCAAGCACCACCTCTAACTTTCACCTACCGTTTAATGTTCTAATTTTTATATCTGTCCTTTGTGGATTTAATTAAATAAATAATTACATGGGAAACACCACAATTTCCACAAACATTTTGTAGAATTAAATAATTATGAATGCTGATTTTGGTTGAAATAATAAATCCCAGAGGAATGTTGTGAGGTTTCTGGCTTAATTACATTTTGAAAACCAGTATGTTATGATACCCTTTATTTGTAACTATTTATTTACAGCATACCAATGTCTGTGTAAACATTTTTTTTCCTGATATAATCAAGTCATTAATCTAGCTTAGTGTGACATACAATCCTAATGGTTTAATTGCACAAATTTCCCCGGTAATATAATGGTAACATTTTGAAGCCCTCAGAATATAGCTATTCTGTTGTGAATCTAAAATATTTTGTTTGAAGAGCAAATTATGGCCTTTAAAGGAAATAATTTATTAAAATATTTATGAGTGTGTGTTGGGTAACTCCACTGTCATAAGGCAGTACTTGTAGATGAACCTCTAGATTATATCAGTGTTGTTTATTGTTTGTATGATCAATTATGGGAGTTACTTATAAGAGTAATTGAGTCGTTCATTTTTATTATTATTATTATTATTGTTGTTATCATTTACTGCCTTAATTTAATATTGGGTCTTGAATGATTTCATGTACACCAATCTTACTCCATGTTTAAATGCTATGTATAACTCCTGAGTAAGTCCTGAGCAGCCAGGGTTTTATATAGATCTTTAATGTAACCATGATTAGAGTGGAGCTATTGACTTATGTACTAAAATTATAGATAAGAAAAGCAAAGGTATATAAACTGTAATGTAAAAAGCCACATGGAATACTTGCAACTTGCTCTAAGAATTACAGCTCATTTTGTAATTATAGCTGGGCTATATTTCTGCAGAATGCAATATCCTGGAATAAGAAACTATGGGTTTGCGTTCATTATTACCCTTTGTCTATTAAGCTTACCCTATCCATGGTGGCCCCCTAGTGGTAGCGTTGACATCCTAATTATAGTAGCCTATTCATATTTCTCTTAAATTATACATTAATTTACCTTAACTAAAAAAAATTGACAACTCCTGGAGGCTATGATATAGTCCACGTCTACGAATCTGTGACTCTACAAACAGACCAGGAAGGCATGCATTTAGCTATGCATTAGCTACACAGCACTGACAATCCGATCACAACAGCTTGACCCACATTGCTTTGTGCATGGGCAAAGGCTAGCTTTAGCCCTTAGCATTTTGCCTCTAAAGTAAGGCGTATTTTGAAATAAAGAAGATGTTTCGAAAAAAGCAAATATATGACGCATCTTTTTTTAAACAGACAGTAGCTCATTTAAAACGATTGTGTCTTTATTAAAAAAAGGGATGTTTTATTTTTTTTAAAAACAGTGGATTTCTTCATGAATAAAGCATCTTATTTAAAACGATTGCTTCTTATTAAAGAAAAAATGTTTTAATTAAAAAGACAGTGGTTTCATAAATATATAAACAACGTTTTTTTAAAGATAGCAACTAATTTAAAAAGATGGCTTCTTAAAATTTTTTTTAAAAAAACATCTTTTTTTAATAAGTGGTTTCCTAAATATATAAAGCATCTTTTTAATAAAAGAGAACATCTCTTTAAGAAAAGATTGGTTCTTATTTTTAGATTTATTTTTAGGGGTTTGCCCTTCAGGGCCACTGTAGGGAATGCTCAACAGTTTAAAGGGATACACTTTGGGTGTGATTTACTAAGACCTTTCGCGTGTGCAAAACTTTTTTTTTTGCACACACTAAAGGTCTTAGTAAATCAAGCCCTTTAAATGCAATATGAGAGTTAATAACAAAATATCTGAAATAAGATGCATTAGGAAATTAGTTCAAGTTCTGTCATCCACGCTAGAGGTGGTGCTTATTTTCTGAGATTTTAAAAAACATTTTGTGCAGTAACTAGCAGTATATTTGAATTAATGTAAAATTTCACTTAAGGTCTATACTTAAAAAAAACAAAAAAAACAAACCAAAACCATAAAACCATCAAGTTTTTTTTTATTGTTTTAGAGGGGCATTGGCAAATTAAAAAAAAACAGACATTATAATTCAGTGAGCAGCCCATCTACTTGTACTTCATGTTTAATCATACCAAAACTAAACAACAATTTATCTAGCACCACATCACAGGATCTACACCACTGTCACAATATGGCAGATGAAGTCAAACAGTGCAGCCAATGAGGAGGATTGTTCTCCAAGTGATTGACGGCTCTTTATTAATCTGTTTTGGGCACGCAGGATTAATCATACCAGCCGGTTTGATCCTGGAATGGTTGTTTGGGTTGGGCTTTTATCAATGCCAAGTCAAGCCAATTCAATGCGGTGGAGTCCATCTCCGCAGTGTTACATTTGTGCACTTATGCAGTGCTGGGGTTGATGCAATACGAAAGAAGTTGTAGCTTTTTTAATGTTAGTTGGTTCCTGACAGCTAAAGAGATTTTGAGGCTAACTTTGGAACAAGACTCTTCTTCAATTTCCACAACAGGTGAAGGTGAATACCTATCTGTTGGGAAAAGGCTACAGCACTTGTACACAGTACATGCACTTTTGGATATTGGAAACTTACTGTTGATGAGCAATAATACAAAAGAGGACAAAATGGCCCCTAGATTGTTGAAAGATTTGTTATTATTTCAGCTACAACCTCTCACATGGGTCTAGTGGTCAATTCAAGTGATTGGGTGCAAAAATGCTCACGGGTGTATCCATATTTCTCTCCTTTTTGCTGTACTGATTCCCCTTACAGTAATTTCAGAGCCGAGTCTGTCATTCTCCGCAGGTCTGAATTGAGTAGGTACAGCCTTTTCTTGTCAGGACATGTTTGCCAGTGGCTCCAAGATGAGAGAAACACAAAATCTAAACAGCAAACCATCGCTGATTCTTTTTTTATCAGTGCATAAAAGTATATTAATATCAAAATGGAAAAATAACAGAAAATTGGCCTCGAGCTTAGCTGAACCGTGTTCATTCTGAGCAGCTATCTACACAGGTGATTTCAGAAACAGCCATGATAAACAACTGAAGTGGCAATCTAGGTTGAAATAATGTGATGTGCTGCAGAACGTCTGATCTGCCTGCCTGGGCGTACACTCAGAGGCCAGAACAGAATACGACCAGCACCTTAGCATAGATCACACCATTCACATTAATCTTACACATTCTCTGCGGAATGTCTCCTGTTATGGATTTCTGCAAAAAAAATACATTTCAAAGGATATGTGCAACTTTCTGTTTTCACTTCCAAAGAATGTCCATGAGTGCACCTCACCTCCTCCTGCTCCGATCCCAATGTAGAAACACTCGTATCCCCGATCAAATTCCTGCATTGCATGTTTGTGCTGTTAACAGAGGTAATCATTCAGTGTTTTTGATTGCATGTGATTGGTGAGGTTTTGAATTTCCTACATGGTGTAATGGTAGAAAATACAGTCTGATGGAAATATTATAGTTGGCTCAGGGGAAATACTGAAAAAAACACAAAGGAAAGCTGTGTAATAATCTTTGCTTTTTCATGATATATGTGCTCTCCCGTCCACCTTCCCAGCTGGGGAAGGGGCGAGTAGGCCGAGAGAATCGTTCCGTCTCTCCGGTTATATCTGTTAGCGTGTCCGAGTGAAGCCATTAGCCGTCATACGATGTTGCGGTGAAATGACAGCCGGAGAAGCGTGTGTAGCCTAATTTACCACACATCGACACAAAGAGGACAAAGAAATGTCCAAAAAGGACAAAGAACAGCAAGGCTTCAAAAGTTTCCAGCAACACTCACCCAAGGAAACCACTTGCCGAAAAAGGACAGTCCAACCCAGAGACGCTGCCAAAAAGACAGAACTTTCTGGACACATCAAAGCCACAGAACCAGCCTGTGTACTCCAGTACAATAAGACTGACACAAACATCCAGGCAATAGTTTAGGACAAGTTTTGTTTAATGTTTATTGTCAATGTAATTACATGTTTGATTGTGTTCATTGTGTTTGTATTTAGAGTATAACATCAGATCGCTTAGAGGCTATCGACAGCCAATTAGCTTCACATAAGCTAAAGTTGTAGAGCCTACTCTAATTTACAGCGAGCAACTAACAATCCGCCTCCCGTTTTAATCGAGATCTATGCATGCTATACTAATACCTAACCCATTATATATAGGATCCCGTGCCTGTAAACGGATAGGGGCCTGGAATTTAGCTAGACGTAGCTAAATTTCTATAGCTTCAATACACGCCATATTTCAGGCCACATTAGCTTCATGTTAAAGCTATATTCATAATTCCCTCGAAACATACCACATGGTCTCTGTACACGACGTGTTCTGGTGTGAAGCCAGACGCACATACAGAAACAGAACTGTGTATTCTAACATGCTTCATTCATTTTTTACACTTCTTTTTCCTTTCCATATCGTTCACTGCTTTAGGATATTAGTTTTAGGCGTGTTTATTTATTTAATAAATTGTACTTTGTTAAACCTGATCGTCAGTCTGATTGTTGTTTGGATAAATATTTGAGCCTATCCTCCAAAAGAACTTACGCCTTCAGATTACGTTATTGATTATTGTTTTAATAGTAAATATTGAAATTCATAAACATGACTTAATAATTCATTTTATGAGAAAAACGCAGACTTTCCGTTGGTGCAGTTGCACACCGAGGATCAGGGGTTCACGCCCCTGGTCCTGCCAGATCCGAGTATGGCCCATGCCTTGAGGGACTGGCAATTAGCGGCTGCTCCCGGGGTGGGGGGAGGTACTGGGCGAGAATTGTTGCGCACAAGCGGCCCTGGGCGAGTTGGAATCGCGGTTAGTTGGAATCGCGGTCCCTCAAGAGGACATGGCACCCTCCTTCCTACCACCAGAGGGGGTTGTGTAGTGACAAATTCTCAAGCGGTTGCTACATGGGGAATTGAATTACATAGTGTACAATTGGCTACCAAATTGGGAGAAAATTGGAAAAAATCTGAAACAAATTTTTTGGCACCTCCTTATCCTTATTTTTTATCCTCCTTAGACCTGCCAACTCATTTAGTCATACTGTATATTCTACTATGCTAAAACATACACGGATACAATAAAATACATTGTCAGTTGTACTTCTAGGATATAAAACATGTGTATACCAATGTTGTTTGTCAATTTCACTGCCCTAAACTATATTTGTCAGAATCAATATATGCCTATGTTTGACATTTATTTTGAAACAGAAGAAATCATGGCTGAGATTGAGTCTGGTATCAAAATGCTGGGACAAATGAGCCCTTTCACTTGGCATAATTTGTTTTCACCAACTAACTATTCCACATGGTGATATGAACCTTCTGAAAAGTACAAAAACTTATTTTTCGAGATTTCTAAGACAATTTCACAGAAAACAAATTATATGTACATGCTACCAATGCCTGCTTGTATTAGTCTAGGCCACAGACATTAAACTGGTGCAGTTTGAACATTGATACTATGATATATCCCGTGATATTGGTGGCCAAAGTTGGTTGTAGAAAAAATTGATCCGAATGAAACTCAGATTTTGGCTTGAGATTGTGAGGAGTGTTATGTATCTAAAATAGATCTGATTTCAATTTCGAACACAACTCGAATTAGTCTTTGAGCTCTGAAAATTTCATGTGGCTAGCACCTTCACATATGAAGCTATGAGGGCTGAAATATGACTGAAAATCTTATGCGAAATACTGTAAAAAGACCCAGAATTTCAGCTACCCCTAAGTACTTCAAGGGCTCATAACTCGTAAGATATTCATAGTATAAAGTTTCAATTTTGGATAGGTTCATTGAATAGATTATAGTTCATGTACAAAAAAAATCAGGTGATTCTGAGGGGGTCAGATGGGAACTTTTCCCAGAAATGATCGATTTCATATGTAATGATCCATATATACAGTATATTTAAGCAATAGATCATGAGAGGGAGTCAGTTATTGGAAATATAATCACTGCTTTGACGTTCCAGCAACGAGACCGCAGGTCGAGTTGCAAAGTAATCTCAGCACTGATTATATCCAATAATGCACAAACTTCGAGTGATCTATATTGCTTTTATACAACGTTAACATAAACGTTAAGTAAGAAATGAAAAAATATTGAAACAATCACTTTTGATTAACTCATTCTTTATTTCGGATTCACCAACTTGCTTTCACATTGTTGCTGTTGCTATTGTTGTTGTTTAAGCTTCCGAGGATATAGAACGCATCTACACACTGGCAATGAGGTTATGCTAAATACCAGCACTGGTGGAACACGTCTCGGCCAATCACAAATAATAATGCTAGGTTAAACTAATGTAAATTAATGCTAAATAAAAATGTATTTTGTTAAGTGTGTTCGCTAGCCAGTTAGCCCATGGGAACATTAGCTAGTTGATATAGGTACAGTATATAGGTTATTAATGACAAAGGCACTTTCAATATTTGGCTGTAGAAGAAATCAGCATCCTCATCACAGCACTTATTTTATTAACGTTTACCTGTTTACCTGTGTTTCACCCTTTTTCTTAGATTTGCATTGGGAGTTATGTCACATGCGAATGATACACTCTTGGTATAATGCCCCTCTTTGGGGATTCTCTGGGCTTTTGACTGGAGAATGAGGTACGATGACACAAAAAATGGGCGGAGCTACTGCACTACCAGTAACTCACTTAACATACTGTAGTGTTGTCATGTGAAGAGCAAAACCTTTTCATTGGTTCATACAAGTTAGTCATTGATAGATAATTGCAGCTCCACCTATTTTTGTATTATGATATGTAATTCATCCATCACTATTCTAGAGAAAAACTATAGGACCAGATTTCACACCTAGACTTCAAATTGCCAAATTTAACTTTCCACATAATGGTGGTAGACAGATCTTCCATAAAGCCACTTTGTCTCAGCAGCAAGGGCACCAATGCTATCTTTATTTACATTATCAGTGTCTTTGCCAACCAGCAATTTTGTCTACAAAAATAAACCGAACATAATGAAATTCTTGCCAAGCATACTAAGTTGATGAGACCTTCTGAAAGTTTGCATATTTATAGATATGAAATTAAACTTCACAGCTTTGGAGTGATCATAATTTTGTGTTTACACAAAAGATACCTGGCATCCAAACAGTGCACATCTTACAGGTATGTTTCTTCTTCTCTTTATGGTTCCTGTCTGTTTTCCTTAAAGGCATCAACCTGGTCAAGCTTCTATTCACTGAATCAAGGAAGATTAACATAATAAAAATACAATTCAAAACTTTGATGGGCAGCAGCCCAGGCAGAGGAGAACAGGTTTTGTGGTTTGTATAGTATCTTCATTTACTAATATATTTCCGGTTTTTAATGGAAACATAATGCTAATTTTTGTAATGTAAATATTATATGGATTTACAAGTGAAATTGATTGATTGTTTTGATGTGCTTATCGTTGACATTTAAATATGCAAAAGTAATGTTACACCATAAGTCAACATTCAACTAGCCTATGGCGCTTGCTAGATGTCTTCAGTTCAAGTTTTTGTTTTCGCTTAGTTCAATTATTTCTTCTCGATTTCGCTGTAAATGGGGGGAGAGGGCTATGTATAAAAATGGCTACAATTGCTACACGGTTAACCCGATATGGATGTAAACACTCAAATTAAAGCTGAAAGTCTGCACTTTAACCCCTTCGCGCAGATGGCAAATTTGGTAAATTCTCACCAATTTATGGGGTGCTCTGTTTAAGGCTTTATAACTCCAGGTGTGAGCATCACATAAACTTGGTAAATGGCTTAAATTAAACAAGACAGGTGTACCATTTACAATACAAACTTAGATTTGTTTATTTTTATAATTTAAGCCAAAATAAAGTGCCACAAATGCAAAGAAACTTTGGAAAAATGCAAAAAAGAAAAAAAGTTTTTCTTTAGTTTGCAACAAAATACTGAGAGCTACATACTGCAAGTGAAACCAGTAATATATATGTATATTTATTTCCTGGATCATAAACTCCATGTCCACCAGTGTGCAAAATCTGAGGATGAAATGCAGAAAGGTCTATGATGCAAAATATAGGCAGCGTACCCTGTTGTCCATTAGTGTCTCCAAATCAATCCAAATGGCTGAATTGTGCACTGCTCTAAAAATAAAATTATGATATATTTAACTACAAATCAACAGTTTTGGCTCATAAAACTCACTTTTGCATAATTTTCAAGTGGGAATTACTATATTTTCATCAGTATAGGGGGGTAGATATCTATGGGTCCAAAACCCCTATGCAAAACATGTCATAAAATGAATAAAATTAGTTTTGTCCATTATAAAGCATATAAATTTGCTCCTTCTGATGGCTTAAGATAAAAACATTGATATCACAAGTGTTACATACACCTAAATATGTTGCCTAATCATTCACTCTTGTACCTCAATAAAACATCACTTTTCCCTGTACTCTACAGTATGTATACTTTTGCCTTGGGATTGCATTTTTCTGTAGTAGTTTAATGTTCCTATTCATAATGACTCCAAGGAAAGATTTTACATTAATCTACCAAATATCAGTGCACAGTAAATTGGAATGAGTATTTGCCATGCCCTAAGTGACAAGTATATACTCCATAGCCTATATGATGTACGATAACATAGTATAGTATTCCACCATCTGCAAAATGCTGCCAAATGTTCTATCTTCTATGATTTAATGATTTAACGGTTGCACTACAGTATGTGAAATTCACTCAAAATGCGAAAATAACAATAGGCCTATCAAACATATTGGAAAGACAGTGCTCGAGTGGAAACACGAACCGTACATATGTAGCCAGCGAGACCAATAGTATTTTAGATGCAAAAATACTTACATATCGGGAAAGGGAATACTCCCCTCCCTAATGTGTTTTCTATAGAGCTTGCGTAATACCAGACCGTTTAAACGAAAACTGCCGTTACGCTGTCCTGCAATAAATTTTTCAAAGCACAAAATAAGACGTTGCATATACCGCTGCTAAGATTATAATGTACTATATTGGATAAAAGAGCCGACAATTAAACCAGAATGAACTGTAATGAATGAGATGGGCTTGCGGGGCATGGGGGGGTATTACGAGTCGACATTTCAGATAGTGTAATAGCGGTATAAAGTGTTGTATATTTCTCAAACGGATTGTACCAGACAATAAATTACAACTGAATTTTGAAAGGAACATCTCTATCTGTAAAACCAATGGTAGGATTGTATATTTATTTCATATTTAGTAGCAGATATTCATTGTAGAATACATGGTACAATGAGACAATAATTTCACATGTTTATTTTGCAGTTGAGTGAGCAGGGCTTTTCACTGCGTTTTGCTACGGGAAAATAGTGACACTTAGAGAGCAGAGTTGTCACAAATATGTCATGGTTTGCGCCTGCTTTTCCTTTATTCTGTGGTCGTTTGTTTCTTTTCTGTTCGACGGGTTAAAGGTTGTATCAGCGATTTTGGGTGGAAACATAAATGATCACATTCATCTGATTTTTCCTCACGATCCGCTAGCTGCCCGCCCCATAAGCAGGCCGTCAAAAAACCGCGTCTCTGTAGGCAGCCTATGCTCCGAGATCGTACACAAAAACAAATGGTACTACCAACCACTCAAAACCAAAATAAACAGTATTCCAACCAATCACAATGATCTGCACAAACGCTAATACTCTTATCTCGCTGAAATCTTGACGGATTTACAAACAGTTTGGTTTCTTACAAACGTTATTAATGTGGTTATAATTCTGGATGCTTGAACACTATTTTTTAAAACATAACATAATTATTCATAAGTATGTTTGTTTGGGATTTCGCTTCAGAAGTGACGTCACGTTTGTGCAGATCATTGTGATTGGTTGGAATACTGTTTATTTTGGTTTTGAGTGGTTGGTAGTACCATTTTTTTGTGTACGATCTCGGAGCATAGGCTGCCTACAGAGACGCGGTTTTTTGACGGCCTGCTTATGGGGCGGGCAGCTAGCGGATCGTGAGGAAAAATCAGATGAATGTGATCATTTATGTTTCCACCCAAAATCGCTGATACAACCTTTAATCTATCGGATTTTTCAGTGTTCCACGCCGGGGTTTCCGTCCTTTCCGGCAATTAGTGAGTGCACCCTTTGCGGATTTCCTGTGGCTATTTAAGTCTAGGATTTCCTCCTTCCGGCGCTTGCTTGTCATTCGCTTATTGTAGACTTAAAGCCAGTAAGGTATAGGTAGGCACTCAAAGGAGACCTCTTGGCTTCATTGCTCTGCTTTGGAGTTACGAGGGACTTGCCTTTTTGTGCATTTAGACACATAGGAACACATTTCCTTTGCTCTTTCTGTCCCTCGCTCTGGTCTCTCTGCCTGTCTTTATTTTCTGGTGTTCTCTCTCGAGAGTGAGAGGCATTCTTTTATTTTCTATTTTCTCGAGCCTACGAATCTCGTTCGCCCGATTATTTTCGGGTCGCTATTATTTCTCCCTTTTTTGTCAGTCTCCTTAATATTGCTCTCCAGCTGAGAGAGCTGGAGCTGTTTATTCTTTGTGTTTTTTCTCCCCCATTCACGGATTTTGTCCGTCTCATTGGTGTTCGTTACTGGACACTTAAAGAATCCCCTTTAGTAGCATTTGGACCTCCGAACCATTCGCCTCCCCCTTACAAAATCAGATGTACTGTTGTGCTTAGCATCATTGTCCTTTTGCACAATCCACATTTAGCCAAGCTTTAGCTGTCAGTCAGATGGTCAGATAGCGAGGAATTTGTGGTGTGCTCAATTATTGTGAGGTGTCCAGGTCCTGAGGCTGCAAAACTGCCCCAAATCATCACCCCTCCACTACGATGCTTGACAGTTGGCACAAGGTTCTTGGTGTTATATGCGGTGTTTAGTTTTATGGCCAAACCACTCAACCTTGGGCTCACTTGTCCAGAGGTTCCTGAAGTCTTGTTCATTCAGGTGCAATTTATTGAAGCATCATATAGTCTGATCTTGGGGTGAATTTTCTGGGATTCCCACTCTTTGGTAGAATGGCAACCGTCTTGACTGTTTTCCATTTGTAAGTGATCCTTCTCGCTGTGGAATGATGGACCTCATATTGTTTTGGAATGGCGTTAAAACTCTTTCCAGATTGATGAGCAGGAAAAGTTTCTAATCTGTGATCACAGAAGTCTTGGCGTGCCGTGTTAACACAAACCTGAATGTGCCAGAGCAAGCTGTCGAAGTAACTGCTTTCATATACAGGCGGAGACACTTCCTGATGATCACCTAATCGTGTGCACTTCATTATCAGCACCTGGCTCTCATTACCTTCTTAATTGATATGGAAGCAGGGAGGGTGAACTTTTTCACTGTAAGCGAGGTAGCTAGCTAGTAGAGCCCTACAACGGGATTGGGATCCTGTGGGTCCCAACACATTTGTGGGCCCCATGTTTACTGATGTGGGTGGGAGCAAGAGGTCAAAATCAAGTTTGCGGGATAAGTGCAGGATGAAAAATGACAATTACTAAAGGCGATTACAAAAGAAGAAATAAATAGCATGAATTAGTTAATTGCTTAATCATCTAATTTGCAAATAGAATTTATAATTAAATCTGTTTAGTTCCATTTCCTACCCCCAAACTATGGTATACATTTTGTCTAGCCCCTTTTGAAATTATTACCTTTTCTCAATGCAGGCACCATGACAGGAAAAAGTACTTTGGAGTTTTGTGTTGATAAAGACCCAGGCTCAGTCATCACAAACATGGTAAGCAAGAGATCACATTGTTTTCTTTGTGAGTTTTTTAGTGTTGCCCTTATCCAGTTTTCCTCTGCACATACCTCAGTCTATCTATAAAAACCTTTGCTTTATGGATGAGACTGTAATGTTCCGCTCCCTTCCTGTTCGTTTTCCGTGTTTTCCTGTTTTCCCTCCGTGTCATGTTGGATCCTTTTGTCCGTGTTTTCCCCGCTGCTGCGGACTAGGCGTTTCCTTCCCTGTCTTGTTCGTCTGGTTGTCTTGCCTTACTTCCGCCTTTCACTCCTTCCCCCCTCGTTGCATGCATTTCCTCACCTGGTGTTTCGTAATCACTCCCGTTTAATTTCCACACCTGTTCCTTATTTAGTTTATCATTAGCCTCACTATTTATTCCTTCGGCTGGCTGCCAGTCGGCGCCAGTTCGTTAACTATCGTCACTCGGTGTTAATGCTCGTTGTTTTCCTGGTCTTTTACTAAGAACTACACGCTTGGTTGTGGGATATTATCCCCTTACAGCATTGAGTTCGCTCGTAACTACGGATTGGTAGTTTACCTCCCCAGTTATTCCTGTTGTGCATGCAGCTAACCTGTTTCCCTCTTCCTCCAGCTAACCCAGCTCCCATTCTTCCGTGGCAGTGTTCGTTTTCCCCGTATTCTTTGTGTGTGTTGCGGTACCTCCACCTCCAGCTCGTGTAGGCTCCGTGTTGGCGTTATACTCGGCTACCCTCCAGTTGTTCCTGTCCGGCCGAAGAAGCCACCAAGTTCTTCGGTTACGGTTCCGGGAGCTCTGGAGACCAGTTTTCCACCTACCGCAGCTACGCCACACTACCCAGCCCTGCCGTGCTTCACCAGCCACCTACCTGTCAAACCCTGCACCTCTGTGAGAACCTCCCGGTCCTTCCCGTGTCTTCCCTTGCACTAATCCCCCTCTGTTTTGTTTTGATCAGTACCGGTGTAGTCATCCCGGTCCAGTTCCAGTCCTGCCGTAGTGAGTCGCTCCCCTGCTAGTTCCAGTCCAGTCCAGGTGTGAGTCGTGCACCTTCCTGTCCAGTCCAGTTCCGGTTTGGAACAATCCGTTCCTGACTCTGATTCCTGTGTGGACCTCCCGGTCCAGTTCCAGTCCAGTCCAGTTCCGGTTTGGAACAAATCCGTTCCAGACCCTGATCCCAGTGTGGACCTCCCGGTCCAGTTCCAGTCCAGTCCAGTTCCGGTTTGGAACATTCCGTTCCAGACCCTGATTCCAGTGTGGACCTCCCGGTCCAGTTCCAGTCCAGTCCAGTTCCGGTTTGGAACATTCCGTTCCAGACCCTGATTCCAGTGTGGGCCTCCCGGTCCAGTTCCAGTCCAGTCCAGTTCCGGTTTGGAACATTCCGTTCCAGACCCTGATTCCAGTGTGGACCTCCCGGTCCAGTTCCAGTCCAGTCCAGTTCCGGCTTGGAACAATACGTTCCAGACCTTCCAATCCAGCTCCGGCTTGGAGCAGCCCGTTCCGGGCTTCCTGGCATACCCTGTGTGATACTGTGTGTTTGCCATTCCTGTACAGTGTTGGGACTACCCCAACACTTAATTTAATAAAGCTCCTTTCTGTGAATCTGTCTCCTGGTCGTTGCACTTGGGTTCGTCTCGTATCTGGTACGTAACAGAACGAACTGGCCAAAAACATGGACCCAGCCGACCTGGAGCAGATTCGTCACGCCTTCTCCTGCCAAACTGCGGTCAGCGACCAACAGGGCCGTCGTTTGGATGACGTGTTGGAGGGGCTGAGGGGCATCACGGAGCAAGTGGCGCAGCTAACTCTTCACCAGCCGCTTCCGCGTATTCCTATGGGCCCTACACCGCCCGCGCCGGATCCGCCGGTGGATCCTCCTGTTTCCACTTCACTTCGAGAGCCCCGCGTACAACATCCAGAATTATACCGCGGGGGATTGGGAAAATGTCGCGAGTTCTTAATGAAATGCGACATTGTATTCCGGATGCAGCCCTCCTCCTTCGCCTCCGACCCATGTAAGATCGCCTTTATTATGAGCAGCTTGGGAGGAGGTGCCCTGGAGTGGGCTACATCCATTTGGGACAGCCAAGTCGCGCTCTGCAACAACTTCGCTGCCTTCACCGCCGAGATGCGGCGTGTGTTTGATCACCCTACCTGTGGGCGAGACGCAACTCAACGCCTACTTCAGGTCCGTCAAGGAAGTCGCAGCATCGCTGAAATGGCTATCCAATTCCGTACCCTCGCAGCGGAGTCCGGATGGAATGACACCGCCCTTCAGGGGGCCTTTCGCCAGGCGCTTAGCGAGGAGCTGAAAAACCAACTTGCCACCCGTGAAGAATCCACCTCACTCAACAGTCTTATTAGCCTGGCCATAGCTATTGACAACCGTCTCCGTATCCGGGCCCGTGAGCGAGGGGGGAACTCCGGTCATCAACAACACATACGCTCACACCCTTCTGCTTCTGGATCCAGAGCGGCGTCTGGGGTCTCTGAGGAAGAGCCCATGCAACTGGGCAGAGTTGCGGTCAACGCCGAGGAGCGCCAACGTCGCCTACGATCTAGATCCTGCTTCTACTGTGGCAAGCCTGGCCACCAGATCGCCTCATGCCCGATTCGCCCAAAAGAATAGGCTCGCCAGTAAAACTGGACGTACTGACGAGCCCTATCATACCTTGCCATGCAGCTCAGAATCGCCTTGTCTTCAAGGCCACTCTCCTTTGGAGGGACAAGTCCGAAGTCTCGTCGGCTCTCATCGACTCTGGAGCCGACGCCAACTTTATGGACATCACCTTCGCCAGGAGGGCTGGCATCCCCACGGAACTACTACCCTCTCCCATTACTGCCTTTGCCTTAGACGGTAGGAGTCTGGGGTTAGTGACCCACTCCACCGTTCCCGTACAGCTCGTTTTATCCGGCAATCATCGGGAGAGTATTCAACTTCTGCTCATCAACTCTAAACAATCCTCCATAGTTTTGGGTCAGACCTGGCTCCGCCTTCACAACCCTCACATCGACTGGCAAGCCGGTCGTATCCTGGCGTGGAGTGGTCACTGTCTGGCTAGCTGTCTCCGTTCCGCTCTCCCCCCTCCGGGGTCCAAGAATCCCAGCACCAACCTACCCGAACCCGATCTGTCCAACGTTCCCAAGCAATATCACAACCTCTGCCTTACCTTTTCGAAATCACGCGCTCTGTCCCTACCTCCTCACCGGCCTTACGATTGCTGCATAGACCTGCTGGCAAGAGCCAAGCTTCCGTCTGGCCGCCTCTACAGTCTGTCGGGGCCGGAGAAGTTCGCCATGGAGGAGTACATTCATGAGTCCCTCGCCTCGGGCATCATCCGTCCCTCCTCTTCTCCTGTTGGTGCTGGGTTCTTTTTTGTGGGGAAAAAGGACGGCTCACTACGGCCCTGCATCGACTACCGGGGGCTTAATCAAATCACCATCCGCAATAAATATCCTCTTCCCCTCATTAACACTGCTTTTGAACCCCTCTCGCAGGCCGTCATTTTTACCAAGCTCGACCTCCGTAATGCGTACCACTTGGTGCGTATACGGGAGGGGGATGAATGGAAGACTGCCTTCAATACCCCGTTGGGCCACTACGAGTACCTGGTGGTCCCCTTCGGCCTTACTAACGCCCCGGCAGTCTTCCAGGGCATGGTGAATGACGTGCTGCGAGACCTGTTGGGGAAAACTGTCTTTGTTTACATAGATGATATTTTGATTTTTTCCAAGTCCCCTCAGGAGCACATTCTCCATGTCCGGGAGGTTCTCCAGCGTCTTCTTGAAAATCAGCTCTTCGTCAAGGCAGAGAAGTGCTCCTTCCACGTCTCCTCAGTCCCGTTCCTCGGCTTCATCATCGAGGAGGGCAGCATCCGGGCGGATCCTGTCAAGATCAAGGCGGTGACAGAATGGCCCCAACCCACCTCTCGTAAGCACCTGCAACAATTCCTTGGTTTTGCCAATTTCTATCGTCGGTTTATCCGTAATTACAGTGTCATTGCTGCTCCCCTTACCAAACTCACCTCCACTGTCTTTTCTTTTTGTTGGAACTCCGAGGCCCAGCTCGCGTTTGAACGGCTTAAGACTCGGTTTTCCTCGGCCCCTATTCTTTGTCACCCTGATCCCACCCGTCAATTTACGATTGAGGTGGATGCCTCCGACACCGGCGTGGGGGCCATTCTGTCCCAACGAGCCGCCTTGGACAACAAACTCCATCCCTGTGCTTTCTTCTCCCGGAGGCTGTCCTCCGCCGAACGAAACTATGATGTCGGGGATCGGGAGCTTCTTGCCATCAAGCTGGCTCTTGAGGAGTGGCGCCACTGGCTGGAGGGGGCAGGTAACCCCTTTATTGTTTTAACTGACCACCAGAATTTAATTTACCTTAAGACTGCTAAGAGGCTTAATGCCAGACAGGCTAGGTGGTCATTATTCTTTGCCCGATTCAATTTTTCTGTGTCTTTCCGCCCCGGTTCCCGCAATATCAAGGCGGATGCCTTATCCCGTGTTTTTTCCCTTCCCTCCAGTCCTGCTGACCCCGAGCCTATTTTACCGGCGTCCTGTGTGGTGGCTGCGGTCTCCTGGAAGATCGAGGAGATTGTGAGGTCCGCCCAGACTTCCCACCCTGACCCCCGTAGTAACCCTAACTCCTCCCTGTTTGTTCCCAACTCCGTCCGCTCCCAGGTCCTTGAGTGGGTTCACGCCTCCTGTCTGGCGTGTCACCCAGGTGTTGCCAGAACGACCACCCTCGTCAGGAGGAGTTTTTGGTGGCCCACTCTCAAGGAGGATACCCGTGCTTTTGTCCTGGCCTGCGCAGTGTGCGCCAGGAGCAAGGCTTCCCACCAGCCTCCCTCTGGTCTTCTCCTTCCCCTCCCTGTCCCGGGCCGTCCTTGGAGCCACATTGGCGTAGATTTCGTCACCGGTCTGCCATTGTCAGAAGGTAACTCCGTCATTCTGACAATTGTGGATCGGTTCTCCAAGGCGGTTCACTTTATTCCCCTCCCTAAGCTCCCGTCCGCCCTCGAAACTGCGGAGCTCCTGGTGTTACATGTGGTCAGGCTGCACGGGATCCCATCCGACATCGTTTCTGACCGTGGGCCCCAATTCTCCTCCCAGGTTTGGAAGGCGTTCTGTGTAGCCCTGGGGGCCTCGGCCAGTTTGTCGTCTGGTTTCCATCCCCAGTCTAACGGCCAGGCAGAGAGGGCGAACCAGGACCTGGGGGCCGCCCTGCGGTGCGTCACTGCACGCAATCCCGCCTCCTGGAGCCGTTTTCTCCCCTGGGTAGAGTACGCTCACAACTCCCTTAAAAGTGCTTCCACAGGGTTGTCCCCGTTCGAGTGCTCATTGGGTTACCAACCCCCTCTCCTGTCGGCCCAGGAGGCCGAGGTAGCAGTCCCCTCCGTTAAATCTCACATCCTCAAATGCAAGCGCATGTGGAGACTTGCACGCACCGCACTCCTGCGTTCTAATTCCCGTTCTCAACGTCTGGCGGACCTACACAGGACCGCAGCCCCTAAGTATAGGGCCGGTCAGCAGGTCTGGCTTTCCACGTCCAACATTTCCCTTCCCTCCTCCTCTAAAAAGCTTCGGCCCCGGTTTATTGGTCCCTTCCCTGTTGTTTGTCTTATTAACCCGGTTTCTGTTAAGCTCTCCCTCCCTGCCTCCCTCAAGGTTTACCCTGTTTTTCATGTGTCACAAGTCAAGCCTGTCGCCTCCAGCCCCCTCAGTGCCCCTACCCTCCCTCCTCCACCTGTCCGGGTCATCGACAACGCCCCGGCCTACACGGTGGACCGCATCATCGACATCCGCCGTAAGGGTCGGGGATTCCAATACCTCGTGGACTGGGAGGGGTATGGCCCTGAGGAGCGGTCGTGGCTCCACAGGAGCCTCATCCTGGATCAATCACTGATCCAGGATTTCCACAGTCGCTTCCCTTTCAAGACCAGGCCGCCAGGTACGCCAGGTGGCGTACGTTGAGGGGGGGGTACTGTAATGTTCCGCTCCCTTCCTGTTCGTTTTCCGTGTTTTCCTGTTTTCCCTCCGTGTCATGTTGGATCCTTTTGTCCGTGTTTTCCCCGCTGCTGCGGACTAGGCGTTTCCTTCCCTGTCTTGTTCGTCTGGTTGTCTTGCCTTACTTCCGCCTTTCACTCCTTCCCCCCTCGTTGCATGCATTTCCTCACCTGGTGTTTCGTAATCACTCCCGTTTAATTTCCACACCTGTTCCTTATTTAGTTTATCATTAGCCTCACTATTTATTCCTTCGGCTGGCTGCCAGTCGGCGCCAGTTCGTTAACTATCGTCACTCGGTGTTAATGCTCGTTGTTTTCCTGGTCTTTTACTAAGAACTACACGCTTGGTTGTGGGATATTATCCCCTTACAGCATTGAGTTCGCTCGTAACTACGGATTGGTAGTTTACCTCCCCAGTTATTCCTGTTGTGCATGCAGCTAACCTGTTTCCCTCTTCCTCCAGCTAACCCAGCTCCCATTCTTCCGTGGCAGTGTTCGTTTTCCCCGTATTCTTTGTGTGTGTTGCGGTACCTCCACCTCCAGCTCGTGTAGGCTCCGTGTTGGCGTTATACCTGGCTACCCTCCAGTTGTTCCTGTCCGGCCGAAGAAGCCACCAAGTTCTTCGGTTACGGTTCCGGGAGCTCTGGAGACCAGTCAGCTCCATCCGGACCTACCGCAGCTACGCCACACTACCCAGCCCTGCCGTGCTTCACCAGCCACCTACCTGTCAAACCCTGCACCTCTGTGAGAACCTCCCGGTCCTTCCCGTGTCTTCCCTTGCACTAATCCCCCTCTGTTTTGTTTTGATCAGTACCGGTGTAGTCATCCCGGTCCAGTTCCAGTCCTGCCGTAGTGAGTCGCTCCCCTGCTAGTTCCAGTCCAGTCCAGGTGTGAGTCGTGCACCTTCCTGTCCAGTCCAGTTCCGGTTTGGAACAATCCGTTCCTGACTCTGATTCCTGTGTGGACCTCCCGGTCCAGTTCCAGTCCAGTCCAGTTCCGGTTTGGAACAAATCCGTTCCAGACCCTGATCCCAGTGTGGACCTCCCGGTCCAGTTCCAGTCCAGTCCAGTTCCGGTTTGGAACATTCCGTTCCAGACCCTGATTCCAGTGTGGACCTCCCGGTCCAGTTCCAGTCCAGTCCAGTTCCGGTTTGGAACATTCCGTTCCAGACCCTGATTCCAGTGTGGGCCTCCCGGTCCAGTTCCAGTCCAGTCCAGTTCCGGTTTGGAACATTCCGTTCCAGACCCTGATTCCAGTGTGGACCTCCCGGTCCAGTTCCAGTCCAGTCCAGTTCCGGCTTGGAACAATACGTTCCAGACCTTCCAATCCAGCTCCGGCTTGGAGCAGCCCGTTCCGGGCTTCCTGGCATACCCTGTGTGATACTGTGTGTTTGCCATTCCTGTACAGTGTTGGGACTACCCCAACACTTAATTTAATAAAGCTCCTTTCTGTGAATCTGTCTCCTGGTCGTTGCACTTGGGTTCGTCTCGTATCTGGTACGTAACAGAGACCAGATGACCAGAGACCAAAGTTCTGACAAAGTATGAGTGTCAAAACATACTGTAACACAGATATAGTTCTTATTCTTAATTTGCTGTTAACGAGTAACACATCTGGATTTTGATTACTTTTATGACTCAAAAGACACAGTAGAATCCATGGCAATAAAAGGGAGAAAATAATTGTTGAATATTAATATTATTACCACTCATCTCCTACCCGGAAGTATGTGGAGGAAAGGAGGGGGGATGAGTGGAGGAAAGGAGAGAACGAAGCGCCGTGAAGACAATTGGGACAGTTTATCTGCTTCCCCGTCATTAAATTCGACGTTGACTATTGATGAAGTTGTCCTATAATAACTTTGACTGATGCTGAGCGATAGCGCCGAGTTCACAAATAGCCCCATAGCCAATCACAGATCTTACACATGGTCACCCTTTTAAAGCTGAAAAATAGCTTGTAGTTGCATATACAGCATACAAACATGTACTTGATATTGCGGTTAGTGTCGAGACACAAATATGACATTATCAGGGATATTAGATTAAAGTATACATCTCATGGTAAACACAAACATAATTTACTGTAATTCCAGAACATACAGAGCATTAACCCCTTATTGCACAGATGGCAAATTTGTTTAAGGCTCTTTAAGGCTTTATAACCTTAAATGAAACCAGACAGCTGTAGCATTTACAAAACTAACTTAGATTTGTTTATGTTCATAATTTAGGTCAAAATAAAGTGCCACAAATGCAAAGAAACTAGTTAGTTTAGTTTGCAATGAAATACTGGGAGCTACATAATGGTAAAACTATACATTTCCAGGATCATAGACATGTGCACAGGTGTGCAAAATTTCAGGGTGATATGCAGAACTACTAAAGAGCATAATTACTAAAATGAAGGCAGCGTACCCTGTTGTCCCGTAATGTCTCCAAATCTATCCAAAATGGCTAAATTGTGCACTGCTGTAAATCATAAAGTAATTATATATTTAACTACAAATCGACTGTTTTGGCTCATAAAACTTATCATTTTAAAATGGGAATTACTATGTTTTCATCAGTATAGGGGGATAGATATCTATGGGTTTAGAAACGTACATGTCTCCAAAACATGTCATAAAATGAATAAAATATTTCTTGTCCATTATAAAGCATATACATTTGCCCATTCTGCTGGTTTAACATTAAAACATTGATATCACACTGGTACACACACCTAAATGTGTAGCCTAATCATTCACTCTTCTATCTCAATAAAACATAACTTTTTTCTGTTTTTTTTTATTCTACAGTATGTAGACTTTTGCTGCGACCCCTGAGGTCACATTTCTCTGTAGTTATTTTTTATTTTTTTTAATGTTCCCATTCATAATGAGTCCAAGGAAAATTTAACATTAATCTAGCACATATCAACGCACAGTAAATTGGAATATTTTCTATGCCCTAAGTGACAAGTATAGCCCAGGAAGTGACGAATACGCCATAGTCTATATTATGTACAATAAAATAATATTACTCCATCAGGAAAATGCTGCCAAATGTTCTAGCTTCAATTAAAATTGGGACATCAAACATAAAATATGACTGGGGCACCAATGAACGCTTAAACTACAGAATGTGAAATGCACTCAGAATGCATATAAAACATATTGGAAAAGACAGTGGTCGAGTGGAAAAACTACATACAGTGAGCACCATAATTCATTGGACAGTGACACATTTTTTGTTATTTTGTTTCTGTACTCTAGCACTTTGAGTTTGAAAGGATACAATGACATTGAGGTTGAAGAGCAGACTGGCAGCTTTCATTTAAGGTATTTTTATCCATATCAGATGAACCGTTTAGAAATGATAGAACCTTTTGTACATAGTCCCCCCATTTTCGGGCATCAAAAAATATTGGACAGTTTAACATAATGTAGAATAAAGTAATCACTTTTAATATTTGGTCGCATATTCTTTGCATGCCATGACTTCCTGATGTCTGTGACACAACAATATCAAAAGACTATTAATTTCAAACAGTTATGGCTGTAACCATGTTGTATGAGTTCCGGATGACCATTAGGGTCGTCAATATGGATGGCCTTCTGGGGCCAGATGCATCGAGACTCTTATACCAGAAATTGTCATAGTACATGACCTCCGCGTAGTGACGTAATTCCTCCCATAAAAGGGGGAGCGTCACTGTGGATGTCATCGGAACAATTTTCTCACCCTTAAAAAGGTCCCGAGTGACCATGACCTCTAATGGTCATCCGGAACTCATAGAACATGGTTACAGCCGTAACCGTTCGTTCTATTTTGTTCCTAATAGAATAGAATACATTTTATTTTCCCACAAGGGAACTTCAGTTGTAGCCCCAGCAACAACAAAAAAGACATAGACAGTGGGGCAGACCCACAACACACAAACATATCAAACAAAGACATTCAATATAATCATTGCATTAATCAAACTAATTAAGTGAATTCAATTTGAATACAGCCATGATTAAAAATAGCCCCCGCTGTCCCGAGATGTCCAGTGTCATTATTAAGCAGTCCAACTTTCCTCCACACACACAGTGTTGCGGTCTCTGTACACTGTCGAAACGGAGCACCGAACTGCATCAGCCTTTCCAGTAGTCGCCTCACTCCTCCCCCACATTATCTTCTCCTTTCTCTTCCCTGGTGGCCTTTTGAAGATTGCCTGCAGTCCTAGATGAGTCCAGAGTCCCGACATCTTCAACTCCGGTGAAGAACGATGGTAAACTGTGTGGCTGCCGAGCCAACGGACATTCCCGAGCATATGTTGTGAATGTGTCTCCATGGTGACGACCACAAACAAAATTATCCTGAATATACAATTCGTCAATATTATCAAAACGAGCAGCATGAGTGCCCTGAACAATCTCCAGCCCGCTTCCCTGTCCCACAACAGACACACAGCGCATGAAAAAACAAAAGACAAAAGCCAGACACAACAAGATACATTCAAATTAACAAACATGAACATGAGAGACAGTTGGACTACATGTCGCCATTACAGCGCCACGTGACGACCAAGACCATTAGGGTCGTCAATATGGATGACTTATACCCAAATATCAGGAGGGACCATCATCCTTACGTGGATGCCAAGGCCACAGGTAAGACAGTTGAGCCTGGCGCCACATTGACGTGATACAACTTGTAAATGTACAGGGGGACGCCCATGTCGCTGCTTCACAAATTTCTTTAATAAGTACGCCTTCCAGGGCTACCTATGATGTAGCCATACTTCTGGTGGATCGGCCCTGGATATCAATAGTTGAGGGTTTAGCGCTAGCCTTATAGGCTGTGGCTATTGCCTTCACTACCAACCGGGAGAGGCTTTTTGCCGAGAGCGCTGTCCCCTTAGTCTTGCCGTAGCAGACAAAAAGTTGCCCTGTACATTTGAAGGAAGCGGTAGCTTCGACTTAGCATCGCAGTGCGCGGACTGGACATATTAGGTGCGCGACCTGCAGGTCCTCACCTGGCGGGGGGCGAATCGCTGCAAGCTTGATCGGCTGGTTGATGTGAAATGCCGAAACGATTTTGGGCAGGAATGATGGATTAGGCCACAACGTGACTCCTGCATCGGCCGGTCTCCACCTTAGACACTCTGCGCTGATGGAGAGAGTGGAGAGGTCACCAACGCGTCTTGCTGATGCCATAGCCAGCAGGAACACCTTTTTAAAAGAGAGCCATTTAAGGCTGATAGTCTTGAGAAGCTCATAGGGCTGAACTGTGTGCGCTCTCAGTACCGAAGGGAGATCCCAGTGACCTCGCAGGTCTCAGTCGCCAGGCACCCTTCAGGAACCGGCTGACAAGGTAATGGCTCCCTGCAGGCTTGTTATGTACCCAGACATGCCTGCTGGATATGGCAGCCACATCAGTTTTCAGTGTGCTGGCTGCTTTCCCGTTATCAAGTAAGGACTGCAAAAAGTCCAATAGTACAGGGATCGGACAATGTACGGGGTCCGCACCTTCCCTTACGCACCATGCGTTAAATAGCTACCACATATATCCATAGGCTCTCTTTGTAGAGGGGGATCTGGAGATGAGTAGCATCCATTGGACGGGGGAGCCACACTCCGTTATTGAAGGGTCAGGCTCCTCAGTGGCCACACCCAGAGACTCATCATGTTTGGTCGAGGGTGCCAAACAGTGCCATTTTGTTGCGATAGCAGATCCTCCCGAAATTTAATTTTCCAGGGTGGATCGCCAGCAAGGCCGAGGACTGTGAGAAACCAGGGTTTCATCAGCTACCTGGGGGCTACCAGCAGGAGTTTGTGGTGACTTGTGCTGAGCCTGTGCGGAGGCGCCGTGATCAGCAACTCGGGTGGAAACGCGTATAGCAGGCCGTCAGGCCACTCACTAATGCGCGAATGCATCTATCCCCAAGGGACTCGAATGCTCGTTCAGGGAGAACCACTGGGGGCAATGAGTAGACTCTTGAGAGGCGAACAGGTCTGTTTGAGCACGACCGAAGCGCTGCCATATCTCCTCCACTACCTCGGGGTGGTGAGACCATTCGCCGGGAATGAATCTCATCTGCCAAATGCCTGGTAGGTGAATGGCACGCAGGGGGGTAAGTCTGGGAAGTTCCCATGTCAGCAGGCACTGGGCCACTTCCAACGATCGGTGGGACTTTAAACTGCCCTGATGATTTATGTGATATACTGCTGAGGTGTTGTCCGACCTCACTATCACATGTTTGCCCCATAGTACGGGCAAGAAATGTCTCAGTGCTAGAAATACTGCTTGGAGTTTGAGCACGTTGATATTCTCCGACTGGTGCTGTCGGGAACATAACAGGAGGTGCTGGCAGACAGCCCCCCAACCGCTCAGTGAAGCATCCATTGTAACGACCATGCATCGTGAAGGTATAACCCACATCCGGACCCCCTCTTTCAGGCGGCTCACTCATCGCCATGGGCCCATTGACCCATTACCCTGATTCGGGCATGACTGGTGCAGCGCCTTGGCGTTCAACCAACGTTGAAGTGACCTGGCTGTTAGGAGTCCAAGAGGCACGACTGCTGAGGCGGCCGAGATTCGGCCCATAAACCTCTGAAAAGTCCTTATTTCGAGGAACTGATTCACCCGGAACTGAGATACCACATCCAGCACAGTGATTATGCGACAGGTGTCAGTGATGCTTTCATGCTCTTTGAATCGAGCAGCAGACCGATGTATTCGATTGACTGTATCGGAATCAGCTGGCTCTTGCCGTAATTGACGTAGATGCCCAACCTTGCAACATGTTCCAACGTCTCGGCAGTATGTGTGAGCGCCATATCGTACGATTGTGCGCATATCAGCTAATCGTCTAGGTATGGCATAATTCTCAGCCCCCTCAGCCTGAGCGGTGATAGAACTGCGCTCATGCAGCGAGTGAACATACGTGGGGCTAGAGACAGACCGAATGGGAGGCCATTGAACTCGTATGCCCGACCCTGGAATGCAAATCGTAGGAACTGATGATTCTCCACCCATATAGGAATGTGGAAATATGCATCCTTCAAATCACCAAATCACCATCACTGTGAACCAATCTCCTGTTTGTACGGCGTGTATCCGGAGCATCCGGATAATGTATCGTTTCAAATACGTATTTAGGTCTCTCAGATCCAGAACCAGTCCAAGGAGCCCATACGTTTTCAGTATTAGAAAATAGGTTGAGTAAAAACCACTGAGCCGCTCGGATGGCGGTACTAGTGATACAGCGCCCTTTTCCATGAGGCTTATAATCTCCTGTCCCAGGCTTCTCGACTGGGCGGGCTTCAGACCGTGTGTATATCTGACCCCGGAAAACCTTGGGGGCCGACGGTTGAACTGGAGGCGGCACCCTTCTGAGATTGTGGACCGAACCCACATGTCTCTTGTGAGAGCCTACCAATTTGCCAGGTGGTTTAGGCAATATTGTCCCACCCTCGGCCCCGCGGAATCATGCCTGCTTTGGGCCTTGTTTGGGGGATTTGGGGGGGCGACGGTTGGTCTGCTGTCCCCTGGCCCGACTGCCAGATGGACCTACGGGGTTATGTTACGGGCGGACAGAGGACACAAAGCTCCCCTGCCATACACAGGTTGTGCATCCCTACTAACTGTTAGTCGGGACCAGCGCACACCAAAATGTTGAGGGGGGGGCGCTCCCTGTGTCTTAATGTCTCTACAGACCGTTCCAGTGCCTGGCTGCTTCAATGAAAACCTGGCCGGGAACAACCGGCAGGGCCCTGATTGTTCTTTTTGTGGCGCCTGGTAGGGGCAACTGAGCCAACTACACTTGACACCGAGTCACCATGAGCAGGGACATTACTCGGCCTAACTCACAGTTCATAAACGCAAACGCTTATCGGCCTCTGCACCAAGCATCGTCTGCGACTACGTGAGCATGAGCCATGACAGCGAATGACCGGTTCGCACTGCTCTGGCAGCCGCTTTATAAGCCTTACAGAGCAAATCGTTTGTTGCTATGCCACAATGGTGGGTTCCACTGAGGGCATTTGGTCCAGCCCATGGCAACTGCCAACATCCTACAATCTCTGACCGGCCGATACATATCTATCAGTGCTAGCCGGAGGCATATCGCTGCCCATGCATGCCAAGGCCGTGCAGAGAATGGTTTCTAGGGAGGCCGAGTAACCCACTGAGCTGGTGGTGGAACCCGAGCCTCCTACCGACCCTGTATCAGATTAGTCTACTGACCCCGACCGACTCTGGTTGTAAGTGTTTGACGCTGCTGTAGAAAGCGCGTCAAAACCATCACAGTCTGGATCCCTGCTCTGACCCTCGTCTGTAGGGGGCCCCAGTGGGGACCCGTGCTGGGGAGCCGTTTCCACATTCTTGCGGTCTCCCAGCATTTCAGTCAGCTGTTGCACTGCCGCTCGTAGCTGCATAACTTCTACGGACAGGTTGCAGCCCTTACTAACCTTGCCCTTCTTTCGCACAGGGGCCTCGTGGCGGGAGTAGCCTTACATTTGGGTGCAACCTCTACTGCCGCTGGCGTTCTGCTCGAGGGAGGCACGTGGGACATGAACGCATCCAATCGGACCTGCTTATTCTCCAGTGACATGCCCATACAGCAGGGGCAGGGGTCTGAGAACACTTCCTGCAGATGCCCTAAGCCAAGGCACAAATAACAACGGGTGTGCCCATCAGCTAACTCCATGGCTCCCCCACATTCAGTGCACAAGGCGCTCATGCCTTAGCCAAATAAAGAACACTCACAGATGAAAAACGTGGCGATGGTCGTCTAGTAGAGGAAGCCAAGGCAGCTAGTGTAGCTAAGCACGCGTACTCTGCCTTACAGACTTATTGATGTAACAGATCTCACTGGGGTATACTCTCCATGCCCAGGTTCGATCAACAGAAATTCGTACCTTAGTACAATAAAGAGCTCCTGCCGACAATAAAACATGGCAGTGGTCTTTAGTAAGGAAGTTGAGGCAGGTAGTGTAGCGGTTCACGCGGACCTTTGCCTTACAAACCAATCAATGTAACAGATCTCACTGGGATACACTCTCAGACCCAGGTTCGATCAACAGATATCTCCTGCGTTAGCAAACAAAGAGCCACCGCAGACGATAGAACGTGTCGGTGGTCTTTTAGTAAGGAAAGTTGAGGCAGGTAGTGTAGCGAGTCACTCGCACTCTGCCTTACAAACCAATCATTACTGCACCGCACTAGCCCATTGGGAAGCTTCACTGGTGTGCTCGCGCAGCCAGTACCGGCTTAGAATCAATGAAATCGCAGAAAGATTTTGCTGTAAATTATGCTGGAACAGTATGGAATACATGGTTGGCGAAAGGGCTTCAAGGGTCATCAAGGGTCTGAGGTATCAAACGAGCCTCAAACCATCACTCTGCTGCCAGATATGCAGTAGATATGGATGGATCACTTTAAGGGTTGTTTCTCCTGACAAATTTTGCAATTGAACTCTATGGAAAAATAAATCAGGAGAAGAAACCCTTCAAGTTATCTTTCCATATTTTGTCTGATACGTAAGACCCTTGATGACTTACAGCCATTTAGCCAACCATGTGTTCCATACTGTTCCAGTGTAATTTACAGCTTAATCTAGTCCCACCCCCCAAGTACCATAGAGATCCATTCAAGTGCAGAGAGGTTATAGTAGGAGTACCAGAAAATAAGATATCAAGAGTCTTTTTATATTGTTGGGTCACAGACATCAGGAAGTCATGTCATGCAAAGGATATGTGACCAAATATTAAAACTGATTACTTTATTCTACATTATGTTAAACTGTCCAATATTTTTTAATGCCCGATAATGGGCGGGGACTATGTACGAAAGGTTCTATAACTTCTAAACGGTTCATCTGATATGGATGAAAATACCCACAAATTGACAGTCTGCACTTCAACCTCATTGTCATTGTATCCTTTCAAACTCAAAGTGCTAGAGTACAGAACCAAAATAACAAAAAATGTGTCATTGCCCAATGAATTATGGTGCTCACTGTATGTAGCCAGTGAAACCAACTGCATATTACAAGCAGTCTTACTCATATATCGAGGAGGAAAAACTCCTATAGATTCTATTCTATGATAGAATCAATACTTCCTCTGACCCACTCCCAAAATCCATGTAAACAAACCGGGGATTACTCTAGCCGTGCTGACGAGTTGGCCAAATTAGTAAAAGCTTGCAAAAAAACAATTACGCCTCGGCGAGCAAATGCGTTTTCTGTAGCTGTTTGCTAAATACTAAACTGATAAAACTAAAAATGCTGTTATGCTAGGCTGTAATGTATCATTCAAAGCATCCAATAAGAAATTGCAAACACCGTTGTGAAGGATATACTGTCGGATAAAACAGTTGTCAATCAAGCTGGAATGACGTGAAATACTTCACTGCTGCAGCATACGGGGTTCTGCATGCAGACGTTTCAGATGCAATAGCGTTATAAAGTGGTGTGTATTTCTCAAACGGATTGTCCAAGACAATAAAGGACCACTGAATATTCAGGAACATCTCTATGCGTAAAACCAATGGGAGGATTGTATATGTATTTCATATTTAGTAGCAGATATTGATAGTAGAATGATGTGGTATAGTTACACAATAATTTCACTTGTTTATTTTACAATTCAGTGAGCAGGGCCTTTCACGGCAGTTTTGGCATACATTTGGGCTATTGTCAGATTCATCTTGTTGCTATGACGGAAAACTTTTGGCGGTTAAAAATACTTTTATGAATTCACAGATAGATGCTATTGTCCACTGTATCACACATGGGAAGGTACAGTTGCAGGTGAGATTGGGTGCTGGGTTGCTTGTTAAATGGACTAGCTACGGGACAACAGTGGCATTTAGAAACTCTGTATTTGGTATTGTTTTCACAAATCGCGTACCAATATAGCTAGAACACTGAGTTTGTTGTTTCCATTCATAGTTTGGTTGGAGAAGCAATGAATGCCTCAGTTAAGCAGTGGCGTTTTGGCCTCTAGGGTGTCTGCACAAAGGGGTTAATTCTCCTGTAGCAATACTGTGACAGCCTACATTCTATTGCCAGTTCATTGCATCTACAGGGGGTGGACAAAATATCAGAAACACCAGTTTTCCAGAAAAAATAAAACACCTGCCACATGTTTGCTACGGAAAACCTCAACCTCTGTTCCTAACCTGATTATCTATGCTGTTTTGTGAATCTTGTGCCACGTGTACATTTTCTATGATGACTTGTTTTTCTTTATAATTATGCCAATCAACCATAATTGCCTGTTAGTCATATTTTTATAAAATGCTGATAAATCATAAATTACATGTCGCTGTTATATCAGTAATACTGAGTACACTTCAATAAATGTATGAGAAGAAATCAGAAAACATTTTGGTCCCCAACAACTGGAGTTGATCTCCTCTATGTAGTCCAGTGGAATGTGATTAGTGAAAAACTTAACTGAAAAGTAATAATTAACAATTGGGCCATATTTGTGACTCATGCAAAGTGTTGGATTCTAGACCAGTTTCAATGATCTTCTATTTTATTCAGCTGTTCACTTCACTTTGAGCAGAGGTGTTCACTCCCCACAGCTGTGCAGAGGTGCCCATCTCCAGTTGTCATGGACCAAAATGCTTTCAGTTTTTGTCCTACATTAGTGTGTTCTCACTTATTACTGACGCAAAAGCAGCATTTAATTGACAAATGAGTATTATTTGATAATAATTTGATTAATGGATAATTATGATTAATTATCAAGCTAATAAAAAAAATAACAAGACAGAAACTAAAATGTATACATGGCCTGCCAGTCATAAAAGAGTGTAGAAAATATAGGTAAGAGACCCTCCGCAATGGGAGCAACCATAGAGCAGCTGTTTTATGTTTTATGAAAAACATTTTTTTCGGTTTCTGGTGTTTACGATATTTGGTCCACCCCCTGTAATGCAGAAACATTTCCGTAGATTAGTTGAATGAATTTGTCTCCGTATTATATCATATCGCTTCATATTTTGAATTTTATGTGAAGCAAATTGAGTTGCAATTGTTGTATGAAATGTGCTATATAAATAAAATTTGATTGATTGATTATTAATATCTAATTATCTCAGTTATTGTTTCCCAATGTTCATATTATGGTAGTGTTCCCAATGGAAAAACAATTATTCTCCACTGTAACATGAAATTTGTTGGTAATACATACATCCTTTGGAAAAGGTTGGTTGAATAAATTAATTCATCCATATTCACATACTGAAATAATGGTAGCTGTAGTAGCATATGTTGAGTAATTTATGTTTATAGTCATGTTTGTTTGAACAACATTCATGTGCAAGCAAATAAATAAACCTGCTTCCCTGTCTTACATATCTGAAATTGTCTGTAGGACATGAGCCACAAAAAAAACAAACTGCCATTCTGTTATCTGTAGGAAAAGTTTGGATCAGGCTTGGATAGTGTCAGATTCTGTGGGATGGTCTTTCAATCACTGTGGGCGTGAGAACGATGATGTTACCCTGAAATGTAAAAAAGTAGTAGTAATGTAATATTAATGTATCCTTTTCTGGAGGAGACAAGGAGCTGAGTTCGAAGCCACTTCGCTCGTGACGTTCAATATTGGGACATTGGAGGGAGGAGGGACAGAAAAATCGGTTTCCGCCGGGACATGCAGGAGACCAGGTCGTAGTGAAGGAAAGAAGGATACATTTTTTGAGTATCGAGACGGACCCAAACTAACATTCTAAGACAATAGTTATAGAAAGAATATTAACCTTTTGTCACAAACGATAATGAAAGAATCCAATAAAACACACACTGCACACTGATGACACATAGATATTCTGGAGGGGGTAAAAAACATACCATAGCTTAGCATGGCAGCTAACTGCAGAACCAGCCATCAGCCATAGCTTTCTCTGTGGCCAGTCAAGCCTTTCAACTTCAATCCACACAGTATCGTTTTACCACTGTCACTGTGAAGAATACCACATAGACTCACACACTCTTCACAGAACCCCAATTTCTCCAGTTCTCGGGCAGTGGTTACATGTGGGTGAGGGCTTGTCCCAGACAGAACTGTGCCCTGGAAACTGTTCAAACCACAACACAAGATGGCCATATCCCTCAGGCATAGGGTGTGATTAGGGTACATATCTGGCCCAAGCCAGGTCCCTCTTCAGAATAGAAAAATTATATGAATTAAGGAAAGTGATGTTACCATGAAGGTAGTAGATGGACAGAAATGGGCATCTCACAAAGAGATGAACAAATAAGTTGTTGTGACGTGCAGTTGTTATGAGGTAAAGGTTTAAATGATTATTTACAAGCTAAATATAAAATATACTGCATATGTTTAACAATTCCCTAAATTGTAGGAAACCATGTAAACTCTGAATAAGAACCCTAAAAAAATACAAACTTCCAACACACCCTCATGAAAGGTTTTATATGAATGCCGCAATTGAAAGTTGTGTCTATAAACAAACTTCTATTGGTTACATTTCTTACAACAGTTAATTGTAAACCTTCACAACATCTGTTCTAAGAAGGCAAATGATCTAGATTGGTGTGAGCTGCTTGCCGTGTTTGAGACATTGCCTGACTATTCTATAGTATAAATAAAAATACACAGTAAGCCGTTGTTTGAGTGTAATGCTAAACTAGCATTAGTCTTAAAGATGAATATGTGGAAATCAGTCATTAATTAAATTAATTAAATTATTACTAGTAGTATTAGTATTATTATTTGTTATTTTTTTTCTTCTTCATTATTATTATTCTATTTTAACTGACCTTGGATGTATTTTTTCCTGTGTTAAGTCATGTCATAAACTGGCACTTGAAGTCTATATGTAAATTTCTAGTCCTGCTTATAAAAATGATTAGGACATCCTCAATCTTTATTCAATGCTTCATTGAGGTCACAGAACCTAGCCTCAGCAGGAAACAAAGTGCATCACTTCTCATCTGAATCAGTACTGCACGAGGTGGGTCCACAGGTGTCTAATGTAGCTCCGTCAGGTAATTCAAAATGCCACTGAACGTCATCGAGCTTCATCAGGTTTAGAGTAGAGCTGCCACAGTCTAAACCAGCGATATTCGCTGTTTCCCAGGGAATTTTGTGTTTGCGCTCAGCTTAAATTCAGCAACCAATTCACACCAGGAAACCAGGTCAGGATCATTGACTATGTAGTAAACTGCTTTAATTTGTCCATGTGCTAAGTAATGAGCATCTGCACACCCTGTAGCTCTCCAAGGGTAAAGGTGAATACCGTTCGTCTAAAGTCTAAACAGTCCAGACAATACATGCCTCACATACCGTCAATAATGTTAATAATGAAATATAGCCAGTATCAGGTGATCCATGTAAAATCAAGTAAATACAAACAATGCAAAACAATGAAAATATTATTTTAGACATCTGAGGGCCTGATGTCCATCTAGGGATATTTCTATTGAAGTGTAGATAAGGCGGTTCTTTATCAAACCTGAGGATTTAAGAAGTGAGACTGAGAATGTCCAATAATGATTTCTGTAACTACAGCTTAATGTTTTCAACATCTGCCTCTGTGTGTATTGTATTAACCCAGGGGATGCTCATTAATAAAGAATCCCTCCAGAGATGTCGTACATATTCATTCAGTAAAGACCATTCATATACTATCCACCTTAATCTGTTTACATCAGAGGTGTCTAATCTTATCTGAAAAGGGCCAATGTGGATGCGGGTTTGTTTTTTAGCCCATCGCTAAGACACCTGATTCAACTAATTGACTAATCATGGTCTTCAATCAAGACATTCATAAGTAGACACAAAAACCTCTCCATTTTTTTTTTTAAAGATTGGATAAGATTGGACATCCCTGGTTTATGGTTGGGACACTGATGGCAGGGGTTCACAACAAGGGTTGATCCATTTCAGGATTTAGTGCCAACTCTAAATTATTTAATTAGCTCAATCATACACTAGATGGCCAAAAGTATCCCAACACCCCTTGGTCTGGGGCTGTTTTTCATGGTCTGGGGCTGTTTTTTGGGGTTGGGCCCTTTAGTTCTAGTGAAGGCACATCTTTATGCTATAGCATAGAATGACATTCTGGATGATACTGTGTTGTGGCAACAGTTTGGGGAAGGCCCTTTCCTGTTTGAGAATGACAATGCCCCCCTGGACAAAGCTGAGGTCCATACAGAAATGGTTGGTCGAGATCGGTGTGGAAGAACTTGACTGGCCTGCACAGAGCCCTGATCTCAACCCCACTGAACACCTTTGGGATCAATTTGAAAAAGCCGACTGCGAGCCACACCTAATTGGGGCCCCAACATCAGGGCCCAACCTCTCTAATGCTCTTCTGGCTGAATGGAAGCAAATCCCCACAGCAATGCTCCAACATAAAGTGGAAAGCCTTGCAGGAGAGTGGAGACTGTTAAAGCAGCAAAGGGGGGACTATGATGTTGTAGGGTGATGTTGGATGAGCAGGTGTCCATATATGTTTAGCCATATAGTATATCTTGATCTGACCCTTTGCATGAGTACCAGCTACAGCCGCAGTGTATCCTAAATATTTTACTGTGCTCAAGTACAGGAGTGAACCAGGGCAGTTTATAGAGCTGCCAAGACTTAAACTAATGTAATTGGTTGGAACAAAAACCAGCACACAGCCCCATCCTCCAGGACCAGAGTTGTGCACCCCTGACTTATGGTAACCATTCACTGAAACAACTATAAGCAAACGTCTATGCTTTATATACAACTAACTATTATTAAGAACAAAAATGTACATTTCGCAGAAATGTGGTTTTAAAAAGGATTTTATTTTTTTTTTATTTTTTTTTGATTGCTCAGTTTTTCACTTTTGAAAACTCCAAAGGTACTCTTTTATTATACGTTGTGGAAATAGGCCTGGCATAGTTAGGGGCTTGGCCAGCCCTGAGACTGCTTTGAAATATCTCTGCCTGTACTGAGGCTTGGCTGAGAGACAATAGAAGTCGATAAAGGGTGTAGCCAGTGCCTGCTGCCCCCGGACCCATTACAGGCAAAATTGGAACACAATAGAAGGCTGTGGTGGGGCTCGGGTCCAAGTTGTCAAGGCCGGGACAAATGATCTTGATTAAAAGCAGTGAAGTAGGATCAGGTCTTTAAACTTATACCAGTCATCCCTTTTCGTGTATAACTGCATCCAACATTTTTTGGGGGCAAAGCGCGCTCAACTTTGTTGTGGTACATAAATTTCAAGTTCTGAAAATAAAGAAATGTTATAGTAATGATACAGTGGAGTAAAAACACATACTTTCCATGAATTTCCCAGGTCTCAGCTTTTACAACAGTATACTCGCTTGGAAATATTTTGGGAATGCCAAATAATTGCGCCTGTAATATCATGAGATCAGAGGGATCATCTGCAGTGGCTCAATCACAACGGATGGAGCCCCAGCTTCAAAAATGTTGAAGCAACATATAGTGCAGTCTGTAAGTATTTGGACAGTGGCACAAGTTTTGTTGTTTTGGCTCAGTACTCCAGCACATTGGAATTGAAATTAAACAATGAATGTGAGCTTAAAGTTCAGACGCTCAGCTTTAATTTGGTGTGAACCCTCGAGGAATTGCAGCCCCTTTTATACATACTTACAAGACTGCACCATGGATGCAATGGAAGCAAATCAACTCTATGGGCTCTATCTTGATGATCTTAGCGCTTGGTCTAAAGCGCCTGGCGCAAGTGCATTTAGGACAAGTTCAAGTCCACTTTTGCTAGTTAGAGGGCGCATATTTTGAGCGCAAAGAAAGGCGCAAGGTGCAAATGTGCTGAACTTAGTCTCTTCATTAATTATAGGTGTGTCTTGGGCGTAACATGCAATAAACCATTCAGAGTGTTATCTCCCATTCACTTTAAAAGCCTGCTTTCCACCTTGGCGGATTGCTTATATGGAGGCGGAACAGACATGCTCGTGCGTGTGTAGTGCAAGCAAGGAATAGGCTATATGGATCAATAGTATGATCAATATTATTCGGACTAACCATTATGATGTTTTCATATACACAATAATAATCTTTAACATTAGGGTTTAACACCAGCATGGCCGGTAATTCCAGACAGTGCTGTTATTTTAGAAAATATATGCGGTTTAATTTTGTTAAAAAGTACCTGCAACCGCTAAGAATAAGCTAACAGAATATGGCTTCTGTCTCACCTTAGAAAACACCAAATTAGTCTGCTTGTTTAACGAATTTCGTTTGATTATACAATGACGCATTGTCAAACATACATTCCATGTTCTCACATCAGTCAGATCACAGATAATGCATTTCAGATAGCGAAGTTCAAGCTTCATCCAAAATTAATATTACGTGCATTCTCATAATAACATAAATAGCGTTATTTTGGCTTAATGATGACACTAAATACACAAAAGCTGTCAGGTTGGGAACCCATAGGTCTATGCATACTTCCCAGTTTTATAATGTCCTGCTTATGGAAATATGACCAACGCATTTTTACTGGTAGCTTAATGCTTTAAAACAAGCTCATTTCCCCGGGAATGAGGGAGAGAAAATCCCAATTTCACAATGTAATCTTGATATCTTGTATGCATGTTTGTGTGCGCCCCTTTGTGTGTAACAGACAGGAGAGTGTACGTGCACTGTGCACACGCCTATGTAGACGCACTAATATTGCGCTGTTAAAATAACATAGAAATAACTGCGACATGACTTTAGACCAGGTTTGTGTTGGTTTTAGCGCAAGCCGTGTTCTGCTGGCTCAAGATAGCAATATGCCAAAAATTATCCTGGCCACTCCTCATCTTAAGACCAACACGCCCAGTTCACTTGCTATGGGTGCACCATCACTTGGTATTTTAGCTAGGTGCTAAAATGACACCTGTGCCGGTCTGAAACTTGCAAAGACACTTGCATTTGGGTTCGCGCCGCTTAGCGCCGGGTGTAAGATAGGGCCCTATGACTGCGTCCGAATCAGCACCCTATTGAGTATGCTTGTTGAGTAGACAGGACAAGATAGTAGTTAAGTAAGCAAAACTTTCTCTAAATGCAGTATACGTAATACGTAATACGCGCCCTGCCTCGGTAACGAGACACAATAAACGGGCGAGTAGCGAAAAGGCACAAATAAATAAACAGTCAACCAATGAAGAATGACAATTTAGTAAGGAGGCGAAAGAACAGATATAACGTTACGTGGCTTATTCCATAAGCTAGCACTAACAGTCATATGCTGAACCTAAAGGAGGGTAAACGCCCGATCTCCCAGGGGGAAGAAACATTTTACAGGCGAGCCGACGGAGAACCGCAGTCCCATAACCTTACCAGCAAAATGACCAAGCTTAAAAACAGAACCACGCCCTAACCTCTCAGACAGGAGATGAAAACGAGGCAAAGGAACAGGTAATTAATGTTCCAAGGCATAGTTTGAGGCTCGCAGTCACACGCAAACATGTCCACAACATCGTCCGGTCTCAGCATGAGACGACATGCACCGAGGGGCGAACAGAATCGCCCAAATCTCCATACCCGGAGAAAAAGCACAAAAAAGACGAATGGACAGCTGCACCGAAACTATCGGCTATATGACTAACACAAACACAAATACAAGCCCTGCCTCTCAATAAGGGGAAATGTAACGAGGCGAACAAGAACAGAGATTTAACGTTCCATGGCGATATAAAAAGGCTCGCAGTCCAATGCAAAAAACCAAGAGGGTAAACACCCGATCTCCCAGAAGAGAGAAACATTTTACAGGTGAGCCGACGGAGCACCGTCGTCCCATAACTTTACTATCCACAGACTAACGCAAGCTTAAATTGGAACAACCGCCCTATCCTCTCAGTAAACGAATGAATGTAACGAGGCGAAATGGAACAGAGAGCTAACGTTCCGAGGCTATTATTAGAAACACGCAGTCAAACACAAACACATCCACAACATCGCCCAAGCTCCACATAAGGAGACAACACACCCGGAGAACGAAACAGAACAGTTCACAACAGAATCGTCTCGCAGGCAGAAAAGGCGAACAGGACAGCTGCAACAAAAGACCTACGCAAACATAATAGCACGACAGCCTCAATATAAATAAAAACCCTGACTCATAACAAAGGGGAACGTAGTCCACGAGAAGGAGACCAAACAGGGAAAAACGTACCAAGGCTACTTACTGGCTCACAGTAACACGGAATTGAGTAGAAGCAAAACGCCAGGTCTCTCAGTAAGAAAACCAAATAACAGGCGAAGGGGAACAAAGAACAGCTACTCTACACTTCTACCAGCTAAGCAACCTAGCAGAAGCGCAAACGCCCAATCTCCCATGAGACGACATGCACCGAGGGGCGAAATGGACTACAGTTCCAAACAGAAACGCCCAAATCTCCATACACGGAGAAAAAGCACACTATGGCGAAATAGAGCAGAGATTTACGGTCCCAAACTTCTACGAGATAACCAACTACCAAGCCAGCAAGAAATAAGCCCTGTCTCAACTAAGAGACGTTAAAAATAGGCGAATAGCCAAAACGGTACGAGAATTCACAGCCAACAATAACACCACAGTACAAACAATGAACAATTAACTATTAATGTCGAAGCCCCAAACGAAGGAAACGGTAGGCTTAAATAACTCTCAGGTGACTACGAACAGGTGTAAATGCTTAACAGAAGCTCCGCCAACTCAGCAGGGCGGAGCAAGCATCTACCAAAGGGGCAGCGCCCTCGCGTGGCCACCGAGGAAAACGACCGCATGGGGAAACAGGGTTGGAAACCATGACATGCGGAGCTTCATTTTAAAAATAAGGCACAGCTTTGTGATGTAATAACTTCAATAACTATAAAAACAACACATGACATTGTCTGTGTAAGGGTGGGACGTCTTATGACATTTCCACAGTACGGTTGGAAAATAGTATGGAGGATATTCAATAGCATACTGCATGTCGTGTACTAAATAGTACACAGCTGCTAGTACACAGGAGACAGGACGCAGTAGATAGGGGTCTGATTCGGACATGGCCCTCATCCATATTTCAGTGGGTCCATAGTGATGAGAAGCATGGGTCCACGTGGACCGGAACCCAAGGCTGTGAAAACTATTTTTTTATTTTTATGATAATAACCTTTCAAATAGGCCTAGCAGGATAAACCTTTACAAAATTATTTAACTTAAATTGCACGCTAGAAACAATCCACACAAAAACATAGCCTAAGTAGGAAAAATTACATATTTGTGGAGCAGTGTCGTTGTGTCTGACAGGTAAATGGCCTGAGATGGGTTGATTTAGTAGGCTACAACTTAGGCTACAATGCATATGGGCTATTAAAACGCAGCTTACATTTTAAAAATGTAAAAAAGGTTTGTGCTTCAACAGATGACACAGCTCCCAACATAATAACTCAGAAGATTGTCACTCCCCTGCTGAGGTCACTCCACTGGCTGCCAGTTGCAGCCAGGATCAGGTTCAAAGTTCTGACCCTGGCCTACACTGCAGCCAATAGGACAGGCCCCGCCTATCTGCAGGACTTAATCCAGAACTATGTTCCTGCTCGACCACTTCGCTCCTCTACAGCAGGGCGACTCGCACTCCCCCCCCCCTCCATGTCAAAGGCTCTCGCTTGTCCCGACTGCTGAGCTTTTCCACCCTAGCTCCTCAGTGGTGGAACGAACTCCCCATTCCCCTACGTTCTACTCCAACCCTGCCTGCGTTCCGTTGTGACCTGAAGACGCACCTCTTCAGACTCCACCTTGACTGACGTACTAATCTAGGACCTCTCATGATACTTCTTCCCTGTGTTTTCTTGTCTGTTTGTTATAGTTTATAATAGTATTTAGAATAGAATTGTAGTATAGCTGATTTACCCACAGCTTACTGTGAACTACATTCAATGTTCATTCCTAGGGATAGCTGCTACATTATGGGAAGGATGTGCTTGGTCTTATCTGTTCTGTAGTTACTGCGATGACGTTTTCTTTCGCTTTGGATAAAAACGTCTGCTAAATGACTGTAATGTGATTGACACACACTTTGGGGTAGGGCCTTGTCAAGCCAACATTGACTGTGTCACTGTCTTTATGAAAAGGTCAACTTCCTGCTATTTTAATGACTCATTTTTTTAATATGGAGGATATGTTGGAAAAAGTACACAAAGCTTCATTCCAGGCTAGAGAATGTTTGTTTCAGTAAAACCTAAAGTAGCCTAATTCCGGCTCTTAGAATACAAAAAGTGTTTCAACAATTTTATTTTTGTGCTTCTGTTCAAAAAAGGTGATGCTAGAGGGGCTGAATACAAATGTGTGATTTATTTAACATTATTGTTTTAATTACATTTTGACGCAGGATTGTTTAAAAGGGTAGCTTCTTGAGAAAATCTCAGCCTCTCCAGTTGCACTGCAGGGCAATAAAATAGGAGGATGCTATTAATAGCCCAAAGCACTTACGACCCTCTACACCAGGGGTGTCCAATCTTATCCGGAAAGGGCCGGTGTGGGTGCAGGTTTTTGTTTTATCCCAGCACTACAACACCTGATTCAACTAATTAACTAATCGTGCTCTTCAATCAAGACCTTGATAAGTAGAATCAGGTGTCATAGTGCTGGGCTAGAACAAAAGCCTGCACCCACACCGGCCCTTTTCAGGTAAGATTGGACACCCCTGCTCTACACAGTCACAGAATGTAAAATGCACCGTTTATACACGCTAAGAAAATCATGTTCAGATATATTGTTACGACCCCGGCCCGAAGGGTCGCAACACAAAAGATTTAAACACAAAAGGAACAGTTACAAAATAAATATAACATATCAAAATAAAAAGACATGAAAGAAGGGGAAAGAAGGTACATATGCTCTGTGGAAATCCACAACAGGTGTCAGTAATTTACAATCAAAACTCACGCGAGTTGAAGGAAACGAGCTAGCACACAAAATAAAAATAAAATGCGCACTCGTGTGGCAACACAGGGACGTAACAATATAAACAAAAATATTTTTTTGAAATGTTAAAAAATGTAAATTTTTAAATAGGTGGTTGCTGTGGAAATGTTGATTGTATGGGACTTTGGCGAAAACAGGATTAACGTTTTTCCTTGCTTACTGTACCTGATGCACTTTCAGTTTAGAAGACACCTAATTTTTTTCTCCAAAATCTCTCATATAAATATGTTTATGAAACCAAATACCTGTTTATGAAGCTACAACTGTTTTCTGATTAATCCTGAAGAGTTTAATCCTGTTTTCGCCAAAGTCCCATACAGTCAACATTTCCACAGCGACCACCTATCGCACTTAGGGCTGAAATACATTGCTGTTGTTATGTAAAAACACACATGCTTTTGTTTTTTTAAAACATTAGGCTACTTATTTTATGTGTATATACTGTATGCGACTATTCTGAAATAAATGTATTCTGTTTTTTCTGAATGATACAGGCTCTTCTTCAATTCAAACTTTAAACCATGGATGTGGTGAGTATTTTTTGAGATATTGACACTTAAATAAGGCTAGTAGAAACTTGGGAAATAAAGGTTTTTCCTAAACCTAGTAGAAACTAGGTGGAAATTGCCTCTGGAGGGCCAAAGTTAATAGGGTTAACATATCCTAACTCCTTCTCTAGCACCACCTTTTTTAACACAAGCCTGAAAAAAATGGTTAATGTTCTTGAACCCCGTTGACTACAGGCGTATAATCCTGGTTTCTTCTGTAAGGTAACCCTTGGGAGTTTGTTTGCCGTTTCCAAGAGTCAGAATTACTGTATTATATATACTGTAATATTACTGAAACAAAGTTAAAGAAGCCCAAACAAGTGTAAGTTTTTTTTTTCTTGCCCAAAAGATTTTTTATTTTTTTTGCCGGGATAAGGATAGGCTACCAACTTTACTGTTATTCGTGGAACACATAGGTACCAGGGTTATTATTGAAAACGAGAACTATGATGGAAACTAGGTGTGAAAAAACCTTATCATAAACTGAAATAAAAATAAAAATGAGTTTTTGAAAAACCGGAAATGAAAAGCCAACTGAAACTAACTAAAATAAAATACAAATATACATAAAATGTTTTTAGATAGCATCACCTGTTTACCTGTGGAATGTTCCACAGGAATGTTTTTTGAACTTCCCAGTCTTTTTTTTTCCCCCTGTCCCAACTTTTTTGGAACATGTTGCAGGCATCAAATTCAGAATTAGCATATATTTACAAAAATCAATAAAGTTGATAAGGTAAAACATTAAATATGTTTTCTTTGTACTGTTTTCAATTAAATATATGTAAAAGAGAATTTACAAATCACTGCTTTCTGGTTGTATGTGCATTTTACATGTCCCAATTTTTCTGGAATTGGGGTTTGTATATAACATTAGCTATTACTCCAATTATTGTTTTACCCCCTGGTTTAACTGCGCATATTGCCTCAAAATTCCCAGGCAAATAAGTCATCCATGATTTCCAATGCTTCTGTGATTGGAAAAGACTGCTCAGAAAGATGACCTTGGCGGCGCTGGCGATTTTGGCAGATTTTCACATTTAATTTTAAAAAAAGACTAAAGTTTTATTTTAAACCAGCGCCAGATTGGCTTTTTGAAACTTTTTCATGGCAATAGTTTGTATTATCTCCTTTAAAAAGTGGTTATAGCCTATATAACAAACGGTTACGACGGTGTTCTATGAGTTCCGGATGACCATTAGGGTCGTGAACTAAGAATGAACCTTCCAGGTGTCCGATGCATCGAGACTCTTATATCAAAATTTGTCATGGACATGACCCGCACATAGTGGCGTAATTCCTCCCTATAAAGGGAGGCGCGTCTGACCCTTTTCTCGCCCTTAAAGGGTCCCGAGTGACCATGACCCCTAATGGTTATCTGGTACTCAAAGAACATGGTTACCGTCGTAACCGTTCGTTCTATTTCGTTCCTTCGACCATTAGGGTCGTCAACCGCGGATACCCACTAATACCCACAGTGTCAGGAGGGATCGTCATACCTTTAAATGGATGCCAAGGCTGTCGGCAGGATGGGTGCACCGACTGCTGAACCCGATGCCACGTTGACGTGATAGAATTTTGAGAATGTATATTCATTCATATATTCCTGGATATTCATAGGCAAGGGCTTAGCACTAGCCTCATAAGCTGTGGCTATCGCCATCACTACCCAGCGGGAGAGGCTCTGAGCCGATTGCGCTTTCCCTTTGGTTTTACCGTAGCAAACAAAGAGTTGCCCTGTACGTCTGATGGAAGCGGTAGGTTCCACGTAGCGTTGTAGCACACGCACTGGACATACCAGGTGTGCATCCCCCAGGTCTTCTCCTGGTGGCGGGCGAAGCGCAGTGAGCTCGATCAGCTGGTTAATGTGAAATGCCGAAACGATTTTGGGCAAGAAAGATGATATATATCCACATATAGTGCACTGTTGTTAAGTCCTGTCATTTTCATTCAATGATTCAAGGCTTCAAGCTAGTTTTATGGTTTGCAAAATTAATTTAAATAAATGTTAAAAAATAATTCGATTTTTTGTTTGTTTAACACAATATCTGGTTTAAATATGTACACAATACCTGTTCTAAACATCTAAAACATTACCCCTAACAAATGGAGTACCTGCCCCAAAAAAAACTAGAACTAGAACTGAAACTAAACTAAAACTAAGCATTTCCAAAAAAAAATGGAAACTAAACTGAAATGGAAAACTAAATAAAAATAAAAACTAATGAAAAATTCTAAACTATAATAACCCTGATACATATGGACGGGTCTTGGTTGAGCCTGTGTTGTGTCTTGTTACAAAATAAGGAACTGTTGTCACTATTACATTGGGATTGTAAAATAGTTTATAGAGATAGAATCGTGAGTTTTAGGCTATAAACCACTTTCCCCTGGATATGGCCCGATGCTCGTTAAGGGGTTAACCAATTAGCATGCAGGACATACTATATTGCCTACTATGGTAGTTATATCAACCTGCTTTGGTATGTGAGAGAATTATTAATATTAGAAATATTACATTTTTAAAAGCTGTCACTGCTTTCAATGCTGCACTACTAAGTATCCATGTATGTAGTTGCCAGCAAACTTTAGCTAGCTAAGAACATTTCAACTGGACTCTACTTTGTAGAATGTCATAATTTCTTTAGCTATGCTGACTGGGTGATTCATACAGTGCATGAACATCATTTCACAAACACTGTCCAGTTTAGTGTAATTACTCTTTGCCTTTAGAAAATGATCCTGGTTCAGGAACAACATTTTGCATTCAAGTGGTTGCATTAGGTTGCATTAGTGATCACCCATGTCTAGGAATTGGAACCTAATACAAGGAGACTGACTAAAATCATAAAAAAGCCTGTAAAAGATTCAGATGCCTACACCTTAATATAAATCCAAACCAAACAATTTGACTGGAGTCTTTGAAAATGGTACAATGAAACCAGTTGTTTTCAAGTGGGACCTCCACTGTTTTTTCCATTGATTCTGCATGTTACAATACACTTGTGCTAACCTAAAATACACAAAATATGCTAACCTAATTTTGATATGAACCCACTTTGTTATATTTCTTGGTGTTATTTATCAAAGCAGTGGTATAAATACATATATGCACAATAAAAAAATCAGGACAAGCTGTGCAGTTCTCATGATATACACAAGTCTGGGGTGGTAATGTGGCGTAAGGCTGAAATCCAAGTGCTTTTCCCACCCAGAAGTGTGTATATATCCTGAGAATGCATGGGCTGGAGTGCTTTATTCTGCATATACTACTTCAATAAATACTAAATATAAAAAAAATATTTATTTTAATATTATAAATAAATGTTACAATGCAAATGTTAAAGGAAACTGTCAGGTTATGTAAAATTGATCACATTTTGGTGCGTGTGAGTCCACCAAGATGGATGCCTCCTCGTTGCTTAGATTAGCAAGATCAAGCATACTGGCACAGTATGTGAAAGCAATCCGCTGAGAGAGGCAGATGTTCAAGCAATAAAAATAAAAATGGAGAGAGATTGGGAAAATTGTGTGACATTTATTCCACATAATGCTTGCTCTCATGGACAAACGGAAAGGTGGCAAAATGCATGTCGGCTTTAGTCAAGATTCGGTAAAAGTAGCAAGAGAAGGCAAGACACTGTAGTGCTAACAACAGCAAGCTAAAAATGTGTTAATTGATTAACTTGGCAAGATGGCATACTAGCTAAGAAAATATTAGCGAAGGACATTACCTATCAGATTTCATGGGACTGAGTGTATTATCAGCTAAGGTATATAATACACACTAGCGCTGGTGTATTACATTAATATACTGATGAAGGAGCTTTAAAAATGGTGTATTTATTTCAACGTGAGCTAGTATGAAAACACTTATCTGTTACAGTATGGCCTCCTCTATTGCTCGGTATGTGAATTATAGGCTAGTCAAGAGGTCACATTTGTTTTTAGGCCATCGGACTTAACAAGGTGAATGAAAACACAAAATAACAAAAAGTGCAGGAGATTGTATTGACCAAACAAAAAAAGGTAATTGATTCCAGACTAGAGCATTAGTTGCAGGTGGGGACTTAATTAAAGGAAGTTTATTTATGAATATCCATTAATCAATGCTGACAAAGAGCAATTAGAGTATTTACAAGTCACGTCAGAGGGTTATATATATATATTTATTTTATTTTTTTCTTCCAAACCTGAGCATTGATGAAGGGATTGGGAGCTAGTCCATTACCTGAGAGCATATAGAAGTACTTAAACCATGAACCTGATTTAACAATGAAAAATGGCTCTAGATGTAAACTTACTGAGCTCTTAATCCTAACAACCTTTTAATATTATAAATATGTTGATTGTATTAATATGTGGGAAGGAACACAACAGGAAAACTATTAAATATGCTGTCCTATGGATGCAAACGCGGCCATTGTAATTTCTGATTAATCAGCATCGTTGCCATGCATTTCACTGCTCTGTTTTGAGCATTGTAATTTAATACAGGAAAATGTTATGAAGAGCTATTACCAATGATTTAAACATAATTAAGATCGCTTCCATTTACAACAACTATACTATTGTTTTTTGAATATTATTATTATTATTATTATTAATAATAATAATAATAATAATAATAATAATAATAATAATAATAATAATAATAATAATTCAGAATGAAAGACAGAGAAGTCTATCTCCTTAAGACCTAATTTAACTAAGAAGGAACACACAAAAGGAAATTGGTCTTATTCCCCACACAATCTGAGGTAAGTGGCAATTAAAATGCTGATTAATGTCAACTACAGCTAAGACACAACTTTATAAATCTGACAGAGCTGTAGGGAAATGCCCGTATAATTCTAAATCTCCTGACCTTGTGCTTATTATTTCTATTTAATGACACTGAACACGTTCCGTTACCCCCCTGATAAAATGTGTTTAAGACCTGTTCAGCTCCAGTGAAAAACACAAGGAAATATGATACTGCCACATTTATGCTTTATACAAGTATTCTTTTGAGTATATTGCAAAACAATCTTTGTTTATGGCACTTTTCATTTGAATACTAATGGAATGTTCAATTTATCATTCCCAGTGTCTAAAACGTAATTCTATATATACAGTCAAAACAGACACGGACAGATAGCAATTGCATTAAAAAACTGAAGCAAAAAAACACAAAGAACAGTTTCTTCACATATTTTAGCCATTTATCATCATTTGGTTCTAAGAATCTGATTACTAAGGAGATGTAAACGAGAATAAAATATGTGGACACACCTGACAAAAAAAGAGAAAAATAAATAAAAATAATAGTGAAACTATGAAGGGGCTATAGTGTGTTGCAGAGAGAGGCCAGAATACCCAGTGGTAGCCTTGGAGCATTCATTTTGATCAGATAACAGATTGATATCCTAAATACAATCTGACATGCATTGCTAAAGATGCCAATGGTAATTAATTAGCATCTAATTTTGACCAGAGAACAACAGGATATAGGAGTTGGTGCTCGATGCCATTTCCCCTTCGGCATATTTTATTAGGGTCAGAATTGTGCTTCATGTGCTGAGGGCCAGTTATTAAATCAAGGGGGGCACATTGACACTCAAATTTTCATGGCCCATCTCTGTCACTGTTTCCAGAGCCTCTGGCTACGACAAATGTGGTAAGCTTCACGGTCGCCACGTAAACGAACGCGGAGCAGCGGCACGCTACTCCACCAACAAATGCTGCTGAGTCTGTTTATCTTTACGAGTGTCGTTGTGGGCGGCAGTAATATAAACGGACAACAGAACCTGGCTAGTTTCATAACTGGCCCAACCCTGCGTAGTGGTGAAGCAGCCTACCTAGCAATGCCTGATTGTAGCCTTAAGAGAGAACTCTTCCAGCGTCTTATGTAGATACAGTGTAATTCATTATTGTTCTAATAGTTCATTATATTTTCAGCTCAACTAGTCAAAACTAGAAATGATAAAACTCTGGGTATAGAGTCCCCCCAACATTAAGAAGTGTGCTGAAACCAGCCTCTATGAATCACAAAGTCCCGATGTGTAGATGGTAATAGGAGAGACAGGCAAAACGGTACAATCGCAGATATGACATATGATAACAGATCACAAACTTCCCCACCCAAAGTAGGACAGACCCCTGTAATTACACTTAAAAGACCCGACTCATTTTACCTGATGGGTATATACCAAACAACCATAATCCCCTGTCAAAACGTATGGATATTTTATCAAAGCTGACCCCCTTTGTAGGCCTTTGGCACCAGTGATTATGTATATAGCAATCAGCAATCAGGTTCAGGAAGAAAGCTCAGGAAACAATAGCAAGGCCGTTTTGTCTCTAGAAGGCATTTTCCATTTTTCCTCGTGGTTTGCTTCACGTTTACCTTGCTTGCCTTTGATGGTGGGTGGATAAGGACATTGGACTAACAAAAACACAGGTCTCTGAATTTAAACCAACATGGTAAATGAAGTCAATGGGAAGGGGGGGTCACAATGTTCCCAAACAAATAACTATATACTGAACAAAGATGCAAAGGTACACTTTAGAAATATGGGTTCCTTGACCACATCATCACAATATGGATATACAACTGCTTATTGAATCCAGGCAATGTGGACTAAAATAAAACAAAATAAAAAAAGGAAAGAAAAGAAAACCATCTCCACAAAAGCACAGTTAACCCACAACAAAGGACTTTAAAGATGAACCTCACAGACTGGTACTTCACTGTTCGGATAGCTAAGCCAGGATAAAAATAGATCCGCTGAGTGCACTTTTTTAAAACTCCTTTCCTCTCTTTCTTTGCAATGAACAATGGAAAAAAAGTTGTGGGAAAACTCTTCTCTTTTTAATTCTTTCTTTAAGTAGGAAGGCTTGACAATACAATATTTTCATCAAATTAGGTTTGCGCTCACACACGTACGCACACATGCGAGCGCGCGCACACACACGCACACACACGCTTAATTAGGAATTGTCTGGTTGAAGGCCCTGCTGGGTTCCTCGTGCTTCCCTTTGGCTTTCTTTGTCACATCTGTGTGTGTGTGTGTGTGTGTGTGTGTGTGTGTGTGTGTGTGAACTGCGTGGTGGAAGAGTACCTCAGAACAGCACCCTCAAAGTGCCTCACATCTGAAGCACCAAACTCTCACATTTAACTGCCATTTGTAGATCCTCAATGATGAACTCAGGACAGTTTTCGTTATCAGTGATGGTTTGAAAGGTTCCAGGGCCATTAAACATCGGACTACTCGCCTTTTATTCATTCCCCTCAGGTAGCATTCGTTAAATATAGTGATAAAATGGTGCCATTTATTATCCATTTAAAATGGACTTTAGCTGTGTGGTATTATCATAAAGGGGCAGATTAATACACTTGTAGACAACACAAAAGCATACGCCACAGCTCTGAAACAGTTTAGATTCCAAGCAGCTTTACTCTTTTAAAGAGACATAAATTAAATGTCTAGACAGTGTAATTCCAGGACAAATTTTTCGTCAGTGATATCTGATATCCTTATCTGCGTCGCCCATTTCCGTTAAGGGTTTGGTCTATGATGTCTGTCAATACTCAGGAAGTCAACGAACATGTTTGTCTCACAGTCTCTATGAGAACTCCAAATTCACAGATTTACGTAAATTTAAAAGAAAGAAAAAAAACCCTATAGTTCCACTCATTACATACAGCAGATTTCTTTCAAAATTGTTAAATTCACTACAGCATGTGAGGCTGTGATGCCCTCTAAAGGCCGGAGGACTGTCCTGCACCTAAAAACAAACAAATGAAATAACTGTAGTACTAACAGGCTGAAGACTCTTCAGCACCCGCCTCACTTCAGAAAACTTCAGCGTTTTATTACAGTCCAAACAGAAATGGCGGAGGGGACTGCAAATAATAAAAAGATCCTGGGATAATTGTCCGAGACTTTCCCCTCGCACAGTTTGTGTCTCAGGAGAACGTTAAAAACTATAATCCCTCTCATCATTTGAACATGTGCCCTCCAGAACTGGCTTTCCTCTACGAGACACGAAAAAAAAACATTTCACATTCGCAGATGATCCTAATTTGGTGCGGTTTGGAGTGTAATTTAGATCAAACATATCCATGTAAATGAGTCAGGGTTTCTTAATTAGGTGCCTCTGAAGAGGGAGAGAGAGGGAGAGAGGAAAAAAACATTGGACCACATCAGTAGGTGTGGGTGTGGCGCCCACAGCCCTGGACTTTTTCCTATATACACAGCCCAGTACCGTACTGCCATACATGCCACTCTTATATTCTTTTCACTGCGAGACTACATTTGGGGTGGGGTGGGGGTGCAGACTCTGAGACGCTAACTCAGATTGGTTTTTAAGAAGAGGTCTCTATGGCGCGCAGTAAAAAAAAAAATAGGTCATTGTGCACTGATTTAGCTGTCTGTTTCCAGTGTGTCGTCAGCTAGCTTTGGCAGTCGCGAGGAGCTGGGCGTGTGCCAGCCCGCGCTAGAGGCTCCCCGCCCGCCGCTCCCCCAGTGCTGTTTGTTTATGAGTATCAGTGTATCTGCGCGCGGTGCACACGCGGTAAGGAATTACGCAGCGAGCCACGCCAGAGGAGGAGCGGCGTTCCGTTAGCAAACAATCCGACAATCCGGCATGCGTAACCAAACGCCCCCCCACCCCCGAATGCCATCGCGCGCGAGTCCGCTACGGGTGCTCTGGGGCCAGTCAGCCCACCTGTGCAGCAGGTAACGGTGACAGGGCGAGGATGGAAGGCCCTCGTGGGAAACGGCGGTAGCCACATGGCTCGTTAAACGCGCCAAGGTTGCTGCGGCGGATTGGGTGCGGTGTCAGGCTCGCGAAGCTTAGAGATTAATACGCACTTCTGTCCGTGCCAGAGACAGATATGATATCACGCCAGCGTACGTGCACCAGCCATATTACCGGCAGGGTCATTTCTGAGCTGGAGAATTGACCTGAGCGCTGTCGCAACCCATGGATTACACTTCTATGTTTATATTCAATTCAGTATCTGAATCTGACGTCCCATCCAAAACACACACACACACACACACACACACGCACACGCACATACTAACACACGAGCGTGCACATGCACGCGCACACACAAACACACACACACACACACACACAAATGCATGCATGCACGCAATTCATTTGATCTCCTTTTATTCAAACAGTTATGTTATTGGAAAACTGACTGAAGGGAAGGGAATCACTCTGCAAAATGGGACAAACCTCAACCTCTGGCAAGATCTCCTGTGGCTTCGCTTTTTACGGGCCTCCTGAGTGCGTGTGAGTGTGTGTGTGTGTGTGTGTGTGTGTGTGTGTGTGTGTGCGGGGCGGGGGGGACGGGGGTAAGAAAAAGAAAAGAGCATGCTGAACACACGATCATTTGCGGACCTGTTGTGAGATATGCACGCTTCGTTTATGTTTTGTTGTGCAAAGGGGCACATAATAAGCAAGGATTATGTGAGTCTCAGTGTTGTCATTTATGAAAACCAGATATTGGGACTCCGCCTGTTAAAATGGTGCATGTGGATGAGCTCTGCCGGAGAATTAATGAGGACCTTCTGTCCACAAACTTTCAAAGCCTGTGCTATGCTGTGCTATGCCTGTGCTGAGCCTGTACTACTTTTTCTATTGACGGTGTAGCATTACATGCGCTTAGATGTGACCATTGTTTTATTTGGCAAAGATGTGCACAAAAATATGCGGGGAAATAAGTGACAAAGTCAAATGCATTACCTTTATGTCCAACAGTAATTCTGCATTCAGAATTAAGTTTGTTTTCTTAAACTGAAGTTGCATTGCAATGTGTATTGACCCTTTTACGCTGTTTGGATATGTAGTTTTTAAACTGAAGTCAAAATGTTCTTCACTTTTTTAATTAACATGACTTTTTTTTTTTTCAAAATGTCAGAAGTGTGGAGATGCCTTGATCCAGTTGGAAAGCTCACTGTTAATCCACATCCATTCTAATGAGGTGAAAGTAAGGATCCTTCGCCACATAATGAACTGTCAGAGTGTCCTTCCTGTCCAAGTCCAGGCGGGTGGCGTGCTTGTCACCGCGCCGGACAGGCTGAGGACGTTCCAGACGTGAGTTTCGCACGCAAGCCAGGTGACCGGGGATCTTTTAATTAGCCGCCGGCTCGTCAGTGTGTACCCGGGAGAGAGATCTCCCCTCCACACCAGTCATCCCTCCTTCCCATTTAAGTTCATTGACACCTTGCATTAGCCGCTAATGAGAACTGTTTGTCTTTGATTGTCAAACCTTTCCTTTGGCCCAGATGAAATATCCGTTTTTAATTACGCGTGCTGACCCGTTTGAGTGTTTCAGTTCGCACTGCTGTTGGCGCTATATCTGTCTGCGGTAGCACGGATGATGGCGAAGTGCGTTTACAGAACCTGAGACTGCATAACTGTGTAGGATAAACTCATAATAAAAAACGCTAATGAAACCTCTGGTGTGGAGACCATTATCTAATGGGTAAACTAATAATCTGAATTTACACTTGGTTCAGAGTGAATGAGAATTGAGCATAGAGGTTGGCTCTGGAGTTCATTTATGTCACAGCAGTGACCCCCCCCCCCCCCCCCCCCCCCCCTCTCCACACAGAAGAGAGTCCACAGCAATGCAAAATTTCAGCCTTATTGATCCCAGATCAGGATTACTAAAACGTTGATGAAATTACTACGGTCCACTCCATGAAATGCCCTCAAGTTTAAGTGAAAAGAGGTTTTACAGTAGCAAAGCAAGTCAAAGGTCTGTAGACTCTTTATTTCTTAAGGCACGTTGAATAGCGTAAAATTAATTTTCTGTACTGGATCCCCATATTACCCCTCACATTTGGCCCTTAATTTGGAACAACAGAAAAGATTATAACAGTATGACCATTATGGCATGGTTATTGGCGCCACTTGGGGGAAAAAAAGGAAAGAAAGTATCGCTGTTAATCACACGTAAATCATCTGATTTTGTTTCTGCGGAGAAGCGCCAGACGCACGCAGGGTCCTTAAGGCGCCGTGTTATGGAGACCTGTGCCTCACGTCCCGCTTTGACCCATGAGGGTGTCCAACCACAGAATAAGAGCGCTCACCGTGTGCCGCCCAACTCGGAAGCCCTGGAGCCGCAGAGCTAGACGGCTCCTAAACCACCCCCCCCCCCGGGCCCGGTCCTCTCAATCCCGTCTCCGTGGGGAGGGGGGTGTAACGGCTCCACCCCGCGCTCCACAGGGTCTCCCTCCCTCTCCTGCAGGGGTGCTCCTGCAGATCTCCTGTTTGAGTTAACCACAGAAGCACTTTCATTGACTCCGTCATCATATTCAAAGCAATCAAACCAAAGCTTTTATAAGTTGCATTAAAACTACCCTAAGGAAGTTAATACATCTCAAACTCTGTGCAGTTAAACATATTCTCTTAACAGGAATTTCAGCTTTGAATTCTTTTTTTCTTTTCTTTTTTGGTTCTTCACTGATCTGGTCTATGGGTTTCCCAGTTCTTTTAAAGTTATATTCCTGACTTCCAAGCTGGAACTACGAACACCGAACTTGCAACACTGAGCAGCCAGTTCAAAGGCTTGAGTTAATTAGTTTTCCCTTAATCTGCACATGTGGCAGTACAAATGTACAGAAATACATTTAGGCAGCAAGGGAGGGACATGCTTGGTGACACACCATTACAAAATGATGCATGTGTGTTGTTGAAAGTACTCTTGAGAAGGTTTTCTAGTTGAAAGGTCGACGAAAAAACTTGGCACCCGCAGTTTTTTTGTTTTGTTTTAGTGGCTGCGCACGTACGGATAGCCCCCAAACCCCCCGGCCACATCCACTGTGACCGTTTCTGTTTGTTTGTCTGTACTGATGTGCTGATGTTTTGCATATTATATTGTTTTGGTTTCAACAGAGGGAGCCACTGTTCTCATGCTTTCCCAGAAAGAGCAGCAGCACATGTGGCTCAGTAAAGGGAGCTAACGCTTGAGAAAATGTAACATTTGTGTAGAAAATGACGTGTGGGACACGGACGGCTGTTCCCTTGTGACTGCAAAATGCAAATAGTGACAAGCAGGATATTTATGAATTGCAACAATTAATGATATCAATGTTTAAAAATGTAATCGTCATAATAACATGGATATATTGTGCACTGTGGTCTCTTAAAATGTGTATGCTGTGTACGCCTTGTTTTTGTACTTAGTGTTACCTCGGAAGAACGCAAGCACATAAAAGTGCAGAAATCAGGTGAGGGTAAAAGAAAATATATATTTCATTTTTTTATTTGGTGATTTTGTGACATTTTGGAATGTGTAAAGTGCATTTGAAAACCATTTTAGATTTTATGTTTTCCCCATTTATTCTTCAGAGTGGAATTGGCTACTTGAGGACACGCACGCACACACGCACACACACACACACACACACACACACACACACACACACACACAGATGATATAAAAAAAGCAATGCCAAAACAAGCAGTTTGACTGTGGTATTTATGCATACATATGTGTGTGTGTGCGTGTGTGCGTGTGTGTGTGTGTGCGTGTGTGTGTGTGTGTTTGTGTGTGCGTGTGTGGATGGCTGTTTTCAGCTCCTGTTCAAAACTGTCATTCTTGCAAGGAGACCATTTTATCTGATTACATAAACTACAAATCATAAGAATTGAAAAAAAGGCAGAAGGAGCATGCCGTAAATCACTCTCCTTTGCAATATATGGATCTTACTGGATGAGGTAACGACGATAATCCAATAAGTATCAGCTCCCGGTGTTCGATTTGCACGTTACAAATGAAACCAAAAAGCCAAGCCGGTGTCCAGCAGCCTCAGTATTAACCAAAACCGTTAATACTGGATGCCCAGAGTCAGCTGTTCCGAACCCCGCATGACAAACTGTGCTGCCGTTTGTGTTGGCATTTATCCGTACCCAGTTATTATTACAACACGGAAGGGTATGGCTGCCGTTATCATGGAAGAAGGCCCAACTAATCTTAATGGTTTGTAAAGTAGCTACCTGCATCGCACTGACATTTATCTCGATCATTTTAGCGCCAGAGCCCTGCACAGCTAAAGGTCTCCTATCTAGAAGGGACATCATTATGAATTATTGTTTGCTGCTAGGTAGAAAATTGTACTTTCTAGCTACCTTTACTTGTGATAAATCAACCAGTCACATATCAGCACTCACCCACTCCGGGCTGCTGAGTCTGGCCTTTCTCCCTCTGCTGTTTACTCATTTCCCTGCCATCGTTCCACAAGGAAGTCACGGACACCTCTGAACACCACACACACACACACACACACACACACACGTACACGCACACACACACACACACACACACACATGCGCACGTACACATACACACACAGACACACCAATTTTATTTATTCATGTATTAATGTATTTATTTGCCGTTTATTATTACGGTTATGATGGCGCATTACGGACCGTTCCCTCCACAGTTCAGGACGCCGCAGTCCTCCGTGAGGCCTGTGCAGAGCACACAATTTTAAGGCAGGAAGGATATTAGTGAAACAATAATGCAGGGGCCAGGGGTATTTCTCAGGGATATCTGATAGGGGATAACATTATTTCCTGCTATCTAAAGCTTTAGAGAATGAGAGGTGATGCCACCCAGCTTTATCCCCAACGGGATCTTTTTTGAAAATAATCCTCTATGTGCTCAACGGGAGATAAGAGGGTGCGCTCACTCAGCTCGGGCCGGGCCCCTGCCTCCACCCCCCGCGCGCCCCGCCCGCCACCGGCTGCGGTTAATAGGTACCATCATTAGACCCACCTCCTCCGCACAATGGGGTTTGGACACCCTCTCACCACACAGCGTACTCCATTATTGCCGAAGAGGAGCTGAGAGAGAGAACAGCAACCCGTATGTCCACCATGGTTGCTGTTCCCCGAAAAACGTTTGCGCGGTGCCGGTAGACGTCTCCCCCACGCTCCCGTTCTGGCATCAGCTGCCGTCTCTGTTAGATACATTAATATTAATGCCCTGCTCATAATCCAGCTGATCAGAGTCGCCGTGGAGCGCAGCTCAGCATGACTGAACACCTTGCTGTAGGTGACTGCATAGTAAAGGCTCTGTTCTCAATCACAAAACCCAGTGCATCTAGTCAGCCATGTTCAACATGGCATATTGTATAATGAAGCTGTTTTTACCCCTCTGCTCAGCTGCTGCTCTGTGCTATTACAGCACCTCAGCCCTGCTCTATGCTATTACAGTACCTCAGCCCTGCTCTATGCTATTACAGTACCTCAGCCCTGCTCTATGCTATTACAGTACCTCAGCCCTGCTCTATGCTATTACAGCACCTCAGCCCTGCTCTATGCTATTACAGTACCTCAGCCCTGCGCTATGCTATTACAGTACCTCAGCCCTGCTCTATGCTATTACAGTACCTCAGCCCTGCTCTATGCTATTACAACACCTCAGCCCTGCTCTATGCTATTACAGTACCTCAGCCCTGCTCTATGCTATTAAATTACCTCAGCCCTGCTCTAAGCTATTACAGTACCTCAGCCCTGCTCTAAGCTATTACAGTACCTCAGCCCTGCTCTATGCTATTACAGTACCTCAGCCCTGCTCTATGCTATTACAGTACCTCAGCCCTGCTCTATGCTATTACAGCACCTCAGCCCTGCTCTTACAGTACCTCAGCCCTGCTCTATGCTATGACAGTACCTCAGCCCTGCTCTATGCTATTACAGTACCTCAGCCCTGCTCTATGCTATTACAGTACCTCAGCCCTGCTCTATGCTATTACAGTACCTCAGCCCTGCTCTATGCTATTACAGCACCTCAGCCCTGCTCTTACAGTACCTCAGCCCTGCTCTATGCTATGACAGTACCTCAGCCCTGCTCTATGCTATTACAGCACCTCAGCCCTGCTCTATGCTATTACAGCAGCTCAGCCCTGCTCTATGCTATTACAGTACCTCAGCCCTGCTCTATGCTATTACAGTACCTCAGCCCTGCTCTATGCTATGACAGTACCTCAGCCCTGCTCTGTGCTATTACAGCACCTCAGCCCTGCTCTGTGCTATTACAGCACCTCAGCCCTGCTCTATGCTATTACAGCACCTCAGCCCTGCTCTATGCTATTACAGTACCTCAGCCCTGCTCTATGCTATTACAGCACCTCAGCCCTGCTCTGTGCTATTACAGCACCTCAGCCCTGCTCTATGCTATTACAGAACCTCAGCCCTGCTCTGTGCTATTACAGCACCTCAGCCCTGCTCTATGCTATTACAGCACCTCAGCCCTGCTCTATGCTATTACAGCACCTCAGCCCTGCTCTATGCTATTACAGCACCTCAGCCCTGCTCTGTGCTATTACAGCACCTCAGCCCTGCTCTATGCTATTACAGCACCTCAGCCCTGCTCTATGCTATTACAGCACCTCAGCCCTGCTCTGTGCTATTACAGCACCTCAGCCCTGCTCTATGCTATTACAGCACCTCAGCCCTGCTCTGTGCTATTACAGCACCTCAGCCCTGCTCTGTGCTATTACAGCAGCTCAGCCCTGCTCTGTGCTATTACAGCACCTCAGCCCTGCTCTATGCTATTACAGCACCTCAGCCCTGCTCTATGCTATTACAGCAGCTCAGCCCTGCTCTATGCTATTACAGTACCTCAGCCCTGCTCTATGCTATTACAGCACCTCAGCCCTGCTCTATGCTATTACAGTACCTCAGCCCTGCTCTATGCTATTACAGCACCTCAGCCCTGCTCTGTGCTATTACAGTACCTCAGCCCTGCTCTATGCTATTACAGTACCTCAGCCCTGCTCTATGCTATTACAGTACCTCAGCCCTGCTCTATGCTATTACAGCACCTCAGCCCTGCTCTATGCTATTACAGCACCTCAGCCCTGCTCTATGCTATTACAGCACCTCAGCCCTGCTCTATGCTATTACAGTACCTCAGCCCTGCTCTGTGCTATTACAGTACCTCAGCCCTGCTCTATGCTATTACAGCACCTCAGTCCTGCTCTATGCTATTACAGCACCTCAGCCCTGCTCTATGCTATTACAGCACCTCAGCCCTGCTCTATGCTATTACAGTACCTCAGCCCTGCTCTATGCTATTACAGCACCTCAGCCCTGCTCTATGCTATTACAGTACCTCAGCCCTGCTCTGTGCTATTACAGCAGCTCAGCCCTGCTCTGTGCTATTACAGCACCTCAGCCCTGCTCTATGCTATTACAGTACCTCAGCCCTGCTCTGTGCTATTACAGCACCTCAGCCCTGCTCTATGCTATTACAGCACCTCAGCCCTACTCTATGCTATTACAGCAGCTCAGCCCTGCTCTGTGCTATTACAGCACCTCAGCCCTACTCTATGCTATTACAGCAGCTCAGCCCTGCTCTGTGCTATTACAGCACCTCAGCCCTGCTCTATTCTATTACAGAACCTCAGCCCTGCTCTGTGCTATTACAGCACCTCAGCCCTGCTCTATGCTATTACAGCACCTCAGCCCTACTCTATTCTATTACAGCACCTCAGCCCTGCTCTGTGCTATTACAGTACCTCAGCCCTGGTTCAGAGAGGATATCTGAACCTGTGAGGCGCCGGTATTTGCACCTGCGCTGGGACTCTGCGCTCGTGGCGCGCACTTATTATTTCTCTTTCTTTCTTTTTTTTGAGACTCAGTGCTCTGTGCTGCCGGGGCTTTGATGGATTGGAAGCAGAGGCTAAAAGGTAAGAGGGTATCAAGGGACCCACTGTCCATTTAGCCAGCGACACATTTATAATATTGTTTATTGCAGAATCAGCTTCTTGAGCGTTCCCACTTGCTTCCCGCAATCATTTTCTGCGATCCGAGGTGCTTTCTCACAAAAGGGTAACAAGGACAAAGGGAGAAGTAAGCGCTCAATCTTGCTCTATCTGGGATGGTATGTCACATTTTCAATTCTAAAAGGTAAATATCTATCAACAGACAGTCTGTGACCAAAAGAATGATGTCAGAGCCCGGTTCCCTCTCTCCTTATGCATTTATTGAAATGATTTGGTTTAAAAATGGGACCGAACAGCTAGATTTTACGAAGGCACAATATAAAGGCCAGGCTGGGATAATGCAAGAAACTGAACCCGGCTGGTTTTGTAATGGCAACCATCTAAGCAGAATTAGCGAGACTTCATACATAATGGACAATAATTACAGGGACGAAATTGTGTTGTGTTGCCGCGGCGCCCTTAATCATTTACCATGGAGCCCCTCCCACTGCTCCAAGCAGATTCTGTGCCCCCAGCAGGAAGTCAGATGGTTTATGACAAAGAAAACAAGTCTAAGTGAGTGAGGTGCCGGACTGCTAACCTGGGCATCATCCATCTTCTTTAGGAGAGCACTGCCTGACCTCTGACCCCAGGGGAAACTGCTGCATCCATCATACCATGTTTGGTAATGTGGTTAACTACCTATTTCCTCTGTCAGGGGGCCCGGAGATCTGCCTGTTTTTTTTTTCTTGTTTTTTTCCCCCCCTCACCATTTCTTCAGGTATGACACTCCAGTGAGTAAAGAATCAGTCAGTCTGTTGTTTATCTGGTAATTTGTAACGGTGAGCTGTGATCTTTATACTGCGACTAAATCCTGACAGGATAAAAAATGATAACCTCAGGTCCCAGAACTCAAAAGTGGAAAGGCTTTGCTTATGTATTCAACTAAAATGAAAAAAAAGAGGCCCAATTCCATCGTTGCTTTTAAAATGAATGTGGTGAAGTGTTAACATGGGTCAAAAGGAAATCAGGTGTTTGTTTTCCTCTCGAGGTTTCTCAGGGCTTTTAGCTGTAATGCCGTGCTTCCCTTGTGCTTTTCAAAAGCAGTTTGCTTTCTGTGATTTACTGCTTAAAACCGAGATGTAGGTTATATAATAGGCATGTAAATGTGATCAAGAAAATCACCTCGCTGTAACCTGTGTAATTGCCATGCACTCAAACCATCAATTTTTAAAGATGGTTAAACCATTTCCTGATGGCTCTGACCCTTCTCTTCTTGAACTGGCTGAATTGATGATGCTCTGCGAAATATAGTGCTTCATTTGCTCAGCACATTACTGCATTAAAGTCATGAAACGGCGATTTTGTTGGGCCTGCACCACTGTGCTAATGGGCCACCTCCCCAGAGGTGAGTGAGTTATCTGTAAACCGCACGTCAAATATCCACATGCTGGCATGCTAGCCTGTCAATTGTGGGTCTCTGCTAACTATGGGAGCCTGGACCACCTCACAAATCTAACGTAGTTGCATGACTTTTGTTAACCGTTCTCTGAAGCAAAAATATTTGACCGTCATTTGTCCTTTTAAGATATTACAGGGATGCCACAACCACAGTCCTTGTAAATGTCATTTATTAGCAGGGAGTACACTATAATGATGTTGCCCATTACATAATATGCACTCCATTGCCTTATTTGAAAGCTAAATATCATTCAAATGAAGCCTGAGGGTTTACATTGGCCTGAATTAAATCAACACTGGCCCTTCGCTTTGATTTATGATTAAATGCAACTGTGTGTTTTATTTATTTGTTTGTTTGTTTGATAGGTTAATTGTGACGACTGCCGAACGACTTGCCAAACTGCGTTTGCGTTGAAAAGCTTGCATTTGTTTGTCAGCCAGCGTTGAGGACAAACGTCGCTTGAATCCAGGCCCGCTTGCATCTAATCCAGGGGAATATTCGGGCAGGCTCTGGCAGAGCTTCCACGCGGTGTATCACGCACCTTGAAGAGGTGAGCTCTCCGGACGCGTTCCGACTCTGAAAAGGGGAAGACAAATGGCGGTCGTCGTCGTCTCGCACACCTGACGACTGAGACCGCGCGCGGACGTGTTTGCGTGTCAGATTTGCGGGGGGGGGGCGGTGAGGGGGCCGCGTTCCGCGGCGGTTCCGTCCCATTGGGTGCAGTCGGGTGCAGGCAGATGGGAGGCTGTGACAGAGAGCGGAGTGCTTGTGCCCAGCCGAGCGTTAACATGGCATCCAGAGGCCCCTGCGCGGACTGCCGACACTTCATTAGGATGCCAGGATAATGGCCAACTAGTACTCCCGGCGACACCCCATTTCCTGCTCATCGAGCTCTCCAGCCCCGACAGATGTCGAGGATCCCAGTCGGCCCCTAGCGGGGGCCCCTCCGGTTCCTGCCCGCTTGGCCCGGCCCCGCTCGGACACCCTCGCCAGAGACGCTCAGGGGCGGGGCCTCGGACACAGCGGCGTGCCAAATGTCACGCACTTAACTCACTCTCTCTCTCTCTCTCCTTTTTTTTTTACTCCGTTTAATTATTTTTTATTCTATTTTTTTTTTATAGACAGATAATCTGTAGGAATACGTCTTTACTCTAGTCCTTGGACCATTAGGGATTAAGACTGAACAGAACACGGGGTCGTGATCCTCCTGCGATTTTCCCGGACAAATGTGCCCGGTGAACCTGAACAGATGTTTGCTCATTGTTAAATCACTGGAATTCGGGCACAGGGAGGAAGTGGCAGTGCCTTATTAGGAATATTGGTTCATTACGGCACAGATTTGGTAAATATCCAGCCCCTCACTACCAGTGATGAGGATCATCAGGATTCATGCTGCTCATTACCAGAAGACAAACTACAACTTTTTTTTCGCCTTGTTTATCCCTCTAACATGTACTGCATACGTACTTATTTCAGTGTGTAATTGAGCTCGTTTTCAATCGAGCTTTGTTTTAAAAAATCTATATCCAGCCTTTTGTAACAGTATCTTAGCGTTTTAACAGTTCTTGAATTTAGAGAATTTGTGTTGCAAATAAAGGGAGCGTATAAAATGCTGTCTCAAGCTGATGTCATGTTGTTGCAATAACAGAGGGAGATCAGAAGGCTGCTCACTCTCTCCATCGATGGGGCTTCAGTCCAGAAATGCTCTTCTGAAAGGGGAGTAAACCATCGCTCTGCCCTATGATATTTTTACATGCGAGGAGCATTTTAAACCTTCATTTGAATATGCATTCTCACCCCCTGCTCCTTCGCTTTTGAACCGCTACCAGATTTCAGACCGGGAGGAAATTGTTCTACATTTCCTGACAAATTGAGTTAAACGGACATTAAGTGGGCTTTAAGAAAACAAATGGCTGTCTTTATCACAGGTGGACACTGATGGCTTAATGGGCCCTGCACTGATCGTATCACGGCTAATGGCTTGACAGGAAGCATTAAGGTTTTTGTATAAAGAACTGGCAAGGCCCGCGCCGCTAACGCAGACCTGTCAAGTGCTGCCCGTCCCCTTTGTGTGGAGAAGCAGATGTTTGTATGTATACCGTGAACTGGCATTAGGGACGGGAGCAGATGCCTGAGAGTGTGCCAGGTTTGTGAATTGTGCAGACGGAACATGTTCCGGGGGAGAGCTGGACTAACCTCTTGCCATAGGTGATTCCCCTGGCTCCGCTCATTTATTTATTTATTTTGCGTCGCCGCGACGCGTCAAGGAGCGGAACACGAGCGCAGTTCCTGGTAACCGAGAAAAGGTGTGGTCTTGATTTTTTTTTTTTGTCTTCTCCTTTTCGTGGACAGCAAGAGATTATCATGCCAAACAAGATAATAGAACCACTCTGCTCCTACGTGCAAGGCGAGAATAACACATCCTCTGATCTAGAATTAAACTAAGGCGCTGATAAAGAGCATATTTAAATGCTTTACTCATGCATTTCACGACTAAACTACAACAATCTTTGGTAAAGCATCATCAATGTTAACCTAGATGAGTTTGAGGGAATCCGTATGAAACAATATGTATGTCTCTGGAGGAGACGGAACTCACTGCCCAATGAGAAGCTCTCGCTGTACCCTAGTTGTTCATGTGACCAGGTACATCAGCTCTAGTACAGTGTTCCTATGGGCGAAAGATCAGACGATGTTTTCTGCCGTCCGGTTGTTTGGGGAGAAACGGGAAGCGACAGGATGAAGTTTCTTCTCGTCTGCAGTTAGCCTTTGGAGAAAGGTCCGTCGAGCAAATGTACAGGTTGTTTTATTAACGTCAAACGCACCTGTGGGAAATGCACATGATCAAATGCTCGCTAATTAAAACGAATGTCAGTTGAAACGTTGTGGTGTTTAATATGTACGGAATGATCTTTGTCACACGAAGAGCCATGCTTCTGTATTAGGGTGGATAATGCATTTGTGCTGCACTATTATACTAAAGATAAAATAATCATTTATAACTCCATCACCTCGAAATATGTGGTTTTCAATTTTTCTAATTTTTGGTCATCATGTCCTCTGAGTCCTCTGAGAAAGGTTTGACTTTTACCTGTGTGTGTGTGTGTGTGTGTGTGGGGGGGGGGGGGGGGGGGGGTATATTTATACACTCTATATAGAGTATGCAAATATACAGTATCTAGTATGTATGTCTATATTGTGTGTGTATGTATCTAATCTTTTTCAGTAACTTCATCTTAAATCGGATGTAAGGATAAAGCAAATTATGTGGATTTTGGATCTTTAACTATTTCAAGGAATATCTGCTCTCTTGAAGCCTCAGGCTAAACATCACTAGCTTGAATACTTTACTATTCCCCCTCTCTCCTTCACTAGACCCAGCGCTCTACTATTCCCCCTCTCTCCTTCACTAGACCCAGTGCTCTACTATTCCCCCTCTCTCCTTCACTTGACCCAGCGCTCTACTATTCCCCCTCTCTCCTTCACTAAACCCAGCGCTCTACTATTCCCCCTCTCTCCTTCACTAGACCTAGGGCTCTACTATTCCCCCTCTCTCCTTCACTAGACCCAGGGCTCTACTATTCCCCCTCTCTCCTTCACTAGGCCCAGCGCTCTACTATTCCCCCTTTCTCCTTCACTAGACCCAGGGCTCTACTATTCCCCCTTTCTCCTTCACTAGACCCAGGGCTCTACTATTCCCCCTCTCCTTCACTAGACCCAGTGCTCTACTATTCCCCCTCTCTCCTTCACTTGACCCAGCGCTCTACTATTCCCCCTCTCTCCTTCACTAAACCCAGCGCTCTACTATTCCCCCTCTCTCCTTCACTAGACCCAGGGCTCTACTATTCCCCCTCTCTCCTTCACTAGACCCAGCGCTCTACTATTCCCCCTCTCTCCTTCACTAAACCCAGCGCTCTACTATTCCCCCTCTCTCCTTCACTAGACCCAGGGCTCTACTATTCCCCCTCTCCTTCACTAGACCCAGGGCTCTACTATTCCCCCTCTCTCCTTCACTAAACCCAGCGCTCTACTATTCCCCCTCTCTCCTTCACTAGACCCAGGGCTCTACTATTCCCCCTCTCCTTCACTAGACCCAGGGCTCTACTATTCCCCCTCTCTCCTTCACTAGACCCAGGGCTCTACTATTCCCCCTCTCCTTCACTAGACCCAGGGCTCTACTATTCCCCCTCTCTCCTTCACTAAACCCAGCGCTCTACTATTCCCCCTCTCTCCTTCACTAGACCTAGGGCTCTACTATTCCCCCTCTCTCCTTCACTAGACCCAGGGCTCTACTATTCCCCCTCTCTCCTTCACTAGGCCCAGCGCTCTACTATTCCCCCTTTCTCCTTCACTAGACCCAGGGCTCTACTATTCCCCCTTTCTCCTTCACTAGACCCAGGGCTCTACTATTCCCCCTCTCCTTCACTAGACCCAGTGCTCTACTATTCCCCCTCTCTCCTTCACTTGACCCAGCGCTCTACTATTCCCCCTCTCTCCTTCACTAAACCCAGCGCTCTACTATTCCCCCTCTCTCCTTCACTAGACCCAGGGCTCTACTATTCCCCCTCTCTCCTTCACTAGACCCAGCGCTCTACTATTCCCCCTCTCTCCTTCACTAAACCCAGCGCTCTACTATTCCCCCTCTCTCCTTCACTAGACCCAGGGCTCTACTATTCCCCCTCTCCTTCACTAGACCCAGGGCTCTACTATTCCCCCTCTCTCCTTCACTAAACCCAGCGCTCTACTATTCCCCCTCTCTCCTTCACTAGACCCAGGGCTCTACTATTCCCCCTCTCCTTCACTAGACCCAGGGCTCTACTATTCCCCCTCTCTCCTTCACTAGACCCAGTGCTCTACTATTCCCCCTCTCCTTCACTAGACCCAGGGCTCTACTATTCCCCCTCTCTCCTTCACTAGACCCAGTGCTCTACTATTCCCCCTCTCTCCTTCACTAGACCCAGGGCTCTACTATTCCCCCTCTCCTTCACTAGACCCAGGGCTCTACTATTCCCCCTCTCTCCTTCACTAGGCCCAGCGCTCTACTATTCCCCCTCTCTCCTTCACTAGACCCAGGGCTCTACTATTCCCCCTCTCCTTCACTAGACCCAGGGCTCTACTATTCCCCCTCTCTCCTTCACTAGACCCAGGGCTCTACTACACAGAATGTCATACTTTAATACAGTCCAGACCTCTCTGCTCATCTCTCTTCCCTTTTGCCCTCATCCACCTCTCAGGCGTTTGATTCCCTTGACAGCCTGGGCTGCTCTGTAGTTCCACCCCCCTGGGAGACGATGGTTGGGGAGGGGGTCCCTCATAGGAGAGTGAGGTGAGAGGTGCGGGGCCTGGCATTCTGAGCTGAGCTATAGATATCAGTTTCTAAATGGCATTTGGGGAAATAGAGCCACGCCCTGCTTTTGCCGATTAGAGACTCGCATCTCACACCCAGGGAATAATAAGTAGGCCTTTTCTCTCCGGCACTATTTCAGGGCAACCCCTCCTCTAAAGACCCCTGTGAATTATCTCTGCCCCCCCTTTCCCCCTCCCTCCCTGATTCTTAATTTTACCCCACCCCATTCACTCCATTCAAGGCCTGCTGCTGCTCTCCCCCCTCTTGTGTGTGCGTGTGTGTGTGGGGGGGGGGGGGGGGGGGTCTCTTCTATAGGTGGAGAATGCAGAAGGGAAGCCTCTCTTTCAGCATCTGGACCAGAGGGTATCCAGCCACTATTGTGAACATTTGCCCCATTGTGAGGCCTTTCATGCAGGCCTGATGTTCGTCTCGCTGTATGCTCCATTGGCCCACCTTTGTGTGCCAGCGCATTTAATACATAAAGCAGCTTTAATCTCCCACGTATCAATCTAACAGAATGGATGACCAATCAGGGGCTGCTGTTTCCCCCCCCGTCAACGAATCAAACAGGCTCCCAATTAGGGATTATTAATTAGACCACTTAGTGCTGCCCATTTCAAACGGACTATATTGCCAACTGTGTATCTCAGTATGCTGGGGCTCTCTCGTCTTTCTTCTCAGCTTGGGTATAAAGTGCAAAAACTTCCGAGAGAAATAAGAGGGATATAAATTCAATTTAAGTTGTACAGGAGATCAATAAAAGAAATCAAACCTCGCTCCCAGGTCATGAATACCTGAGATGTTGTCACTGTTATCGAATACTGATGCAATCAAGGAAACACACAACTTCTGATCGCGTTTGAATCATACGACTTTGCTAATAGCTGCTTAATTCTTTCTGAGAGTAATATTTTATATCACACAAGAAAGATAAAAAAGGAACTATCTGCAGTATAGTGATTTAAACTTGTATGCTTTCTAATGAAACATTTAAACTTTCAGGCTTGATAATTATGGATAAATGATCAAAAGATTTGTCTCGTTAGCGCATACATCACTAGCAATTAGTTCTCAACCAATTACAGTCATTCAAAGGTTATTAAAATCTGCAGGTGTGCTTGATGACAACAGTAAATACCAGAGCAGGAATTTATTTCAAAAACTCTTACAATTCCCACAAAACAACTAGCACAAAAAATCCAATTATATTTTGTTTAATATAAATCATTGTTTTAACCATGTGGCAATCCAGAATATATGTGCATTTTTCAATATATGCATTAATCACATTTTTGTAGATCTGAGCTTGCATTAAAAGTAAACACTAAAATGGCATCACATTGAAAAAAAAAAAAAAAGTTAAATAAGTGGAAAAACTTGCTTGACACACGTCGTGCTAAAAGGTTTAATCTAGAGGCCTAATATTATGCATCCATTCCAAAATGACAAAAGATGCCCAAAATGATTTTTCATTCTCTGTTGCCACGACAGTTTTGTTTGAATCAGAAACAATCATGTCGGAGTGATGAACGCGATGGCATCCATTCCGGCAGGCTTTAGCCCTGGTTGGGTTTATTACATTTCCCCCCTACTGTCATCCACAGGAACAGGTAGCTTGCACTCCATTAAACAAACACTGTGGGCCCTCACTTTTATTTGACATTTTATTTGGCCATGACAAACGAGCAGCAGTTGGATTATAACATAATTTGTCTTGTCTTTATTACCGGCACAAAGGACACCATTCATTAATTATTCTGCCGTTGCAGCTCAACACTAACTGGAAAGGTCCCTCTTTGGACAGATGGCGAGGACAATGTTATTTATATCAATCAGCCCGAAATGCTCAACTAGGATTACTATTCCTTGGACTGCACTGATTTATTTCTCTCAACCTCACCCCGAACTCAACCTCACAAGCTCCGGCGGGGACGTTTTTAATGGGAAGAGGATTGGAATTGCATTCGTAAGGCGGCAATGTGTTTGGCCATGTTTATTTATACCATCCTGCTTGTTCTACGGGTTCCTCTCCATTGTCTCTGAATTTGTCGTTATGCAAGCGCGTCGTGCTCTGTCGAAAGCACACTTTCTACGTCCTTTTTTTTTGTTAATTGTAAACAATGAAGGAATAGTTGGAATCCGATATACAGTATATCTAGCAACATGCACCCTTTTTTATTTTTTTACATTTATATTGTTTTGTTGTCTACTGCCCAAAAGAGTGTAACAGGTACTTTCTTCAGGTAATTTAAGTTGAAATAAATTTAAATTAAATAATGATGTGCTATTGGTGGAGTCTCCCCTGAATCCAATCTGCATTCATCTGCATTTTATTGCTGCATATTGAGTTTAAATGTAATCTAATATAGTTGTGAAAGTGATCCCTTTCCCACTGTTTACATCGCATTCACATCCAATAAGGTTATGTGTTAAAGTAGCCTAAATTAATTCTGAGGTTGTTTGGCTTGCAACTGCGCGAAATACCCAGAACTGGCCCTGACAAAGTCACCCCCCTGTACGCTACTGCAAAAGCGTGTAGCTTATTTGCATATAACAATTTGGAGGACGGCCTACCCCTCTGGCGAACACAGTTTAGATCCGCAGGAATTCTCACTGCTATCGACGCTGTGTAAAAACTAATCCGAGGTCAGCGCAGTGTGCAGTGTCCTGCCCAACATGGCTTAAGCGCAGTGTGTAGTCACTCCTGCCCAATGTGGCTTAAGCGCAGTGTGTAGTCACTCCTGCCCAACGTGGCTTAAGCGCAGTGTATAGTCACTCCTGCCCAACGTGGCTTAAGCGCAGTGTGTAGTCACTCTTGTCCAACGTGGCTTAAGCGCAGTGTGTAGTCACTCCTGCCCAACGTGGCTTAAGCGCAGTGTATAGTCACTCCTGCCCAACGAGGCTTGTATAGTCACTCCTGCCCAACGTGGCTTAAGCGCAGTGTGTAGTCACTCTTGTCCAATGTGGCTTAAGCGCAGTGTGTAGTCACTCCTGCCCAACGTGGCTTAAGCGCAGTGTGTAGTCACTCCTGCCCAACGTGGCTTAAGCGCAGTGTATAGTCACTCCTGTCCAACGTGGCTTAAGCGCAGTGTGTAGTCACTCCTGCCCAACGTGGCTTAAGCGCAGTGTGTAGTCACTCCTGCCCAACGTGGCTTAAGCGCAGTGTGTAGTCACTCCTGCCCAACGTGGCTTAAGCGCAGTGTATAGTCACTCCTGCCCAACGTGGCTTAAGCACAGTGTGTAGTCACTCCTGCCCAACGTGGCTTAAGCGCAGTGTGTAGTCACTCCTGCCCAACGTGGCTTAAGCGCAGTGTGTAGTCACTCCTGCCCAATGTGGCTTAAGCGCAGTGTATAGTCACTCTTGTCCAACGTGGCTTAAGCGCAGTGTATAGTCACTCCTGTCCAATGTGGATTAAGCACAGTGCGTAGTCACTCCTGCCCAATGTGGCTTAAGCGCAGTGTATAGTCACTCCTGTCCAATGTGGCTTAAGCACAGTGCGTAGTCACTCCTGCCCAATGTGGCTTAAGCACAGCGTGTAGTCACTCCTGCCCAACGTGGCTTAAGCACAGTGTGTAGTCACTCCTGCCAAATGTGGCTTAAGCGCAGTGTATAGTCACTCTTGTCCAACGTGGCTTAAGCGCAGTGTGTAGTCACTCCTGCCCAACGTGGCTTAAGCGCAGTGTATAGTCACTCCTGCCCAACGTGGCTTAAGCGCAGTGTGTAGTCACTCCTGCCCAACGTGGCTTAAGCACAGTGTGTAGTCACTCCTGCCCAACGTGGCTTAAGCACAGTGTGTAGTCACTCCGACCCAACGTGGCTTAAGCGCAGTGCGTAGTCACTCCTGTCCAATGTGGCTTAAGCACAGTGCGTAGTCACTCCTGCCCAACGTGGCTTAAGCGCAGTGTATAGTCACTCTTGTCCAACGTGGCTTAAGCGCAGTGTATAGTCAATCCTGTCCAATGTGGCTTAAGCATAGTGCGTAGTCACTCCTGCCCAACGTGGCTTAAGCACAGTGTGTAGTCACTCCTGCCCAACGTGGCTTAAGCACAGTGTGTAGTCACTACTGCCAAATGTGGCTTAAGCACAGTGTGTAGTCACTCTTGCCAAATGTGGCTTAAGCGCAGTGTATAGTCACTCCTGCCCAACGTGGCTTAAGCGCAGTGTATAGTCACTCCTGCCCAACGAGGCTTAAGCGCAGTGTATAGTCACTCTTGTCCAACGTGGCTTAAGCGCAGTGTGTAGTCACTCCTGCCCAACGTGGCTTAAGCGCAGTGTATAGTCACTCCTGCCCAACGAGGCTTAAGCGCAGTGTATAGTCACTCCTGCCCAACGTGGCTTAAGCGCAGTGTGTAGTCACTCTTGTCCAACGTGGCTTAAGCACAGTGTATAGTCACTCCTGCCCAACGTGGCTTAAGCACAGTGTGTAGTCACTCCTGCCCAATGTGGCTTAAGCGCAGTGTGTAGTCACTCCTGTCCAATGTGGCTTAAGCACAGTGTGTAGTGATTCCTGCCCAACGTGGCTTAAACGCAGTGTGTAGTCACTCTTGCCCAACGTGGCTTAAGCGCAGTGTGTAGTCACTCCTGCCCAACGTGGCTTAAGCGCAGTGTGTAGTCACTCCTGCCCAACGTGGCTTAAGCGCAGTGTATAGTCACTCCTGCCCAACGAGGCTTAAGCGCAGTGTATAGTCACTCCTGCCCAACGTGGCTTAAGCACAGTGTGTAGTCACTCCTGCCCAACGTGGCTTAAGCGCAGTGTGTAGTCACTCCTGTCCAATGTGGCTTAAGCACAGTGTGTAGTGATTCCTGTCCAATGTGGCTTAAGCACAGTGTGTAGTCACTCTTGTCCAATGTGGCTTAAGCACAGTGTGTAGTCACTCTTGTCCAACGTGGCTTAAACGCAGTGTTAGTGATTCCTGCCCAACGAGGCTTAAGTGCAGTGTATAGTCACTCCTGCCATGTCATCCACAGGCATCTCCTCAATAAAAGCCAAGGTGGCTGGTGACTCCACAGTCTCGTTTTGTGCTTTAAATTCCACAGCTTGGTTCATTAGGCAGCGATTAACCATTGCAGTCCACCGTACTCTGGAGGCTATTGGTCACATTGTCTTAACTTTGGTAAGGACGGGGAATGACTTCTGACCTGGATCTAAGCCAGGGGAGTGAGGATGTCTCACCCATTTGCTCAAAGGTCATGTCCTGTTAGGCCTAGAGTGGAGTTCCCTGTTTCACCACTCTGCTAAAGGACACTGACCTGATGCCTGTCCAACCGAACATCTTTTCCGCAGGTCCTCACTAACCTGGTTCATGCAGAACATCTTTTCCGCAGATCCTCACTAACCTGGTTCATGCAGAACATCTTTTGCGCAGGTCCTCACTAACCTGGTTCATGCAGAACATCTTTTGCGCAGGTCCTCACTAACCTGGTTCATGCAGAACATCTTTCCGCAGATCCTCACTAACCTGGTTCATGCAGAACATCTTTTCCGCAGATCCTCACTAACCTGGTTCATGCAGAACATCTTTTCCGAAGGTCCTCACTAACCTGGTTCATGCTGAATGTGGCCCTATTCAGGACTACGTTTTTAATATTCTGCGCACTTCATTCATGCATATTCCTTTCAATGAGTGTTTCAAAGACCCATTCTTACAGACAAAGCCACTAGTCACGCAACCTTAAATAGTAACCTCACCGGGTTCTTCACATAAGCCTTTGTGTGAATGAATGTTACGTAAACATTGAACAGGACTTCAAAAGAACATTCCCACGGTTGTGAATATTAGGGATATTATATCCAAGTAGTGACAGTAATGGCACAGCTCACCTTTCAGATGGGAGATCTGTGGAATCCTTTTTTTCAGACTAAATCAGCAAAGCACATTCCATAACGTTACAGAAACATTACAGCCCAACAACTATCATACTTTGTACAATTCACTTTATACTCCTAATAAAACTAATTCATGAATATAAAGTCATTTTATGAATCATGCTACAGAATTAATTACTGGAATTCTTCCTTTTTGTTCTAAATCTGTGATATCTAACAAAGCATGCATTTAAATATTTCAAGTAATTTGTCTTCATAAACTATTGTGCCAAGTCCCATTTTGTTTTTGCATGGTGATATTGTCCAAATGGGTCACTAATAAAACATCTAAAAAGGTCCAGATATTCTTCCATTACAAATAAGAACTTTAAAACAATGCTTAATATCAGACAAATAACCATGTCACCAGGATTAGTTTTCTGATGCAAAAGGCACATCAAGGTGAATATTAGCAATGAGCAAATAATCTTGTAGTGATTTCAATTTTAAGAATATCCTTTTTCTGCTTTTAGTTCATGAAAAACAAAGTCTTAGAGGATCTAAGTTGTAATTTATTAACCAAGACAAGTATATAAAATTTAGATATATTGTGCATTTCAAAGATTTAAATTGACAACTTAGTTGCATGTGAATGAGGTTGAGATTTGTACAAAATTTCTAAAGCAGAATTATTTCAGAATGCACTGACTACAATAAGGCAGGACACAGATAAGGTTAGCATGCAACGTTAAAAAGTAATTAATTTCTCCAAAATGCTGGAATCTGCCGTTTTACATTAGTGTTACTCTTCCAAGGCACTGCATATGAAGGAAATGTACAGAATGGGTAATAAATGCGTTAAGTAAAAATTAGAGACACACCATTGCGGAATTTCAGATACATTATTAAACCATTCATGTAAAAATTCCACATTAAGAAGAAAAAAAATGGGCACCAGTGCCATCAATGCTTGAGTCGCTACCTATTTACTGAATGCAGGCGTCTTCAATCTGAGTTTTCTTACAATTTAAACAATCAAACTTTATTAATATCCAGGTGGATAACAATATAAAGAGTACAGTATTATTTTGGATAATGATTTGTTTATTTATTTATTTAAATAGGGTTTTAATGATAGCTTGAAATAATAAATAAATAAATATAGAATATCTGTTATCTGTTATTTAAATAGGGTTTTAATGATAGCTTGAAATAATAAATAAATAAATATAGAATATCTGTTAATCATTAATTAGGTCCCTCTTTTGAGTGAATAATATTGTAACTGTCGTATTTTAACAGAAACCGTGTCTGGTAGCTGTGGCATAAAATTTAGGTGAAAGAACCAAGTGGATACTGTTTATCTGCATAGGTCTGGCTATACCACTGTTGAAATGCACATGGAATTGTTTGAATATTTAAACTCTTTGTTACAGTTGCACTTTTTGCCCTTGAAAATATTTGCCTGATTCCTCTGCATTGTGCCTAAGTGGTGTGTAGCGTGGTTCTCTCTCTCCCTGCCCTGTGCAAATCAGCCCACATGCACAACCTGTTTCCCAGGCAGGCGGCTTGATTTACATTACACTGGCAGAATATTTTGAAGCGAATACCATTTACAAAGTAATTAGTTTTATGCAAACTAGAAGTGAAGATGAAAGCAAAATCTTTATAAATTATGAATCATGTTATATGTTATATGGGTGCTTATGGTCACTTGTGATGAGTGAATGTACCTTTTGTAATTAAAGATGCAGACTTGTGACTCTCAGGGCAAGAGATTGTTTGCCTCATTCTCTTCAGGTAGTAGTAGCTCCAAGCTGGCCTTTTATAGAAAGCAAGAGGCCTTGTTTTCAGCCTAAATTAGTATTGGCTTTGACTTTGACAATCAGTACAGTGGAAGTGTACGCTGTAGTCCACAGATAAATGCACAAATAACACATTTGCAAACACATGCACACATGCGCACAACACTCTCCTACACCCACATCCACCCACACACGTGTTTGTTGCCTTGGTACCATGCGACGACATCCACCTGCACAAAATAAATGCCTTTTTCTGAAGTTAAGGAAATGGAATTGTCCATGTCGGAGGTTCTATGTGTTCTCACACAGAGAATCCTTCCAAACATTTACTCATTGACGAGAAACACTTGCAGCGCCCCCCCCCCCCCCCCCCCCCCCCCGAACTCACCCCACCCACACACCCCCCCCCCCCCCCCCCCCTGGCTCCATGAGAGAATGTTAGTTAGCAATACTCATAAAACCTCAATTCATCAACATGAGCATAATTTGCTCTGAACAGAAAGCTCACAAAAGGGTGAGCTTGTCAGCGAGACAGGTGGCTGGAGATCTCGCTCTGATGCAGAGCGATATGAATAATAGATTCTGCTAAATGTATGCCAGGACTCAGGCTGTAAACACAGCTGCCTCCCTTCCCTTCCAAAAGAACAGCTTGGCAGGACGAGATGCAGAGGGCCCCGCTCCACCTGAGGACTGAAGCCCATTAACTAATCAAATGCACGGCCTAAATAGCAGGAGAAAAGGGCGGGGGGGGAAAGGTATTAGTTTGTACCCCTGCCTTGGACCGCACGGAACGGTAGCGCAGCGCGGGGAGAGACGCAGGGGGTTATGGGAAATGGCAGAATGTGGTGGCAGAGGTTTTTGCCATTAAATATGAATGGGGCTAGAGGTGAACAATGAATAGAATTATGCATGTTTTAATATTAAATCTTTAGCATAAAACAAAAGCGATGATCCTTACTTGCCTGTGCAAAGAAGACGTATCAAATCATATGCCCCCAGACTTTATATGTGAATACAGTTTTGAGGCGTTTGTGGAAATATGAATAGGATACTTTCTATAATTAGTTTTTAAAAGTATTTTATCAGGTGCTATCTCTAAAGCTAAGATCAGGTGCTTTCTCTTACGATAAGATCAGGTGCTCTCTCTTAAACTAAGATCAGATGTTTTCTCTTAAGCTAAGATCAGATGCTATCTCTTAAGCTAACATCAGGTGCTATCTCTAAAGCTAACATCAGGTGCTATCTCTAAACCTAAGATCAGGTGCTATCTCTTACGATAAGATCAGATGCTATCTCTTAAGCTAACATCAGGTGCTATCTCTTAAGCTAAGATCAGATGCTATCTCTTAAGCTAAGATCAGATGCTAGCTCTTACACTAAGACCATGGGGGTATACTACAAAGCAGGATTACTGAGTTAGCTGTATAAAAGCACTGAGTAAAACCCAGAATAGCTCTTTTTTTTCTTCAGTCCATGTTCCAGATTTTGGAGGATTCTGGGTTTTCTCAGTGCAGTTATCCAGCTAACTCAGTAATCCTTCTTATTAGTATACCCTCCAGGTGCTATCTCTTAAGCTATTATATTAAGCTGCCATTATCAGCACATCCTGCCTGATCCTCTGATTATATTTCAAATGCAAATCATATGAACAACTGTGATAAATGGAACCCATTACTAACACTTTATTAGCAGCTATATTGATATTGGTGGTTGGCTATTTTCCTTAAGATCATTACCTCACTTTTTTATATATCATCTAAATTACATTGTATCTGTATGCATGCCTTGTATTTCACATGCGTTACACATTTCTGGCACTTACTTTTGGATCAGCTGGTGTGTCCAGTAGTCACACATGAATAATTGTTTTTGGTGAAGGAATTTGTGTTTTGGATGGAAAGCAATGGCCCAGTTTATCATAACATACTCCATTTGTGATGTCATCATTCTGCGTCAACAAGTAACAGGAGTGTTCTTCCTCCATTGTTGGCTGTTTCTTTCCGCTTGTGATGACTCCCTTGCTGGAGTTTAGAAGGACTTTGCCCAGCAGAAGGTAATTAATTCTTCAATTAAAATGTTGTTAAACATTTTTAATGAGTAATGGGCACTTGGGAATTGGATATAAAAGTATCTTTAACCGGGGAAAGAAAACATGGATGTTTCACGGTTAGCTTCTGAAAATCTGCCTAATGACCCACTTTTAAATACTACCCCAGAATTAAAAAAATATAAATAAAAAAATCAGAAAATCAAATGAGATTTATTTCGGCACAGAAGCTATGTCCCTCATCACAGGTGATTATTGCTTTATTTTTCTCATTTTTTATTTTTTGCATGTTGAAAATTAGGCCAGGATTACTTTCACAATAACTCATGCTATGCTGTATGTATCAGAGGGCAAGGAATGGATTCCCAATTTGGCAGATTTAATTAATTGTGAAGGGGGGAAAAATCTGCTGTAGAGAGCAAAGAAATTTATATTAAATTACAATCCGGATGCTCGTTTCCAATCAGATATTCCATCTACTTACTATAATTAAAATTGCATGTATTACAGTATAAGTTGAGTTCCTTCTCATATAATGATTCAGAGTTGCCTCATGGTCTAGCCCCTAAATTGGGTTTATGACTTTTTAAAGAGCTGTGTGAATACACCCAAAGTGCAGTGCATTAGAGCAGGTTCATTCTATAGCATAGCCCTCTGTGGTAAAGCTCCAGAATGATCGCACAACTGTAGTTCATTACAGGAGCCGCACTCCGTAGGTTCCTGGCATTGCGGTCTCAATTAGTGACTTGTAAATGTGTTGCTTGCTTAATCACCCAAAAACTGGCCCCTAGGACCTTCGCTAATGCAACCCCATTAAAAGGGCCATCAAAACAAAAGATCTGCTCCTAATGACAATAATCCCTCAATGTTGTCACTAAAAAGCCAAACTTGTGTCTTAAATGAGGAATGATGGATGACCATGGGCCACCATGTCAAAGAGCTTTATTACCAGTGATGGATGCAAGCAGGGAATCGCCGTTCAAGTCCCCAGTCCAGAATTGGCCAAGAGTTTCCCTTTCTTGTCCGGAGTCCTTTGGAAACGTGACTTCCATTCATGTCTTTGAAAGCAGTGAGGTGTGTGTGTTTGTGTGTGTGTGTGTGTGTGAGTACTTGCACGCACGTGGCTGCGTCTGTGTGTGTGTGTGTGTGTGTGTGTGCATGTTTGTGTGCATACTTATATAAGCATATTAAATAATAATGTTGATTATCTATCACTCCTTCAGCTAATGAACATTTCACAGCTCGACTCAATGGTGACTCCTTCTGGCAGAGGCAGAAATTACATTACGGTGTCAGAAACTCCTCTGAAGCACGTACTTAAAATGGATGCACTAGAGTTTAGAATTAAGGCACTACCTGAGCTATGGAGAGGAATTATGTTAGTGCCAGCAGAGAGTAAGACGTGATTACCAGCCGCACTACCTGTTAATAATGTAATTAAGACGATCTTTAATAATCCAGGCTGAACTACATTATGTTTCCCCCCCCTCCCATTTTCAGAAGTAAAGGTAATAAAATATATCAAAGCCATAACATTCCAATCGTATTAATTATATATGTAGAAAATAATAAATAAGAAATAACAATTCCTCAGTGCTGTGCGGTATTAAAAAAAGGCTCAGATGGATTCTCTAGCTGGTCGTCTCTCAGGGACACAATTCATGGATCTGATACTGAATTTGTTCAATGAGACAGACTCCACTGGGTCCTGCAACTTTGCCGCATTGTCAAGCGCTTCCACAACATGCAATAAAGTGGGGATTTTAATTGCAATAGAAATGAATGCAGACACGATTTCATTAAGCATAAATAATTTGGCCACTTGGGTATGTGCATTCCAAATTACTTATTCTTTTTGTATTCTAAATTACCTATTCTTTGTGATGTTTCTTCTTCACACTTGGAGAGCTAACGCAACTAGCCATTGGCTTTTCCAGGTCTCTGTATGAATCTTTTCTACTTTTTCCCCCAACTTGAAACTTAGTTGTTCCAGCAACAGCAGGAGACGTGAGGTCAGGATTCAGAAAACGGGAGTGCATTTTTCTTTCATTGCTTTTTTCAAGTATTTTCAGAACATGCGGTGGAATCAGTGTCACCATTTTGCCGCTCTCTCAGTCCTGTGCTGTCCCTCTTATTGACACAGAGCCGTGTCGGACATTCTTCTCCTGAAAGGCAAAGCTTTCAAATCCACACAATACCAAACATACTTTATCTGTATATTTAAATCTGAACCTCTATCTGAGTGGGGCGTGAGATGGTGGCGTGTGTATCTTTTCCCTTACATATTCCTGTTCAAGGTTATTTAAACAAAATGATATATATACAGGACTGTGCAAACGTCCTAGGCACCCATTGATATTTTATAGAATTTTTTTGTCTTCTGCATTAGTGCGTCAGTAGAATAGAGCACATTTTAGATTTCCAAACATTAATTTACCAAAACCTTTATTGAACTATCTTCAGTGAAAAGAAGAACATGGAGTTCTGCAACAGATGGTATGGCCTCCACAGAGCCTGATCTCAACATCATCGAGGCTGTCTGGGATTACCTGGACACAGAAGCAAGCGAGACAGCCAAAGTCCGCAGAAGTTCTCCAAGATGCTTGGAACAACATTGTACCTAAGATAATTGATGCAGTTTTAAAGGCAAAGGGTGGTCACACCAAATATTGAAAATGTGTGTGTGTGGTTTGCTATGCAGCAAGAAAACCAAAAGTGCACAGATTTAATTCCCCTGAAAGTGTTAAAAAGCAGTGAAAGTGTTAAATCTCTTTAAGCGCAGACCACTGTGTGTTTCCCCTCCCATATATAGCTCTGAATCAAAGTGTTGCAGGTGAGGCTAATTATACCTCCTGCTAAGAAGAGGTCTAAGTACTAATTAGATGTCTAAGCTCTTTCTGAAACAAATCAGCTTTAAAAAGATATACTCTTGGTTGTCTGATTAACGGAGCAAGCACCTAGAGCACCAGAGGTATTTTAGTCTACATTTGGAGTGTAAATATTTGTTACAGAATTACAACAAGGGAAATATAATTGTGTTCTTTGGCAGTCTGGTATTACTCAAAGTATGTGGCCTGGTTTGAGGCTTTATAGACATCTTTTGCACCAAACTATTCTTTATGTGAATGACAAATTTGTGAATTTACACAAAAGGGGGTGATCTTGTGGCCATATACCACATGAGTAAAGGTGCAATCCAGTTTCTCTATCTCTCTCTCTCTCTCTCTCTCTCTCTCAACAAGACTTGCTGAACATACGCAAACACTTGGTAATGTACTACTTAAGTCTCTCAAAAGATTTTGGGTGATCAAAGCTTTGATGGGCATTTTATCACATAACGGTTTGATTGATGCAACAGATAATCATGGTAAAATATATAGTATGGCAATAAAGATAATAATTACATTTTATTGACCCAGGTTGCTAACGAGCCTAATTAAATTTTTCTTTGGCTTTATTCTTGGTTGAGCTGCGAGTTTTGGGGGGGGGGGGGGGGCTCCCATCCCTGGCGTTGGAATATCAGTCCAAATGAGACATGTGTGACACTGGTCTTTAGCCCGTCAGATGGTCCATATTGACGCGGGAGGGAAAGTGGGGCAGCCATTTTTCCCAGCAGACCCCAGACTGCTGCTCCCTCACACAAACTTGTCTGGAACCCAAGAGAGAGGCTGCAGATGGTGCTCACACCATTCCAGGGTTCGGCACAGGAAACTCAAAATCTTTCATGTCGTCATTTATTCACGGAGGAAGACGCCGGTGGCAGGCGGGCAGGCGGACGGAGTTTTTGGGCACGTCAGGCTGATTGAGACATGTCAAGCGAGAGTGACACTTGATGGCTGAACCGGTGACAGTCTCTGTCTGGTGGGGGGGCTGGCTATGCCCTTCTCCGCTGCGTAAATTCCAGTACTCCAGAGCAGGGCTGCAGGGATTTTAAGGGAAAAGTGAGATGGGGAGTGAAATGAGGAGCATGGCTTTCTGTTCAACAGTGACCTCTCTTGGCAGGAAGACTTGGACCCTCTAGAACAGTGGCTTGTGTGCCATGGAGTTATAAACACAATCTACAAGCTCTATGGTTTTTAGCCTCAGAACTGCCTGTGTTTTTGACATAAAAGAATAGTGGCTGTGGATGCAGTGTCAAGTGCCATACTTTCAGAATGATTCCAGTGTAGTTTTGTACATTTAATACCTGACCCACATCAATTAAGCACACCTCCAGCCCATTCACTGATTGGCTGAGCTGCTCTCTGTCCATTCACCGATTGGCTGAACTGCTCTCTGTGGGCCTTCAGGGTGGTCCGTCTTTCTCCTGTCCATGAAGTGCTTCTGTACTTGTGAAAACCGGAAGACATAAGAACAGAGTTGCAGGGTACACGTGTGAAAGAGCGGAGAGAGGGAGAGCAGAGAGATAACGGAGGGCTGTTGAGGGGCCTGACAGCACGGGAGAGAGAGAAGAGAGACGGAGAGATAAAGAGTAAGAGAGAGGGGAGAGAGAGAAAAGAGAGGGAGCTTCAGGAGGAGTAGTGTGTGTAGGTGTGGCAGTCAGGCCCACCTAGCAGTGTTCATTAATCAGGCCTTCCCAAGCAGGCAGGGCTCATCGCCTCGGTGTGTTTTTCTTTCTAGTGCAGAAAAAATTTACATGGCCAAAGGCTGGAGACATCCCTTTTCCATTAGAAACCTACTGGTGCGGTCCACATAAACTTCCTGGTCTGTTTAGTTGTTTCAATTCAGCTGAAAAGCAGGAATTTATGTTATTGTTATTACTGGTGATTACTAGGACCTGCTGTCTTTGTTTAAGTGATAGTGGTCACAGTGACAGTGTTTATGTACGAGACAAGACAAACGCGACTGCTTTTGCACCACTTTGTTTTTGAAAACGTGGCTGATTGATTATTACGCCTGTGCCCTTTCTTTCCCCCCAGTTTGAGATCTGATTTGACTCAACCCACGGTGTGTGCGAGTCTGCGCGTACGAACATGCGGTCAGAGCCCTGACTAAACCCACGGTGTGCGAGTCTGTGCGTACGATCATGCAGTCAGAGCCCTGACTAAACCCACGGCATGCGAGTCTGCGCGTACGATCATGCGGTCAAAGCCCTGACTAAACCCACGGTGTGCGAGTCTGTGCGTACGATCATGCGGTCAGAACCCTGACTAAACCCACGGTGTGCGAGTCTGTGCGTACGATCATGCGGTCAGAGCCCTGACTAAACCCACGGCGTGCGAGACTGTGCGTACGATCATGCGGTCAGAACCCTGACTAAACCCACGGTGTGCGAGTCTGCGCGTATGAGCCCTGACTAAACCCACGGTGTGCGAGTCTGTGCGTACGATCATGCGGTCAGAACCCTGACTAAACCCACGGCGTGCGAGTCTGCGCGTACGATCATGCGGTCAGAACCCTGACTAAACCCACGGCATGCGAGTCTGCGCGTACGATCATGCGGTCAGAACCTTGACTAAACCCACGGTGTGCGAGTCTGTGCGTACGATCATGCAGTCAGAGCCCTGACTAAACCCACGGCGTGCGAGTCTGTGCGTACGATCATGCAGTCAGAGCCCTGACTAAACCCACGGTGTGCGAGTCTGTGCGTACGATCATGCGGTCAGAACCCTGACTAAACCCACGGTGTGCGAGTCTGTGCATACGATCATGCGGTCAGAACCTTGACTAAACCCACGGTGTGCGAGTCTGTGCGTACGATCATGCGGTCAGAGCCCTGACTAAACCCACGGCGTGCGAGTCTGTGCGTACGATCATGCGGTCAGAGCCCTGACTAAACCCACGGTGTGCGAGTCTGTGCGTACGATCATGCGGTCAGAACCCTGACTAAACCCACGGTGTGCGAGTCTGTGCGTACGATCATGCGGTCAGAGCCCTGACTAAACCCACGGCGTGCGAGACTGTGCGTACGATCATGCGGTCAGAACCCTGACTAAACCCACGGTGTGCGAGTCTGCGCGTATGAGCCCTGACTAAACCCACGGTGTGCGAGTCTGTGCGTACGATCATGCGGTCAGAACCCTGACTAAACCCACGGCGTGCGAGTCTGCGCGTACGATCATGCGGTCAGAACCCTGACTAAACCCACGGCATGCGAGTCTGCGCGTACGATCATGCGGTCAGAACCTTGACTAAACCCACGGTGTGCGAGTCTGTGCGTACGATCATGCGGTCAGAGCCCTGACTAAACCCACGGCGTGCGAGTCTGTGCGTACGATCATGCAGTCAGAGCCCTGACTAAACCCACGGTGTGCGAGACTGTGCGTACGATCATGCGGTCAGAACCCTGACTAAACCCACGGTGTGCGAGTCTGTGCATACGATCATGCGGTCAGAACCTTGACTAAACCCACGGTGTGCGAGTCTGTGCATACGATCATGCGGTCAGAGCCCTGACTAAACCCACGGCGTGCGAGTCTGTGCGTACGATCATGCGGTCAGAGCCCTGACTAAACCCACGGCGTGCGAGTCTGTGCGTACGATCATGCGGTCAGAGCCCTAACTAAACCACGGTGTGCGAGTCTGTGCGTACGATCATGCGGTCAAAGCCCTGACTAAACCCACGATGTGCGAGTCTGTGCGTACGATCATGCGGTCAAAGCCCTGACTAAACCCACGGCGTGCGAGTCTGTGCGTACGATCATGCGGTCAAAGCCCTGACTAAACCCACGGCGTGCGAGTCTGTGCGTACGATCATGCGGTCAGAGCCCTGACTAAACCCACGGCGTGCGAGTCTGCGCGTACGATCATGCGGTCAGAGCCCTGACTAAACCCACGGCGTGCGAGTCTGTGCGTACGATCATGCGGTCAGAACCCTGACTAAACCCACGGTGTGCGAGTCTGTGCGTACAATCATGCGGTCAGAACCCTGACTAAACCCACGGTGTGCAAGTCTGCGCGTACGATCATGCGGTCAGAGCCCTGACTAAACCCACGGCGTGCGAGTCTGCGCGTACGATCATGCGGTCAGAACCCTGACTAAACCCACGGTGTGCGAGTCTGTGCGTACGATCATGCGGTCAGAACCCTGACTAAACCCACGGCGTGCGAGTCTGTGCGTACGATCATGCGGTCAGAACCCTGACTAAACCCACGGTGTGCGAGTCTGTGCGTACGATCATGCGGTCAGAACCCTGACTAAACCCACGGTGTGCAAGTCTGCGCGTACGATCATGCGGTCAGAGCCCTGACTAAACCCACGGCGTGCGAGTCTGCGCGTACGATCATGCGGTCAGAACCCTGACTAAACCCACGGTGTGCGAGTCTGTGCGTACGATCATGCGGTCAGAACCCTGACTAAACCCACGGTGTGCGAGTCTGTGCGTACGATCATGCGGTCAGAACCCTGACTAAACCCACGGTGTGCAAGTCTGCGCGTACGATCATGCGGTCAGAGCCCTGACTAAACCCACGGCGTGCGAGTCTGTGCGTACGATCATGCGGTCAGAACCCTGACTAAACCCACGGTGTGCGAGTCTGTGCGTACGATCATGCGGTCAGAACCCTGACTAAACCCACGGTGTGCGAGTCTGTGCGTACGATCATGCGGTCAGAACCCTGACTAAACCCACGGTGTGCGAGTCTGTGCGTACGATCATGCGGTCAGAACCCTGACTAAACCCACGGTGTGCGAGTCTGTGCGTACGATCATGCGGTCAGAACCCTGACTAAACCCACGGTGTGCGAGTCTGTGCGTACGATCATGCGGTCAGAACCCTGACTAAACCCACGGTGTGCGAGTCTGTGCGTACGATCATGCGGTCAAAGCCCTGACTAAACCCACGGTGTGCGAGTCTGTGCGTACGATCATGCGGTCAGAGCCCTGACTAAACCCACGGTGTGCGAGTCTGCGCGTATGAGCCCTGACTAAACCCACAGTGTGCGAGTCTGCGCGTACGATCATGCGGTCAGAGCCCTGACTAAACCCACGGTGTGCGAGTCTGCGCGTATGAGCCCTGACTAAACCCACAGTGTGCGAGTCTGCGCGTACGATCATGCGGTCAGAGCCCTGACTAAACCCACGGTGTGCGAGTCTGCGCGTATGAGCCCTGACTAAACCCACGGTGTGCGAGTCTGCGCGTACCATGCCCATCTCAAAGGAAGCTTCAGCAGTTGACAGGTGATCAGAGATGACTCCATTCTAAGGGACAGTAATGATGTAATGTATTCATTAGTACAGTGAACATTATTACACAAAGCGTACTGTTGCCACGAGACTCTTCTTCCCGACAATGCTGTGGTGTGTACAGTGTGCCACATCATATGAATACATCATATAAAATTTGTAAGATAATAAATGGACGATGCTTTAAAAGAATAAACTTGCCTCAATATTTTATATATATATTTTATACTATTATATTAATAATTAAACTCATTTTTTTCTTACAATACCGCGCCTCTTTCGCTTCCCAATGAAAGCAAGTGTCTTTGAGAAAACTTGTCACTTATAGTTTTTCCAGTATATTTCCCTCATATTAGAAAGTAGAGGGGGAAATTAAATCTAATAAGGAGAACAGCATTTCCGATGGTGAAACATGAGCATCACACAAGAGAGAAGGCAGCAGCAGAGGCATGATAAATCACCCAGCTACAGCAAACCCTTAAACACAAATGCATTTCGCAATGAAAAAAGTCCGGACAGAAGAGCACTGTAGACGCTGCTTTTCAACACTCAGGGCTGCAACATTCCCAACATTCCCAGTCATTTACACGGGAGGAAGACACGGGGAATGCTACGACAGGCGGGAGGAAGACATGAATGCACTTTAGTGAAAACAACCTATGAGACTGGATGACTGCCTGTTCACCGGCCCCCTTTTCCTTTGGGCTAGTGGAATCCACGGGTAAGGCGTGTCATGGTGGTTAGGGTTAGTGTTAGGGTGGACAGTGGGCACTGACGGCCTGATTATTTGTGTCATCCCAGAAAGGCCTGATGGATCCACGGCGATAGTTCTACGAGGCCGCCGTTGACAAATAATTGAGAGCTGTTGTAGCTCCTGCATCAGAGTAATACTAGCCCCCCCCTCCCCTCCCCCCAGGATTAATGTGTGCACCGCTGGAGGGGTGAGCGTTCAGGGCGCCCGGCCTATTTGACCATGGGGGAGACTGTCAGTTGGCCAGATAGTTCTGGTAATTTCCGAGAGTGGTCCCTGGAAGTGCCGGGGATGGGGACGGAGTGAGCTTTACATATGCAGAGCGAATTTAGTGCGTACCCCCCTCCGCGCTCACTGGCCACGGCTGGGTCCAGGGATCCTCGCCTTAGCTGCCTTCCAGTCAAAAAATCCAAGAGGTGTAATGCTAAAGAAAAAAAAAAAAAGAATCAAACTTAAACAGGATTAGTGTTATCGGCAGCACAAGAGAGGGACCCCACTCTCACATTACCAGCAACTGCAGATAGAGTAAATGCATGAATATGTACGGAAATATGGTGCACTTTTGAAGCTGTGGGCTTTATAAAGTCTGTTTGCCGCTCGTCAAAGTCCTAATGAGAGTGTCATTAAGTTGATATCTGATCTTCAGGAGGCTGGGGAGAAGGTAAGTGAAAGCAGTTGTGAATATGGAAGCATGTCGATAGAACAGGGTTAGCATTGAATTCTAATTGGGTCCATTCACCTTCTGTTATTTGATTTACGGCGATTGACCTAAATGCTACTCAATAGCTGCATTAAAGCAAAGAGCCATTCTATTTCATAACCTCCCTGTACGTGAAAATCCAAAGCAGGCATCCATTCTGTTTTATAAGTGTGCAATTTTTGTTACGCAGAACAAAATGGGGAAATTGAAGGCGTTCGTTAACTGAAGAGTACGAAGAAAGAGAAATGATTTTGTAAAAGTTGTTTTTTTCCTCCCTCCCTTTCTGTATCAGACATCTGAGACTGTTATTTGAAATTCTTCTGTACAAATGGATCATAGTGCTAATTTTTAGATGGCACAAACATAATCTACATGGCAAATATCAGGATGTTGATTTATAGATAGTGCTCAGAAATAAAATTGCGGGGCACAACTATCAATCAGTCTTTGAGGAGATTTCTAAGCTACCGAAAGCAAATCTAGAACCGCTGTTGGAAAACAAACAATTACATTCATATTTTATGCATTGATCTGTTTATGTTTTCAAAATCATAGATTGCACTCCGGCTCTAAAAATTGCTCTTCTTTGCAATGGAGAAATGTGTCTCTTGGAAAATGAAAATGAATGTGTTAAATGCGCTGTGGCGATGTATGTGTTTTCTTCAGTAAGGCTATTGAATCATAGGGGAGTCTCTGAAAATGATGTGCAGTGTATCTGAATTCATTTATCTTGATTTGATATGCTGTGATTAACATCTCTGGGAAATGTTCTCTGAAGTTCTTAGAACGGATAAAGTGCCATATTCCCGCCCATATTATTTAGTGTAAAAAGTGGCAGAATTTTTTCCTCGCACAGTCATTTCCATTTGTTCCCTCTCGAAGACCATGAGTAGTATGCCTCCTAATGGATCTACTGAGGAGCAGCAAGGTGGAAACTGGCGACTGGCTCGGGGAGCACTTCATCTGAACACTGCGGAGCAACACAAGGCAAAAGTCTTTCACACTTAAAGCAAATTGTGCACATACCAATTAGCCTTGTAAAGAATAGCACTGACATAAAACAATATATTTAAAAAGTGCATTTTTTTCTACCAAAATATCTACAGAGAACATACTTCTATTTTTGAGACATCTATAGAAAAAAAAGTATAAAATGAAAATATACACATACACAGACACACTGGTATACACTTACTTCATTATTTTTAATAGGTATGTTTTAAAATTGAGTTGTTAAATGCTGTTATATTTCAGCCTGCCAGACTCAAATCAAGTCAACTGAATGAGCAAATGACAGAAACATAAATGTCAGAAACATCATTTTTCACAGGTTACCTGCATGCAGAATGCGTATTATAACTGTGGCGTAAAGAGAGAATGTGGCAGTCTGAACTGCCATTATCAGTCACCTCCCAAACTCCAGCAGCCAGGGACCTCTTCAATAATAAACCTCCCACACATGCCTATAGCATTTCATTTCTGGAAAATAAAAAAAACACTTTTTGTCAGATTTGTCTAATAATATTGTCCCAGCACCTGCAAGTAAATAACATTAAACTGGTAAATTCCACGGTGGGCATTTTGTACGGCAAAAACGGAATTGATCTGGGCCTGGCTGCCCCTCTCGGAATGCGGCGGATGCGGCGGCACTCTAAAACGGGGCGGTATTTTCCACAGGGAGAAAAAGGGAGGCCTACTTCCTCACTGCCTCCGTAAGCAGCTGAGAGAGGCGGCATAGGGAACGGCGGCCCAGGCAGAGCCCGTTAAAAACACCGGCGTAGGAACGGCGGCTCAGGCAGATCCCGCTAAAACATCTTGAGCGCCGCGGTGACAGCGCGGATGTCCTCTCACTGGCTGTCGTCCAAATCCAACTCGTCTTCTGGGAAAACACGAGGAGAAATGGAACAACTGGTTTTAATGAAACAATTACACGACACTAATTATTATGTTAATGTTTGCCTACTATCATCAGCAACCGTTAACAGCCTTCTGCACCTAGAGGTTTAGCACTGTGTGTTTTCCCCTCTCCCTTCCCAGGAAGGGGAACATTTTTCAATAGAATGCCATCTGTAGGCCTGCATCGAACTTAATATTGGAGGGACACAAAGACTTCCTGCCTGCGACACACGATGTAAGGTACATAAATTCCCACAATGCACTCATGGAGAAATTAGCAGCAGGACAGAAAGTGATTCAAAGCTATTAGTTTTAGATACTAAGAGGGGAGGGAGGGGGGGGGGGGGGGGGGCGCTGTGGGGTGCGAGATGGAGGCAGCGAGGGAGATGAGCCTCGAGGCCGAGTGAAGCAACATGCTATAATAACACGATATGCTAAACACGCCGCTGAGAAAGATGAGCCATTGGGCCTTTTATCAAAGTTTCACCTAACAGGATAGCGTGTCCTTTTATTTGCACTGTGTATGGAAAATTTATCGAGCTTTATGGTGTGGGAGGGATGGGACAGTGATCGGTTAATGTTTGAGTATAAATGGATATAGACAATATTTCCTGACCAAAGTATGCTTAGATGATGCTCACATATGATGTCTCAGAGAGCTTTCTCTCACATCTGTGAATGTTTATGGTCTATAGACAGTCATCTGACTGCTTGACTTTTTATCTGGCTGCAATTGTACTATGCAGCATTGCGCATTCTGCTGTAATGTTGTCACCCTGCTTAATAATAAGAAGGATAACTGCTTATTATTTATTTATTTGTCAGGTATAATTTTCCATGGTTTGAAAGCATGGAGCTTGAATATAGTTCAGTTTCACATAAACTAGGGACTGTGTGACATAATGCATTCTCCAATCTTTTGTTCTATTGGTTACTTGCTCTAAAACCAAGAAAGAAATGCCTTTCATACCAACATATACACCTCCGAAAGAAAACTAAATCTAGGGTTCACTGGGATTTATTCCATTTGGTAAATAGGAAGGACACACTGGGATTCCTCACAAGGAAAGTCAAGATGTTCTCAGTGAAAATAACATTGAAATTTAAACATTGAGACCTGTCTCATCCTTAATATTCAAAATTCTGTGCTGTTTGCAAGGCTATGGCAGGGTCTAAAAAAATCTTTAGAATTTTTTTCATCCATAGATGCTTTTACTTTTTAACCGTGCGTGAAAATGGCCCTCGTTTCAATTGAAATTGTTTAACAAACGGGCCTTCATTTCATTACATGGTGTTAATGCAGTGACTTCATCCTAAAGGAGCAGCGGTAAACACTTGGAGCTCTGAACAATGACTGGGGGAGGCCGAGGCCCTAATGGGGCTGTTACTGTCATTTAAAGAAAGAGCGGTTTTCAAACCACTGAAGTCTGTCAAATATTTTGATATGTCCCACGCTGCTCCCCCTTTGCCCCCCCCCCCCTCCCTTTTTTAACAAACAATTGAGTTTGTTCCAGAAGCGAAGGCTTGCCTCTCTGCCTCCTACCCGAAGCTGTGACGGAGGCCAGCAGCTGCTGCGATTCCCATGCTCACCCTCGTCATGTGACTGGGGAGATGGCTCACTCCTTCCTGCGTGCTTCGCAGGTTCCTCCTGGCACATATTAGCTCAGCGCAGTGCCAGAGACACACGGTCCATATATGCATGTATATTAGGAAAAAGAAGAGGAAAAAAAGGTGTCGCTAATTCAAAATATTGTTCTTGGTAACATCATGTGTGACCTCAGCTCAAAAACAGAAGGCAGGCTTTAGTTATTTATGTGTTCGTTCCTGGCATAAAAAGGGAAGGTGGCTTTGTGCCAGGGCATGGAAGATTAATGTTTGCTTTTTTAATAAACTAGTATCAGAAGACCTTCCTTACCCAATTTCCAGAAAAAAAACCATGGTAGATGTCCAAAAAGTATGTATTTGTGGGAAAGAATGTTTGCTCTCATTGGCAATTAATAAAATGTGCTTTTCATATTAGTGTTTTTCACATATATACTTTAAAACACTTCCATGTAAGAGTTACAGTTACAGCCATTATTTAGTACAGAAATGTTGATTATTTATTAGAAATGCTTTTTTATTAGAAACTATCAAGGTAGAACATACCATGAAGGTAACTTTGTACAGTTCATACGGGAGGGATATGAATATTTATAGAAAATGACCCTGGTCGATTGTGTGAGAGTGGGCCTTTCTCAAGCGCAGTTTTAGAGAGATGAAAGGAAGGGGGTCCGTCCCAATTCCAGAGCGTAGCACTGGAATACAATGGCTAACCAGCCGTTCAATTAGTTTGCATCTCAGACTGACTACTTGACAGGTCCAACTAATTGTTAATCCTGCCATAACTGTTGCTTTGTGTAATTAATCATATTCAACCTCAAACAAAAGCCCGCTAACGCAACCTGCAGCTCCGGAATGCATCTCCAGCAGCAAGTAGGTGCAACTTTTCAGAAGAGATCTCGATCGTACTCCCCCTCTCTTAATCTTCACTTAGCCCATCTATCTGGATGGTATCATGAGAATAAGAGTGTGTAACTAGTCCCTGCGATATGTTTTCTTTATCTTTTTTTCTTTCTTTCTTTTTTTGAATGGCGTGAATAACAGAAATCCCATGGTCGAGGTCTCATGTTAATTTGGTGTTCTGTGAAATTCAGAGGAGAAGGTCAAGGGTCGAGCACCATTCATGATTAGATAGAGCGGTGTTTCCCCACTTCATATAACAGCTGGCAGAATGGAGAGAAAAAGGTATTCTTTGAAAGAACAGAGAACAATCTGGGCCCTGGGAGAAGGGGGAGGGAGAAAGAGAGAGAGACAGAGAGAGAATAAGAACACAAGGTGCCACTGTGTCAGGATTGTAATGCGTGCAAAGTCGGTGATGTCATTTCTTTTCCTGACCTCCAAAAGTCACAAGACAAGCTAGATTCTCGACTGGGACAAGGAACCACGGTGTTTCAATTGAATGAATTACTTAGCCATGACCCATAAGTGAATTTCTCTGCCTCTAAATTCTGATTTATATCAGACTGCTCTCTCCTTGTTGTGGAGTTGTACTGGCTAACAAGAGTATCTCTTGTTCACTTGAAAAGAACCCCAGGCTAGAATCGCTCATAAAGACCAAATGAGATAATTTGGGAAAGGCAGCGACTGTCCTGAGGTTTTTTTTTCCCACCCAAACAAAAGCCAGATCTGGATTGCCCTTTCATGGTGCATTTTTCCTCCTTTGGGAGATTCCATTTGGAATTGCTAGAAGAATTTGCATTCGCTAAACTACATAACTTCCTTGCTTGTACAGAATGAAACGGGGGGGCAAAAGGTGAAGTGTGGAGCTGTGAAGAAGTGCATCATGGGTAATTGCTGGATAATTAAAAGCAGTGTAATTTCACAATAGAGTACTCAAGTGAGTACGTCAGTCGTGGGCGGAGTCTGGTTTCGGAAGTAAATTCCCTATGGAAGATAGAATGGGCTTCGGAGACTATCGACTATTTCTTGAAATCTGATTTATAGAATGAGCCGAAACGTTCCTGGATTAGCCTGTGTGGTACAAGGATATATTCCACATATCGCATGTTCCAATTTTTATTTTTTAAAGTAATGCATTAATGAATGTACTTCCACTTTAACGGACTACATATCCAGTACTGCAATGCACGGGTGGTTCTCGACCAACCAATAATATTATCTCGTCTGTCTGACTGTGGCAGATGGGAGTAGGCTACTGCCGCTGAAGACAGAAGTCAGAAACTGCGCTACGGTTAACCACATAAAGCAATTCTAGCTTTTAGTCCTTCAAGCTAGCTAGCTAACGTTAAAAAAAAGTGTTTAAAAACAGAGCTGTGTGCTACTGCTGGCTAACGTTATATGACAACATCTGGAGACAAGGCTGCACGTTCGGAGGGAATTATGGGACGTGGAGTTTTTAAACAGTGCTGGTATGTTCACAAAAAAAATATGAAAGCGTAAAATATACTCGAAGCTGGTCCAGAAAAATTACATAGTTTGTGAACGGGCGATATATTGAACAATCCGGGAAACTGACGGTAAGACATAATTAGTAGAAATGGTTTAAAAGTAAGCTTTAGTTAATGTCTATGCTCTAAAAGAATGGGGAATTTACTTCCGAAACCAGCGTGACTTAGTCACTTGAGTACTCAATAGCAGGCGCAGTGGTACTTTGACAATGTCAGGAGAGCCAGTTTGTAACCTTTGGATTCAGTTGACGGGTTACAGAGTTTGTGTTATTTTATCTATCCATACAGTAGCCTACAACAAGTAGGCCTAACTCATATGCCTTCCCCAGTGTCATGTAATAGCCTACATTAACTTAATAAAAATGCAACATTGAGAATATTCACATTTGTAGTACAGTCATTAGGCCAAACAAATAAACTATCCAAAGAGGAGTTTGCTAATAACAATGTAATTAAATCAGAATTAATATATAATCGATCACCAACCTATAATCTCTTGTTGTTATTGTTAAATAATAGCCTACTCGCTTCGCTGATATTCATTTTAAATCGAGATGGATATGAACAACGTTTATTAAAACTACATTAAACATGTAGGCTATTATCACTTCAGTGGGCATGGATAAGCATTGCATCTGTTACTCGCCAAATAAATAAGAATAGGTTATATAGGCTTATCGTGTATTTACAATCAAGTGTCAAACTTGGCGGAAAGAAAACGTAGTCTAAACAACAGCACGTGACACACAGCAAAAAATGGTGGTGTCTATTTAACACCCTAGGGTGTTTATAAATAAAATATTTAATATAAATAAATAAAAATAGGTGTTCATGGTGCAGATATTGTTTTCAAAATCTAGTTTTGCACCTACAGCCATCATCATTAGATGTGGCTACACATGTGTTAATTGCTGCTATACTTGTTATCAAAATCTAGTTTCGCCCCTACAGCCATCATCATTAGGTGTGGCTATACATGGGTTAATTGCTGCTATGTTATCAAAATCTATTTTTAAACCCATGATTTAATTTCTCTAAAAATTAGACCCCCTGTTACACCCATACTATCACCAGTGGTTTAGAGAAAAATGCTTCTGAACTTTCGCAGACATTTTGGTGTAAGCTACATCTGTGTAAGCTACATTAATAACTTATGTTCGTTTTATGTCTATGATTTAAAACCTTCCATGGCGGGTTTGACAAGTGTGCTATAGCTTCTTGTTTTTTTGGACCTGACAAATTACGATATTATGTTAATAATGTAGCCCATTTTGTTCCGAAAAATGTACTGTATAAATCTGTATCTGAGAAGCGCGGTCGCGAGTGGCACGCGTTTCCGGTATGTTCTAAATGGCGCGAGCGATTCCGAGACGCTGCAAGTGTGTTCCGGGGCGTTAGAGACAAGAGGAGGCCACGTAACTTGCTGGCAAGCCACTAATGTAACAGTTATACTGAGAAAATGCCACCATCATTAGCTCAGTCTCCAGAAAAACGGGGGAAATAGGCCCTTCATTTATCTACGTTTGATATTGTGAAAACATTAGCCAGCCTAGCCAGAAGTCCGTAACACTTAGCTAGGCTATGCATTTCTCACCCCGATTCCATGTTGGAAAATCAACCCTGACCTTCCGTTTTTCAGTATGAAATGCTTTTGTATCGACCAACATGCCAGAATATTAAACATATACAGTTAAAACGTCATTGTTGTCAGCTACTTGTTAGCCGTTTTAGCTGTTTGCTAGCAAAGCCGAAACTTTCCCTCGAACGCACTGATGTCGGTAAAAACATGGAAACGACGTGTTTATCACCCCCGATATCCAAGCTCCTTCCATTAACCAATGCAAGGTTAGCTACTATAGCCTACTGCATGGCAAACATATTTAAAAACCAGTTTGTTTTAAGCCAAGAAACCCGTTGCTAACAACAGCTAACGCACTAGCCCAGAAAAAAATACATTGCTTCTGTAATTGAATGCTCAAAGCGAAAACCGTTCAATTATGGTCAGCTAGCTAATGTTAGTCTACTTAATGGTCATGGATCATAATGTAACATTAGTTGACATGGTTCCTTACCGGGTGGCAGAGGAAGATGCAGGCTACAGGGAATCAGGGAATACCAGAGGAGCTCCACTCTGTAACCGACAGCACTCGAGTCCTGTTTGGTTTAGTTTGCCAAAAGATCTTTAGGAAATAATGTAGCCTATCAATGTAATTTTATGACATTATAATAAAATAGCAATGATAGCTAGCTTGATATAGGCTATAGGCTTATCTTCCTGGGCTATACTTGTCACTTAGGGCATGGAAAATACTCATTCCAATTTACTGTGCGTGGACATATAAATGAATGTAAAAGTCAATGTGAATGGGAACTTTTTCTCTTTTTTTAAACTACAGAAAAATGCCATCCCAGAGCAAAAGAGTACATACTGTAGAGTACAGGTGAAACAGAAGTTTTATTGAGGAACAAAAGTGAATGATTAGGCTACATATTTAGATGTGTGTAACAGTGTGATTTCATCTTAAACCATCACAAGGGGCAAATTTATCTGCTTTATAATGGACAAAACTCATTTTTATTCATTTTATGACATGTATTGGATAGGGTTTTGGACCCATAGATATCGACCCCCCCCCCCCCCCCCCCCCCATCATAGATCTTTAGTCGTTCTGCATATCATCCTCAGATTTTGCACACTTGTGGTCACAGAGTTTATGATCCAGGAAATGTATCCAGACTTACCTGTTTCACGTATGTAGCTGTATCTCATTGCAAACTAAAGAAAAACAATTTTTTCCCCCAAAGTTTATTTGCATTTGTGGCACTTTATTTTGACTTAAATTATGAAAATAAACAATTTGAGTGAACAAGCAGTAAGAGAGACACAAACCAAGCTTGTGTGAGAGTCCATGATGCAAAGAACACCTCTATCACAACTTCACATTGAGTGTTAGAAACCTGTCTGCCTAACATTGTGACAGCTTTGGTCCAAACTATGAGAGTAAATGTCTGTGACAAAGTCTCATAACTGACCTGAACGGCTCTCCACCACAATGTCCGTGACAAAGAGTCTCATAACTGACCTGGACGGCTCTCCACCACATTGAATGGAGTGGCATAAAAGTTAAAAACACAAAAAAGAGTAAATAACCAGTGGGACCCTCTTCCCAATTTGACTTGGCCCACAATTGGCTGCCAGCTGCAAACAGGTTATTGGGCCTGGCTTTGCTGGGACAGTTCACACCAGGAGTCCGCATCGGGACAATGCCTCTCGACACCCAGGTCTAAAAATAAGAAGTTCATTTTTTGGCAGCGCCCCGAGGTAACTCCACAGAACAGCGCACTAGACAGTAGCCTTTTTGTCTCTGGGCTTGGGCATTGGGACGAGGCCTATCAAAATCCCCCTGGTCACGTGACACAAAGAAAGCCCCATGTGTCTGTCTGTGGCTAGGTCCTTTCTCTGTGCTCACAGAAGCCCTGCAGGCAAAACTGCAGGCATGCTAAGGGCTGGATGCTTGTTTGACTGTCATACCCGGTAAGTAACTCATTCACAGAGCCCTGTTGAAATAGTACTGCTGTTTTATTTATAGTGTTGGAGACTGGTGTTCAGGAGAGGAGATGTGAAGTAGCACACTGTTTCCATCTTAGGAAAATGATAATGAGCCCCTTCATCAACTTTTAATTTGACCACACAGTTTTGTTATGGAACATAAGAGCCTGGATAAAACAGAATGTGCCCTCTGAGTGTGTGTGTGTGTGTGTGTGTGTGTGTGTGTGTGTGTGTGTGTGTGTGTGTGTGTGTGTGTGTGTTTGTGCGTGCGTGCGTGCGTGCGCATGTGTGTGTTGTAGTGTATATTCGGACAAATGGTTTGCAAAACTAAAACTCAATGTACATTTGAAGTTAACTAACCATGCAGTAGAAAGTAAGATTTTGAGAAAAATTATAAATATTTGATATTAAAATGGATAATATTTGCATACATTGTATTTTAAACAGGTTCTGTTCCAGAAGTTTCAAGAAATTGCTGTATCAATCCTGTATTCTTTTTGAATATGTGTATTAAAGGGATTGCCAACTGTGCTTAAACCGTGATTTCTTTATTTCACATTACTCCTCGTTATTAAAATAATCATCCACCAAGATATCAGCCTACAGGTGAAAAAAATTAAGATTGAATAGTGTCACTTTCTGCCGACTACGCAGTTCTCAGGCCTGGGTGATAATAAGCTATAATATTCAGGCCACGTCCAAGAGTCTTGAGGCAAGTTAAGCAGATCGGAAACACCCTTTAGCAAAACAAATGATAGCTAAATAAAAAAGAAAGTGTGTGGTGCAACCGTACCATATTTTTGAGCCACTGAACTAAAGGCGATCCGTTCACATAATAATACTAACGTTAATCTCAGAGACCCATGTCTTTCAAATAGTAACGTTACCGGTACAGCTTAGCATACGTATTGCATATCAACTTAATGGGATTGCCCAGACACAACAATAAAATCCCTGTATAAATAAAAAAAGACAAACAACATGTTTTGTAATGTATATAACTAAAATGTCAACCGATTCTGTTACATCACTACCAAGCATCGAACAGGCAACATACAAGGTAAAATTTGACTTGATCTGGCGACATGCCTCTGGCTTCAGTCTTCCTTTCCAGTGAAATAAACATCAACAATTTTCTTTTTCTTTGACATTTCAGTGTGGTAACGTTAAAGTTACTGAGACCACAAAGTAGTTATTTCTTAAGCTACATATGTATTTGCTACATATAACAATTTTGAGAAGTGTAAAACAGGTCTCACTAAAACTAGTTTTCGTTTGCGTGTCTGTGGGGTTTTCCATAGATGTTAGCATTAAGCTAATCGGTAGCTTACCTTGAACAGCAAACTGTATTTCTGTGTTTGATTCCTGAGAGGAATAGCTGGTGTTGTGTTGCATGCCCGTTATCATCAGTAAACATGTAAAATTTACCGTTGGCCTCTGGATGTTTCTTAGTTAGCTAGCTATATCTCCAGCTACATTTAGCCTAATGAGGGCATATTCAGCGCACTTACCCGATCGGAATAATGAACTCAAGTTTCGGGCGACAGTTGTTGAAGCCTGTAGTTCTAACTAGCCATATTACGTTTATATTCCATGTTAAAAGTGCTTTCTGCATACATATACGGAGATGCAGGACACCATAGTTTCCTTCCACCTGCTCTCTCGTAATAGCATGTAGCCACAGGGCTCATCCTTTGGGATTTCCGATTGGAAATGGCAAGCGTGCAAAATGCAAGTCGGGTTTTTTTTAAAATGGCATTGGCTGTGCACTTCACAATGCAACAGCTTTTGGGAATTTTATAGAGTTTTTCCCGATCTTTGTTCTCTTCTTCCTGCACCGTTGTTTTCGGGAGCAAGTCTGAATTATTCCCCCAAAGTGGGGCGTGGCATTCACAGAAACGAGAGGACCTAATGACGTTTACTGGTCGCGTTTTAATCCCGCCCGATCAAAACCTTGCCGGATCAATTACAGGCAATGGTGAAAAAAATCTTATCTCAATTTAGGCATATCACTTAGTACTGATATTTGGGTTATGTTTATTCCACCCCAGGATGACAACATTAACCATTGAAAAGCTCAATCATTGATTTAAGTTGGCAGTCCCTTTAAGACAGGCAATATAACTAAGAAGTAGTTATATGACTGACACTAAAATCCTAAAAATGTGTGACTACATTCAGCACAGGCAGAAATTGGCCATTGCATTTCTGTCAAAAGAATTCTTTATTTATTCATATAAGATGCAAAAATAATCTTAAGATATTTCAGTTCTTTAAAGCATTATACAAGAACATATTGTTCCACAAAACTAAAGCAAACAGAAAGCAGTACATAAACACACATGTGCACGCATGCGCACGCACACACACACACGCACACACACAAACACCTCACCTCCTCTACCATCACATATCGTCTGACCAAAGGAGTTCTGTTATAGCACCTTTTAGCGAGCCATTGTATGCAGTATGGAGGCGGCGGAAGTGTGATTAACCGAGCCAACCTGCTGCGCGCATTGAATCCAACTCAATATACATTCAGAGCCCCAAATCCAGGCCCGTCTCTGAACGCGGTGGTTTGCACGGAATCCAGTCCACTCTCGACGGCTTCCCCTCTGTATTGTAATGACCAACCTATCGAGGGGGAACAGCGGGGAGACTTGCTCATTTTCAATACAGGCACCGGGAAAGGGAAGCAAGCAAAAGTATGCCTCCGAGGTAGAGAGGAGCTTTGTGATTATTCTGGCAGAGCGATCTCCGCATGGAGACACTGGCTCCTGTCCCCCGGGCCTTCTGCACTGGATAAAGCACGCCCTAGCTCGCTCAGAGATGAAGCGGCTTTATAAATATAAATAATTGTTTTATATGAAATCAAGCTCACTTTATCTAGCACTTATGCCATTCTAATTCTGTAATGTTATGTGCCATTATCCCAAATCTTGATGGGTGCTTTGAAAGATAGTGACATACTTAACAGTGACAGAAATATACAAGGCTGATAGCAATTTCATTGTAATCAATTTTATTTATGTTAAGTAGCACTGCAGGTTTAATGAGTGGGTGCTGTAGTTAGTTTTCTAACATATGACTAAACACAAGCACATGCCCTATTATACAATTTGCATTACAAAACAGTTCATACTTGCTTTTTGGTTTCAAACAGTGAACAGATATGTATGGTAAGATTTTTATTTATTTATTTATTTAAATATCGCAGAGCATTTTTCCTCAAGACAAGTCATATCCTCTTCAGATTATGCCATGTGTCTGTTTGCACAGACCCTCTTTCGGATTCATGTGTAGTTCAATAAATTATTCTATGGGGTCACAGCTCTATGTTCTCGACCCTACAATTACCCTACAGTACAACTAGTGTGACTTCCTTTGTAGGTGAAGATGATGTCACATAGAGACTTATTACCCTTGGATCATACAATATCTGAACACATACACCTTCCCTACCATCTATGGACTTTTGCAGCGTATAATTCTAATAGGTTTCACCCAGGGGACTTTTCAAACACTCCACATTTACTGTCCTAATAGAAACCAAAACCTCAAACAACCGCAGGTAAATTAGGTCAGATGGCACAGAACATGGCGCAAAATACAGGAAGTGACATCGCATTCAACCAATTAAGGAGACATTTAACTCATTATGATCCTCATTGCTTTTGTTTTTCCCTTTACTTGGCCTTCTAGCTGTTTTACATTCTGAAACAGCTCTAACCTAACTCTTTACCCTCCATCCATTCATTTCTAAACTGCTTACTCCTGGTCAGGAGCCTATCCCAGCATACACTGGGTGAAAGGCAAGAATACAGGTCACCAATCCATTGCTGGGCCCACACATTAGTGGTGGGCATTACGGTTCCTTTCAGGGACCCGGTTCCTTTGACTCAATTCACTAAAAGGATTTGTTCCCGGATTCGTTCCTCCCGGATTCGTTCACTGATCTAGTTCAGACTCTTGTTCACTGCTCTCGTTCTCATTCACTGACTCTCATTCTCGTTCACTGATTCCTCTCGTTCGCGAACGAGAACGAGATGCGTCCACATGCAGTGAGGGGACTTCCCGGACTGAAGGCAGAACCCAACTTGAAATTGAAAAACCGCTCATAAATTAATCAGCTACTACTGTTCTTTGTATGTGAATTCCTACAATAGCCTAGCATCCACTGCTATTATGTTATTCACAGATCTTTTCAAAATATTTAGCCTACATTTTTAAATAAATACATCGGGTTTGTTTTCGTGCAATTTAGGCAAGTTAGTTCGTAAATAGGTGGCCTGGTGCGAGTTACGAAATCGCCAGTTAGCTACTAAAGGTTTTAATCTATAGGCTATTTTATTTTATTAAAAAGGAGCATAGCCTAATATTTATCAGTGTGGGACAATTTATTATAAATGTGCAGGCTATCTTCTAGATGTTAGGCTATATCATGTTATATATATAATGTTCTCTAAATGTAGTGTAGCCTACTTAAATTATATATTTCCGGATTTTTGCTGATAATATGGAGTATATTTTTCGCATAGGCTAGCTACTGCATGTCACGAAAGAGTTGGCTATGCTAGTAGGCTACACAGGACACAGTAGGCCTAGGCTAGATAGGGAAATTCGGAATTTCGGAGCCATGACCTAATTTGCGACTCTGTCTTTAAAAATGTGACACCTCCGTTGGGAAATGCAATAATGCGTCCTACTGAAAATGTAGGCTACGCTTTCGATCACGTTTTATTTGCTTCAGGCAAAGAGCTATAGCATTTCTCAGATGTAGCTGGGTGCTTAGAAAGCTAAATGCTTTTAATTATACTCAGGCAGGTGTTCAGTGCAATACAAAGATTAGGGAAAGGACGCTCTGAGCTGCAGCGACTGCGTATTATTGTGCCAAACTCGGGAGAATCCGGACCCAGTGAAAGTCACGACAGCATGTATGGTTCCTTCACGGATTCGTTCCTCTCGTTCACGTAACTTTCCACCGCTCTCTGTCACACACAGATGGGAGGGGCTCGGAGAGCATGCTCCGCTCAAGCGGATCAATGCTGCCATTGGCCAATGGCTTGTTAAATAGGAGTAGCTGCAACTTGAGCGAATGGGAAGCTAGCAATTGAGAGAGGAACTAATGTGGACACGGTGGTGAGTCAGTTCCTTTCGTTCACCAAACGGATTAGTTCAAAAGGAACTAATTGTTCACGAACGACACATCATTCACTAACACATTCATACCCCAAGGACAATTTAGACTCTCCAATTAACCTAACTTGCATGTGTTTGGACTGTGAGAGGAAACCGGAGTACCCGGAGGAAACCCACACGGACACGGGGAGAGCATGCAAACTCCACACAGAAAGGCCCCTTCCCGGGATTCAAACCCACAGCCTTCTTATCTGTGAGGTGACAGCGATGCTCACTTAAATCTAAGATGCTGACTTAAATCTTCCACCCAGGACTAAACAAAACACATGTAAAAAAATAAATTATGTAAATCGCATGATTTCACTGCAAAAAAGGATCAAAAATGTATTTAAGACATTAATTAGATTTGCTCCCCAGGAATGCTGTGGCTGCTTCATGTGTAGCTGGATTGGGAAAGCACTCTTTATTGGAGACCCCAATAGCATAACCCCTTGCTCACAATTCACACAAAAGGAACCCATCGTAAAACAGGCAAAACGCACCGTAATTAGCGTTTGGCAGCCTGTGCCGTAAATTCAAGTTGCGTTCAGACTGATTTGCTTACATTGTTGCTCAGCTGACAAATGAATCTATACATGTTAATGTTCCTGAAATGTCCCTGTGGTACCTGATGTGCCAGTAAATGCCAGCCAGCTGTATGAATTATGGAAATAAGATTTTTGTTCATGAAGAAGGCTTAGACTTTGACTTTATGTCGGGCCTGTTGATGGATTTAACATTGAAAATCAACTTGAAAGGGCTAAAGCAAGTCAAGCACATTTGGTGTCTCGCTGTGGAATTAATAACCCCCCAAAACATCTAAGCATTCATGTTGACAACATGCCAGGTAAATTGTGTCTCCTGATATGCTGCACGGCCCCTTGATTTTAATCTCTGTGTGAAGATGATAACAAACCTATGTTTATAAACATAGAACATTTCTGTCGGATGAAAAGGGAGTAATCTCCAACTTTGAACACCAAATATTTGTTGAACATTACACACTTTGAATAGTTTCATAACTAACATTATTGTAATAATACACTGTTACAGGAACTGGCAGTGCTTCTGACAATGAGCAGGAAACTAGATACAAGCATGACTATGGCAACATGGTGCTCGTAATGGACTTGTGAGAAAACCCAGACGCTCAAAGCTGCAGGCTAGCTTCCTTGTGAGTGGTGTGGTATGGTTAGCCTGCCAATCATGTAACATTATGTTAAAAGGTAAAAGTAGAAAACAAACAAATAAATAAATAAATGTTGGATATCTAATATGCAAGTTTGCTGTAAACAAACCCGTCACAAAGAATAAAGGGCTACCTGTGGCCAGCTGCAGACAGCTTTCACAAGCGGATTGATCCCCGATGATGTTTTGATGTCACCGCTGACACCCCAAGGCACTTTGCTGTTGTAACTAACTGGACCCAATCAAATCTTCCAAGTAGTCATTTGTGCGTAAGTCTGTCTACCTTAATACCAAATAATTAGCGGTTTGTATGGCTCACTGGAAATGCTACCTCAGGGCAATAACTTTTCTCCCCCGCTTTCATCATCACGTTAATTACATCGGTTTTTGTTGACAGGTTTTCTGCACAAACAGGTAGCTGCCATGTATACCTCAGCAATCAGAAACACCTGGTGTGTGTGTGAGCAGTTAAGCTGTCATTAATAAGGCCTGTATATGGAAATGCGGATGGCGGATGCGCTAATATGAACTGATGTCTCCAAAGGGGAAAAAACAAGCACATCTGGAGACGCCGTAATGCAGGATTCACGTTGGATCCCTGGTCCGCAGTGAGACAAAGCCATGTTGCTAGAGCGCTGTGTCACTCTGTCATAGCACAACCCCTGGGGACAAATTACAAGTCCGTTTCAAGAGATGTGTCAAAAGTGTTCTCGGTCCACATCACAGAAAACCATCCCTGCCACACTACAAAAGCAGAAAAACAGCCGGACGCTAAAAAGACATGTGAGATCATTTATTTCTTTCAAAAGTTTAAAAACTGCATAAACCCCTCCCCCCTGACATTAAACTGGGTTTTGGTTTCACATCTATTTTACTTTAAAAATGCATTTAATAATGCATTTTACAATCTGATTAACTGTTCATTTTTCTGTTTCTTAAGGGTATAAATTTAGGGCTGGTTTTAACAGCTCAACCGAATGAAAAGCCTCTTGCTGTTCATTATAATAAATGTCAGACTGCTCTCAGGTGAACAACCCTGCTAATTAGCAATGGTGTTTCAGAGGACATTAGCAGTTATAATGTGCCGTTGTGTAGTAATGCTACTTAAAGCACTGCTGACTCTGAATTTATATTCCTCTAATCAGAGTATAAGGCACCTTGGCCTGAAACTTTCACAGCACAGCTTTCTAAGGGGTTGATTTACTAAAGGTTTGCGTGTACAAAAACATGTGTGAAGCTGTTACCACCCGCAAAGAATCATCCAATGATCTACTAACGAGGTGTTAGTTGTAAAGAGAATTGCGTGTGCTAAAATTGAAAGATACTTTGATTTCTCATTTGTGCAGGTTAGCCTGAATGAATATGCAAAAATGGGCGTCCCTACGTTATTTTACAAAATAGTGGGAGGTGGTCATGCAAATAGATTACTTTAGCACGTGTAAAGTGATTTACTAAGCCCGACAGGAAGTTTGGGAATGATATTTGCATTTTTTTGTTACTTCTACCATTAGGGTCCTCAACTTATGGATGACTAATACCAACCGCGTCACAAGGGACAGTCATACCATCTAAGTGGATGCCCTGGCCGCTGGCAGGATGGCTGAGGCGACCGTTGAAACAGGCGTGACGTGATAAAATCTTGAGAATGGGCAAGGGGACGCACTAGTCGCCGCCTCACAGATCCCATGAAGTGGTACACCTTTCAGTGCTGCCCATAATGTAGCCATACTCCTTGTTGACCTACACTGGACATTTTCAGGTAAGGGATTAGCACTAGCCTCATAGGCCGTAGCTATCGCCTTCACTACCCAGCAGGAGAGGCTCTGATCCGAGAACGCCTTTCTCTTAGACTTGCCGTAGCAGACAAAGAGTTGCCCTGTACATCTGATGGAAGTGGTAGCTTCAACGTAGTGTCGTAGCGCACGCACTGGACATCCCAAGTGTGCATTCCATTCCCCCAGGCCACTGCCTGGTGGGGGCCGAAGCGCAGTGAGCTTAATCGACTGGTTAATATGAAATGACGAAACAACTTGATGGATTGGGCCGCAGTGTGACTCCAGAGTCATCCGGCCGCCACCTAAGACACTCTGCGCTGATGGAAAGCATGTAGAGCTCACCAACGTGCCTGGCCGACACCATTAATAGTAGAATGCCATCTTAAAGGAAAGCCATTTAAGGCTGGTCATATCGAGCGGCTCATAGGGCTGACCTGTAAGCGCTCGCAAATCCAAAGGGAGATTCCAGGAGGTAGCCACCACGGACCTTGCAGGTCTCAGCTGTCGGGCATTCCTCAGGAATTGGCTGACAAGGTGATGGCTCCCTGCAGGCCTGTTGTCCACCAACACATGCCTGCTAGATATTCATAACCGTTGGCTGCCTTGCCGCGATCAAGCATGGATTGCAAAAAATCCAGTATGACAGAATTGGACAATGTACGAGGTCCACGCATTGCTGTGAGCACCATGTGCAGGAGAACTGCCACATATATCCATAGGCCCTCCATCGGCCATGGCTATTGAGAACCACTGGGGACAGTGAGTGGACTCCTGAGAGCACAATGGAACCATCGCCCTATGACGCCATTCACTTGGATTAATCTCCTGGCGAGTTAAAAGGTCTTTCGTATCGTTTCAGACATCCGAGAGGTACGAAGAGAGGCCACCTTGGGAAGCACCCAGTTTGAGAGATGCTGGGACACTCTCAAGGACTGGCAGGACTTTACACAGCCTTGGTGGTCTATGTGATAAACTGTCGATGTGTTGTCCACCTCACTATCACATGTTTGTCCCCAGAGCATGGGCAAGAAGTGCCTCAGTGCGAGAAAACTGCTCAGAGTTCGAGAACACTGATGTGGTCCGACTGATGTGGTCACGACTACAATCCCAGGGCTGGCCAGTGCTGACAGACAGCTCCCAAACCAGTCAGCGAAGTGTCCGTTGTTACCACCACGTACCGTGTTCCAACGTCTGGGCCGTATGTGAGAGCGCCATACTGTACGACTCGGTACATATCAGCTAGTTGTCTAGGTATGGCAGGAGCGACGATAGAACAGAGCTCATACAGCAGGTAAATACACGAGGGGCCAGAGAAATACCGAATAGGAGGACATTGAATTGGTATGCCCGACCTCGGAATGCAAAACAGAGAAAACGATGATGCTCCACACAAATAGGGATGTGGAAGTATGCGTCTTAAGTCCACAGCCGTGAACCAATCCCCAGTTTCCACGGTATGCAGGACTACTGATACCCGGAGCATCCGGAAAGTGTGTCGCTTTAGATACGCATTCAGGTCCCTCAGGTCCAGAACTGGTCGGATGAGACCATCTTTTTTCGGCATTAGAAAACAGATTGAATAAAATCCACTGAGTCGTTCGGAGGGAGGCACCAGTGACACGGCATCCTTTTCCAGGAGGCCTGTAATTTCCTGACCCAGCATCACTGATTGTACGGGGTCCAGGACGTGTAACCTAGAAAATTTTGGGGGCCGACGATTGAACTGGCGGCGGTAACCCTTTGAAATTGTGGAATATCCACGAGTCATTTGAGAGGGCTGCCCAATTCGCCAGTTGGTCTCAACGAAACTGCCCCTCCATCAGCCCCCTGGCCTCATGCCTGTTTGACCACCTGTTTAAGAGGAATGTGGGGGGGACCGGTTAGCCTGCTGTCCCCTACCCGGACCGCTAGGTGGACCCATAGGGCTGTGTCGGATTACGAAGGACTCCCTTCTTATACGAGGGCTGTGCATGACCATGAGCGATAGGCTGGGTCCCATGAACAGAAAAGTGTTGAGGGTGGGGCATCTTCCACTCCTTGTATCCCTGGCCAGGGATAACCGGCAGGTCCGGAATAGTTCTCTTCGTGGTGTCAGGGAAAGGCGACTGAGCCAACTACACCTGATGCAGAGTTGTCGTGAGCAATGACATCACACGACCAAGCTCATGAAGGCAAACAGATAAAATGAGTAATATTTTTACCTAGAAAATAGCGTACATATAGCATTTTTACAAACGTATCCAGACATGTTTGTGGGTCAGATGATGGCAAATAAGTAATAGTACAAATTTTCTTAACATAATAATAGTTATGATATTTGCAAACAGAATTTTGTGAACACAAGGATATCTATGCTCTGTAGGACCATACAGGTTTTGATAGAAATCCAAATATTCCAAATAAATAAATCAATAAATACATAATAATAAAATAATAATACATTTTATTCATTCTGTGCTTTTCATAGACCCAAAGAAGTGGATGCAGACAATTGTTCAAACTATTAGTGTAGTAATTTTTCTGTTTAATTTCTAAGTGCAACACATCTGAATCAGAGTATTTCCACTATAAATTATTCTCATTTTGCAGTTTGATGTGGAACATACAGTTTCATTGACCACATTCTCTTGAGATGGTAAGATGAAGAAACACAGGGCCAAGTTGCATTAAATAATTTAGGAAAGTTTCGATAGCATTGCTTCCTAATAGAGCTAGTTTATTTAGTGTGAGCTACAATAGGCAATATTGTTAGTTGTAACTTGGCCACATTTTTGATATCAATACTTTTAAAGGCAGGCCTAGTTTATGCAAGTTGGAATTAAGGACTTATAGACAGCGCTCTCTAGGCTATGTGTGAGTAACTTGGCTTTTTTTATGTCGGAGACGTTTTTGTTCAGATATCACTTATTTTTGGTAGCTAACTAATGATGAATAATGCATAAAGATAATGACATCGAGAGAGACATTCATACAGTACATGCATTCCAAATAAATGCATGCAGAAATTTGCGTAACCATAACGCCCTGTACTGATGAGAATGGAGAAAATTTCTCCTATTACCAATAGCCCACAATTACATTAAAAGAGTTTGTAGATGAGCTGTATTTAATGTCTAATGAAATACAATTTCTGTAGCGCAAGTTTTCTGTAGTGCAATGGATGTATAAGGCATGTTGATTCGCTCCGTAGTAGCCTAGCTTGTACCTGCTTCCTGACTAGTAGCTGACTGACGTTTCTCTGGCAAAACTAACGTTGGCTAACAAGCTTAATTGGACGATTATTTGCAGTTAGTTAGCTAACATTAGCTATCTTATAGCTTGTAGCTAACGTTACCTATCAAAATGAATTAAAAACATTAAAGACGCTTTCTGACACAGCAGGGGGTATAATGTTACTATGAACTACACAGGATAGCTGGATACCACTAACTGCATCAAGTAAAAACAATCCCAAATCTATACGGACTGAAGTAAAAAGAGCTGTTCCAAGTTTTACTCTGTACAGTTAACTACCCAGCTAATTAAGTAATCATACTTCGCAGGATACGTATCTTATCTTATAGTTTTCCTCCTCTGGTTAACCGGACCCAACCGTTGTGTTTTCTGTGCTTCCCGGCATCCGTATTCTTGCATCTTGCTCAGACCAGAGCGGCAATGAATGCTGGTCAATCCCAGGAATTTTTTTAATTAATTTCCAGAGACTGTGATATAATATAATACATGGTCCTCATTATCTCAAATGAAATCTACTATTATAATTATAATTTAGGAGACTCTGACATTGTTAAAAAGTACGGTAATTACTACATGACAGCACTTCGGATTTTGATGGCAGTCTATGGGCGAAGACAGGGCGATGCACCATTACATGTCGCCCCCTTCAGCTTTTTTTGTGCTACTAAAAAAACATGACTTCAGGACACGCCCACCTTGTGGTTTCTAGTTTTCTATATAGTTCAGTGCAATTAACAGGGCATTGCTGTAAAATAACATGCATGCTCAGTAAACCTACCCTGTATAAATTTTAATAAATAATAATAGTCTTTAGTCTGCTCAGGCTCCTTCTTTTTCTCTCCTGTAATAATAACTCCTTGCATTTATATAGCACTTTTCTCACTCTCAAAGCACGTTACAATGAGTGGGAATCTCACCTCAACAACTACCAATGTGTAGCACCCACCTGTGTGATGCATGGCAGCCATTTTGCGCCAGAACGCTCACCACACATCAGCTGAGGTGGAGAGGGAGAGAACATATTTTTAGCCAATTAAATGAGGGATGATTAGGTGGCAGGTTGAGAGAGAATTTAAGAAACGTAACGTTTGTTTTACAAACTTTGTACAGGACGTCATGCTCTCTGGGCTACCTGAAATTGATTTTTCAAAAAGTGATATAATGATCAGCAAGTTACCTTAAAGGTGACCTAAGAAATGAAGGTAATTGAAATGAAGCCCGGTGTAGCTTAATTGCAAACAGGACTGTACATTAGACAGCAGTATAAAGACGGGTCTTCTGGAACGGCAGTACCTTTCAGTGGCATGTACAATCCCACAGAGACCATTTAACATCCTTCCTGATTTGGAAGCCATGCTGCCTCATATCTATATGGTTAAATAATAACTGGAAGAAATTGTTTCAGGTTAGGCGGTGTCAATATTGTGAAGGATGGGGTGATTACGGAGTAAATTAACAATACTTTTAAACATGCATTCATTTATCCTTTCAATTAAAACCTTGTAAAACAAGAGCAGAAACACCAACGGTAAGTCTGCCAAACACTGCTCAGGGTAGCTCTATTGCCATTTATAACCATCAACCAAATAAACCTAGCAAATATATCCTTCATCAGTAAATTATCTGGCTAATATATTGCATCTTATCACATTTACATATCTGTATTACCCCATACTATTGTTCATTTTCTTTTCTTCTTAAGAGTAATGGAGTGACCATGAAGATTTAAAATGATTGTTATTGTTACATTGGACATGCATGCAGTGCTTTTTTATTCTCCATCATGGCGCTTTTAGTAAATAGAAAAGCGAAAGACACACAATTTTAAACTTGATTTAGTATGGATCAGGGATTTTTAAAAATGTAAAACGTCTCGTAATTACAGAGCTTTTTTACTTGAGCTATTTCTTGACTCTGCCAATGTGTGAATGATCACATGTGGAGAATAAGTTGCTCAGCACCAGAGAAGTGCTGCAGACAGAAAAGTATCCTGAAGTTATCCTTATATCACTGGCCATCTGTATCGCATTCCTCTCCTCTAAAGATACATTTTCATCATGCCAAATGAGCAAACATCCTCATTGATCTGGTTGTGATTTTCCTGTATGGAGAATGTCAGGGTGATGGCAGAGCCTGGGTATATTCTCTAATAACGGTATAGTACTAATTGTGAAATCATAATCACAGAAACATAACATTATAATTGTGAAGTTGTAATTGTTCAATACATTTTGCCTAATCATTAAAATATACAATCACTTACAGTGCCTTGATGATACTGAATGACACTGATGCCATGACCAGCCCAGGCTTTGAACCTCAAGCCCAGTTTCCCCTATTCCATCCTGTTCTATTCTGTACACACAGTTGTCTCGATTGTCTCACAGTTCATGAGGGTTTAGGTTAGGGAAAAGAACTCAAGAGCATCCTCCATCTTTCAAACTGGGTCATGTAGCAGAGGGCGCTAACCCTGTCTTTACAAAAGTTGCAACAGTTGTAAACTGTCTCCTGTTGCCATTAGAACAGAAACATAATGAGAACTTAATATAATTATGTCCCTCTAGTACACATTTATAAAACAAAAAAGACAGGATATAACAGAAGTATGTTTGTCTAAACAGAACACAACAACAAGTACGCTCTTGAAAAGGACAAGAGCAAAACTGAACAAAGCAGACAGCTATAGCAAGGGGAGTTAACCATTTAATTCCTGTTGTGAATGTACAGATATTTCCCTAGTCTAGTGCAATCAGGGAGAGAGTACAGGAAAGAACATGAGGAAATTCCACCATTCTCCATGCTGCATTGTACAAGCAGACACTTGCTTCGAAATTATTCTGCCACTTAATTTTCAGGAATAATGTGGCATGATTTGTTTTGCGATTTGAATACCCTCAAGTAAAGATATCGCAAGACCATAATGTTTTCTTTTCTCTGTACAGCAAAGAGCCCTTAAGTGTGGCTCCGTTATAGAGCTGGTGTCTCTCGTATGCAATAGGTTAATTGTGTAAGCTGTTTAAACAAGGATCTGATAGAAGGCATATTAAGTGCTGCCTCCTCTTCTAAACCACTACTGTCTAATGACGGCTTTAGTAACTATGAGGACTGGCCTTCCACACTTCCCCCTCATGAGAGCAACCATGCCAGCGAGAATGCATTTATTTCTTTATTTACTGTGCTCCATGCTCAAGCCTTCCTTAATTTGAGAGATTTCCACATTTAATTGCTCTGCTTCTGGTTGAAAGAACTGTTGCATCAAAGGACAAAGAACACTGGTCCCACACTGACACTGCGTCCAAATTTCCTTGTTCACATGTTGGCCTTCAGGTTTGTAATACTGAAAGAGATTAAAAGCCATGTGTTTCATGGCTATAAGCCAGAGTCCAGGAGCACATCGGGGTCCTTTAAAACACCTATGCCCCTCGGTGTAACTCCGCTCTGTGTGACTAGTCAGGCTGCTAGGAATAACTCTTAAGCGATACTTAAAGAATAAAGTTAAAAGGACATATGAAAAGCAACACAGTGAATACTTCAAAGCACTTTGATTCCTGTTATTCCACTGCTTTGGAATTATGAACTGACATCGAGCTGAGCTCTGTGCTTGGACTTGGATTCCATCTGGATCAATTTCAATGTGACGGAAGTTGAAGATGTTTAGAAAATTGCTCCGATTATAGTGTTCACGTGCCATTGGATTTTAGTTCCAAGAACATAGGAATACCCAGCCAACACAGACCAATAAGAGTTGGCCAATCTCCGGAAAGCCATCCTTTCATTGACCACATGGTCCTCTTTAGATTGGAGGGATTTTATTATTATGGAAATTAACAGCATCTCTGTTTAATTTAACTGAAGATTTATTTTCTTAGATATTTCTTCGTAAGTAAAATTAGAAAAGGAAACCTGTTCAATTGCACTGTCATTAAAATTTCATGTAAAAACTCAAAGTGAAAGAAATTTGAAGGGTCTTTCTCTTAAACTTGTTTTCTGAAGGAAAATAAAACATACGCATTGAAACAACCACAACCGAAGTATACCTTCAGAACAAATTAATCATTTAAATTTTAAAACTCGGGTAACAACTAAACCTACTACAGCCTTACAAAGGCTACAGAACCCAGGAATGTTTATTTGCTACATATGAGGGGGGAGAAAACTTTTTTACACGTTTCTCAATGTCTGAACATTTATGAATCATCTTGTACTACTTCCATGTATATAGTCTCATTGGGTTCAATCAATTTTACAATGCAAATGTTATCTGCAGAAACAGAAATGATATTACACGTGGATATTTGGATAAGGTGGCCGATCATAGCTTATTTCAGGACGGAGGAAGATGACAATAAATATATAATATCTCCCTAATATGGCTCCACGTCGATGAATGGGTTCAAAGCAAAGTGGCAGGCCCACTTAATTTTTTGGCTTGAGAACCAAATGTAACTGAGATACATTATCATATTTAAGAGGGCTTTGAGAGAAAGAAGCATAAATGTTGGATCTCAGGCCACTGGGATTTTAAAAGTTGTGATTTCTTGGCCAGGGTTTGAAAAAAGTGCAGGACTTGTGTTACAATAGGAAATACTTCTTAAGAGGATTTTGCCCAATGCATCTCTCATCCCAAGATCAATGAGAGCTGCCTTCTCCAGTATTTAAGCAAAACACTTGCAAATGCTTGAAATCACAAGAAATTAATTTCCTTTTTGGTTATGAAAGACATTCCACGTGATATGCCTTCCTGTCATCTGTGTTCCATGAGTTTGTTGCTCTATTTATAGATTTCTCTTTCCTCCTTGTGGTACTGAAGCCACTGAAGCCTGTCCAACAATGTTCAGGTGATTCTGATTAAGAAAAATCATAGATTGCAGGATGTCTCTGATAAGAACAGTTCTAAAAACTCTTTTGATTAAACGGGAGGGGAGCATTTCCTATTAAATATTCAGTTTGATTACTTATATACTCAGTAGCTGATTTCTGACCTACTTGAATTTAATTAAATTTATTCTCATGTTTCAGCCGTTTAATAAACAAGGATATCTTTCGCATGAAAAGGCTTTGAAACTGAACAATTCTGGAGGTGGGAATGGAGATTTGGATCAGCAAAGCTGATACCATTTCTTCAAAGGACAACAGAAGTGGAGAGCGCTGGATGTTACATTATTTAGTCCCAATTATTTATCTTATAGGAGGTTTGCAACGTACATGTTGAAAGCGTGTTTACAGAGACTCCGTTTCCACAAAGAGGACTTGCATTTCCTGGCGAATGTGGATTCGTTTGCGATGTTCACTGCTTTTGTTCACTAAAAACACACAAGCAGAAAGTGTTCCAATGGGTAAAAAAGAGGGCCTACCTTCCAGAAGGTCTGTGCTTTAGCACTTCAGAGAAACAGAAGCCTGCTCCATAAACACACAGCGGTCTGGGAACGTGACATCCACTAGGTTTCAGTAAGAACGGCCGCTAATCACAAATAACCAGAAAATAATGTGAACGTCGTAGATAACTCTGCACATCAGGACAAACAATTATGAATTCCTGTAGGGTCTATGCTTAAACATAAAATAGACTTTGTCATTTGGAGAAGACAACTGTCAGTGTAAAATATAACACTATGCACAGGTTGTGGAAGAGATGGCAATAATGTCTGAATCTTTACGTGACACTAGGATATACTGCCGTTACTTTTAGGAATCCTTAAGTCTACAGTTGATTTGAGATGTAACTAAATGGAACAAGTTTTATTTTGAGCAGGCTCTTCTACTGTAATCATTACTACAGAAGATACACATTGATTGTTAAGATGACCAGACATCTAACCACACAAACACTTTCATTATAATGTAATCAAGGCTATGAGGCTGCTTTTTTTCCTTTCTGTTACAGGAAAACCTCTTTTGGCCGGATCTGAGCTTGCAAGACTCAGAGCCTATCTCAACAATGAGACAGACCCTATTATTTACAGTACTTTCCACTTTCAATCCTGGTTCATCTTTAACAAAGTCATTATGGTAACTGCACAAATTCACACAAAATTGCGCATACGCGAGGTAACGAGGTCAATGAATAGACACTCAAGCTGAAAACAAAAAAGGATTCCATGAAAAAAGGCATTTTAAGATGCTATTACGAGTGCCTTTGTATTTTAGACATATCTTTATGGGTCACAATATGGTCTTGGAAATACCTGCTTGACAGAGGAATAGCAATTGCAAGACTTTCATGTCGATTGTGTGTGTGTGTGTGCGTGCGTGCGTGCGTGCGTGTGTGTGAAAAAGAGACAGAGAGAGCACGAGAAAGAGCGAGAGAGAATGCTAGCAGTATTACTTTAAGAGCACATTTTTTTAATGTCACGGTAATTTCAACCAAAGAAAACTAATTGTTCTGAACAAACATTTGACTGAAACCACAAAAGAATCCATTATACAAACATATCATTCATACTCGTTTTCAGAGGGCTGTAAACAGTTTGGAATGGACACAAAATGGGACAGGAATCAAAGTGAGCATTTTGTAATGAAAAAGCGCTTGTCTCGGAGGTCAGTCACTTTGCCTAGCAAACTATGTGAAAAGGCCTGGGAACGGGCTGATCACGTGTTCAGAGAGGGAATTTTAAAGCCAACAACTTCAGTGCTTTTTTAAACAGACATCAGAACCTGGAACCGGGTCCTGTCAAACAAACAAAAAAATGTCAGCAATGAGAAAAAAAAAAACGAGAGAAAAAAACATCTGCTGCAAGATTAAGCTGGGAAAGATAAGGCTTCATTAAGAATGGAGCCCCTCCAAAATGTGCCAGGTAGCCTGCCAAATCCTAAATGTAGGCCCAGTGCTATGACTGTCTGCTCAGTCTGGGATTTATAAAGATGTTCCCATTGGTGTTGTGGAACAAACTTATTCCATTATTGTTTTAATGTCATCGCGGCCTTTAACATCACTTTAGATTTGGTTTCACGTTTGCCAAATGTGCTACGTTCCAAAAAAAACAAACCAAAAAAAAAGGATTACGGCTTAGTTTTCCACACTGAATTTCATTGGTCCTCTCCAGATCCTGCCTCGTACGCGTTGGCCCGCCTACCGTTCTCCTGACAGGATGTCCCTCCCACTTGCAGACACTCCTTACTCGCCATTTGCGGTTAAAAAGGAGTTAACGAGAAAGCGCTGTCGACGTGGGTGGGTGTTGCCATAAATCACTGTGAAAGTTGGGTCTCGCAGCTCCAGCATACGGTCCCATTGTCGCAGTGAGGGTTTCTTGTCGACACTCACAGCATGGAGGGTGTTGCTGCTGTATTCTTCTTCCACTGCGCTCCAGCAAGCTTCTGAGGTGCTTTGCAGCATACTGCAGGGGACACTGTTCAAATGATGCTCACAGCGGCTCAACTGCATACCGCTGCTCTTCAGAGGAGACTCTGGATTTGCTGGGTGCTCATTGTACCACCAAACCACGGCATTTAATGACTTTTTTTTTTGTAACTAGACACAAATGTAACTTGAACATGGAAGGACATTGTGACTGATAAGAGAACACATTTTGTTGTGACAAACTGGGAGAGGGAAACAAGATTCAGGGTCTGCCAGTGCAAGCATTTCACAGGTCATCTTCACACGGACATATAGAATGGACCCAGACAGACCACAGACAAGACTTACTTATGCCTCGTACACAGTAGCACTAAAATCCATTTCGAAAACCATTTTGGCTGCTTAAAACTGTCAAATCCACACTAGCAGGGGTTTTGAAAATGTTTTAACTCACAGATTAAGCACAGATCCATTGGTGGTACTCACAAGTTCTGTGGTTATTTCGAACATCTTCACACAGTTGAACATTTGTGTTTATTTTATTATTATTATATTATTTTATCTCTATATTATGGCTGCCAATCATGGTTCAACCTGGAAGAGTAAACACTTGGAAAGCGGCAAATAATCCATGTTGTTTATTTATTTATTTATTTTTCTCAATTGTAAATGTTGATATGGTTACCAAGGAATGCAAAAGTCCGCTGTCAAGGAAACATGCTGCGTGGAGCACATTCTAGGTTTCGAAAACACATTTGAGTAATGTCTACAGACAGGTCAAGGTATTGGAGACTTTGCAACTAAAATGTTTCTGAAACGTTTAGAAACTAAAACCCAATTGTGTATGAGGCCTTAGTTCCTGTATTTTATCGGTTCATATTTTAAGCCCTATTTGTCCCCTTTTGATAGTTTTCTGTGTCTACAATAGACCCGTTTGCATCAACATGGGTTGGGCAGTGCAATAGGGTGTGTGTCAGTAAAAACATTGGACGTTGTGCAAGTTTGGTGTTTAACCATGCATTTGGAGTTTTAACCACTCCAGGCCATGCTCTTCGCTATCCTGGTGGCTTTACAATGAGTACCTATGAACGCTGAACATATGAAGCAGACAGACAATCACAGGAGTACGGTGGCTCTGAAGTGCAAAACACAAAAACAAAACAAAACATGCAAAAACAAATACTTCTGGCTCTGAAGTGCAGATAGAGCCGCTGAAGTGCAAAACACAAAAACAAAAACTTGCAGCTCTGATGTGCAACACGCAAACATACAAAAAGAAAAAACAAAAACTTGCAGCTCTGAAGTGCAACACACAAACATACGAAAAGAAAAAACGCAAAAACAAAAACTTGCAGCTTTGAAGTGCAAATCAATGAAATCACACGCATAAGTAAACGCGAGTGCCTCTGAAGTGCAATATTATGATCCCTGTCCACTCAGGCCCCGTCGACACTGTGAAATCCTGCAAAACTCTTTCCAAACTAGTAGTTTGTAATATTATTTTCATTTTTATATTTTTATTGAGAATATCAATCAGTTTACATATTGCAATGGTGTTACCCACCATTGTTTTGTGGAGTCTGTGTGCATGTGTTTTCTTTAGGTGCAGATCAGATGACCCGATTAAAGATGGTGCACACCTGCAGTGACCTGGCGGCCAAATGAATAAAAGCCAAATCGCTGTGCAGATTCTGGCTCCCATTTTCTCTCGCTGGCTCGTTTTCTGCAGCATTCATTGGCTGATGTGTTTTGTCACTAGATTATGTTGTCTTGTCGGTATATTTTTCTGTTGTAAGTTGCAGGTGGACAGACAGTTCTTTTTGTTTTTGCTAAACACCTTTTTAGCTAGGCTCAGTTTAGAATTGCCGGAAGACTCACTTTTTCCTGCCTCTCGGTAGAGAGAAAGTAGCATTGTTTCAGGTTAGGCTACCTTAGCTCTAGACTGCCTACTGTTCTGTTCATCCTGTAAGTGTGGTAATGTATTGTGTGTTTTGTCTTGTCTTATCTTCTGTGTAATAAACAATTTTTTGGTATTGTAATTTGACGTTTGCTCTTTCTGGTTTGTGTGTTATTGTCCATTAGTGTGTTCAGCGGGTTATTATAACTCCGGCAAACTTTGGGACGTAACAATGGTTACAAAGTGTAGATTATGAAGATGGAATTGACAAAAATAAAGAGTAGTTCGTAATATGTCCCGCTCTTGTAGGCTACTACAAGTTATAGGTTTTACTTCCTGGAAGTGTTGTATGAGTGTGCTCCTGAATCCCCTCAACAAAACCCTGGAAATAAGGGTTTCATCCTGGGATTTTAAGTGCCCCCATTTGTGAGAAAAAAGTCGCCCACTCAAAAGCTTTTGGACAAAGTTGAATCAAATATGTGAAGGGATCATATTCGTCTTGCACTTCAGAGGCGCTCGTGTTTACTTATGCTTGTGATTTCACTGATTTGTTTGTGTTTTCTTCTTGTCTATCTGCACTTCAGACCCAAAAGTATTTGTTTTTCGTTTTGTTTTTGTGTTTTGCACTTCAGAGCCACCGTACCGGAAACTGTTTGATAGCCGAGAGAGAGACTGTCTCTAGGGAATGAAGGTTTTTAGGTGTTATGTTTCTACTTTTAAATAATAAAATCCTTGTTACAATAATTGTTACATTACTGTACCATTACTGTAAAGGCTACAATAATTTTCTAGCCATAGAGTTTTACTATAGTATTAACCAATAATCAAACCAGCCGTAAACAGGATCTCATTAGAACATCTGCTCTCCGAACATGTCTTTTTCATCGAACTACTGTCTTTGGGATCCATGTCCTTTTGGCCAATCGTTTTCCGTTTCAGAAATAGAAATTAAAAAACAAGTAACTAATGGTTATTCGATATTCATTATAAAAAAGGCGTTGAAAAACGAGAATCAAATGGGTCTTCGTTTTTTTCTGACTGATTTTAAACATAAAATTACAGAAATTGAAATTGGTCTCGATTTCCTAAGTTTATGGTCAAATTTTAAACTTCCCCACCAGTTTTCGGTAGCTTCCACGCATTCCCATAAAACTATTTCGCTAACTACCCAGCAAATGACATTTAATTAGAATTTTTCGGGACGTTCAAGTTAAGATATGACGTTGTGCTCATAACATTCATGGGACATTCCTGCAACGTCTGTAACTGGTTACAATATAACGTCATGTAATGAATGTCTGGGGGAGGTTACTATAACGTCCCGGGAACGTTCTCTGTGACGTCCACGTAACCTTTAGAAGATCCTACAAAAAGACGTCAAGGCAACGTCCTGATGACATTTCGAGACTTTCAGGGGACGTACTGGGGACATAATTTTGTTAGCTGGGTACACAGTCATTATGAGTGCATTAGAACATTATGCCATTTTTGAGATACAGAGATGGCAACAAATAATTTGTCATATGCAGACATGGCAGCACTGTAAACATTGCATCGCAACATTGTTTTGTGGACATAGTTCGAAACATAATAAATTGACTTGTTGAATTGTCTTGCCACTCATCTTCTCCATGTTTGTCACCACAATCATTTTGGAGCGAGCTATGAAGTGTCTAATAAGTTACGGAAAAAAAACAGTTTTGTGAGATGAGTGACAGTAGGTAGGCTACAGCAGTTGGCATTCATGTACAACACTACAGGCTCAGCGTCTCTGAGCAAGCAGCCAAACTGTGTGGGTTAAATCTATATGTGAAATCGATTGCTCCGTACCTGTATACCATTGTTTAATAAAAAAATTAAAAATCTGTGTTATGTTGTGTCTGTTAGCGAGTCAGCTTCAAAGGATGTTTAACATAACTGATAGCCTATCCTATATTAGCTAATTAGCTAGTACCTAATAATAATGATAATAATATAGGGCCTACAAGATGCAAAAAACACGTCTCCCAGAAAATCTCTGGCTATTCTCTGTAGCCGCTGGACCACAGTTTTCCCTTGAGAAAACGTAAATCCGAACATGGCGCCATAAACTTAATTCAACTTAATTCATAAAAATTCACCGTTTGGTGAATTAGCTTAATCTCACACTGAAAAAAATTTAAAAATCCAACCAACAATTTTCCTATTGAACTCTATGGAAAAATAAGTTAGGAGAAGAAACCCTTCAAGTTATCCATCCATATCTACTGCATATCTGGCAGCAGAGTGATGGTTTAAGGCTTGTTTGATACGTCAGACCCTTGCTGACTTAAAGCCATATATGGAAGTTGTGAATTCCATTTAAAGGGGCATACAAAGTCAAAGTGGTCCAGAAAACGCAAAAGAAAGAATTATTCTGACACAAGTTTTATTAGCAGATGTTCAGTCAAGGATTTAAGGAAAAAAATAATTATTTTTAGAAAATGATATTTATCTAAAATAGCCTATATACCTTTGTGAAGCACACCCCGACACACGGAAATACATTTAGCCTAAATGCCGTTTTGGAAAGTTGATGTTGTATGGGAAGTAGGCTTACGTCCCTACGCTGCATACATTAAATTATCTTAAAGTTGTTTTGTCGAGTCGGGTGGCAAACTGGCAAGCTCAAACAGCAGGCCGAGACAAATTCAGAAAGTAGGCTACAGCTCAGGACGGGAAAAAATAAACAGGAAAAAGCAAAGATATTAAATTGAATGTAAAATTAAAAAGTTCCTTGGATCGATTAATAAAGAAAAACATGGAGGAGGAGCAGGACAACGCCGTTGAAGCAGATTTACACTCCCCTTCACGTGAATGCGCTCATCAAGCTAACGTTACACGATATGCTATGGACGTTCTGTGCTTTTCTTTTGCTTAATTTATCCAGTTAAAATTAAAACAATAATACTGTAGATTGTGGTACGAGCATAGCTATGAAACATTGTAGATTGTTCTACTGTAGATTGTATGAAATTGTAGATTGTTCTACTGATTGTGGTGGAGCATAAAATAATTGCAAAGAGTGACAATTTTTCACACTATCTTTTTCATTGTAAAGAGAGGTAAAAGACAGGGAGTGGGTGGGACATCATTCAAGTGTCACGAAGCAAAGTGCAAGGTCTGACACAAGAAAATTACACTCAAGTGTTAAAACACATTGAACACATATGGCTTAAACGTAATGTCATGGTTATTTGCAGCCTTTGATTTTCTATGTTTTTGGTTTCCTTTTTGGCGTCGTCAGGACGCTCTATCAGATTTTTTCTGCCTCCGTTCCGGTATTCGTGTCTTGCCCGACAATTATTCCCTTCACCTGTTTTGCGTTTCCTGCCGGCTATAAATACCACAGGACTTCCGCATTTCCGCACTTCGAGATTGTCTTTGCTATGTTGACATACGAAGTCGGTAAGGTATAGGAATTTCGGTCGCTGCATTTCTGGTTCGTACGAATAGGAAACGCAGCAAGTCCGGTTATAAGATTTAGGATTAGATTGGTTTTCTCTTTCCTTTCCAATCTTTCTTTATCCTTTATTCCTTTTACCTGTTATCAGTTGTGTTCAGCTCTTTTGCCAAGAGCTTTGGCTAACAGGTCTTTTCTATTCTTTTCCTTCACTCCTTTTATTCGAGTTTTGTTTTGTTTCATCACCTCTTGTTATGCCTAATTATTTAGTGCGTAAGGTTCTTTTGTTAGTTATTCTCGCTGTTTATCGAGATCGCCTCAGTTTTTGGAGGTTGTTTTGTTTTGCCTTGTGCTAGGGAAGTTTTGCTCCCGATCCTGTGTTATCCCAGTCCTGGTGCGGCTACTTCCGCGTTTTGTGGCGTATCTCTCTCTAGATACGCTTTTAGAAATCCTTATCTGTCGCGTTTGGTTCTCCGAACCTTACACTCCCCCTCACATGATGGAGTCAAAATGGTGGCGAAGTATGTTTGTTAGTTGTGCTCCCCTGGGGTGATAATCTAGAATAGGGTATTTGTCGCTCTCCATTCACTTCTATAGGGCAGCTAAAACTGTCTCAAAATGACACAAAAAGCATATATACGAACTAGAACAAAGTGGATTCTGTCAATACGAACAATAACCAGTCCTCGTACGTATTTTTTAAAAAGTTGGGACAGGGGCATGTTTATCACCTTTCCTTTTAACAACACTCAGTAATCTTTTGGGAACTGAGGACACTAATTGTTGTAGTTTTGAAAGTGGAATTTTTTCCCATTCTTGCTTGACATAAGATATATATTGTCATATTTTGCACTTCATAATGCACCACACGTTTTCAATGGGAGATTGCAGACAAGCCTGACTACGAACCCACGCTGTTGTAACACGTGCAGAATGTGGCTTGGCATTGTCTTGCTGAAATAAGCAGGGACATCCCTGAAAAAGACGGCGTCTAGATGGCAGCATATGTTGCTCCAAAATGCATATGTACCCTTCAGCATTAAGGGTGCCTTCACAGATGTGCAAGTTACCTATACCATGGGCACTAACACACCCCCATACCATGACAGACGATGGCTTTTGAACCTTGCCTTGGTGAAAAAGCCTTGCCAAGGCTTTTCCTCTTTAGCCCGGAGAACACAATGTCTATTATTTCCAAAAACAATTTGAAAGGTGGACGCGTCAGACCACAGCACACTTTTTCCACTTTGTGTCTCTCCATCTCAGATGAGCTTGAGCCTAGAGGAAGGTGTTTTTTGAACATTCCACAACCTTACCAGTCTTATGTTGACCCTGTCCCAACTTTTCTGGAACGTGTTGTAGGCATAAAATTCGGAATTAGCGTGTATTTACAAAAATCTATAAAGTTCATATTGTAAAACATTACATATCTTTTCTTTGTACTGTTTTCGTTTAAATATACATAAAAGAATTAGCAAATCACTGCTTTCTGCTTTTATTTGCATTTTACATACTGTCCCAATTTTTTGGAATTGGGGTTTGTATATTTCCACATTGCATCTTTTAGCAGTAGTGCATGCATTCTCCTTTATATCATTTGTGGAAGTTATTAATTTCAGTTTAATGCTCACCTTTTTGTATCAGAGCTTTATACTGATAAGGCATGATTGCATAGGCTACTGGGATGGACCTACTGGCTACTGAGAATCATTAGTGCATCACTGCCAGAATTGCAAGTTAACTGTTCAGTGACATCCAGTATTCAGAATAATACATAATATATTTAAATACTGAAGCAACATGTATTGTAACCGTACACAGTGCAGTCATTGTTATTATCAGCACAAGCTAAGATTTATGAGACGGTAAAGGAGTAATCACAACTGTTCCAACACATTAGATCCCTAAACTCCATGACTGAAGGATTGTTGTTAACAAAAGTTTCAAATTGGGATGGCAGGTATGTCATCCGCCAAGTTACGGCTTGGCAGGGCATGCCCCATACCTATACAGCACGAGAGTTTGGCACTTTTCAGGGTTTCCTACAGCAGTAACCACAATGACCACAGACTCTCAGCCCTTAAAAACATTAACTTCTGTATGTTCTGACCTCATGTAACCACACAGATACAACTTCACACATCCACACAATAAAGCCCCAAACTTGGGTTATTTTGGCGGTTTTTCTCCTTCCCTCTTCTTCTAATTTTTTCCCCCACAATAAAGAACGTCTTTTTATTGCAAAGACATGTTTACAATATTAACTGTTCACTTTGTAGCCTGTTACTTAAACAATTCAGTCACTGGACACCACGGCAGTTATGCAAGAGCTAACGTTATGGGAACAGGTATCCCATGGCCATTTGTCAAAGCAAGATATAAGTTTTAATGCAGAATATCATCTGGTTAAGATCGCATTGTGCATTAATGTAAAAAAAAAAAATCTATAAATAACTGTGCCAGGCTACATGTTTTCACAAACGTTTGTTTTAAAGACGGTCATTGCAGAAAAGCTGACATAGTTGGTAGGCTATCGCTACCACTGCACATACACAGTTACAGTAGACCTACGATTGTCATTTGTTTATTCATTTGTGACAAAAAAAAAACTGTGCATTTCAGCTCTGTTCACTTTATGCTTTTCACACATAACACAATGTGACCATAAAAATTATGTAGGCCTACTAGGAAATGAGTATTTATGATAACATATTAAGAATTGATGATAGCCTACTATAGGCTATAATATATTAAGAATTGATGATAGCCTACTATAAACTGCAATCCCTTCAGAGATCGGATTTATAAACCGTCAATTCCCCAAACATATCTGTTTCATGGTTAGTCACTTAAAAAAATTACAATAGCCTCCGAACATGGCTCTAGTCTACGCTACTCTGCAGACAATATAGCTTACTGCAAACACTTTTAATTATAATAATAATCAGAATAATAATCTCTGGTAGGCTACTTTCTTAGTAGTAGGCCTAGCTATTGTCTTCTTTCTGGCTAAGATTCCTGGGAAAAATGCGTTGTCCAATTAAGCTTGTTAGCCAACGTTAGTTTTTCCAGAGAAATGTCAGTCAGCTGCTAGTCAGGAAGCAGGTACAAGATAACAAGCTTTTCACTAACGAAGCGAATCAACATGCCTTATTCATCCATTGCAGTACAGAAAACTAAACTAAACCTAGCTACATGGTTCGGTACCAAAAGAATTTCCCACAGGTAAAGTTACACTACCGGAATAAAAACTGCGCTGGAATTATGCTGTGCTCATTATGAACTCGGCAGCTCGTAGCCCACACATGGAAGCTCGGAGTTACACATACGGCAAGCCAGTGTTGAATAGCCTAATGTTACATGTATTTCTATAGAATACTAATAGGCCTATTTTAAAACAGGTTTTCCATATTTTACTTATGAAAACTATTTAGGCTATACTAACTATTAGGCTGTATGTCTTTATTTCAGCTAGAATGTGTTGGTGTCTAGCCTATTGTGCATGCATGTGTCTGACTTGGTTCATTAATTTACATGCTTCGTCATGATCCATAGCTCAGGTGGTGCTGTTCATTGTATTTTATTAGACATTAAATACATAGCTCATCTACAAACTCTTTTAATGTAATTGTGGGCTATCGGTAATAGGAGAAATTTTTTCATTCTCGTCAGTACAGGGCGTTATAGTTACGCAAACGTCTGCATGTATGAATTTCGAATGCATGTATTCTGTATGTATAATGTCATTATCTTCATGCATTATTCATCATTAGTTAGCTACCAAAAATAAGTGAAATCTGAACAAAATTGTTTTCAACGTAAAAAAAATCCAAGTTACTCACGCATTAAATAATTTAGGAAAGTTTGGATTGCTTTGGAATAGAGCTAGCTTATTTAGTGTGAGCTACGATAGGCATATTGTTAGTTGCCACATTTTGATATCAATACTTTTAAAGGCAGGCCTAGTTTTCGCAAGTTGGAATTAAGGACTTATAGACAGCGCTCTGTAGGCTATGCGTGAGTAACTTGGCTTTTTTTTTTTTACGTTGAAAACATTTTTGTTCAGATGTTTATTAATAATAAAAAGAAAGAAAGGCGTTGCACCTTTCATGCGATTGAAAGCTGTACGACCTTGCTGCTGGTTGGTTGTCTTATCAACACTCAGTAGATATCAGCGGTGATGTTTTTTTTCCGGAAGCATTTCATGCGGCCTCTGAAGTTTGGATGTTTACTTGCCGTATATTGGGTATACTCACAGAACAATATAAGAACTAGAAAGGCAGATGCCTTCTCAAAACGGCACCGTTTCCACAGCCTAAAGTTATTTCTCTGATTGGCCAACGTGATCTGTCAGGTGAAGGTGGTCAATTTGTCCCTTTTTGCAGAGTAATGGCTGCCGCTGCAAATCTAGAACCACGACCAGAGCCATCGCGGAGTGGGTTTTGTGAGAACAATCGGTGTTATGTGAAAATAAATACATTGATAAATTATGTTATTCGAAGCTGTAGGCCTACGTGAACAAAACAGGCTTAACCAACAAGCTAGCCTATATGATACAGGCCGTCATATGCATCGTCGAGAGGGGTGTAAATTTAGGTTGACAGACATGTCAATTTAATTCAATTTACCCCTAATTTAGCCCAGTTTTACCCAGATATACCTTGGCTACATCCTAGGACTAACATTACGATGGTCGTTTTTCATCAAGCGTCAGCGGGGCAATGATAGTAAAGCTGGAGGATTATGCGTCGGTTGAGTTAGCAGCGGGTGGGTCTGCGAGCGGAGCCCTCAGCCCAGTGCAGCAGCAAACGCTACTCCAGCCAACTCGTCCGCTTACCCGCTATCCTCTTGCTACCTGGGCGGTTTTTCACGACACGATACGACATTTCATCAACTTTTCAACATGTTCACTGGGGTAGGTTACTAGTAATGTAACGCATCTTGAGATGTGAAGTCTGTCCTTAGAAATATTACACATTTGAAAACCATTTCATTATTATGCACAAGATAGCTGTTAGCTAACCAGCTACAGTCAGCTAACGCGCTGTACGCTCCTTGTAAGCTAACCACCATAGTTCAGTGGAGATGAGATTTCATTTGAGGCGAAAATGCGAATAGGCCTCCTCATGTGATTGTACTGTGACGTAACTAGGATTACCATGTGACCATGTTCCAAATCTCATCGGTTTGTTCTTAACCAATCAGTGCGCCTACTCAACACTCACCGATTCGTTTTTAAAAAAAATCATGCCTCTTTTTTTTCTGTGTAGCCTAAAAAACATTTTTCTGTCGAGTTAGCAGCAGGTGGGTCTGCGAGCGGAGCCCTCAGCCCAGTGCAGCAGCGAACGCTACTCCGGCCAACTTGTCCGCTGACTCGCTATCCTCTTGCTATCTGGGCGGTTTTTCATGACACGAGACGGCATGTGATTGCCTGCTTCTATTGATTACCATATTGTGAACTTTTGATACCTAGATTACACTGGGTGACCCTGTTGACTTTCACAACGCTCCATTGGACATACATTGGCAGAGCTCATCGGTAATACTATTTCCAGGCCATGGCAGCCATCTTGCGGCGGTGCTATTGTGGAAGAACCAAATTGAATAGGGTTGAATGGAACCACGTGACCACATTGCCTTTCTAGTTCTTATATAGTTCTGTGGGTATACTTAAAGAAAAAAAGACGAAAATAAAGGTGCCCCACACGGTGGCAACGGCCGTTATTGCATTCGATAATTATCGATGTTGTATATCGCCCAGCCCTAGTTTTAACCAATCTCCCAGTGATGAGTACATGTTTGAAATACAGTAGACCAACATAGCTACAGAACTGTATAGCAGTCAGATATAAAAAATGGAGTACTGGAAATCCCTGATAGTGTAGAGAACTCAAGTTTGGCTTGGTGGTGCTCATTTGAATTTTCTGTCTTTTGCGGCTTTTGACCAAGCCTTAACACTTAAAACTTTTTTTTTTTTTGTTTTGGGTTTTTTCTCCGGAAGGTGTCAATTGCTTAACAAAATGTAATCATCATAACTATTTTTACACATCCACTTGAACGTTGAATAAACATAACTGAAGATTACACAATCATTAGAAAATGTATAGTTACCGCTAGAAAGTTCAATCAGTGTACCTCGAGAACACCCCAATAGAATAAGTCCAAATAACAGTAAATATCATAACATAATAACATAACATTACAAATTTCATGAGACATTGTAAATAAAACAGATTGAATCATGACAAACAACAACAGATATATTGTAGTTCAATTTTTATTTTGTGCATTTTTCAAATTTGATAACTAATCTGTCCAAAATTCTACTTAGCTATAATGAAGGTTTCGTTTGAAACATTTTGCACTTTGAAACGTATCGTGCTTGCTCAGCTAATGTTAACCCACAGAACTGTTCTGCGCGTTAAAGGGATAGTCTGGAATTTTGGACATAATGTCTCAATTACGACTTACCCATGATGTAGTTGATTGATGGAAACCATTTTCAGCTAATTCCATGCTGTCCCTTCTTTTGGACATACACACGTTGCTAATGCTAGCGCAACTCTAAGGTAACCGGTAGCATCCACTACCAAACACACTTAAACACTCCACAGTGCACCCAAAGCAAATAAAATACGACGACAGTCTATTGGGGTTATTTTGAGTGTTTATACCATCATTTTTGAAGTCAAACTATCGTTGAATCCTTTACTTTGTGCTGACCTATATTCTCTGTGGAAGTACAGCGGCGGAGCGATACTTTACGTTACCTACGAATGTAGTGCCAGCACTGGTCGACTACAACAAGAAACAAGAGCAACAAGTTGCTCCGCAACGTTCCACAGAGAATATAGGTTTATTGGTAGACGGTTTGTGACGATTTCTGCCGAATATGGAGTTTCTAAGTGTCACTATTTCCCCGTGGCAAGTCCATTTAACAAGCAACCCCCACCTAGTCTATACCTACCCATGCATGACATAGTGGACAATAGCGTCTATGTTTGAGTTCATAATTATATTTATTCATCATATAAAATTTGAATAACGTCATAGCAATGAGATAAACCCAACAATAGCCTGATCGTATGCCAGAAAAGCCCTGCTCACTCAAATACAAAATAAACTGTGAAAGTACTGTCTCATTCTACCATGTATTCTACTAGCAATATATGCTACTAAATATGAAATTGTGGCGGCTACCTCTGGGACATACATATATAATTCACCTCCTACTGTCAACGCGGCTACGTCATAGACGGTAACTTCTATGACGTGTTCTTTGAGTTGAATGAGGTTTATAAATAAAGAACGCAGCTGCGTTGCAGTTAGCTCGACCAGGAAAGAAGTCTCAATTTGGTGATTTCCTGCACTCCTTCAAAATAAATATACAATCCTACCATTGGTTTTACACATTGAGATGTTCCTTTCAAAATTCGGTGGTCATTTATTGTCTGGTACAATTGGTTTGAGAAATATACAACACTTTATACCACTATCTGAAACGTCGCCGCGTAATACCCCCATGCCCTGTAAGCCTGTCTCATTCATTACAGTTTGTTCTGGTTTAATTGTCGGCTTTTTTATCCAATAGAGTACATTATAACCTTAGCAACGGCATATTCCAAGTCTTTTTGGGTGCTTTGAGCAATTTACTACAGCCCAGCGTAACGGCAGTTTTCGTTTTAACTGTCTAGTATTACGCAAGCTCTATAGAATATGCATTATGGAGGGGAGTTTCCCTTTTCCGATATGTAAGTATTTTTGCGTCTAAAATGCCGTTGGTCTCGCTGGCTACATATGTATGTTCGTGTTTCCACTCGAGCACTGTCTTTCCAATATGTTTGATAGCCCTATTGTTATTTTCGCATTTTGAGTGCAGTTCACATACTGTAGTGCAATTGTTAAATGTATTTTTGATGTAGGCTGCCGATGTTCATTGAAGATAGAACATTTGGCAGCATTTTGCAGATGGTGGAATACTAGTTTATGTTCATGTTATCGTACATAATATAGTTATGGCGTATATACTTGTCTCTTAGGGCATGACAAATGCTCATTCCAATTTACTGTTCGCTGATATGTGGTAGATTAAGGTAAAAATTTCTTTGGAGTCATTATGAATAGGAAAAAAAAATTTTAAAACTACAGAAAAATGCAATCCATGACAAAAGTATACATACTATAGAGTACAGGGACAAGTGATGTTTTATTGAGGTACAAGAGTGAATGATTAGGCAACATATTTAGGTGTATGTAACACTGTGATATCAATGTTTTTTATCTTAAGCTATCAGAAGGCGCAAATGTATATGCGTTTAATGGACAAAACTAATTTTATTCATTTTATGACATGTTTTGCATAGGGGTTTTGGACCCATAGATATCTACCCCCCTATACTGATGAAAATATGTAATTTCCACTTGGAAATTATGCAAAAGTGAGTTTTATGAGCCAAAACTGTTGATTTGTAGTTGAATATATCTTTTTATTTTATTTACAGCAGTGCACAATTTAGCCATTTGGATAGATTTGGAGACACTAATGGACAACAGGGTACACTGCTATATTTTGCATCATAGACCATTAGTAGTTCTGCATATCATCCTTAGATTTTGCAAAACTTGTGGACATGGAGTTTATGATCCAGGAAATGTATATATATATTACCGATTTCACTTATGTAGCTCGCAGCAAACTAAAGAAAAAAAAATTTTCAAAATTTTTTCCAAAGTTTCTTTGCATTTGTGGCACTTTATTTTGAATTATGAAAATAAACAAATCTTGTATTGTAAATGGTACACCTGTATTGTTTCATTTAAGCCATTTACCAAGTTTATGTGATGCTCACACCTGGAGTTATAAAGCCTTAAACAGAGCACCCCCTAAATAGGTGAAATTTGCCATCTGCGCCAAGGGGTTAGAGTTGCGCTAGCATTAGCAACGTGTCTATGTCCAAAAGAAGGGACAGCATGGAATTAGCTTAAAATGGTTTCCATCAATCAACTACATCATGGGTAAGTCGTAATTGAGACATCATGTCCAAAATTCTGAACTATCCCTTTAACTTTACTCCCAGAGTGTGCACTGTGCAGACCTGACTAAGTTACTTTACTCCCAGAGTGTGCACTGTGCAGACCTGGCTAAGTTACTTTACTCCCAGAGTGTGCACTGTGCAGACCTGGCTAAGTTACTTTACTCCCAGAGTGTGCACTGTGCAGACCTGGCTAAGTTACTTTACTCCCAGAGTGTGCACTGTGCAGACCTGGCTAAGTTACTTTACTCCCAGAGTGTGCACTGTGCAGACCTGGCTAAGTTAGCTGACGAAGCACATAAGCTAAGAGTTTTAAGCATGCATTCTACTCTACCCTTATGCTACCCTACATAGCATAATGCGTGTGTATGAACCACCAAACTATATTATATGTAGTTCGGTGGTATGAACTAGGGAATAATGTTTATTTACAGGCTAATTGAACAAATACATTGAAAATTATCAAACCACTTGTAGATGGCTGGCTAGAATAGTGCGTATATCGACACAGTTCAGTGCTAGGTGGCTACAGTCAAGAAACAGACCCGGAAAAATGTTACAACGGGACTAAAATAATTAATTAGGCTACATTAACGTTACCCCACCTCTAAGGAGGATTATTCAGCCCAAAATGAAAACGAAAATGGTAAATGAAAATGGAGGATTATTCAGCCCAAAATTAAAATTAAAATTAAAAACTTTTCATTTTAATTTCCATTTCCGTTTCCGTTTTCATTTTCAAACTGTATGTAAATGAGGGGGTATGGTCCTCCTATCAATCAAAGCAAGCAGGGTGGGCCTCATACAGGTTTAGTGCAGTAGCACTTAATGAACACTAGGGGGAGCATAGCATAGGGATGGGTAACAGTCTATGCTTGATACTATGCTCTCAGGGACAAGTTTTAATGGATGAAATGATGAAGAATCTGAGAAGTGTTATAAAGTATTCTTGTTTTATGAAAGAAACGGAGCTAGCTAGCCAGCGCTACACTGTGTAGGCTATAGGTCAAACCTGCGAGGTGGAAAATCCACATTCAGAAAGTGAAAGTCCTCCCCAATCATTTGTTCCAATCACCTGGATTTGCTAATTATCACAATTCTTCAGCCAAGAGGTAGGAGCTAACTAGGCTAATTAGTGAAATCTTGAGTTCATGGGTGGAAGAAACACGGCAGAATTTCCACCTCTGCAAACCTGGTAGTAGCCTACGATAGGCTACATTGTGCCAGGTTAAACGTTGGATTGGATCAGTTGGACTGCTGGAAATAAATTAAATCCTCTCTTAAAATAAATGAAAAGACCGCAAATGAGTCACTGGATCGTTTAAACTTTAAGTGAACATTAAGGCATTGCTTCAAAAAGTCTATTGACAGCCAGATTCTATTCTATATGTTATGCAAAATGAGAAATGTTAATGTAGGCTATTTGAAAGTGAGTCGGCTTCATCATACAAAAAATCCAGGGTTGTGAGTACAGTGGTGAGTGTTTGAAGCACAGTAGACAGGGCTGTCAATGCTCTGTGCTGATACACCTTGATGGAGATCAGGCTGATGTTAGCGTTAGGGCTGATCAATTTAATTTCCTATTTTTTGAGGATTTTGGTAAATGCAAACATTTCGCGTAGTTGTTGTGATTAATTAAAATACTTAATGAATTGTGGCCAAAATGGCTTTCCAATTATAACATAATTTATACAATTTGTGAACAAAAAATGGAAACGGCAATGTAAACTCTTATCGACCATTATCGATTCTTCAGTTCTGCCTCAGAGATTTGCAATCAGCTGGTCTATAGGTGCTCACCTCTGTCGCCTTGCACTTAGAGCTAATGTAGAGACACTGCAATCCTGGAGTCCTGTGTTGCCTTGCACTTAGAGTTAATGTAGAGATACCGCAATACTGGAGTCCCCTGACGCCATGCACTTAGAGCTAATGTAGAGACACCCCAATATTGGAGTCCCCTGTCGCCTTGCGCTTAGAGCTAATGTACAGACACCCCAATACTGGAGTCCCCTGACGCCTTGCACTTAGAATTAATGTAGAGACACCCAAATCCTGGAGTCCCCTGATGCCTTGCACTTAGAGCTAATGTACAGACACCCCAATACTGGAGTCCCCTGTCGCCTTGCACTTAGAGCTAATGTAGAGACACCCCAATACTGGAGTCCCCTGTCGCCCTGCACTTAGAGTTTCTCCTGCCGTTTCTCTGGCCCCCACAGTTCTTGTGATGTCACCTCAGACACTGTTGCTGAGGCATCAGCAAGTTGAGCCGTCTCACCAACTAAAGCTTTCACCAAACACAACTATCCCTTTTGTCAAAGTCACTGAGATCTCCTTCTGCAACCAGAAGTATGATATAAACCTAAGTACAGGCAGCCACTCCTGTGTGTCACTGTCATGGCCCTATGCATGCTGGGATGTTATCCGCTTAATAATTAATGACGAGCCACATCTGGGTGGTGGTGTCTGCATACTTTCTGTGCTTCATTCACTCAGGATTTTCCACCTTTGTGTTCACTTCATGTAGGCCTTACATTTACATTAACACATGAGGGTATGACACAATGTGAAAGGAAATATTTGTCATAAATTGCTGTGATGCTATCATCTAAAGATATACTGGACCAACTGGTGTTTTTGGGTGGCTCCAGACCATGCAGCTCACATGTTCCTACAAAACCTATGTGTGTAGCATTAGATTTGAAATACCAGTATAGCCTGGTAGACTGACCTTTAATGAACCCAGGATAATGAGAAATCAATGTGAGTTCTTGAAGAGCAATGGCAATTTGTACTGAATAAGAGGAAGTTATTCTATTTAAAATGGACTGAAGTAGCGCCATTTTCTCTGACTGAACCCTTAAAACGTAATATAAAACATATCCTGTTACTGTTTAAGGCCCAGCTAAGGGATATTACATAATTACACTTGAAATGCCTCATTTATATATAATAATAAGGCATTTTCAAAATGATTGAATATTCAGTCTTATTTTTTTAAGCACTAAACTTTCATTACTTTTTAGTACAATTGCAGACTATCAGGTTGTTTGGTATGGCAGGGTGGATCTTTACATTTTTTTATTTATTTAAATTTTGTGTGGGTGGATATACAAACCCAAATTCCAAAAAAGTTGGGACAGTATATAAAATGCACATAAAATCAGAAAGCACTGATTTGTAAATTCTCTTTTATATATATTTAATTGAAAACAGTACAAAGAAAAGATATTTAATGTGTTGCCTTATCAACTTTATTGATTTTTGTAAATATACGCTAATTCCAAATTTGATGCCTGGTAAACAGGTGATGCTATCATGATGCTATCATGACTGGGTATAAAGGATATCAAAAGACTCTTGATATCTTATTTTCAGGTACTCTTACAAGCGATAATATGGATTTGAATGGAACTCTATGGGAATTGGGGGGTGGGACTAGATTAAGCTGTATATTACACGGGAATAGTATGGAACATATGGTTGGCTAAATGGCTGTAAGTCATCAAGGGTCTGAGGTATTAAACGAGCCTGAAACCATCACTCTGGTGCTAGATATGCAGTAGATATGGATGGATCACTTTAAGGGTTGTTTGACTCATTTTCCAATTGTTTTGTCACCTGTTTACCTGTGGAATGCTCCAAACAGTTGTTTTTTGAACTTCCCAGTCGTTTTTTTGCCCCTGTCCAAACTTTTTTGGAATGTGTTGCAGGCATCAAATTCGGAAATAGCGTATATTTACAAAAATCAATAAAGTTGATAAGGTAAAACATTAAATATCTTTGTACTGTTTTCAATTAAATGTATGTAAAAGAGAATTTACAAATCACTGCTTTCTGCTTCATGTGCATTTTACATACTGTCCCAACTTTTTTGGAATTTGGGTTTGTAGATCACAGCCTTATAATGTTGATTTAAATCAAACATTATTTTTAGGCTATTTGACTGCTATTTTGCCTTGTTTCATGAAATCATGACAAGTTCATAGATATGAGCAGTTTGTGTTGAAATAAGCTGAAGAGATTCATTCACTTATTTCCTTAATGAAGTTATAAGAAGCCACTTGGTGGTTTGGGCTTTTTATAATTTGCATTAAAAAACAACAAATGCTGAAAAATGTTGTGAGCACTTGTTTTTGTATTAGTTCTGCAACATTATTTATTTATTTATTTTTCCAGACAGATTGATACATCTTTATGTTTTCTTTTTGTAATCATCATGATTACATTACGACCTGAAAGATCAATTTATCTCAATATGTATATTGTTTGAGCTGTTTTTTTTTAACCAAGATTAACATTTTTTCTCCAATTTTGGAATGCTATGCAGCCCTAGCTGGACCTGTCCATCATTATAACCATTGACTGTAACTGAAACGGCACATTTCAGAGTCTGCGAATACTGAAGGCCTCATATCTCATATCAGTTATTTTTGAATTCCTGAATAATACTAATAATAATCCAAAGGTTAAAATGAATAATATACGTACCATGCTGTGGAGGGATTGTATTTGCAGTGGTATGTCATAAATATTGGCACACCATGAGAACTCCTGAAATTTACATTTTGTCTACCTGATATTCATAATTTACTGTGATGCTGGCTCTCTTGTTATATGGCTTTAATAGACCAACACAACACATTTGTCAACAGTGTACAGTCAGACACTTCCTATCGTGGAAATGACCTCACTGTTACCATGGAGCCTGACTGACCTTTCAGTGTTCCTGTCAATGAGATCAATTTTTTGTATGCAGGTTATATTTCTACATGATTTCTCCTCAGGCTTAATGGCCTGTCCCTTTTCATATGCTTTGTAATGCTACTTTCTATTATGCGCTTGTTTCCCAATGGGCTTTTTATTGCATTCACCAAAATGAAGTTAGACGTGAATTATTTTCTGCATGTTAATTTGTAATTTAATTTCCAAAAACCTTCCACTTCTTTATATAACGTTTGAATAAACATTTTGTTTTCCCTGGGTGATTAGAGGACACAGTAAAGCAAATCTCTACAGAAATCTGGTAAACAACGAATAACCGAAAAGGCAAATACAACTTTGTCCTCACAAAAACCTTTTGCAACTGCCCCGTCTGACAGGAAGTGGCCCACCTGAGAGGAGGAGCTAGCGCGGCATCCCTGTGAACATTCGCTGCTTGTGTTTGTCCCCATTGATATTTACAGCGCCACCCAAATTCCCAGATCACATTGTTTACAGCCTAATAATGACTTCAAATGATTAATCACAAACAGCTTCTTTTATTTCAGGAGATTTCCTTTGGGCCTCAAGTCTCCGAGGTGTCACCAGATTAAACGAGAAAAAACACATTCTATTGCCATACATGCACTCAATTTTTCCACTCTTTTCCTCAGCTGGCATTAATTCAAACCAAGTACAAACTCCCACACTTGGTCCATTTGAGCAGTCAATTGTCATATCTCAGGGCATCAGCAGTCATTCTGCCTCAGTCACACAGGGAGAACTAACAAGTTAAGCTGGAACAGTACGTCTGCATCAGGCTAGTAATGCATACATCAAACAGAGACGGTTTATCAATATTGGGGTATGGAAAACCAACACGCCGCTTAAAGGAGTAGTTTATATTTTAACGTCGGGTGGACGGTGCTGTCCCTGTTCCCGGGGCAGAAATGGTCACTTCTCATTTTTGGCATTAAGGATGAACGGGATGCACAAATAAAGAAATGACTGTAACCCTCTGCATTCAACATAAACTTAGCAATTTTCAGGAGATGTGAATTTGTTGTGTGTGTGTGTTCGTGAGCGTGTGTGCGATTGGGAGGAGGGCATAAAAAGGCATAGAAAATTTAACATCCTGGAGTTATGAGAATTCTCTCGGGACGCATACATTTGATTTGCATTTTGAAGTACAGCACAGGGGAACTGGAAACTTGATCAGAACATAACATAATATTTTAATGTGCCACTGCCACCAGGACAGCCAGAAAACCACCTGGATTATTCATTATTCATATTTATGCTATTTTCACACAGATTTTTATCAACAGCGATCTCGTGGATATGCTATTGAATGTTCTGTGAAAATTCTAGGGTGAATACCAAATATAAAATATGCCACCAAGCATTCCAAGAATCCAGCCATTCTTTTCAAGCATGAACTGAAAACTGGTTCCTTGTTGAAATGTCATCCAAAATGACGTAATATACAGACGGGTGACAAATTAAAGGAAAAACCAACATCAAGGTGTTGATTTCCTAAAGGTTTGCGTGTACAAAATCACATGTAAAACTGTTACAACCTGCAAAGAAATCGACCAAGGTGATCAAATAACAAGATGTAAAGAGGATTGTATGTGCTAAAATTGAAAGATACATTGATTTCTCATTTTTGCAGGTTAGCCTGAATGAATATGCAAAATTGGGCGTCCCTACGTTATTTCGTTAATAGTGGGAGGAGGTCATGCAAATAGATTACTTTAGCACGTGTAAAGTAATTTACTAAGCCCGAAATGTAGTTTGGGAAAGGTATTTGCGAGTGCGTTTTAGTACAAATGGAAAGCAGGTATTAAAAGACACGGAATCGATAAGATAACAGCTGTCATTGTAGCAAGACACGTACAGGTGTGTTTGGAATATCCATAACTGAACATTCTGAATGATTGTGTACCAATGGGGGCGAACTGGCCCATTCTAGCTAACATTCAAAATACACAAGAGAATTTGTGGATCACAAACAGTAAGAATTTTTTTTTTTAAATCATGAAGCAAATCGTGTTACAGAATACTAGAGTAACTAGTATTTGAATCAAACAAGCAATACAATGTCTATTATAACAAACAGTGAATAACACAGCAATTAAAAACTATATCAAAATAAAACCCATGATCAAATGTAAATGTTAATTTATATGACACTAAAAGCGCGAGTAGGCTTAGCGCTAGTAAGCATAGTTATGATCATTTCAGTTCTGACAAACAACTCCCGGCAGAAACAAATAGACATCCAGTGAAACAGTTTGTAGTAAACTGCCAGCTCGTTCAGTGTAGCCACAGTAGCCCATCACTGTTAAAAAACAACAACATAAAAAAGGGAACATTGCTGCCAGTCTTTTCACCGTTTTCTTACAGTATAACCATTCCAAACACGCAAAATCTCTCATATAAATATGGTCATTTGTGGCTGGAGAAATTTACATAATGACTCTTAGTTGATCACCCGCAAAGTGTGAAATGATAACGCATGCAAATACTTTGGTTGCACCCACAAAAGAACACCCCTTATTTGGAATCTTAGTAAATCGACCCCAAAGTGTCTTAGTAAGGTGTTGGGCCACCACGAACCGCCAGAACAGCTTCAATGCACCTTGGTATCAATTCTGCCTCTAGTCTAGTATAGATTCTAGTCTCTGGAACTCTACTGGAGGGATGGAACACCGTTCTTCCAAAAGATTTTCCCTCATTTGGTGTTTTGATGATGGTGGTGAAGAGCGCTGTCTAACACGTCGGTCCAAAATCTCCCATAGGTGTGCAATTGGGTTGAGATGTGGTGACTGTGAAGGCCATAGGATATGATTCACATAATTTTCATACTGATCAAACCATTCAGTGATCCCTCGTGCCCTGTGGATGGAGGCATTGTCATCCTGGAAGATGTTTCATCATAGGATAAAGTTGATCACACAAAATAACTTTGTATTGATTTGCATTGACCGTTCCCTCTAAGGGGACAAGTGGATCCAAACCACGCTAGGACAGCCCCCCCCACCCCGCCCCCCCACAGCATAACAGAGCCACAGACCCCCGTAACTGCAGGGGTTTTTCCTTTAATTTGTCACCCGTCTGTATATATAGTTTTGTTTCATTGTTAAGAATATGACTTCATATTTTCACCCCAAGTGTTCTTCTCACTAATAATCCATTCTAAAGTCTGAGTGTAACTGATAATTAACTGTGTTATCTACACACATTATTGACATTATTGCATTCTGCCACTCATGGACTCATCTGTGACAGCGGATTGGGGAGGTTACGTTGCTAACGTGGGGTTAATTTAAAAAAATGTACAAGACACAATTTCCTACAAGACACAAAGAATACTATGAAAGATACCATGGCCCTGTACTACATCAGCCGCCGTGAAAACAAGAACAAGCTTAAATTAACTTCATTCTAATGAACGCTCCTGCATTTTCACCTGATGAGCCTGCAGTACTGTTTGAGCAGGAGGCTTCTGCTTAGGCTATTTCCTCCCTGATGTCACACAAAATTGTATTTTACAGCCGCTATTCATTATACATGGTCAGCATGACGGATATAGTCATAATATTAATGTTAGACTGATATACGTACGACATTAATCATCACAGTCTTTATTTTAAAGCCACTTTTTCATTGGCTTGTCACTAACAGCTATATATAAAAGCCATTTGACGGTGGCCATAAACTATTATGGAACAGATTTGATGGTAGATTTTAAGCATTATCTACTATATGGTTATTTATGAATATATCTTTTCCCATGTCATAAGCACTATGGATAGCGATATTTGCTAACATTCACATATGAAATTGAAAGGCTGACCATTTCTTTTCTTCTGTTGCGGACATGTCAGCTGTCATTGGCATAATCGCCTATGGGGTCTTAATAAATTAGGGTGGAATTAACACACACACACACACACATCTTGCTCATGTATTAAACATGCACCTGAATGCGGGGCAGGCCTCTCCATGTCTGTGTTTGCCAGGCTCACCGTGATCACCGTGAGAAGGGGAGGTTGAGGCAAAAAGTGAATGGAATGTTTATCTAAGGCAATATGGACCATATCCAAGTGAATTAACTCACCTTCACATAACCAAACACTTAATAACAGCATGACTGGCTGTAACTACTTTTTCTGCCCTAAGACAATATCACTGGGCACACTGCATTACTCTCATTTATACTGGACAGAGAGAAGATATCTAATATCTAATGCAACACAATTACTGATCAGCATCACACAGGTATCAAGTACAATAGTAATTGTGGAGCACTGTCATGATTTAACCTGTGTGTGTGTGTGTGTGTGTGTGTGTGTGTGTGTGTGTGTGTGTGTGTGTGTGTGTGTGTGTGCGTGTGCGTGTGTGTGTGTGTGTGTGTGTGGTTGGGGGGTGCATCATGGGCTTGTCAAATACAGGACCATGAGGGTGTCTAACATGGCACCCCTCTGAAAGTCATGGGACTTTGGCCATTGTCTGCTAGGTAGGCAAGGCATATGCACATAGTGTCCAGGGCTCCTAGTGCGAAATACTGAGGGTTTTGAGAAAAGGATTTCTCTAATCTTGATTTGGATTTATTAATCTTTTTTTTTTGCAGCATCTCCAATTGAAGGCCCACATGATAAACTATTTGATTTATTAATATTTACCGTTTTTAGTTTGGCAGACATGATAGTTTTGTAAAAATTTGCTAGATATCATCCATTTATAATTAAGATGGTAAACCTATTTATTCAGGTATATTAGCATATTTATCACATTAATTTAATTTTGTTTTTTAAATAAAAACAAATAAAACTAATCTTTCAAGGTTTTACAAAATCCATGTGACTGGGAACATTCAATTTGGAATAAATAAATTATTTTAAAAATATTCAGTACAGCTTAGAGTGCCTGCAGTTAGAATTCACAGGTACAGCAGTACATAGAAAGGCGGCTGTTCTAAAAGGCCTGTGAGAGGCCTGTATGAGTTTTATTCTGAGATAAATAAATATTATAGGCATGCTATATTTTTTATGTTATAACGGTGCATTCACATATTACCAGTGACTGAATATATCCATTCATTAATATGTATTTTGTTTTCATGTATGAACGCTGTAAGTGTAATTTACAATTGATTAGGCAAGATGAAAGAATATGGATAATTTCATGCTGTAGCATTCGCAGTGGTAGTAGTAAAAGTGCTTGACATAGAAGCAAAAATGTTGCTCTTCAATTATCTACAAGATGTTAATGCAAACTTTTAACATGTTATCTTCTAGAAACATCTTTCAAAAAAGTAATGGATCAAGCAGTAAGTGTTTTTTTGCCTGAGGATACAAGCACGTTACAGTGGAATATTTCAGATAAACAGTAAAATCAATACCTTCAAACACCCTTGAACTTTGAACCATTTTAGTTGCTTCAAGCATGGACTGCATGATCTGTGAAGTCAATGAAATTAAAAAATAAGGCAAATACAAGAAGGAAATGTAACGTATTTCGGCTCTTAGTTGCAGAATTATTCGGAACATTGTGAAACTTAAATTGTTGACCCCTCTCCTCTCCCAAAAAAGCCTTTCACTTGATTTCCTTCAAATTTCACTTTTTGTATATATACCGATTGTATAGACATTTGCTCTCTAATGGTTTTTCCTCCCATGCTAAATTAGGTAAGATGAAGAAACCTGAGGTTTATATCCCAGAATTGATGTTCTAAAGGTTAGATGTGCTGGTTCTGGTACAGATGCACACAAATTAATCAATATTTATCATTGCCTTGGGATTTTAATTCTAATTGCCTTAGTATATTACACCTCCACATGGCTCTTTACTGGAAAATATAATAGTTATAATAGCTTTACAATGTTTATTTATTATGTGATTTTTCGATATTCCGCAGTAATTTGGAATTTAAAATGCTAAAGCCTATCATTAAATTTAGCATAATGTTTTTGCTTACAAATTTGGATTACAAGTTTTTGGTTCTGAACACGACAAGTCATATAGAAAATACTTTTTATAATCAATAAAATAATAAGTTACTTCTGGGAGTGCAAATCCCACTTCTGTGTCGGATGGAAATGCATAAATAAATGTTGTGTACAACACATACAGTATAAGGATCCTTAATTACACTCCCATGATATTTTCCCATCCATGTCTTTTTAAACACGAGAAGAAAGGGAAGCACTGTATAAGAAAATTAGCCTCGGGTTTTAATTGCAGTTTGTCTTCCCATGATAGGTTTACACATCTTTTTCTTGAGAGAAACACAAACTGCTTCTCGCAATTTCTTTCAATAACTTATTTTTCACTCCTCTTTTACTTCCGCTTACAAACCCACTATCCCTGGAGTTAAGTAATAATTAATTACCACCAGTGTACACTGGAGTGCTTTTAGCATATGCTGTAAGCATTGGATTTTTTGAAGAACTATCAATTAAGGAGTTTCTGAACTGGACCAATGCGTATTGACAGTGAGTGTCAGGGTAAAGTACTATTGATTGTTTCACATCATGTGTATAGCAAAACCAATTTATTTCAAGTGTCTCCACTTAGTTGAAATACATTTTAATAGTCTTTGGCCTTGTCTTTACACTTAAATGTATTTCTTGCAATGTGTATTGTTAAAGGTGCCACAAGATTTCCTACCAATTATTAGATTTGTTCTTATACAGTAGAGTACATATTATTTGATCCACTTTAATGTGCTTTTAAACCCTAAAATGAAGTGACCATTAAATCAAAGGTATATGCCAGTCTTTCTACAAGACGTTTATGTCTGAAACAGATTCGAACAAAAACAGAACCGTGAAATAAAAGCATGTATTAAATGCCTTATTGTAGCTGTACAGTGAGCGCTTTTTTCTTAGTATATTGCCATATCATTTCTAATAAGGGATACAACAGCATTAACAAGGGAGTGCCATATTAAAAGATTACACTGAAAAATTACTCCACAGATGAGCAGGCTCGTAAATTATCCCAGTGAGTTTTGTCGTCAGGCCATTAGTTTAAGTCTTAAGTGACTGCGGGTGACTGCACCGATGCTTACAAACTTTTTTTTTTTTTTCATTTTCAGATTTCCTCTGCCCCTGTCGAACACTAAGCATGTTGTGGAGACTATGAAATGGAAGATTAATCATTGTGACATTGCACATTACCCATGTTTATTTATGTCATCCGTCTATGCTGATACATGGTGGAACTAGAGACTACCAGTGCAACAGTAACCCTCAAATGGAAACTGTACATACGTAGAATAAGTAGAATCACATACTTTCTGGCACAGCTTATGACTTTGTAGTTTACAGATGCAGGTTTGAAAAAATAATAGTATAATTTTATATACTTTTTTCAATAACGTTAAAAAAAAGTATAAAAAGTAATACATTGTATTGAACTGGATTTTTCTCCTGTTTTTACCAATGTTATTGTGGCATGGCATTGCTTTGCAGATAAACTGGGGGTCCTTGACTGATTTAAACTTTGATCCTGCAGGATGGGACCTAATCAACACATGGAGCTAAACGTGCCTGAAAATGTAGTGGAATCAAATATTCAAATGTTAAATACTATATAGCTACTTTGAAGGTGAAATTCTCAATAGTTTTTTTAAGTAATTTGCAATTCATTGTGGCAGAGACAGAAAACCTACCCAGCATTTTTTAATTATCGCTGTGCTTTCCACATAATAATATTATTATTATTATTATTATTAAAAATAATAGATTATTTGACTGCATGAATAAAAATAACTTAAAAGGACAAAGAAAAAAAGAGCATGCACCACTCTTCATCCAGTAAACTTACTCGACCGAAGGAGAGACTTTGAGGTATGAGAATAAGGAAGACGTCTATCCTGAAATGGACACTGTACAAACTAACTAGACATAGTTAGTTTGTACAGTGTCCATTTCAGGATAGACTTCTTCCTTATTACCAACACCTCAGATAAGCCCTAAATGTATACATTAGAGGTTATTTAAGGAGATTGATCAGAGTGATAAATGAAGCCCCAACGTTTTCCCTGTCAACCTGTCACTGAACTGTCATAAAGAAATGCACACATTCTCTAATTCTTATGACCATATTTTAAATAATAATATTTATTTATATTTTATTTTTACATTTACTAACTCATGATATGCACAATGATATGCTTCTCACATTGTTTAGTCTATTCAAATCACCCCTGTAACCCCTGCACAACATTATAGGCCATTATAGGCACACTGCAAATAGAGCTGTAAAATATGTAACCCATCCCATGTTTGTATTGAGAAATGACCAGACGCTTAGATGATAAACTGCATATTTTCAGAATTTGAGGTCTGAAAAGTCTCAGAAGTGGAAACAACATATATTGTTGCTGTGAATGAGTGATATTTTCTAGCAACAAAGTGTATTTAGTCTGTGTATTGCCTACTTTTTGATACACCTTTCTGGTTGTTTCTGTGTATCTGGTAGTGTTAACATCTATGTATGTACAGTAATTGCAACCAAATACAATATAAAACAATTTTTTGCCAGCAATGACATTTTTCTAGCCTAAATATGTTTTTCCCCCAGCTAAATGTAATCAAAAAAGCTAACGATGTGTTTGTGCTGTTTCAGTAAACAGTGATAGTACTGTGTGAGGAGATTCTGTTTAAATGAACACATATTATGGCACATTACTGGATATCACCCACTGAAATAAATATGTCACCACAAAACCAATGTGCATTAGCCTGTGTACTCCACAATAATCAATGATACCAAATTTTACTATAAATGGTTTTGAGCTAAATACAATTACCCTTCATCTTTGAAAGAGGAACAGCTTAAGTTTTCAGAAGTTCAATGCTAAGGAAGCATAGTTCAAATGCACCTTCATCTTCTCAGAGAAACTCTTGTACTTGTGAGACAAACCCAATAGAAGGGTGTGATAAGGAAGAAAGGATCAAGGTGATGAGTTCAAAGGGACAGATCTCAGATTATGCGCAAATGATTTTAGAATTAACTTGATGAGAAAAGGTGATTGAAAGACTGACAGGATCCAGAAGCCGTGGCCACCTGAAGACGGAGATTGAGGAAAAACACTTGTGAAAGAGACAAAGGGGAAATAAGCAATCTGCAGAGGGGTCTGGAGATTTGACTTGATTTTTGACAAAGCCAAGCTGAAACCCCACCTCAAAGTGAACACTGGTTACATAGTGATACACAGAGGCCTGTTCACACTGTGCTAAGAGCCATTTTAGCCCAGGGCTACGCGAGTGTTGACACTTGCACATTCTAAAGTGGGCTAGCACTAACCTTTGCCCTGGGCCAGCTGACACTGCTCCGGAGCAGGGTTAGCACAGACTTTTCGGGGTTAGCCCCAGAAATCTCCCCAAACACGGTGCCAAAATAGCCAGTGTGAAACGGGGTCAGTGGCAACCATTGTGGCAACGCATTATTATTATTATTATTATTATTATTATAGGCATTTAGCAGACGCTCTTATCCAGAGCGACTTACACAACTTTTTTTATCATGTTTTTACATATTATCCATTTATACAGCTGGATATATACTGAAGCAATTCAGGTTAAGTACCTTGCTCAAGGGTACAACGGCAGTGTCCTACCTGGGAATCGAACCTGCAACCTTTCGGTTACAAGGCCAGTTCCTTAACCATTATACTACACTGCCGCCCCCATTGAATTTTCACTGTCCAATCCAATAGTGTGGAACGGACGTTAGCCCAGGGCTTAGGGGTACAGTGTCAATCCTTAACCCAGGACTAACTACAATGCAGTGTGAAAACACCTCTTGTGTGCCATACACAGCTGAGTAAAGGCCATTCACCAGGGCTGTGTTTGAATCAGCACCCTTCCATACTATTGAGTAGCCTATGCTTGTTCAAGTACACTGGATGAGAAAGTAGTCAAGTAAGCACAATTTTCTCTAAATATAGCATTCTTACAATCTACATTTCACTGACAATGGAAGATTAAAAGAATAAGAGCAGTACTTTAAAATGGAGATCTCTCAGGGCAGGAAAGAAGACTGTTGGTCGCTGGGGATCTACTATGTCCTAGGATTGTCACTGTACAATACAAACTATTGGGGTTATGCTTGGAGGAATAATGCACGCCCTCAAAAAAAGTAAAATAAAAATAGTAATAAATAAAATAAATAAGTGAAGCTGTTGGCTCTGGCTACATAATCCTGAAAGGTGCAATTGGGAATGGATATTTTTTATATATTAAATTACAAGTGAGCACGCTAACCACATGCTGCAAAAACACATCGGTCAAAAAAACATTTGTTTATTCATGCTCACATTTTGCTGCAAAAGGGTTCAAGTGCCCAAGCACGAAGACCCGGCACACAAACCTCAGTCTCATTCAGTCTATCACCAGTGCCGTAGGGCACAGCAGGCTTTTATTGAAGAAAGAAAAAAGAGGTGTGCAGAACAGTGGAGAGAATGTGCCCCGTTTGGTCATACCAGAGCATATTTATCCACTACTAGTATTCTACATTGTGGAGGAGGGCCTACAATCATTTTCAAGATTTTGCTGAAAATTGTTGGTTTCACACAGATGTAGTCGCTGTTATGTTAATCGAAATTTTATCTCACTGGTCGTCCAAACATTTAATCTATCTGCCAGTCAGTGATACAGTCCACAGTGAGAAGCAAGCTCACTTTATTGGAAGTGACTTATGACCTGCCTATGAGCTCTATTCATCAAAGTCACCAGTTTTGTAGTAGCAGGAAGGACTGTTCTCCCACCTATTACTGCAGTGCCATCCTGCTCCCAGCACCGTCATCTGAATGGAAAAATATTACTGCAAACCTTAAACCGGTGGTCGAGTTCAAAACTTTAAAAAAAGTTACATTTCATATTCTATTTTTATTTAATGGATGAGTAGTTTCACATCTTAAAATGTATAGGGTGCTATTGTGATAACACACGTAGCATTGGTTCAAGACCTCTCCACACCCACTGTTACATTAGAACGTAGCTAGAAACTATTGAAGCAAGAGTACAATCAGTATCAAGCTACAGCAAACAAATGTTAAACCATCCAAATGTGCAGTAAGGTTACACCAGCAAGGGAACTTTCCAATAAATCATTGAGACAAAATATGTGGGAAGCTGGATAACAAAACATATTCTGCTTACCATCCTTTCTAACTAGCTAAATTACTATCGATCCTACATCATACATATATTCAGAGGCAGATTTTGGGTCTCTGAATGAACACAATGGTAAAAGTAAATAAATAAATAAAATACTGGACCTTGTCAGATAGCTTATGAACTTACAAATCTGTAGCTTTAGATCTCTAGTTAGCTACATTATACAGCTAGATAAAATCCAAGCACTACAAACTACAAATTAGAATGGAAAATAAATGATGTTGTACTTAGATACTATTTCTAAAGACAAAAAGAAATCCGAGAACTCTCGAAACAAAAAGGGACAATAAGTCGGCATGTGAATAAAGCCCTTTAGCTAAGTTACCTGCTATTGATGACAATTACTATTAAAGTTGGCTAGCTAACTACAACTTCAATCCTTAACAATGATCCCACCTATGGATTGTGTTCTGTCTTATGTAATTCTAAATAAACCACTCCTCAATATTTTTCATGGAATGTCCCTCCTGAACTGTATGCTGACTTATGTCTGATGCAAATGGAAAACAAATAACATTAGCTGGCTATCTAAGATAAATACTCATTTTAAATTGAACAACAAGCTAACAAGGTATTTCAGCTAAGAAGTAATAAATGCAGCAAACCTAGCTCGCTAACAGCTAGCTAATGTTTGCTAGCTAGGAAGCAGCTTGACGGTAGCAAATAACCGTAAAATAATATAAGAAAATATATAAAGATAAAAGGAAAACAAATTGTCTAGATGCTACAAACAAAAGTACATTGAACACCTTTAAAGTATGTAACTAAATAAGTCTTGGCATGACTGCCAAGCTATCCAAAGGGGAAGGAGAAATGAATGCGTAATGGAAACGGGCGAGCAACTCCGGTGCCAAGCTACTTAACCAAAACTATCTACTGGCCATCTCATCTTCAAAGGTTTTCAGGGTATGGGGTGACACACAAAATCAAATCCACTGGGCAAACAAACTAGAAGGGGCAAAGGCAAGAATCTGAGTCAAATTTAATCAAACCGGGTCAAACACACAAAATCTACCAGGCTAACAAGGGCTGTATTCGGATCCAGATTTTATTCTTTCTTCCTGACATTCCCTTCCCTTGCTTCCATGGGGGGAAACCCCACAATGCCAGGATGAAATATGGCAGCCACACCAAGTGGGATTCTGTTCCAGTTTAAGAAAGGGGAGGGAGTAATTACATTCCCTCACTCCCTCGTTTATCCTACCTTCCACCAACAGTATAAAATGCAAGCTTCCAGCGAGAAGGGAATCCCACAATGCACTGTGCCTCATGTGAAGAAGAGAGGTTGAGTCAGTGTGCAGCTGTCAAATGGAGGAGGCAATATTTTTGTTTGGAAGGTTTGTGAGTAACTCGTGAATGTTGAAGGGGGGGGGGGGGGGGGGGGGGTGGGGGTTAAGAACGGAGATCCCTAAAAGGGCAAAGTAATCCCTAAAAAAGGCTAAGGGAATTCAGACAATGTAGAACCAGATCCTGGTTTTCTATTGTTACTCAAACACCCATCATGATTCCTAAATCTCAAAATGTATACCTATAGTGATCTTTCACTAAAGCAGCCTCTCTGTTCTGCTATGATTCTCCTGGATTCATTTGTTGCATTTTGACTCTGTTTACGAACCAGGTAATGTCACCTCTGGCAGAGATGAGATCTCAAATAATACCATCGGCTGGATCTTACCTCAGCTCTTTGGATGCTTCCGCCAGGTGACCTGGTTCAGCGCCTCCCCCTTTTATGGTCCTCACTCTCTCCCTCTGAGCTCTTCTTACTGTTTTGAGACAATGATTGGGACCCAAATTTCCTTTACCTTCTCCTGTCTGTGCAAGATATCCCATGTATGTACCATTATACATCCAGTCAAAACCGGATAAAAAATCACCTTTTAACTCAAAGACAAGCTGATCTTCTTTTCAGCTGATCTCCCTCCTCAAACATCCCTCTCTCTCTTTCATCCTCAATACCACAACAGTGTCTCCTTCTCAGGACCTTCAATAGTGTCATGAGATGCATGACTCAATCTGTCTGATATACAGTATCTTCTGCACTGCATGTTGTATTCTTTCTCTACAGCTCACTAAAGGGTCCATCCATTTCCAAGTCCCTTCTCAACCCAGCTCCTTACTCCTTGGATGTTTTTGACGTCTATTTCCGGGAGTATTGACGCTCTCTGCTTGCTCGTCTCCCTTGACTTGCACCATCAGAACCCTGCGCCTTTCTGCTGTTTTCACTTGTTAAAATGCTCATAACCTGCCTTGTGCTCATCTCCCACCTTTGAGTACCGGCAGGGGCATCACCTTGTTTTAAGGCCTAGTAGCAAACCCACAATCACCCCCTGGGTTTTTTCACCCCTGCTTTAGGCTACCTGTTGAGATAGGCCATTTTTGAGTGTTTAACACTGACCACATCAAATGAGCAGCTGTAGGCAGAAAAGAGCTGGTAGCCCATTTAAAACAGGTTTAAATTGCTTGACAACTCATCACTATGGCTGTACCATTTAAATTGAGCTGCCTTCTCTCAAAGGAATAACACCAGATATAATACAATGACAAGTAGTTATGTACTCACTCATTCATTAACAGCCATGATTCTTTCATCACGTATGCATATTCAATATTCACCTGCACCGTAGCTGAAATAACTTTTGAATCATCTTATGCCCTGTTCACTGGAGTAGCAATTACCTGGGGACCTCATGTGATTTGTGGAGGTCGTCTGTAAAAATTCCACTGTAAATTCCCTACCATATTTCACAAAAAACAGGTCACATTCCCGTGTGAATCAGCATCTCAGTAATTTTTGGGAGATTTTTTTTTTCCAGCAAGGGTTTTTTCCATGCTTTTTTCTTCATCTTTCTACGTTGAGAATTATGGAGGCTGCAGTGGAAATTATTAATGCGAATTCTGACATTTTGGTGCGGTTCTTATGCTAAAAGTTTTTAAATGTAGGCCTAAAGTTACTGCTGAATTTATTGTTACTGAATTGAAAGAATTTACCTTACATTACATTCATTTAGCAGACGCTTTTATCCAAAGCGACGTACAGTAAGTGCATACAGAGACATCATCAAGATCACTACAGAACAGACAAGACAAAGCACATCCTTCCCATAATGCAGCTATCCCTAGTAATGAACGTTGACTGTAGTTCACAGTAAGCTGTGGGTAAATCAGCAATACTACACTTCTATTCTAAATACTATTATAAACTATAATAAACAGACAGGAAAACACAGGGAACTAGTAAACACAGGGAACTGATATTCCTAGGTTAGGATATCAGTCAAGGTGGAGTCTGAAGGGGTGTGTCTTCAGGCCTCGACGGAATGCGGGCAGGGTTGGAGTAGAACGTAGGGGAATGGGAAGGTTCATTCCACCACTGAGGGGCTAAGGTGGAAAAACTCCGCAGTCGGGACGAGCGAGAGCCTTTGACACGGAGGGGGGGAAGTGCCAGTCGCCCTGCTGTAGAAGAGCGAAGTGGGTCGAGCAGGAACATAGTTCTGGATTAAGTCCTGCAGGTAGGCGGGGCCTGTCCTATTGGCTGCAGTGTAGGCCAGGGTCAGAACTTTGAACCTGATCCTGGCTGCAACTGGCAGCCAGTGAGTGACCTCAGCAGGGGGGTTACATGTGAAAATTTCGGGAGGTTGAACACAAGCCGGGCAGCTGCATTCTAGATCAGTTGGAGAGGCAGAATGGTGCAGGCCGTAGGCTTGCGAGCAGAGAGTTGCAGTAGTCCAGGCGTGAGGTGACCATGGTCTGGACAAGAAGCTGGGGTGGAGTAGGTGGTCAGGTACGGTCGAATCCTCCTGATGTTGTACAGGAGGAACCTGCAGGACCAAGCCGTCACCCTGATGTGCTCTTTGAAGTACAGCCGGTCGTCCAGGACCAACCCCAGGTTCCTTGCAGAGCGGGAGGCAGCCACCACGGTCCCCGTCAATGGTGATGGAGAGGTCATGTAGTGGGGAGGTCTTGTACGGCATGAAGAGGAGCTCTGTCTTGTCAAGGTGAGCTTCAGGTGATGGGGCCTATTCAACTCTGTAGCTACCTTCAACGCACCAATTTACATATGCTGTTCAAATGTGCAGAAAACACTGAAAACTGAGAATATTGGAAGAATAGAAATGTTACCTTTCAGTAGTGTCCGTTGATAATCCTTGGGATTTCATAAGTAAATTTGAGTGAAATACAGACTGCGTTTATCCCATGCAAATGCGCCGCAGGAACCACGTCGGGGGTAATTCCTAAATCACATGAGATCACCAGGTAATAGCCTAATAGACTAATAATTCCAGTGCGAATAGGGCATTTGACATCCCAGAGAACACAGAGGGCGACTTTAAGCGTGCAGCCAGAACATCATCATAGCGGGAAGGTAGCTCAGTCAACTCCCTGTAGTTTGTTAGCCAAATTTTCACTCTCGTTATTTCCCTAAATGCCAGCTCATCACGACCCAAGAATCGCATCGATCAACCTCAGGGAATGTCACGGTTTTCCGCACAACAATTATTTTGTTATGTGTGCACCTTCATCAATAAAATAATCAATTCTCAAAGACTGAATGCACGGTTACACTGACATGCTCCTTCAGTTTTACATGAATTTTAACAGACCTGTCGAAATTACGTAGCCTAAACATAGTCACCCATTGCCTTCCCACGGGCCCCGTAAAAACCGAATTGAAGCGCCGGATGCATTTTTCGCCGCCAGTTTGTACAAACTGCGTCTGCTCCATGGAGCCAAAGAGGACTCAACCTGTCCCTCTGATTGGTCCTGAACAAATGTTAATATCCTGTCCAAACGACACAATATCTTTAAAAATCAGCACATGCCGAGGCATTAGATGAAGGAAAGGCACCTGTTGCAATTACATTTTTTTGTGGGAAAAATTTATTGACTGAGTATTTTGACCATATTGCTGCCATTGACTTACATGGTGAAAGACCTATACTGGAGCCAATCGCAGTGGCACTAGTGAGCAACGGCACAATTGCCGCTCCCAGCCCAACCAGGAAGTAAGCTTCAAAACAAAAGCCCAGTCATGGCCCCTTGAGCCTAAATCATGAAAGCCATCTCTTGCAAACATTGAACATCTCCTTTAGCAGCACACTTGGATAATTGCGTTTTTCCCATCTTTAACCTATTTTTACAAACTCCTGGAAGCGGTTTATCGGGTTGACAAAAGCTTACAAAAGAAATTACAAAGTTATTAGCCTACTATTACCTATCAGCATGGTGTAAATACTAGGCCATCCTTTAAACAATACACGGCCAGAAATGCATGCGATTCATTAGCAAGAGGCCTGTTACCTAATCAACCTTGACGTAGACTACCATGAGCATTTAACGTTAAAGGGGACATGAAGCACTCTGTAAAGTGGCTCTGGTTTCATTAGGTTTTTACCTTAAAATAGATATGACCGTGCGTTCAAATCTCAAACCGACCTGTATTTGCTGGAAAAAGAAGTTACATTTAGCTTTTTTTTCCACTAGAGCACAGACATCTTGGACCAACTGCAGTCATGACATCACTAGGGTTAGTTGGTCTCAGCTGTTCAATGTATTACTATGGGAGAATAGCTGACTTTCAGTGAGCTCAACGATGTATCGTGGGGGAAAAAAATAAAACAAAAAACCGCAGACAGTCTTCTTAATTTAAAACTTAATTTCAACGAACTGCTTCTGACCATACTAATGCTGTGGCCTGACGAGCCGGTTGTCACAACAAAAAAAGGGCCCCCCCCACAAATTTCGCCCCCCCCCCCTGCCCTTCATGAACTCTCGTCGGCTAAGATATACGTCATGTGCGTCACGTTTTAGGTATAAGTTTGCTCCGCCAGTCTAAAAATAGGCAGCTGCAATGTTTGGGAAAGCTAGCTGGCTAACGCATCAAAATAGCGGCAATTATCATGAAAGTTACGTGACCTACCGCTAGCTACCTGGTGAATATTAGCGTTAATGTGAACTAGATAACGTCGAAATAAATAGCAATTTATGGTTGAGTGTTGTGAGCTATTATTTGGAAAAGCTAGCTGGCTAGCACATAAAGTGGCTCCAATTTCCGTGGATTTGGAAATATTTGTCCAGTTACGTGACCTCTAGCTACCTGCAGAATGCTAGCTAGCATGGTAGAGGTGTTTGGGCCAGCTAAGTGGCTAGCACATAATGAACCATGCAGTGATGTTGAGTTGTTATGTGCTAACTAATGTTCGGAAGAGCTAGCTGGCTAGCGCATCAAAATATCAGGAAATTGGACATATTTAGTGTTACGTGACCGAAGCTATAGCTACCTGCCGAACGCTTGGCAGTTACAACACTGTAATGTACAGTGAGCGTTAGCTGGTTATTATATTATAATGCTCAGCTGGCTAGCAGTTAACTGAAATTACAGAGGAAACTAATCAGATTTGGCTAAAATATACAGCCTTCTAAGTGCAAAAATGAGTAGCTATGCCATGTGTCACATATAAGCACATAACACTCAACATCACTGCGTGGTTCATGAGTCATGACACAAGCATGTTCACCTGCCCCACACCTTAAGGGCTCTGCATGCTCGATCGACAACAACGCGACAGCAACACAACATGGGCTCTGCAACATCAACGCAACATCTGCGACCTTCGCAGAGGGGGGTTGCAGAGGATGTCGCATACCTAGCACAAAAATCAAACTAGCGACTGCAACGCAACCGTTCGCGTAAATGTTGCGCATCATTGATTGGTTGGTTAGCGAATGGAGGCGGGGCTGTCATATAATATTGGTTACTAAGTGTTGCTGGTTGCTAACGATATCTAAAATTAGCGATCGAGATCCATAATAAAATAAAACCGTTTACGTTATCGATATATAAAAATAGTTACATTTGTTAAATCATGAACCAGTTACAAGAACGATTATCAGAAGAAGTGAGAAAATACAAACATTTATATGACTATTCTTATAGCTAGTGATTACAAAGACAGTCAAATGACCATGAACTCATGGAAAGAGATCGGCGAGAGTATTGGGATGAACTTGACTAACTAGCTTAACTAACTATAACTATATTACACTATATACAAGAACACGAGCAACAAACAAACAAACAAAGACGGCATGTTATCGATGGGTTGGTTGAGCAGGGAAATTTGTTATGTTGAATGAGTTACGTTGCTAGGGGGGAGCTAGCTACATACGGGATACAATGTTGCATAGGCTGCGCGTAGCTTTTGCAGAAGTATAAATTGCAGAGTGCTTGCAACATTGTTGCATTGCTCGAACATGAAGAAGTTGCACAAGTTTCGCACAACCATGCAGAGCCCTTTATTGTTCATTTGTCGTGATCTAATGCGCTACTAATGTGCTAGCCACTTAGCTGGCCCAAACACATCTACCATGCTAGCTACCTAGTTAGCATTCGCCAGGTAGCTAGCGGTAGGTCACGTAACTTGTTAAATATGTCCAATTTCCTGATAATTGGCGCTATTTTGATGCGCTAGCCAGCTAGCTTTCCCGAACATTAGCTGATAACACTTATAAACACACATTGCTAACGTTATTAATTTCAGCGTTATAAAGTTCACATTGCAGCTGCCTGTTTTTAGACTGGTGGAGCAAAACTTATACCTAAAATGTGACGCATATGACGTATATCTGAGCTGACGAGAGTTCATGAAGGGCAGGGGGGGCGAAATTTGTAGGGGGGCCTTTTTTTGTTGTGACACCGGCAACTGCAGCGCCGCTGCATTGCCTTGATAAATGGTTTGGGAGCTAAAGTCGTGTCTAGCTAATATTGCCTATAGAAAATAAGCGTTAGCTTGTGATGCTAGGTCGCAGTAGGTATATATTTGCAGGCTGTTAACTAATATATCAAGCCAATGCAGCAGCGCTGCAGTTGCCGGCTCGTCAGGCCACAGCATTAGTATGGTCAGAAGCAGTTTGTGGAAATTAAGTTTTAAATTATGTTTTGTTCGGTAATACTGAGCATCTCGGGGCAATGCAAAAAGACCTGTGTGTATTTTGTTTTATTTTTTCCTCACGATACATCTCTGAGTTCACTGAAAGTCAGCTATTCTCCCATAGTAATACATTGAACAGCTGAGACCAACCAACCTAGTGACGTCATGACCGCAGTTGGTCCAAGATGGCTGTGCCCTAGTGGAAAAAAAGCTAATTGTAACTTATTTTTCCAGCAAACATCTCGGTTTGAGATTTGAATGCACGGTCATATTTATTTTAAGGTAAAAAGCTAACAAACCAGAGCCACTTTAGCGAGTGCTTACCCCTTTAAAGCTGACTTACCGAGCCCACTCACTGGATAAAATTGATAGGAGGCTTCGGTCTCCCATCCGCCTTCACTCGCAATCTTTCTTTACAGTTTAAAGGGGTAATAAACACTAAATCAAATATTTTGAGTCATAAAGCCGAGTATCTTGCCTCCATTTCATAAATCACATATATCCTATTGCTTAAAAAAACTAAAATGTAATTAAGCCGTGCCGCCGCATTTTGTGTCAAAAAAGAGGCATGTGCTGAAATCCAAACTGAAATGTTTTGTTTGAGCCATGCCCCATTCGTGACAGTAAAAAAAAGGAGACGTAGACGTTTTTCTACGCAAGCAAGTCAACGCCCCCTCTCTCCCTCTTCTTGATTGATGGGTATTCAAACTGTGCAAATTAACGTTAGCCCTTTAATTTCAAACAGGTTCCGTTTGAACAGTTTTCATGACGCGTTACCAAAAGGATCTATCGCCCCTCCCCCCAACTGTAACTCCTCCTTCCTCCCCCCTCCCATCTGTGTTCTCCTACTCGAGCCCAATTCGCCTCTTTTGAAATTGTGAAGTGGACAGAGAAAGAAAAAAAGGCGATGTTTATTACCCCTTTAAGAATTGAAAATAATGTTCCGTTAATCCCTCAGAATCCGATCCAGGATGTCTACATTCACAGGTTCCATTTTCTTTCAAATGCAGCCAAATGAAATGGCAAAAGCTAACGTTACAAAAAGTGAGCTAGTTTAGGCCAACGTTTTTAAATCACTAACGTTAGCAATTAGCTAGCTATTAACACTACAACACCAATGCAAATTTTAACTATTTACACCACTGACAACGCCACAACCATAAAAATGTAATAAAATTCTCTCTTGCTCCCTTTCTCTCTCTCTAATACTGTGACACAGTAATACTCTGCTCGAAATTGGCGGTGAAGATGAATATCTTGCTGGACAGCTAAACTTGTGTTCTGAATGGTTAGACATTATGTCAATCATCAGGACGAGAACGCGCACAAGAACACGTATGATTGAGATACTTTAGTGAGGCTCTGCTTCTCAGGTGGGCTCAAAAACGTATCGTAATCCTATCCAATCATGTCTTATAAAATCATCCATTTATATGCAATTGTCAAGTGAAGCAGACGATAGCTTTGTCTCACTGAAGTTCCTTTTAAAAGTCTAAGGGTGGCGCTATTTTTCACGATAGAGGCATATTTTTGAATCTTTTTTTACTGCTACACAGGGGAAGGTCATTGTGGTGATGATTCAATATTAAAGAAAGCCTATGTTGTGTGTGATTGTGTGATACGCATGTTCTTTCCCCCCCCTCCCCCTTTTTTTTTGGTGAACTGTAGTCTTAGATAAACCTCCTCTGATCAAACTCTACATCCCCGCTACACATCTCAGCTTCGCTGGCTCCTTGCCTTTGCAAATTCACTTTCCCTCTTTTTGATTCTTGTCCCCGAATGGATACTTTGTTCCTTATTTTCTTGCTGCAGTCCATAGAACCCAGGCAATTTGTCAGATGTTGGTTACACTTGGAAGGATTGTGGAGAGCTACCAAGCACATCTAAATCTGAGTCCACAGGTCATGGTGGATTTTGTAGTTATTTGTGGAGTGTCTTAACAAATGATTAAATATCCACCACTGTGACATAGGCTTAAGCTGCATATACCCTTTAAAACAAAGGAAGATTCTTTCTCTTGGTCAAATGCAAGCACAGCTTTCTCACTCAACTGACCAAATCTGTCCCATTTTCACCCAATTTTGTCCAAATATATCCCCATGACATTGACATTGTTTGATATCGACATGGCCTTCCAATTTTACGATATCATTTACATTTTAAATTATGTAATAAATTCATTAGAGCTTCTAACATAGTTAGATAAATATTGTGGTAACATAATTCTAATGCACTTACTGGCTTATTTGCCAGTCTGTGGTTTGGATGTGCTTTGGATGTGTGTGGGATCAACGTGGGTTTAACAAAAATGGATGTACCACCAGACCACCTGGAGTGTAACTCCAGTCAGGGACTTAGATGGAAACATGCACCTTTCAACCAATCAAAGTCACAGGAAGTAGTGATATGATTCTGAGCTGAAATGGCAAGTGAAAACGTGATAAAGTCCCATTTTTATAATTCTGCTTTATGGTTCCATGCTTCCTCATACGTTAGCTAAACCAAGTTCTGACTCAACAGAGCCAATATCGAACAAGTCTTATTTTCAATAATGGAGTGTTTGCCATTGAGATATGAGCACTCTGACTGACATTTTATTCTTTATTTGCTTGCATTTTTTTCCTGCAGCGACATGTAAGCACATTTATCGCATGTAAACTTTTGCAACTATAATACAATGTTTTGTAAATATTTGAAAATATAATGATTTATATATTTCACAGCAGTGTGTTTTCAACATATATTTTTTCAATGTCTGGAAGCAATACTAGTTAGTATATTTACACAGACTGAGGTGTTACAATATCATGATTGTATTACATCATGATTATTATTTTATTTCAATATATTTTCATCCATTTCCATAAGATTGTGTTTGACATTGGAACACATAAATCATAAATATGTATTGTATGAATGGGTGCCACAATTATTTTTAAAGCTCTTTAATAAATTAGTGCAAAGTGAATACTTGTGTTCATGTAGAAAAAGTGGCAAGAAAATAAATAAAAACTTACTTTAAGACTCAGTCCCACTGAAGACTAAATTTAAAGTCTTGTAGAGGGGCCATGATAGGGCATAAAACCCTATTATTATTATTATTATTATTATTATTATTATTACACGAGATCAATGAACATGATCAGAACTCAAATGAAAAGAAAATGTAAATTGGGAACTATCATAATACTTCCAGCTTTTTAACAGCATTGACTCCATAATGTAAGGGACTGGCAGTCAGTGGTAAAGGCCTTCCTGCTGCTACCCTTATATACTGCTTCAGCAATCAGCACCACCACCAACACGCCTCTTTGAAAGGCTGCTGCTGCTCCCTACAGTTTAAAAATGTTTCTCTTTTTAAACTCTTATTTCCCGTCCTTTCTTCTTCCTCTCTCGTTCTTTCGCTCTCATACTCTCTGTAGCTCTCTCTCTCCTTCTTCCTCTTTGTAGGAATCAGTTAAATCCAGTCACTCTGGACCAATCAGAAAGAGCCTCAACACTTCCAAAGGCTTTGGCTGGTAAATCCCACTTGAAGAGTGGATATTTCCCGATGTTCATACACTTCCTGCTTGGTAAATGTGCTTTGGACAGGATTTCAAAACCATAATTGTACTTTAGACTATCAAATGTAATACCACTGGGAAAAGGCATTAATTATCAAAAAATCCAAGCTGCTAAACGTACAGGAGGAACATTTTACGACCATAATCTTAATAACTCTGGGGCTAATGATCTTTACAGAATAATTTATCAGTTCTAATAGTACTTTTCCTCTGTATTACCCCTGAAACACCCTTTGTTACTAAGCTTAAGTAGCATTTCCAGAAAACCACTTTCTTGGGGCCTCTTCTCAAGGACATTGCCAGACCCAAGGCCCAGACCCAACACAACAAAGTGGGGCCTACATAACAAAGTCTGGAAAGCTTGCCGACAAACTCTTTACCCAGAACACTTTAAATCACCTTAAAGTCACCTCAGTGTGACTTAACGTCATGGCGGGATGTGGTAGGCGCGTCCACGTAACTTTAAACTGCTTTAAATCGTAATTGTGGCTTGCTCCGGACAGTCACAGAATAGTGCGGAGGTCGGTCTGCATTAATTAGCAGTATAACAGGGCGGCAGGCTGACAGGAAATGCACTCACCCTCAAGAGGAAACACACATCAGTCTTTTGCTGTATTAGCAGGGTTAACGTTGGTCCTTGACATATGGTACTTTATTTGCAAATTCCATGTAAAGGTGCCCTTTCATGAGAGCCCTAAAAGGTGTAGAAGGGGGCTGACAGCCTATGAGTACAGCTTAAGGTTAGTACATTTAAAAGTTTCATTTGTAAAAGTACCAACACATTGACATTTTAATCCAACTTACACGTTATCCTATGTCTTCAACCCCTCCTCCATCTTTGACATGAATGTCTCTTGTTGATATATGGCTATACTGGTTAATACTGTGATGTGCTCTGCTTACCCCCCCACCCACCCCAGAAGCTTGTCTCACCCAAACTGCAATGCGGCTTTAAGTCTCCCTCTCTTCCTCTACAAGGTCAATCCAGCCTTTGGTTGAAAAAAAAAACACGTTTTTCTTTCCTAATAAAGAAGGGAAAAAACTTTCACTCATCCCTTCCAGCCATAAATGTGCATGTAACAGGCCTTGCTTATTTCATGTCTAGATGTCATTAGCTGTTAAATAATGTATTTGTGATAGCACACAAATAGGAGGAATAGTTTTAGGCACAGTTCATGTCCAAATGCATTTGCGGCCCCTTCTTTTCTTCTTGTGTTTCATCTAAACGAGCGTGTCTGCTCTGGAATGATGTCTTTCCTGGGGGTACCCTTGGAAGCCACGATAACAGGGTTACAGGCATCCTGTGTAGTGGGTGTCATTGGGGATACACCATTGTTTGAACTGCCAAATATCAACTTTCTTGTGGTAGATGAGCAGAAACTCACAGGAGAGCGCAAAGAGGTACCTTTGTGTGGCTTCATCTTGCTTCCGCCACATCAGGAGATGTCTTCCTCAGACACTGTACTTATATCAGATGCTGGGGCACGCACAGATGTTCAAAAACACAAAGGAATACACCAGAACAGAAGTTTTTCCATTCTGGAACAAACATGGTACACTTGTTTGTATTGTTGCTTAGCTATGTGCACACACGCAACATGCACGTTAAATAAATTAACAGAAATGTGATAATTTATGTACAGACTTTACTTTTACCTCCAAGCATTAAGTTCCATGATTTTTGAGTGACCTGATAGTTAGTTCTTGATTTAGAAAAGTGTCTTGTTATCAATTAGACAATAACAGAATTAGAAATTTGTGAAATATCGTTGAATACAGCATAATTTAACATTGTGTGCGTGTATGTGTGTGTGTGTGTGTGTGTGTGTGTGTGTGCATCTGGTGTAATTATAGGTGTGTCTTGGGCGTGACATGCAATAAACCAATCAAAATGTCATATCCCATTCCCTTTAAAAGCCTGCTTTTCCACCTTGGCGGATAGCTTATATGATGGCGAATATATGGAATAGATATGGATCAATAGTAGCCTATGATCAATATTATTCGGAGTTATTATGAGTTCCCGGTAATTCCCGACAGTGCTGTTATTTTACTAAATATATGCAGTTAAACAGCTGAGAATAAGCTACCAATGGCTTCAGTCTCACCTTAGAAAACGCCAAATTAGCCTGCTTGTTTAATGAATTTCGTTTGATTATGCAATGAAGCAATGAACTCATGTTCAAGCTTCATCCGAAGTTCATTACCTGTATTCTAATTTTGATTAATAACATAAATAACGTTATTTTGCCTTAATGATGACACTATAAATACAATAAAGCTGTCAGGTTGGCAACCCATAGATTCACACATATTTTCCCTTGTTTTATAATTTCCTGCTTATGGAAATGTGACCAACCTGTTTTACTAGCGTAATGCTTTAAAACAATCCACTTTCCCAGGAAGACCGTGAAAAGTGCAATTTACAGCAGGGGAAACAGACCTGCTCCTGCATGAAGTTAAAGCGCACATGCAGAGAATGGCATTAAAATTAATTGCGAATTCATTGTGTAATGTGCTGCAAATTTGTTTTCGTTTCGAATTAGAGGCTTAGTTCTCTTTAAAATCTTTTGTTCAGTTATGGAATAACAGGTGAAATCAGCGGGGTTTTAATAAGCTGAGAGTATGGAAACCTTGTCAGTGTAATTTAAAAAATATGAAGGACGAAGAATAGCTAAGGTTACAATTCAGTTAACATTGTGACATTTATCTCTTTTTTTTAACCGTAGCCTAGGCTATTTGAAAAACAATAAATGCAATATTCTTTTTTCAGTCAAACCCATTCTATTTATTTACAGGCTGTAGGCCTAGAGAGCTGTTGTAATGACATCGGAAGCACATTTTCAGAACTCAAATGTTCGTCTATTGCAGTGCGCGAGTTTCCATTGAATGACAATTCACGCATTAGGTGTAAATGACAATTCGCGCATTAGGCTTGATATAGGTGTTAGCATCAAAGATTTCAATGGATGGCCATTGTCCCATAACAGAAGATTGCCACCCCGGAAGATTAGGCTACAGGAACTATTGGCACATATAGGCTAGCTTGATCCAGGATAATTGCGAATAGTCTATACATGTAACTTTACACGTACCATCGCACGTCACCTCGATGTTGAAGGAGTCGGCTGAAAGCAATTTAATGCGGAATTCCCCTTCGCTGAGGGACAAGTATGTGATATAGCTTACACAATAATAATATTTCACACTATAATCTTGATATTTTAGTCATGCTTGTGCGCGCCCCTGTGTGTAACAGGCAGGAGGGTGTATGCGCGTTGTGCACATGCCTATGTAGATGCACTTATATGCGCCATTAAAATAACATGTAAACAACTGCGACATGACTTTAGACCAGGTTTGTGGTGGTTTTAGCGCAAGCGCTTTCTGCTGGCTCAAGATAGCAATACGCCAAAAATAATCCTGGCCACTCCTCATCTTAAGAACAACACGCCCAGTTCACTTGCAACAGGCGCAAGAATACATGGTATTTAAACGACGTGAGCACTAGGCATTATAATGAACCCTGCGCCGGGTGTAAGATAGCAAAGACACTTGCGTTTGGGTTAGCGCCGCTTAGCGCCGGGTGTAAGATATTGGTAGAGAGAGAGATAGAGATAAAGATAGAGAGAGATAAAGGTATAGCGAGAGAGATGGAGACAGATATTGATAGAGAGAGAGATATTGGTAGAGAGAGATAAAGGTGGAGAGAGAGAGAGAGAGAACAACGCACTCGGCACTGAGACAGGTATTATCCATCAGGTAAGTGCCCTGCCGAAAGCAACAGAAGGTAGGAACACCCTGAATACGTCAGTAGCCATTAGGGCTCAAATTTGGTACAACCCATAAAGCTCAAAGATTTACCATCAACACTTAATTAGGATTATTAAGGACAAAACAGATTTACTTAAATGGCATACAATTTAAATTTTGGTTAAAAATTTGAGTGGACTTGTGTGCGGTGCAGATCGGGGCAATGACAGTGAGTCTGGAGGTATCGTTCGAGGCATGGCACAATGACAGTGAGTCTGGAGGTATCGTTCGAGGCATGGCACAATGACAGTGAGTCTGGAGGTATCGTTCGAGGCATGGCACTCGTGCTTTTTGGCTGCGTGCACTCAATCTGTGACATGTTTGTGCATACTTGCTTTTGTGCTGTCTGAGGGACATATGGAAGTCAAAAAAATGTGGAAACTGCCAAAGTGCCGTGTATGGCTCTCCCATGTGCTCATTAATTAAGAGGTTTGTGATTTACATTAATAAACTGACATGGGTGGTTGTATTATTATTATTTCAAATGCATGTCAGTTTATTATTTCTGTTTAATTGGACCAGATTCCTTTCATAAATGCTATACTGTAAATGTACTTAGTGTTTAATCACTCACAAACATTATTACAGTGGGGTTTTATATGCATTTGCCATGCCATCTAAAGCTCTCAGCTTCATTTAAATGCAGTAATATAAATTAAACTATATGTATGTATATATATATATATATATATATATTCTGCATGTTGGATTTTAATGACACACACAACCTGTTGCAGAACTCAAACATAGAAGATAAGTTTTTAATTTAACCGAAGTTCCTCAGTTTTCTAAATCTTTTTTTAATTCTCTACAATACTACAATTGGCTATATCATAGTAAAGCACAAACAAAAGAGTGTCAATCAGATATGCAGACTCCTTTATCCCATCTTGGCTCTGTGTGAATGAAATGTACATTATCTGCAGTGTGAATCCTTCTCTGCTTTTATGTGCTAATCATCGCTGCTAAGTGAGGCTATTGTCTTTGAGTCACTAAGAAAGCACTTTATAGAGAAAATGAATGCAAATAGCACGGGATGCCAATGCGGTTTCACACAAATTGAGAACTTCTTCTTTCCCACTGATGGTTGTCCAAAGAAAAAAACAAAAAACATATTTTTAAAATGTTTAAAAAATAAAACATCTTTTATTTCAGCAAGATGCATTTGATTTATTCTATTTTTTTTTTAAATTGTATTTCATTTTTTGCCCATAGCAGCTTTATTTGAGCATCTTGCAAAGGAAAAAACAAAACATGAAACCAGGGCCACTACTGAATTTGGAACAACTGCACAGCCTTGCGTGTGTGTGTGGGTGTGTAACAATCTGCAGGCTCTCGGCTATGGTGTTTAGGCTCCGTTTTGCTCACCTGACTGTACAATCAGCCCGTATGAAGCACAAGCAAAGCACTTAATATTCAGCCATGAAACAGAATTTGTTATTCTGCCGGTCAATACTTACATGTTTTTTTTAGGTAACCGTGCAGTTAATACAAGCTGAACCTTCAAAGGGAGAATCTGCTGTACAAATCTTCAATGAAATGTTAACATAGACAGTTGTACCTTCATATCTTTTCAGAGGATGAACTAAGATTTACAGAAAAACATGATGCTCAGTATTTATCTTTGAATAAAATTGTATTTTATATATTCATTTTAGTTTCCATTTACAGAATGCACTCGTTTAAAACACTTAATTTTCACATTGTCGTTATCATTCTGTCACTGTGTGCGGTCACTTGATACAATGGGCCATGCTATTGCCTTGGAGAACAGCCCGGCTTGGCACGATGGACTCCAACACGTCACCAAACCGAGTCACAAATTTTACTGATGTGGTAAGACAAAGAAATTAGTTTGTCTCAGTCTTGCATGTCAAGTCCTTCTGTTGACATTTGAGTCCAAAATGATTTCATTTTTGAACAATATTCAGGCAGCTGGCGTTCCAATATCCACACTGTGAATGAACCATTTATACTGTAACTCCATCTACTCAACACCTGGCATCACATGTGTCAGGTGTGTGTGCGTGTGCATGTGTGTGCGTGTGTTGTGTGTGTGCTATTCAACACCTGGGCATCACATGTGTCAGGTGTGTGTGTGCTATTCAACACCTGGGCATCACATGTGTCAGGTGTGTGTGTGCGTGTGTGTGTGTGTGTGTGTGTGTGTGCGTGTGTGTGTGAGAGAAAGAAAGAAAATCATACATTCATATCTCCTCCCTTTAGAAAAAAAGATATATATTCATTATTAGCACCTGCCATGATAAAATTTCAGTTACTGAGATTCCAAAATGGCCCCCAGGGACGGCCCCTTTCCAACTGAGTGGACGCGGGCCGACGGGAGGGGGGTGCGTCCCGCTGCCCTCCAACAGCCCCCCAGTTCAGCTGTTTGTTGAATAGGAGCAGGGAAGCGAGCCAGGCACGTACGGCTCGCCTCCTCCAGAGGCCTCCGTGCTTCTGTTCGACCCCACGCCAGCTCCAGCCAGGTCACATGTAAAACACGGACCACAACATGTCGCCTTCTTACCGCTATTCACCACGGCTGCGTTTCTGTCAGCAGTTATCTGCGTTGAGCGTGAGCCCATTTCACATCCAACTGAAGATATCATGCGATTATGTTCTTATGTATCTGAAAAAATTACGTAGTTCATCCATTCTCATTTCGCATGTGAACCATATAAACATAGTGGTATACCCTGTAATTGAGGGTGGAGTGAATAAATTATGATATTTTCTGGAAAATTATTTTCTCTTAACTTTTCAAAATGTACTCATTTTAGAACTATTAAATAGTCACTTTGTGCTTTTGAGCACAATAAAAATGAACAGGAATTCAGGTCATCTGAATCTATTTTAAATGGCTATTGAAATTTGACATCAATATCAGGCCATAATGAATGCTTTCTGCCTATATTTACACAATAGCAGCTCTGTTCATTTGTGCCAAGTTTCCATGGTAACTTGAATGAGCCGTACGACAAACAGAATCCAGTATTTTATTAGTGTTTAAATTGTCAATATTTTCATTGATTTAATATAGATATAAAAATTGTATTTGTAACTTACACAAATTACCTCATGACTACTTACAATTTTACTCAGTGTTTCCATGGCAACAGGATATGACTTATAAGTGGAACTTAAAACAACATTTATAACCCCTTTAAATAAATAAATATTTTATTTCAATGTTACTGAATAACATTTAAATTTCTTTCACAATATTATTCAATTTGGTAAATATGATAACTACAGTGGAACATAAATAATCTCATCCCTTTAGATTATGTAATAACCTCTGAAAGACACATACAGTATATATGCTTCCAGAAACTGCTACCTTCAGTGCAGTAGTACCTTAATATCATCTTCAGTGCAGTAATTTCCTTAATAACATCATCTTCAGGTGCAGTTTTTGTCACAGAAAACAATATGTCTGACTTCCAAATGCAAGGTTTTGCCAAGGTGAAGCTAAAAGCCAAGTGGATCACACTGATTATTAAGATCCCCTGAATTTACCTGAGATCTGCTGATCCAGTCTGCACGTGCTTCACTGGCACCTGGTTATAGTTATGATTATCCTGGAGCACCCTTCTCCCTGTGTGTATTTATTAATTTTTTCTCGGGAGGCATTGTGCCATGGGCATGCACAAGAGAAAGAGGCCCAGCACATCCTTGGACAGCATGACCAAACAATCAGCATCATTCCCCCTAATCCTGCCAGCTGCTGACCACCACAAGATGGAAACCGCAGGCGTTCCTGCCAGCGTTCGCTTAAGGGAACGGACCTCGCTTGCCCACTTCTGGGCCCTGGATCAGCTCATCTGTACCATCTCCAAACTGCACTGATCTCATAAGAAAAACGCTAACAATGCCGCGTGAGGGACCAGCACAATTGCCTCGTTCTCAGAACATTTAGCGTCACGGCGGGCCACCTGACCAGCGATTCCCTTGCTCTACCTTTGACACCCTCTTGGTGTAGCGCTGAGGTGGCAGGCAGGCAGGCTCGTCATTCAGGAGCTTCTCCTGAAGCGCGCTCAACGAACAATAGGCTGTGAAGAAGTCGATCAGTAAAGACACATGACGACGAGCAAATACAGATGGGCTGAGTTAGTGAAGTGCACTGTCTCATTAGAAATACGAGCACTCTGTCGTTCTTAAACATACATCACTGTCACTATTATTATTTAGAAATTTTATTGAGACTATGATCAGCAACATGGTTGGATTTGGTGAATGCGGTTGGATTTGGTGAAAAATAGCACATTTGCTGGGGCTTATTGATGGAAAAGTTGTCTAGCTAGCTAGCCGATGGTTTGTGTGTTGATGTCTTTCAACTACAGCTAGCTAGACAGGTAGTAGGGAATGACGTGTTGCAGTTGTAGGGGAAAATCTGGCAGAGCAGCAATAATGTTTAACAACTACTCCTGAGGGGGGTATAAGCCATTTTCTTTTGATCAGTTCTTTTTAATCAACAAAATATAATCTCTGGGTGATTTTAATCATTTTTAAGAATGTATAATGATTTTCAAGGTTTCCTAACCTCATGGGTCGTTTGCATTTTCTTTGTCCATAGGCTGGAGGTTAGCTCATTTAAGGTCATTTTAGTGTTGAAATACCCATAATGTTTCATCAACAGGCAAATGCATTTGTCGGTAATTCAAATAAGACACATTCACCTAGTCACATGAAATCAGGTAAACAACCAATGTCAATAGTTGCTCTGTACTGACATACTACTTATCATTCAATGTCTAATACGTTGTACATAATGATTGGAAAGAATCTCCAAATACAGACTGGGCATTAAATTGTTCTCAAGAACTCTCAACAGGTAGAGAGTTAACAGGGAAACTGTGTTTTTGCTAAATGTTCTGATTTAGTTAATGTATTGAAAATATTTTATATATTTTCAGCAATCCAAGTGATTCTGGTGTAGCGGCCCAACCCTTCCATTTAACAGAATGAGAAACACTGATGAAGAAAAAACAAACAAACAAAAAAACTGCTTTGTAAGGGAAGAATTTTAAACACATTTCCTCACAGATCCATTTCAAGACTCTTTGAAGTGTTTCCTTAGGTCATAGCATTTCCTACATCAACGTTATTTTTATGGTTATTTTTATATAACAAATAATAATAATAATTCCTTGCACAATTCCTCAAATTGCTTTATAGTTATGAGGGGGAAACTCACCTCAACCACCGTCAATGTGTGCCACCCACCTGGATGATCACACATCGGTTGAGGCGGAGAGGGAGAGAACGATTTTTTTAGCCAATGAAATCGGGATGATTAGGTGTCAGGTTGAGAGAGCCAGGTTGGGAATGTACCCAGGACACCGGTGAAACCCCCTCTCTTTGCGAAGAGTGAGTGATGAGTGTTACGGGATCTTTAGTGAGTCAGGACCTGGGTTTAATGTCTCATCCTACAGCACAGTGTGCCCATCACTGCACTGGGGCATTGTTTTTTTTTTTAGAGAATATTAAGAAGAGTGAGTGATGAGTGTTACGGGATCTTTAGTGAGTCAGGACCTGGGTTTAATGTCTCATCCTACAGCACAGTGTGCCCATCACTGCACTGGGGCATTGTTTTTTTTTTTAGAGAATATTAAGAAGAGTGAGTGATGAGTGTTACGGGATCTTTAGTGAGTCAGGACCTGGGTTTAATGTCTCATCCTACAGCACAGTGTGCCCATCACTGCACTGGGGCATTGGGTTTTCTTTAGAGAATATTAAGAAGAGTGAGTGATGAGTGTTACGGGATCTTTAGTGAGTCAGGACCTGGGTTTAATGTCTCATCCTACAGCACAGTGTGCCCATCACTGCACTGGGGCATTGTTTTTTTTTTTTAGAGAATATTAAGAAGAGTGAGTGATGAGTGTTACGGGATCTTTAGTGAGTCAGGACCTGGGTTTAATGTCTCATCCTACAGCACAGTGTGCCCATCACTGCACTGGGGCATTGTTTTTTTTTTAGAGAATATTAAGAAGTGATCTGGCCCCTTCCTTTTCCTCATGTTACATGTGAGATTTAAATGAAAATAGCAGGCTTATTTTGTCTGACTTCAGATAAGAAGTCTTCCTCTGAATATTGATCAAAGACAGACAAAATGCCCAAATATGTATTTAAGTTTATTTTAATAGCTGTACGATGAAGATGAGATGGTACAGAAAAGATTACCATAAACCCATAACCAGTGACAACCAATCCACATAAAGCACCAAGTCTATTATTTCCATTAATGAAACATGCAGATAAGCTCCTTCTGCTAAATAATGCCATATTCTGCGTATCAGACTCTCGCTAACCACAAAGGTACACCGTGGCCAGCTTCTTCAATTAATGATTTAAGTGTATATATAGGTAGTCTACATGGTTTTTTTTTAAATCTCTGTTGATAGTAATCCCAGTATTTGGCTGGACTTGTAATAGGATGAGTGGATATTCTAACGACTGGGCCAATTTAATAAGAAAAAATATTAAAAAATATTTGTAAAAGACATCATTCCTCTAAGGAAAGTAGAGACCCTGAAGCAGACAGGCCATTCTGAAAATGAATCCAGATTTAGAATAAATGTGCACAAAGTGAAATGAATGGCAAAACATTACAGTTCCCAAACTATTTCCTCACATAAAACCATCATCACCCTCAGCTGCACTGAAATGGAGAAGGAGCATAAAAGAGAGACTTCACAGAGGATAACCCCCACCCCCCGAGCTCATGTGTGAGACAGCAGTAGCCCCAAACACACTTGCCAGTGTTACTTTTAGTTGATCAAGCCCTGAGCAAAGAGATGTTGTTTGACACCTCAAGAGACAGATAAGATATGAAACATAATTAAACAGCAGTAAAAATATCTACCGTGGAGGGGAATATCAGATGTTTCTGTTCCCAATGTTGTGAAATAGAGATACCTATAAGAATGTGGAGTGTAAGAGTAATAAATTAAAAAAATATTTTTTCTCAGTACAGAATAAAATTATTTAACTGAATCTGAAATAAACATACTGCACTCTCACCACATCAGGCTCATTTCAACAATTACTTTATTGGCATATTTGACATAAGACCTTTAGAAAACAAAAACAAAAGAACAGAAATTTTCATCATAATAAAGTGTGTGTAAATATCTAGGTCTTACATGTAGCCAGTCGTATTTAATATTTAATATACACACAGTGATGAAAAGATGAATAATATTTGTGGCAAAGAAATTAGCATTTTACTGTTAAATTACACATTAATTACACAGCTTCATAAAGGAATAATATAACTTTGAACTTTTCTAGATGGCAGAGTTAATTATTTCCAATTACTAACAAAATGTCTTCAGTGACATATCGAACCTTTTAATATCAGAGAATGTTTTTTAACATCCCAGAGAAAAAACCTAAGGGTTGCTGTTGTGATTCTCATTCACACAGGGAATACAAATTTACTGCACGTTGTTACACCTTTCTAATGCTGCACTCGGTACTCTTGCTGAGTTATAATTAGAAGATAAAATGCTGATAAAAAAAGTCCTGATAACAATCAAGCATATTATGGGGATATTTAAATACAATTTCAGTTTGCCAGTTAAACAAGGAACAGAACCCTGGACACAGGTCAGTTACAAAGTGATATGAATAGCTTCAAAAAAGAGAAATAAAAAGCTTTGACAGACGACATTGAATCTTCTGCCTAGTTCAGATATGTGGTTCATATGTGTAGGGGAAGTGTATTTTTACATTGGCACGTCTGCAACACCATGGTCAGAGTTCTCTCAACACTTGACCAATGATTAGATGCATTTTTCTTTATTTATGAACTTGGGTTATTTTGTTATTTCTTTATGGCAGGTTCAGCAATCACCAAAGTTAACTCACTAATTCCTTTGTCCCTAAAATTTTTAATTTTAATTGCACAAAGTTACGGACACATTTGGAATAGAATTTGCTATGGTTTCAGTGGCTTATTCAAAGCAGCCCCCTTTACTTCCTCTTCGTCAGGATGTGATGTCAAAGACCATACCTACATCCAGATTATGATCCGCTCGTGTTCATACGTGGACTCCTCAGAATCAACTGACTGCACAGTTCACCATGTCATTCTCCCTGTGTGCCTTATGGGGGGGGGGGGGGGGGATTAATCCTGGTGACAACCTTAAGGAAAGGAGGAGCTACTGTTTAAATGCCACTTTTTGATTCACTTAACGTGTGTGTTTAACAGTAATCATGTTTATTATAATAACCAGTACACAAGTGGAGTTAATTTATTCCTAAGTGGAGCAATTACTTAGAATAATAAGTGCAATATGCTTGTGTTAGAAAAAGTCAAAATAATCATCTGACTTGCAGATTATGATGACAGGACTAAAATGCAAATCAGAGTGGTTTCACCAAAATAGACAACGATCCATGGCACAAATTTTGTGGAAACGGACGTAAAATTCAGACAAACTTACGTTACGTTGTGCTGCACAAATATTGATTAAAATGTAATGCAGAAAGTTATAGGTCAATACTGGATCTAACAGAGTAAACTAGTTTGAATGTATGGTAGGGTTCACAATTAGAAATGTCTAATAGTATTTCGTCTTATAAGTTCTTGTGGCACAATATAGAGGATAGGTACACTGTGTACTACAGTATACAACATATTCCACCAGGCTTTAGTTTAATAGTTTAACAAAGGAAGCTCATTTTCTGATCTCCAAGGAAATCTAATGTTATGGGTCTAAATCCTGTCTTCAGCCCAGTGATTAAGTGTGTGTGTGTGTGTGTGTGTGTGTGTGTGTGTGTGTGTGTGTGTGTGTGTGTGTGTGTGTGTGTGTGTGTGTGTGTGTGTGTGTGTGTGTGTGTGTGTGTGTGTGTGTGTGTGTGTGTGTGTGTGTGTGTGTGTGTGTAAAACATATAATATCTTTCTCTGTACTGAATGAATGGCAAGCACAGTTTAAGCAGCTTTGTTGTGTAATAGTCCTTACCATAGATACATATGTTCCTGACACAGTTTAAGCAGCTCTGTTCTTTAATAGTCCTTACCATAGATACCTGTGTTCCTAACAGAGTTTAAGCAGTTGTGTTGTGTAGTAGTCCTTACCATAGATACCTGTGTTCCTAACACAGTTTAAGCAGCTTTGTTCTTTAATAGTCCTTAAAATAGATACCTGTGTTCCTAACACAGTTTAAGCAGCTGTGTTGTGTAATAGTCTGTACCATAGATACCTGTGTTCCTAACAGTTTAAGCAGCTTTGTTCTTTAATAGTCTTTACCATAGATACCTGTGTTCCTAACACAGTTTAAGTAGCTTTGTTGTGTAATATTCCTTACCATAGATACCTGTGTTTCTAACACAGTTTAAGTAGCTTTGTTATGTAATGGTTCTTACCATAGATACCTGTGTGTCACGTCTCGTGCCTCTACGACTTAGTCTACTCCTGGTTTTTCTGTTTATATGTATTTTCTATCTGGTAGTCCATTCCGTGTTTTCCCTTTCTCCCTCCATTTAGTGTCTCCACGTCCCCACACCTGAATTGTGTTTTCTGCCAGATCGTCTTGTGCCCTGCATCCGTGCTTGTCTCATTACTTTCCAGCGGTTTTTGTTCCCTGCCTGTTCCCAGTCTTGTGTACCCATCCAGTTCCTGTTCTCCTGCCTGCTCCTGTCCTACCTGTTCCTGTCCAGTCCTACTCCAGTCCTCCTGCTTACCTGCCCTTCCCCATCCTAGCCCTGCTTCTACCCTTCGCCCTCCTGATCCCCTGCTATGACGGATTCCCAGGTCAGTATCAGGTGGGAATGTGAGGGAAAGGTGAGGTCAGGATCAGATGAGAATGTAAGGGACAGGTGAGGGCCAGGTATCAGGTGGGAATGTAAGAGACAGGTGAGGTCCAGGTATCAGGTGGGAATGTGAGGGACAGGTGAGGGCCAGGTATCAGGTGGGAATGTGAGGGACAGGTGAGGTCCAGGTATCAGGTGGGAATGTAAGGGACAGGTGAGGTCCAGGTATCAGGTGGGAATGTGAGGTCCAGGTATCAGGTGGGAATGTGAGGGACAGGTGAGGCCCAGGTATCAGGTGGGAATGTGAGGGACAGGTGAGGCCCAGGTATCAGGTGGGAATGTGAGGGACAGGTGAGGCCCAGGTATCAGGTGGGAATGTGAGGGACAGGTGAGGCCCAGGTATCAGGTGGGAATGTGAGGGACAGGTGAGGCCCAGGTATCAGGTGGGAAGGTGAGGTCAGGATCAGGTGGGAATGTGAGGGACAGGTGAGGCCCAGGTATCAGGTGGGAATGTGAGGGACAGGTGAGGCCCAGGTATCAGGTGGGAATGTGAGGGACAGGTGAGGCCCAGGTATCAGGTGGGAATGTGAGGGACAGGTGAGGTCCAGGTATCAGGTGGGAATGTGAGGGACAGGTGAGGCCCAGGTATCAGGTGGGAATGTGAGGTCCAGGTATCAGGTGGGAATGTGAGGGACAGGTGAGGTTCAGGTATCAGGTGGGAATGTAAGGGACAGGTGAGGTCCAGGTATCAGGTGGGAATGTGAGAGACAGGTGAGGCCCAGGTATCAGGTGGGAATGTGAGGGACAGGTGAGGTCAGGATCAGGTGGGAATGTGAGAGACAGGTGAGGCCCAGGTATCAGGTGGGAATGTGAGGGACAGGTGAGGTTCAGGTATCAGGTGGGAATGTAAGAGACAGGTGAGGTCCAGGTATCAGGTGGGAATGTGAGAGACAGGTGAGGCCCAGGTATCAGGTGGGAATGTGAGGGACAGGTGAGGTCAGGATCAGGTGGGAATGTGAGAGACAGGTGAGGCCCAGGTATCAGGTGGGAATGTGAGGGACAGGTGAGGTCAGGATCAGGTGGGAATGTGAGGGACAGGTGAGGTCCAGGTATCAGGTGGGAATGTGAGAGACAGGTGAGGCCCAGGTATCAGGTGGGAATGTGAGGGACAGGTGAGGTCAGGATCAGGTGGGAATGTGAGAGACAGGTGAGGCCCAGGTATCAGGTGGGAATGTGAGGGACAGGTGAGGTCCAGGTATCAGGTGGGAATGTGAGAGACAGGTGAGGCCCAGGTATCAGGTGGGAATGTGAGGGACAGGTGAGGCCCAGGTATCAGGTGGGAATGTGAGGGACAGGTGAGGTCAGGATCAGGTGGGAATGTGAGGGACAGGTGAGGCCCAGGTATCAGGTGGGAAGGTGAGGTCAGGATCAGGTGGGAATGTAAGAGACAGGTGAGGTCCAGGTATCAGGTGGGAATGTGAGGGACAGGTGAGGCCCAGGTATCAGGTAGGAATGTGAGGGACAGGTGAGGTCCAGGTATCAGGTGGGAATGTGAGGGACAGGTGAGGCCCAGGTATCAGGTAGGAATGTGAGGGACAGGTGAGGTCCAGGTATCAGGTGGGAATGTGAGGGACAGGTGAGGCCCAGGTATCAGGTGGGAATGTGAGGGACAGGTGAGGTCCAAGTATCAGGTGGGAATGTGAGGGACAGGTGAGGTCAGGATCAGGCAGCAGCTAACAGGTATTATTTCATAAACTAAAGTCGAAAACGACCTGCCCAAGTCCGCCACATTAATCTAGGACTGCAACCAGCCATGTTACACTGATGTCAGGACAAAGCTGTCTCCACAAGGAGAGAGAAAGTGCCTTTTGCTGAAGCTGTTCATAAATTTTTATATTATATGTCAGTGAGCGCGATATAGTCTCTCAACTCATTCATATTTGAATGGATCAGTATATAAAAATAACAACAAACCAGTGTCTTTACTTGTTTTACCTGCAATTTCCATGCATCAGCTTCTGCCGCTGATGCTGTGATTCATCCTTAAGCATCATTCCCCAACCAAGATTTGTGTAAGTTTGTTTTGAAGAAAAATGTTGGTTTATCATAATACGGTCTCATCAAATTCAGGATTCTCACATTAATTGATTATTAAAAAATATATTTTTGAGCCCACAGCCAGGAGCAGAGGTATCGCAAACATTGGGACTGATGATTCTGTACATTAATATTCTACCATGGAGATGCATTTCCTTTTAATAAAGAAGGCCAAAACAAACACATGCACTGTCATTTTAGGGAATCATTGTTTTGTAGAGGAAACAATGGTACAACATAAATGCAAATAAAAATGATGTTTCCTGTCTCATCCTGCACTCCATAGAGTACATTGTACATGTGATAAACACAATGCAAAGACCATTTTTATACTATGTGGTTTCTGCACTGTTTTCAGATTTGAGTGCCAAACCTTCTGAGCTGGCCTACCACTCAGCCTTGACTGAGCTCTTACGAACTGCCCAGGCACGAATGCTCCCAGTTCTCCTCTCCCTCCCTTGCTTTCTTTCTCCCCTCTTTTTCAAAGCCGCTTCACCAACAAAATTTATCAGAGATGTTTAATCCTCCCGAAGAACTTTAAATAAGTGCGGAAATATGCAAATCGCTGGAATAGTCCCCTTTGAGTGCAGACCATGAGAAACTAGTAGATTAATTAGGAATACATATTCAGAAATAACCATATTATCCTCTATGGTTGGCTGCAACAGGACTGGCTATGCCAACGTACTGTAGTGTCAGTAGTGTGTTATCCGAGTTATAGATGGCAAACTAACTTTTTTATTTATCTATTTCATCCTCCATAGATGTGAAGCACATTGCTGTTCGGTCAATTGATTTATGTTGCTTTAAAATGTGGGTCTCATAGAAGTCCAGGAATTAAGCTGCACTCTAGGGCCAATTAACCAAGCTTTCGCCTCGCACACAGCCTCTCTGATGCATCTCAATCAATCCAAATGCCCATAGGTGAAATGCCAGATCTGATAGCAGATCACTCTCTATGAATTCTAAGCTGCAGAAGAGCCATGTGATTATTAATCTCTGAAATATCCCTACTATAAGTAGTGTTGGGTAACCTGATACTGTACTCCTATTGTGTGTGTGTGTGTGTGTGTGTGTGAGCACGTGTGTGCATGTATGTGTGTCTGTGTGTGTGTGTGTGTGTGTGTGTGTGTGTGTGTGTGTGTCTGTGGCAGACCGAATCATTTGATTGTTAATACCATTCTCTATTAAATAAATGTGCTGGCTTGATTTGCAGATTAAATCACACAGATTCCTCTTTGTTTCAAGAGCAGTGTAGATAAGAAGCATATATGATCTCATAAGTGCGTATGGTGATGCAGGACCTGAGACATTCAAGTGACACCAACAGATTTCATATTTGTCACGTTCTTTTCCTGGACTGTTGATATAGGAATGATTATTGATATATATATATATATATATATATATATATATATATATATATATATATATATATATATATATATATATATATATATATACGTATATATACATGCTAAGTCGAGTGCCTCATCTTCTGCCTCATATATGTATACATGCTATACATGTTGAGTGCCTCATCTTCTGTTAGAGTGCCAGAATCATGATTGCAGAGATACTCCTCTGCAGGAATAAACTGGCTCCTGTCCCCAAATGTGTGTTTTCATCTAGTGACGGTAAACCATAACTGTGTGAATCCCTTCCTAATCCCAGTCCCTCATTGACTGTCCAGGAGCACAATACCTTATTCTGTTGAAGAACAATTATAGATACAGTGACTTTTTCTCTCTGTTCTTTGTCCTAATTAACTTTATTATGACATGTAATGCCCCACTGAGGTCAATTCTAGGTATTTTATTATTATTATTATTATTATTATTATTATTATTATTATTATTATTATTATTATTATTATTATTATCTGTTATGAATCTTTTGTAATTAGCTCCCGTTATGAAATAAAACACATTTTAAATTGCATACACTACATTTTGCCTTGGCTCCACAAAGAGAAGATGTCATCTTAATTATTCAGCATTAATATATTTGACTAGATTTAGTTATCAAGGTTGCTTCGGCGTATATTTTCTTTAGTTAAATGTGCAATATAATGCGCAGCAGAGTAGTAACTGCTGGCTCAATGTTCAAAAAATATAAAGAGAGCCATTCATCTAGCTGCCTGAAGCTACCATGACTAGTTACAATGTCTAATTGCCTACCTACTAAATAGCAAGCCAGCTACAATGTTTTTCAGTGGATTTTAACAAAAAAGAAAATAGTTAGGTATATTAAAGCTGGTAATACATACTGTACATGTGTATGCAAAACGTATTAATATTTGTATGCAAAACATTTAATTAGCTAAAGCAGGTTTAACTGGGGCCAGCAGACATTTCAAACTGAAAGATCTCATCCCCTGGTTGTCTAGCAACAGTCAGGTGGGTAGTTTCCAAATTTCCACCAGTGTTAAATGAACACTTATTGGCAACTGTATTTTACTGCTTCACCAATCATGGGCATTTCAAATGTAGCCTTTTTTTTAAAAAGCCAGTCAAATCTGTGTTCATTTATATATAACTGCAGACATCAGATGCAGTCGGATGCCAAAAGCAAACAATCTGAAGACCACTTGGCCAATATTGAAAACTAAAACTATTTCATTCCAGTGACCTGTTAATTAACCTCTTAAATGCACATATGGTCCCACAGTCTCCTGACTTCTCAGACAGCAGATACGGGTAGATACATACTCAGCCTTCACTAGTCTATATTCTGCCTTGCAGTTACGTCCAACTGATTATAATTCTAGGATGATATATTGGATGTGGGCAGAATGCACTGGGAGAGCTCGATTTGCCCTCTTAATGGTATAATGTGTTCTGATGTGCACAGTATGACCTTTAATTAATGTATACTGCTGTCTGCGATCATAACCCAGAAGACCGCGACCAGATTTTACAATTACCTAATTTAACCTGCTGTATGTACGTGACCTTTTTACAAGCGCTCACTGTGACCATCTGAGTTTTTGACATGCAGGACATCTGGTCTGGCGTGATGGTGGTAGTGACTAGCGCCCTTGTCCTGAAGGCTTTTGGAAGACACAAGCCCCCTAATTCACAAAAGGGAGGCAATTTATAGAAGCGAACCAAAAAATTGTGAAGACGAATCAATCGGCGGTAAGGAGAAACACTGGGAGGTTGGTGATGTACAGAGCTATCGCATAAACCTACCTCAGATATATTTCATTCGTCAATCAATTTGCCAATATGAATGACATTGTATTGTATCACATTGAAAGAGTTCCACGATGGCTCTTTTTTCATTTCTAGCTATGTTGTTTTCCCAATTAATGTTTCTCTTGCTGCTGTATGTTTAATTCATGCAACACTTGAAATTTTAAAAGTATTTACCCACATTACAGAAGTGTGAATCTCAGTACCAAGTTGTGGTACTCCATACACCTGCACTATATTTGTATGTACACAGAAACATGCATATGAATATTACATGTATAGCAATGTTTATGCATGCAGTATGCTATGTATACTGTTAAAATTCATCAATATCTCACATTTACTGCAAAATATACTAAACCGCAATCTTGAGCAATGCAGAAAATGCAGCTGCATGTGTTGAATAATTGAATTTTAAATTAATGAATAAATGACAATCATTACTGAATACAGCATATCTGTATTCGTCTTTCTGTCAATGTGACATTATTTTTGGGAATGTTTAGGAACGATTAACTCCGGAGTGCTTCAAAGCACAGTTTGGACAAACACTTCAGTGGTGACACTTTTTTTTTTTTTTAAGTGTTAATCTCTGCCTCTTTATCTAGATCCTGTATCTAAAACAACACATTAACATCTGCATACCATTTAGACTCAAAGACAGTGGTAATAACAGTGTGTGCAGAGTGCTCTCTCCAGCCAAATCCCACAGCTGAATAGTGTCATCCAGGTTTCTTCTACCCTCCTAACCATTATTGATTGGGCCTTTGAACAGAAACAAGCTGCTGTCTTTATAGGAACAATGTAGACAAAAATGGATTGTGTATTAAAATATGTATTGTGTATTGAAATATGTGTTGTGTATTAAATATGTGCTGTGTATTAACACATGTGTTGTGTATTAAAATATGTGTTGTGTAGTACAGTATGTGTTGTGCATTAAAGGTATGTATTGTGTATTGAAATATGTGGTATGTATTAAAATGTGTTGTGTATTAATCTGTGTTGTGTATTAAAGCATATTGAAATATGTGTTGTGTAGTAAAGCATGTGTTGTGTATTAAAGCATGTGTTGTGTATTAAAACATGTGTTGTGTATTAAAATATCTGTTGTTTATTAAGGCATGTGTTGTGTAGCAAAGTATGTGTTGTGTATTAAAGCATGTGTTGTGTATTAAAGTAGGTGTTGTTTATTAAAGTATGTGTTGTGTATTAAAATATGGGTTGCGTATTAAAGTATGTGTTGCGTATTAAAGCATGTGTTGTTTTAAAGCATATGTTGTGTATTAAAGTATGTGTTGTGTATTAAAATATGTGTTGCGTACTAAAGCATGTGTTGTTTATTAAAGTATGTGTTGTGTATTAAATTATGTGTTTTTGTATTTTGCGTCTGACAGTCACCAGAGCCACAGGCCTCCAGCGCGGCACTTTAAGCAGCAAAATCCAGTTTACTTCTTTATTCACAAAGAGTAAACTGGAGACAATCATATACTGTGAGCTTGTAAATGATCACTTCAGCTGGTTAGAATCCTGGGATCTCTGTTCAGGTAAAAGGAAACCATTATATGTTTGTTTCACAGACCATTTGTTTTTTGTGCATTTGCACATGTATGTGTGCATTTGTGTATAAACACTCAAATCTCAAATATTATTTTTATTATTGCTATTACAGTAATTAATTCCTTTCATATTATTGATCCTTTACAAATATTTTCCAAGGTATCTTAATTACTCTGAAGAAGCATTTATTTGGCTGGAGGACAACACAAATAAGTGGATTTGCATTTCTGTGTTCTGAGTGTTTTGGCAGTCTGTGCACTAGTCCAGATTGTAACCCCCTATTTCTGCCTCCAAAACCTGCCTTGGAGGAGTGTCCACAGAGGGATTATGGATTTAGTGGGTAAGGTAAGTGTGACTACAAGCCTTGGCTAGCCATCTGCTCCCCAGCAGAGTATGGGCCAACCTGTGCAGCCTGCAGCAAAGACCTAGGCACTGTGCTAAATCCAGGCCTGGCCAACCTGGCGTAGCCAGCCAATCACCATCAGTCTGCTGATTAGTTGTAAGAAGCAGTCCATATGTAGCAAAGTTTTTTTTTTCTTCTTTTTCTCTCCCCTCCCCATCTCTTGTATGAATAAAATATGCACAATATGCATGTAGGCCTCATGTACTGAGTGGACTCTGACCTCGAAGTGCTAAATGAAAGCACTCAAGCGTACCTCCCCCTAACCTCTGCCGGAATAATAAGCCAGACCCCGGGCACCAGAGCTTTCGGGAGGCCGCTCCACCAAACAAACGACAGGGGTTTTGGGGGCCACCTCCCTCACCCCCCGGGTAATAATCTCATTTATTTAACGACGACTTATTAAAACGGCAGAAACGGACAGGTTTCCACACAGCTGGCGAGAGTCTCCCAGTGCCAGCCTATAAGCAGATGATACCTGCCATCTTCCTCGTTAGACATCTGAGAGGCCCGAACACCACCAGTCTGTGTGTGTGTGTGTGTGTGTGTGCTGGGGGGGGGGAGCAAGAAACATAATGCTCATTATTAAATTGCAGGCAAAGCCTTTGCCAGGAACCTATTTCTCATCATTAATTATTCATATTTTATTTCAGTAATCCAATACTCAGGTGAGGAGGGTGGTGATAGAATGTGTAATTTTAAAGTGTAATGGTGATGCGGGTCGAGCCGGGGATTAGAAATAAAATATAACTCACTAATGGACGTATAAATCTGGGATGTACATTTAATATATCTTGTTTTATGTTTATTTTCTTTATTGCATTTTTTCTTTTTTTTTGTTTTGTTTTTTTGCTCGAAGCAAAATGCTTCGCATTGACCTTTTCTAATGTTTCAAGAAGTTCCAGTTGGAGCTGATGATTTCACACAGCACAGTAACAAAGGGCTCCTATGAAAATCAATGGCATTAATCACTGTCTTTCACTCCACCTTGAGAAATGGCGCTGGTAGGGGAGATAAAGACTTATGATATTTGCCCGACTAATTCATTACATTTGCATGCGTATGTTCATGCATACAACTATGTACAAATGTATGCCTTTATTTGCATTTTTGTCTTTCAAACATAATGCAGTATTGAGTTAAAATAATATATGTGTAAAATATCAATCTTAATTAGACTATATTTCCAAATGCAATTTGAAATTTGCATTTTGAGCTCACGTTTTATTATCGAAAATGCAAGTCATTTGTTGACCGAAAGCCTGCAGCCATCATGATGTTTAATATTTAATAGAGCCTGTTTTGAAGTTGTGATCGTATATTATTTTGATTGCATTACGGTGGCATTGATTGTGTTTGCTTATGAATGATGTCCCTGAAAGGAAGCAGTTTCACCTGAGGATAATTTACTTTTTAAAGCGTCCTCTGCTTTTAGCAAAACCCCTATGCTTTTACAAGAACCCCTCTGCTTTTAGCAGAACCCCTATGCTTTTACAAGAACCCCTATGCTTTTACAAGAACCCCTCTGCTTTTAGCAGAACCCCTATGCTTTTACAAGAACCCCTCTGCTTTTAGCAGAACCCCTATGCTTTTACAAGAACCCCTCTGCTTTTAGCAGAACCCCTATGCTTTTACAAGAACCCCTATGCTTTTACAAGAACCCCTCTGCTTTTAGCAGAACCCCTATGCTTTTACAAGAACCCCTCTGCTTTTAGCAGAACCCCTATGCTTTTACAAGAACCCCTCTGCTTTTAGCAGAACCCCTATGCTTTTACAAGAACCCCTCTGCTTTTAGCAGAACCCCTATGCTTTTACAAGAACCCCTATGCTTTTACAAGAACCCCTCTGCTTTTAGCAGAACCCCTATGCTTTTACAAGAACCCCTCTGCTTTTAGCAGAACCCCTATGCTTTTACAAGAACCCCTCTGCTTTTATCAGAACCCCTCTGCTTTTAGCAGAACCCCTCTGCTTTTAGCAGAACCCCTATGCTTTTACAAGAACCCCTCTGCTTTTAGCAGAACCCCTATGCTTTTACAAGAACCCCTCTGCTTTTAGCAGAACCCCTATGCTTTTACAAGAACCCCTCTGCTTTTAGCAGAACCCCTCTGCTTTTAGCAGAACCCCTATGCTTTTACAAGAACCCCTCTGCTTTTAGCAGAACCCCTATGCTTTTACAAGAACCCCTCTGCTTTTAGCAGAACCCCTCTGCTTTTACAAGAACCCCTCTGCTTTTAGCAGAACCCCTCTGCTTTTATCAGACCCCTCTCCTGAGTGGGCTGTGCAGACCCACACAAATGAGCTCAATGTGTAGTTTTGCATGAATACAGCACATTTATGTACAAATGCATGGTTTTACAATCATTGCATATGTGGGCCCTTCCGCAAATGCACTGGAAACACTGATACTCGTTTCATTTAAAAGATCAGTTTCATTCAAACCGTACGTGGAGTATCATTACTGTTTCAGCCTACCATTGTTTTCATGTGAATGTATAATAACGAGCTTGAAACTTTTATTATTATTATTATTATTATTATTATTATTATTATTATTATTATTTACTTTGTCAAGGGAAGAAACTTGCCATTGAGTTAAAGCTAACAATTATATGTATGTTAAAACCGGGCCTTCTGTGTGGTTGTCATGTTGTCATGAAAGCGTTTTATCTTTCATAAAGTGTACATACCCTGCCCTTGGTGTCCAGAGCCAGTGTGCGCTATTAATAATGTGAGACAGAGAGGGAAGCTGGGAGATTATGGACATGTTTCTGGCAGCAGTGTAGCCAAGCCCACGGCAAAGCTTTTCTTTTTTTTTTAAACAACCCCCAACCACCCACCCCCTCACAAGAAGTAGGTTCTCCTCCATATGCTTTTTCAGTGTTTCACAGTTTAAATTAATAACAAGTCCCTGTGATATTTAGCGCTAGCCCTTATCTTGGAGAATGTGAACTAGTTTATGTGCAGTGCCATGGCAAACAGAGAGCCTCCTTTACTATTGCACACTTGTTATTTATACAGAGCAGGGATGCAAACACAGCATGGACGGGTACAATCACAAAGCAGATTCTTAGAGAGGCATAAAACCTGAGGAACCATTTTCTGCAGGCCTAAAATATTCGCTGATCAATTCATATTTGTTTTTCTAGAAATTTGGTTGTAAAAGAGTACCCATGATTTGTTTTTTTTTCCTCTTAAATCGTATTGTACTGTAGAAGGAGGTATTACAATATTTGCAACCAAAAGTGTGTTGCATTCCATCCTCTGACTAGCGACTGTTTTAACCTGGTATTAGCATTCATACGAACACCATTATTACTATGGCAAATGTATATAAAAGTCCAGAACAGATGGAGCTTGTCAACAAATGGTGACGTCAGTGGAGTCAAGAGCAGCAGCTGTTATTTTCATGTACGAAAGACAGATTTCAGATTTTGGCGCGGGTGTCTTGACATGGAAACCGTTGTGAGAAGGCGCTTTACATGCGCACCTCCAGTGTAAACTGAGCCAAGCGCTCACACGGCACACGTGTGACTAATGTATTTCCCCTAGGGAGCGCGTAGTATGAAGGTTTATCAAAGACCGTACAGTAAATGTACAGCAATGTATCAATCTGTCATCATGTTCCTCCATTTATGAGTTGATCTTAGTCATTGACCGAAAATAATATGGCTCCGCATGATCCTGAACCGCTGAGATTATAGTTTCAGGTGATGTTAAGCATTAAACATATACAGATAAATTAAAAATGGTGCAATTATCCACTACCCTGTGATTGACAAGTCCAAAATAAAAAAACTCGAACTGTATTTAAGAAACTGGCTTGCACTTTTGGCCTTGCCTGTTTGGTCAGTGAAGCTATAAAATACTATTTATGCAGAACCAGCTTAAACAAAAGAAGCAAACTTTGCCATTCAAATCTCTCCTTCTTTTCTCTCTGCCACCCCACTCAAATTGAGTGCATTTACATAATCTGATTCACCACCCCTGCCACAAGACCCCAACAGCGACTGAAAATTCTGTTCAGATACCGCAGAGCCAACTTCGTGACAACGTGGGCAAACACCTAAATCGAGATTGTCGTTTGGCTTCCTTTTTCAACAACAAAGTGGAATAAATGAAGCCCGGTTCTACAAGGGAGCATCCCTCCCCTTCCCCAATATGAAAAAAGCCATTAGGTCACAGAATATGCATATATCTTCCGTGCTCTCTTGCCGCCTGCAATTTGGGTAAAAAAGGAAAGGTCATGGACGTTAGTCAGATTGTGCTCAACAAATTCTAAAAAGGCTCGGTGGTCACGGCGAATGGATTCGCTGCAACATAATTAGCCCCCAGAATTCCCTGTGCTCGCTCCCAGGCGTGTGCCAGTCAAAAACCGCCCTCCCCAAACCGCCTTTAACCTCTGTTACTGTTCTGCCAACATGCACCCCCCGCGCCCCCCCCCCCCCCCCCCCCCCCCCACCCCAATCCTCGTCCCACCTTCTCATTGTTCCAGCTGCGCTGTACCTAACGTTCGCCACAGATGTGGCGACCGACGCATAAATTAGTAATCAGCATTAGCATTACCCCGCGCATGGCACCCCGTGCCAACTGCTCTCCGCACGGCCATTAAAGGTCATGTTTTGATGACTGAATGCCACACAGGCACCTTGGATCCCTGGAGGAGCGCTCCCCAGGTGCACGTGAAAGGTTAAAAATTACCTTCCCGGCGACGCCGGCTCTGCCCAAGGAAATAATTAGAGGTTTTTAGGAGGGGCGGAATGCCTCCTGTCTGATGACAGAGCGGTACCTAATGGCCGTTTTCTGGGGAAGAGTCAAGCGGCCTGTCAGTGCTGACAGGACAAATGAGCATAATAGCAGCGTGTAAATGGGAAGTCTGTTCCTTTCAGGGGATAAAATGGCAGCGTAAGACTGCAATGGTGTAAGGCCTAACCTTTGCATAAATCTGTTAACACATGTATTAAGGCTCTTTTAAATTGAGCCTCCCTGGTTTTCCTCCCTCTGGAGGTGCTGCCTGCTCATGTTTATTCTAATAGAGTGCTTTCAATAAGCTTTAAATGAAATTAAAATGTACAATTAGGATTATTGTACTGATCCACTACAAAATGATGTGCTATTTAGTAACCATTTATTACCCATGTATATAAATGTGCAAAATGAGTTTTACTTCAATACCGAACGTAAAAACAGTTTTGCTGTAATTTATGGTGAGTGTACTTTTTGATTTATTTATTTTGTAACAAGCATCATGTTAGCTGCGGAGCATTCAATATCCCTCACTGCTTTCCCTTATACATCGTTTCAGCCTGGTAAAAAAAAAAAAAAGTATATCAACGGTTTTTACTTCATATCTCCAGGTGAACGGTTCCAAAGAAGGTGCAGCAGTCATATAGCTACATTTCATGGCTACCAAACATTTCTAACAAAACTAAGAAAGCAAGTACCATGATTCGAGATCATTTCAATTAGTCATTGGGCCTAATGCAAGAAATGTTCGTACGCACAAATTTGTTCTTATCCGGCAGGTAAGAACGGTTTACGCAATTTTATGGCACTCATAAAATATGGCAACTCTTATTTTGCATTTACTCATAGGTAACTCGTATGAGTTACGCACAATGACCTGTTATTCGCCAAAGCAAATAGGCCTAAATAATATTCCCAGCAACTACAAGTTTAAATTTATAAATTGCTCACCATAATCACAAAATAAATTGTCCAGTTATTTTGTGATTTTATTGTTATAATGATTTGATTGAAATAGCAAGTACCCTGCATTTCCCTTCCTCAATGGAAAACAACAGCCTACAACTACATGAACTTCCAAGTTAATAGCCTAGATGCAAAATACAACTCGTCCTCACACACTGCCTGGTCGAGAGGAGTACACAACTTGCCTGATATTTTCAACCCGAAATACATTTTGTTTCACTCCAGCCCGAAAATGACCAATTAGCCTAGAACATCTTATTTCTTTTCTTTTTCCCCCATGCGATTCACGGGCTGAGGTCAGGAAATCGCAAGACTCCTTGGTGCAGCAAGCTAGTGCAAGTGGGATGTGTGTTGAACTTTGTGTTCATGAAGACTTGTCATCTTTTTTTTCTCTTTCCTGGCCCTATATGGCATTTTGGGGGGGGGGGGGGGGGGGTTAATTATGCTAATAGGGAATTCACGTGAACGCACGGTTACAATTTACGCCATTACACCAATTTACACTGGCCTGTAAGAAGCGTTTCTGGAAGTTAAGAACGTTTGGTGAATCCGACGTGAAGCCCTCATACGAACATCTCTGAAAAATGAATGTAAGAGAAAGTTAAGAGAAACATAAGAGAAAGTTCTTGCATGAGGCCTATTTCATGTAATATTTATCCTGTTTTTTTTGTATTGTTTACAGTACAGTACAGTCTGAACTCACTCAAAGCAAGTGTTGGGATTTTTTGTTCACAAGAACGGTGTGGTGAGTTCAGTGATCACCACAGTTAACTTGCCAAACAGTGTTTGTGGTAAAAGAAAATGACACTTGCATTTCTTTGGAAGTCAGGAAGAGTACAAATGTTGACTAAATCCAGGGCTGACTGTCTGGATTTGGTCTGACTAACTTAGAAAAATACTTGGGGCTGCCTGAACGGACTGTTCCTTGGCCTTTAAGCAGCATGTAGATTACAGTAGAGTCTTGGAATATTTCTGCCACTACACCTGTTTCTGCTATGGTGGATTTATGAAGTTCCTCTCTGCTCCAACAGGTCAAAGGGATGGGAGCAGGAATGACGCCTGCTGGCTCGGACTGGACAGTGTTCCCTGAGACCAGACCTCCTCCCTCTGCGGCACACAAGTGTAGATAGACCCAAATCATTCACCGTGCTGCCATTTTCCACCAACCAAAGCCCACTGTTTGCCAGAGCCAAAATTGTGTCAGAGCAGGACAACCCACTCCACCCCATCTTGGCACCGGTGTCCCTCAGACACTGGCATGGGGTGGTGGGAGGGTCAACCTCGGCCCTCTGACACTACCTGGCAGCGAAGGTGTTAAGTGTTGAGTGAGGGGAAAAAAGGAGAGGCGAACAAAAGGTTTAAACATAGGCATGCTATTCATCCTCGACCCAGGAGTCCCTAAGATGTATTTAACTGGGTTTTCTGAAGATTCTGGCATGTCCCATTGATGGCATTTATATTCCTAGCACAACATCCCTGGCGCTAATAGCAGGGTTATTAACATAACAAACTTAAACCTTCTATATAAATAATACTGTTTCAGGATGCGCCGGATCAGCTGACACTATTTAGGCAGCAGCTCAACATCTGTTTATGAACACTTTGGCTAATGATATCATCCGATATCATTAAGCGTGGCACGACGCTACGTAGCAGCAGGTGCAGCTGTTTCAACTCCCCAACGCCGGCGAAAAGAAAGGAGACGCGCCCCCCTCCCCCCTCCTGATATCCGCCAAACCCGTCATTAGGACAATTTTCTTCAACAAAAAAAAAAATCCGCCCTGTGATTTCAGTCTGTATATCACCTGTAATTGTAGTTTTTAGCAAGTGGCTGATTCCATACATTTAGCCGGGCGCACTGCGGCTGGGCCTGAATGCTGAGAGCACATTTGTGCAGCCAGCTGCGTGGCTTTTTTTAGACGGCTGTTTTTTCTCTCTCTCTCTCTCTCTTTCTCTCTCTCGCTCTCTCTTTTTTACAGGCAGCTTGTTCCCGCGTGAGAGCAGCGTAGCTTTGTTTCCTCTTTCCTGCTTGCTCTGTTTAGATGCTCACAATTATGAAAATTATTGATTATTCGTTCCCCGAACAATGGCGAGGTCCTGTCACCGTGAGTGACCGGCTTTTTGACGAGCTCTTGGGTTACCTTGCGGGCGTGTCGTCTGTGACATCGTCGTCTCCCGGTAATTAGGAAGGTGGATCATTATGCTCCCATGTTGTACATTGAGAGCTCGCCTCTGCGTCCTCCAATCAGACGGCTCTGGCTTACAAATGGAGCTGCTAATCTATGTTCACAGTTCATCACGTCATGTGATCAGAGCTATTCTGTATCGCAGTGTGCAACATCTGGACAGAGCGCACTGTCAATTTCTCACTGAAAGCACTGTCAATTTCTCACTGAAAGTTTTTCAAACTCAAGTAGGAAGAAAAAAACTACATTCATTTTTAATTAGAAACTTGTGTACAAATATAGAATTATATTGTTCAAAAGTATAAGAAATTTGCTGACATTTAAATTTTTTCCTCGCTTTTTCTTTTTTTTTTTTTTGCAGATACAAACTATGCAAAACCAAAATCCTAGGCATGCTGACCCTTGGAATCCTGGGACTGTTACTTGCTACCAGTGCTGTCAGTCAGTGGAGAAATCTGAGACCCCTCCCCCCACAGCTGCTTTCTAATGTTGATTACAGGAGACCGACATCGCTTAGGCCTCTGCTACCGAGACCCACACGGCCAGGGAGAGAAACCCATCTGACCCGAGGTGTCGGCTGAGCAAAGTATTAGTTTAGGAAGAGGTCCTGTCTGCAGGGCAGCCCTGACTTATCCCCAAGATATCAAGACAAAATAAAACTCTCCCTAAAATCTCAAAACAAAATAACTCTCCCCAACCTCTCAAAACAAAATAACTCTCCCTAACATCTCAGAGCAAATCATCATTGTATAGTGGTAGGGAACAGGAACAGGAATGCCTCAGGATCTGGCAAGTGGCAAAAACAACGGACAAATAATAAAACACAAACACACACTGTATATCTATTTTTTTTCTTTGCTGTGATATCATACAGGGTTGGGGGTTGTTTGGTGAATAATGAAATTATATATTTTTTTACAGCTTTGCAATGGTACTATGGATTATTAACAGTCGGACAACAAGCAGAATCTGTCTCAATAATGTATCACATAGGCTGGATGAAACCACAATTGATTTCAAAGGACTTTAATTATTATTTCAAAAGAATAATGTGTCATTTGAATCTTGGATGATTTTTGGCATCAACCATTTTTCTTTTTCGTACAGCTGCTTGTAGTTCTGTAAACATTGCAACAGAGGGTCTAAACGGAGCTCTGCTTGTCTCCCTTCATAGCTTCTCTAATAGGCAGACCAAAGAGAAGGTGGCCTGAGGCGTATCCTGGAGATAATAGCGAAATTCCAATTTCCCATAATGGGACTCATATTCTCAGTTAGCCTACTCTGCTTATGAGTACAGAGCTACTGTAGTTGGGTGGCTTTGGAGATGGATTACACAGAAAGATAAATCTGCCCTGATGTTAGCATGCTAATGTACTGATCATTACCACGTTCATCTGATTCCTCTTCAAAAATGTATTAAGACCTTTAATATGAGTTTATTAGTATTATTATTATTATTATTATTTGATTCTCGGGTCAAAAAATGCACAAAGTAAAGGAGTTCGGTTAGGGTAAGACTGCACTCATGAACACCAGTTTAACATGCTGCATTCCAATTGTATCTTACTTTCTGAACCTTCTCTTTTTGTGCTGCCAATTAATTTTGTGTAAAGCAGCACAACAGTTGTGAAACTTTGCGTAAGAAGCTTTGCGTTATTACACAACATTTCAGATGTAGGAGAAGTGGCAGGTGTCTGTTTTTGCTGCACCAAACATGGGCACGTCGTTGTCCTTCTAATGTAAGCGGGAGAAGTGCTTGAGCATTTGAGTGAGAGAATGGGAGGATGGCGGGTACCAGTGAGAGAGCGGGTAGATGGCGGTATCAGTGAGAGGGAGGGAGGATGGCGGTATCAGTGAGAGAGAGGGAGGATGGTGGTTTTAGTGATAGAGCGGGAGGATGGCGGTATCAGTGAGAGAGAGAGGGAGGATGGCAGTACCAGTGAGAGAGCGGGAGGATAGCGGTTTCAGTGAGAGAGAGGGAGGATGGCGGTATCATTGAGAGAGTGGGAGGATGGCGGTATCAGTGAGAGAGAGAGGATGGCGGTTTTAGTGAGAGAAAGGGAGGATAGCGGTATCAGTGATAGAGCGGGAGGATGGCGGTTTCAGTGAGAGAAAGGGAGGATGGCGGTATCATTGATAGAGAGGGAGGATGGCGGTATCAGTGATAGAGAGGGAGGATGGCGGTATCAGTGAGAGAGAGGGAGGATGTCGGTATCATTGATAGAGCGGGAGGATGTCGGTATCATTGATAGAGAGGGAGGATGGCGGTATCAGTGATAGAGCGGGAGGATGGCGGTATCATTGAGAGAGCGGGAGGATGGCGGTATCAGTGATAGAGCGGGAGGATGGCGGTATCATTGAGAGAGTGGGAGGATGGCGGTATCAGTGAGAGAGAGAGGATGGCGGTTTTAGTGAGAGAAAGGGAGGATAGCGGTATCAGTGATAGAGCGGGAGGATGGCGGTTTCAGTGAGAGAAAGGGAGGATGGCGGTATCATTGATAGAGAGGGAGGATGGCGGTATCAGTGATAGAGCGGGAGGATGTCGGTATCAGTGATAGAGAGGGAGGATGTCGGTATCATTGATAGAGCGGGAGGATGTCGGTATCATTGATAGAGAGGGAGGATGGCGGTATCAGTGATAGAGCGGGAGGATGGCGGTATCAGTGAGAGAGAGGGAGGATGTCGGTATCAGTGATAGAGCAGGAGGATGGCGGTATCAATGATAGAGCGGGAGGATGGCGGTATCAGTGAGAGAGCAGGAGGATGGCGGTATCAGTGATAGACCAGGAGGATGGCGGTATCAGTGAGAGAGCAGGAGGATGGCAGTATCAGTGAAAGAGAGGGAGTATGTCGGTATCAGTGAGAGAAAGGGAGGATGGCGGTATCAGTGATAGAGAGGGAGGATGGCGGTATCAGTGAGAGAGAGGGAGGATGGCGGTATCAGTGAGAGAGAGGGAGGATGGCGGTATCAGTGAGAGAGCAGGAGGATGGCGGTATCAGTGAGAGAGAGGGAGGATGGCGGTATCAGTGAGAGAGAGGGAGGATGGCGGTATCAGTGAGAGAGAGGGAGGATGGCGGTATCAGTGAGAGGGAGGGAGGATGGCAGTATCAGTGAGAGAGAGGGAGGATGGCGGTATCAGTGAGAGAGAGGGAGGATGGCGGTATCAGTGAGAGAGAGGGAGGATGGCGGTATCAGTGAGAGAGCAGGAGGATGGCGGTATCAGTGAGAGAGCAGGAGGATGGCGGTATCAGTGAGAGAGAGGGAGGATGGCGGTATCAGTGAGAGAGCAGGAGGATGGCGGTATCAGTGATAGAGAGGGAGGATGGCGGTATCAGTGATAGAGAGGGAGGATGGCGGGTACCAGTGAGAGAGAGAGAGGATGGTGGTTTCAGTGAGAGAGCAGGAGGAGTTTTAGAGGAGTTGTGAGCGTGGAGACACAGCCGAGATCTGAAGCCTTCCACTGCCACCTGAGAAAAGAAAAGCCTGACGGCCCCCTCTGCTGCTTGAAACGCCAGCGACATATCAACCCTAACAAGTGTTTCTATCAAAAGGACTGCTGCTGCCTTTGTTATTTCTCTTTAGCAAGTAAATTACACTTTTAGGATTTATTAAGACAAGAAACAATTTTCGAGTAGCGGGTCAAAACTCTCCGTGGAAATCCGCTCATTACTTTCTAGCCCGAGGCCCTTTTTTTTCTGCGCTCAAACGTATCCATCTTCTTTCTTTTGTTTCTGTATCTGTATTTTGGGGATGGCGTTGCCATGCCTAATGCTATAATGTCACAGTGGTTTGTTCAAAGAGGAGCAGTGATTTGGGCTCTCAGCAGGTGCTAGCCAAACCCTGATCAATTATACAAGTAAGCCACTCATATTAAATATGGCTGCAGACAGTAGATAAAACAGTCTTCTTTTTTCTTTTTTACATCACACACTTCTGTTTAAGGAGACACAGCTGAGTTCTTACTGTGTTTTACTGAATTATACCCCACCCTGCCCCCAATTTTTTACACACAGAATTTATATGCATAAACATATGAGATTAATTTGCTCCCTATTCATTTCATATGCAGAAGCAAAGTTATCTTTTGATTCTGGGCAATCTCAGAGAGGTCATTCGTATTTCCTGCGTGATTAATATGCTCTCAGGATCCTTACAAGTTCAGGTCGTTTCAATGTCCCTGCCCCCTTCAAACTGAGAACATACAAAAGCTAGTTTGATTCATAAATTATAATAGTTCTCTAATGACACAGACCCAATTGACAAGCATTGGGGCTGAAAAAAAAAACACTGTGAACCTTTGCACATCTGACACATGTAACATGGATTTTGCTTCCTCCAGGTTTAAAACCCATTCAGCAATATTCTTTTTTGTTTAAATGAAGTGAGGGATTTAGTACGTAACCGTCTGCCAAATACAATGCGCTTTTACAGCACTTCCGAATCATGACTCCCTGACGATGTCCATGGGAAACATCACAATATCTGTCACCTGTGAGTGAAGTGAAGCCCACCCACCCCCTTTCACGAAGCTCGGTTTTTAAAATACAGTCCGTAACGGAATATTTGTGGTGAAGTCTAGATTGTGCTGGCGATAAGGTCAGATCCGCATGAGGTGAGCTGCATTTTAAATGGGGCCTTTAAGTCTAACCTCAGCGAGGGGGGAGACGTGGCGGGACGCGGGGGGGTGGGGGGGCTCTGATGGTTTCTGCGGGCCGCTGCTCAGCCGAACGCGGTGGCACGGAAAGCCCTGCTCTCTCTCCGGGCCGCGGCTCAACTCCTCGCGACGCCAAACAGGCCCCTTAACTGGCTCCCCTAGTTCCAAGGGCTGACAAATGGACGACTGTGTAAGATGCTCCATGCTTGGGTAAAGAGCCGGGCTGTTACACGGCTGCTACATGCTTTGGTAAAGAGCCGGGCTTTTACACGGCTGCTACATGCTTTGGTAAAGAGCCGGGCTGTTACACGGCTGCTACATGCTTTGGTAAAGAGCTGGGCTGTTACACAGCTGCTCCATGCTTGGGTAAAGAGCCGGGCTGTTACACAGCTGCTCCATGCTTGGATAAAAAGCCGGGCTGTTACACGGCTGCTACATGCTTGGGTAAAGAGCCGGGCTGTTACACAGCTGCTCCATGCTTGGGTAAAGAGCCGGGCTGTTACACAGCTGCTCCATGCTTGGGTAAAGAGCCGGGCTGTTACACAGCTGCTCCATGCTTGGGTAAAGAGCCGGGCTGTTACACAGCTGCTCCATGCTTGGGTAAAGAGCCGGGCTGTTACACGGCTGCTCCATGCTTGGGTAAAGAGCCGGGCTGTTACACGGCTGCTACATGCTTGGGTAAAGAGCCGGGCTGTTACACGGCTGCTACATGCTTGGGTAAAGAGCCGGGCTGTTACACAGCTGCTCCATGCTTGGGTAAAGAGCAGTGTGGGGGCTGGGGGGTGGGAGGGGCTGAATGGACGCATTAGCCCCCTCTCAGGCTACAAAGCTCTCACAGCAGCCACAGTCCTGCTTCCTTTAACAGTGCTTCGCTTTTCATCCCTGCTTCCTGGAAATTAACAGAAAAATTACGTGCAAAACAAATACTATGACCAATTGTTGCACCCTTAAAATAACAATGAACCAACTGCACCATGACTTAAGACCTGGGGCCACATGCATAAAACTCTTGAGTAAAAGAATGCGTAAAAAAATGCTCAGGGAGAAAGTGGGAAATCTACTTACGCAAAATCTTGCATTTTCTCCCTCCATCTTTCGGTCACGGTGTCGCCATTTCACACTGACTCCAAACATTGCGTATGCATGGTGTCCAGCGTGTGCCGAGGCATGCAGATTCACACAGCATGTGTTATTTTATACATCTGAATTTCTGTGTGGAAACTCCCTTACGCAGCTTTCTGAGGGCATTTTTCTGCTCAGCACGGTTTATACATGTGGCCCCAGGTTTGTGTTGGTTTTAGCACAAACGCTTTCTGCTACATCAAAATAGCAATATGCCAACAATGTGCCTGACCACACCTCATCTTAAGACCAACCCGTGCAGATGGGAGCAAGTTTATTTGCTATTTATACAATGTGGGCGCTGGATGGCAAAATTACAACTGCATCGGTCTGAAACTAACAAAGACACTTGTGTTTGGTTTCCGCCGCTTAGCACCGAGTGTAATGCTGCATTTGTTTATTCAATTCCAACTAGGAAACCCGATATCCTACTAGGGAAAATACAATAAAACGCCCTTCCTACTAGGAGTTCCATGTCGGAAACCAGGGATCAGGAAATCAACTCCCACTTGGAAGAACTTGACGTCACATCATCATGGCAGCTCACACCGCGACCCACATTATGAAAGATAAACAAACTTGACTTTCAGACGATTTTAGCTTTTAAAACACTTCAACTTTCGTTTTTCAGCTTGAAATGCTTTTATATCAGCCAACATACCGATTCAGAATGATAAACATTAAAGTTAAAACGTTATTGTTGTAGTTGTTCGCTGTTTTAGTTACATTTGATATTTCTGCTTTCCTCAAGGTCTTCGATATGGGTCAGATATCTCACTGTATTGTTGCGGTGCTCATGTCTCATCCTGCGGCGTCGTCCATGACGCCAAGCTCAAATGCATGATGACTACGACACGTTTACCACCGCCGATGTCCGACCTCATGCCATAAACAAATTCAGGGTAAGATAGAGTCATGTTTTACAGCCGTTCAAAATAACGTTTAGAAGGAATATAGGCAAATACTTAAACCATTACTTCAAACTGCATAATGCACCACACCAACAAACCACTGCTGCCTGAAAAGATAGGCTTTCGCCGCGCCTGACGAACATCCTCTCTTCTCCAGCGTCCGGGGGACAGGCAGGCCACGCTGAAATAAACTGCGCTCGAACCGCCAGGCCCATGTGTCAGGTATTTACTGAGAGATAATACGCGTTAAGTTGGGTTATCCTCTGGTTCCCCGTGTCTGCGCAGGTCTCAAAATGCACCCCTCTAATCCCTTATCGGGGCTGCAGCCGGGGAGCAGAGCCACAGACTCGCATGTGAACACCAGCAACATTTAAATGGGTTTATTTCCACTTCATATTGTTAGGAAATTAACATTAACATTAGTACGTACGTAAAGGAAAATTCAAACAAATTGGTAACATAGTGTATCAGTGGAATGTATGCTTCCCTTGGAGTTCAGACTCCAGCTTTTTACTTTCATTTATTTATTTATTTTAATTTGTCTGACAGGTCATTCATGTTCTGAGACTACAGGGTCCTATCTTGTTCTCTGCTCATTGGGGATCGAGGATTGGAGTTATTTTGAGTGAGTCCTACATGCCAACAATTTCTAATTGCGTTCCTTTCCCACAGATCCTGTGTCTTTCTAAACCAAATTCCTGGTGTGCTAATTAGGCTCGGAATATTACTGCAGACACTCCTGTCAGGTGCTGCTGGCCAGTCGGGCCACGCTGAGTGAGTCCACACTTGCCGAATTAAAAGGAAAAAGACTGAAGAATAACAAGAGATGCGATGTGTTCATTTCCTCTTCCATCTGTCGGCACGTAACCCATGCCAACGTTTCCATGTACAGGGAAAGGGGAGAGGATAAAGAGGAAGAGAAGACATTAGAATGATAACATGTTTTTCTTTTCACATTCACAAACAGTCCTATCCAATCATCCCTGCTACAATTTGGTTGTGAAGTTAAAATGAATGAAAGGAAGTGACTGGCACCACACTCAATTGATGAAATTAATTTGAATTGCAACACCCAAGTATTTTAATATTTTTTGCATATGCACACATTCTGTCTAGTACATCATATGCATTTCATCTGATATCAAATAAAATAATTTTCATTTATTTGTTTATTTTGGCACAGGCACAAACACACACGTGCATGCACACACATAAACACACACGCACACACACTATGTGCATGCATATGTTTGTGCCTGTGTGCATCAGAAATGTAACATTTAATATGAATTTTACCATTTTTATAATGAAAGTACAGTATACAGTATAGTTTTATCACTTAGTCTTTAGAAACTTAATTACACAGCAGCTTTTGAGTTAATAATATGATTAAAGATGTTTTTGTCTTTCATTTTCGCTCTAGAGGAACATAATGTTTTCATCCATATCATAACAAACTAGGTCCAAATGCTTATTGTTAATTAAATATTGATTGAACATGCATAGTATCTTCATGTCTAAAAATGTATATAGACGGATTGATGGAGGATAATACATACAGGCTACATGATTATTTTGATGTCTTTTTCTCCACAGACAATCATCCTCTTAAAATTGACAGCTTTTTTGCAGACGGCTTGTTTCTCGGCCTATCAGGGTTCACGTTATTGGGGAGTGAATGCACTGATGGACTCAAAGACAAAGTGCCCTGGTTTGGTAGGAAACTCCACAGGTTTTAAGTGGCTGTGTTTCCCGAAGCTGAGATTCACTGTGTCAACACCGTGGGTTAACAGTCGCTGAATGATAGCTGAACCCAACAGGAACCTTTCATTGTCTTCTAAATGGAAAAGATAGAGAGAGGAATGAATCTTTCACATACTTAGAGAGACGGTCTAAATTCTTTCTCATGGTGGTGGGAGGGGGGGGGGGGGGGGGTGGTATTGTGAACTCTCCAAACCAGGACATACATTCCACAAAAAGTTGCACCTCCAGCAATCACACTTTGCAATGTTTCTTTCCCAACAGTAAACACGGGAAGTGAGGCATAAGAACATTCTGTATACAACGTTTTGAAAGTGGGGTACACAGTGCAGTCAGTAGGCTACGTCGCCTCAGACGAACCCTCCAGCCACAGGGATGGGAGCTCTCTGCGCAGCGGAATGCAGATTTTAATTGTTAGTTTTATTTCCCTTCCTTGAATGGTGCACCTGCGCTAACTAAGCGAACTCCAGAGAAGTGTTTCGCAATTAGAGTCTTTGCAGCCGGAGGCCTGTTTACATGCGCAGAAGTGAACCCATTGGGCGAATCACATAAATACCTTTCAGTGTGCAAGGTAGCAAGAGGGCTGATGGTTAAAAGTCTCACAGGGAGTAATTTCTGCTTTACTTGTCTTCAAATCTGACCCTTTCCTGACGGGGCTTCAGCGCTCCTGTCCAAGCTCTTATGGCATCTTTCCCACAGTTCAGTCAAAACCTATTACCCATGTTTACGAATAAGGAAAGCACCTAATATAGACTAACCGCAATGCTACCAAAACATTGCTGCTCTTTGAAATTTCATGGAAAGCGCAATTATAATTGTAATAATAAATGGGGGTTAAAGAGGCTGTGTCACATTGTTACTCAGTTTGTGAATTTGTGCAAGCATTGGAGATCTTACTCCAATGGTAGACTAGCATGCATGCAATGGCACGCTCCAAAGCTCAATAAGGTCTTTTCCTTTTCCCACAACCAATTATTTAATTTGGGTCAAACATATCACCTGTGGCAGAAAATTGCTCAACAACTTTCGGCAAGACGAAAAAAAAAAAAGGTTGTAGCTCTAACTGTAATTTTAAATCCTACGTAATGGGACTCATCAACACATGGCACAGTCGTACGTATTTGAACTTAAATACAGGTTTTCAGGGGCTTGAACTGTTTTCACCACCGAACCCAGCTGAAAAGTGGGTGCAGTCAGAAGCCCCAGCGGTCATGGATTGGGTGAGCGTACTTTGCATTCCGGTGACCTGCTCATCAGGGGGTTTGGCGGCGGTGTCGAACCTCCGAGTCACATGACACCATGATATTCCTTCGGTCCGCTACGCCGCCTCGTTCTGCGGTTCTAGAACATGATGTTTTTTTTTTTTTTTACAGTTCCTCTCAGTGTTTTAGCACTGGTTACGCATGAGGTCAGGCAGTGTGCGCACGGTGGAAAAATCCTGCATTAAAGCCAGGGGAAGAGGAGTCACCGGGATGTTACAGCGGCGGAAAGTGTCACTCACAGAATTATATGTTTTTTTTTTTTTGTAAGTGCCCTGGCAATACGGCGGCCTAAATGAGGAGGATTAAGTTAACCCAGCGCTTAGAGGAAGAGCAGAGCGGGATTAAGGTGGCGAGCTTGGACATAGCTGTCATTCAGGCAGGGAGCACTGCCTGTTCAAAGAGGAGAGGAAAAAAGAAGCTCGTCTAGCCCACACTGTGGGCCTCGAAGCTGAGCCGCCTGGACGGACACATGGACAAGAGCGCCGCTGTCAACAGAGTGCAGGGAACACGCCCCCCCCCATACCCGCCCCCCCTCCCCCTCAGCCTCCCACACACACACACACACACACACATCCCGATCCCATGCCTGGAAGACCCAAACAGGTGTCTGGGCTCCCTGTGGGTACATTTAAAGAGTAAAGTCCAAAATCAGCTACACCCACACAGGTAACCCAGGTACACCCACACAGGTAAACCAGCTACATCCACAGAGGTAATCCAGGTACACCCACACAGGTAATACAATACACCCACACAGGTAACCCAGATACACCCACACAGGTAACCCAGCTATACCCACACAGGTAATCCAGATACACCCAGAGGTAATCCAGGTACACCCACACAGGTAACCCAGATACACCCACACAGGTAACCCAGATACACCCACAAAGGTAATCCAGATACACCCACACAGGCAATCCAGATACACCCACAAAGGTAATCCAGATACACCCACACAGGTAATCCAAATACACCCACACACAGTCTTCTCCACTCACAGGGGAAAACGTAGTCAGTGTGTGGTGGCTCTTGTTCCATTGGGATTTGCCCCGTAAATCATCTGTTGCGATGTTTGCTGTCGACTCTGTATATGCAGTGACTGTCAGCCTCGGCCTGCCCATGATTCATGGGGTCTGTTCATGGCTCTAAATATTTATTATATCACAGAAATGAACAGACTAAATGCTTTGTCTGATTGACTAACTAAACGGATGGAAAGCTTACAGTCTGTAATACGTCTGATACACCAATTAAATCCAGTGCTCTTTTTCACTGGATAAATATACATTTGAGACAACACCTACGACTGAAACATTCTCACTTCTTCCTGTGTGAAAATGTTGCTTGGTTTAAAAGAATGGGGTAATTGGAGAGGTTTGTTGAAATAAGGACAGCCTTTTCTTCCAGACACTCAGAAGCTTAGCCTGCCCCAAATGGGTCCTGATTGCATCGCACAGCGGCAGAAGCAGCCGTCGTTATTTTGGCGTAATACGTATGATTGCGATATGTCAAACGTCACAATAAACTCTTCGGTCACCGGACAGATGTTTATTGTGGGATCCATTGTGCTAAGGCTAAAGCTGGACTCAGCTCTTGTCATTTCCATTTCCCAAAGACAGCCATCAGAGCACTGGGGAGGCACTGGTGATGGATGCCTTTTCTCTTCTAGAGTCAAGTCAAATCTTCTCTTCAGAGGACAAGAGTAATTGGTGGGACAGGTGACACATATACGGAAACTAGGATACGAGGGGAGCCCTGTGTAGTATAAACACTCGGATTGTTTTTTTTTGTTGTTTTTTTGGCCAATTGTATAAGATACCCACATCCCAGTAATCTTTGGGAGTATATTATCTGGATTAGAATTGTTGGCACATAAACAAAAAATGCTATTTAGATTTGCAAGCCTGTGAGTGTATGCCTGACGTACGTGCGCACTGTCAGTATGCTCCTGGGCTAGTCCGGGAATTGCATACGATACGTTGAAACCTGATACTGTACATTTTTATAGGATGACAAACATTCTCTCGTGGTAGTAAATAACGCTTAGAGCATTCTTTTCAAACGACAAGTTATCTAAAAAATATCTTTTTAAAAAAAAAGCTATTTGCAAAATAGTTGGAATTGCTCTTATTTCCCGCCATTTCCAAAATAACAAGCCGAGATTGCGAATGGGTGCACTTGTGATACACATTCCATGGAGAGCTATTTCCCCTCACATATAGTACAATTTCAAAGGAAATAGTTACATGTTCCTGACTCCCAATACGTTTATTAGTCTTGAGTGTCAGAAATGGGAACTGAGGTATTGAATCCCAGATCTTCACCGCTTCTTTAAACTCTGTGTTTTCTGAACATTACTGTATGTGGAGTGTGTGTGATATTTTATTATTTTATTCTGGCTAATAGAACAGGCCCATAGGCCAAGAGCAGAAGGCAGCTGCGGGGGTACCCGAGGGACCCAGTATCCAATTGTGTTTGTCAAGGCTTCGATTCATCATGTCATAGGGGTCTAATGTACCCCACGCTCTTTCTTTTGCATGCTCTAAGTATTTTCAGCGAAACTAAGGCTGTCACTGAGAAAACACACTTAAAAACTGTTTTACAAACACTGCTCACTTCTCTGAATTCTCCAGAGCCAGGAATTCCCCCCTCTTGGTCTTTATCTGGTGGTAAATGCTGACAGACCAGTGAACCTTGTTGTCAGCCATGACAGGCTTATAGCTATTTTGTAAAATGTGTAGCAAAACAAAGGCCTCTAGAGCAGTGGTTAGCTATCTGAAGAGCGTGGCTTTGAACTTGGGCAGAGAGAGAAAAAGCGGGGAGAGGGGAAAAAGAACAGGAGTCCTCACAAACCTCTGGCAAAAACTATAATGGTTTGCATCGTAGGAAAAACACAGCCCTCACTGAGTGCAACAAGGGCATTTAGTGCGTGGCCTCTTGTACCCTTCCTGACAAAAATAAATAAATTAAAGAAAATTATATATACTGTATATACTCAGTTAACCCCTTTGTGCAGACCCCCTAGTAGCCATGGCGCTAGCGCCATGAGATTGCTCATGAAATTGAGTGGATACAACAAACTCCATGTTTTAGCTTTATTAGTACACGATTTGTGAAAACTCTGTCGAATATGGAGTTTCTAAGTACCACTATTGTCGCGTAGCTAGTCCATTTAACAAGCACCCCCCACCCCCCACCCCCACCCAGTCTCACCTGCAGCTGTATCTACCTATGCGTGACACAGTGAACAATAGCGTCTATCTGTGAGTTCGTAAAAATATTTTTTGACCACCAAAAATTTTTATTCCATCATAGCAACAAGATAAAGCCAACAATAGTCAGAATGTGCGCCAATACAGCTGTGAAAAGGCATGTTCAACAGCAAAATAAGCAATTCTTGTGTAATTATACCACGTCATTCTACTGTCAATATATACTACTAAATATGACATAAATATACAAACCCCAATTCCAGAAAAGTTGGGACAGTATCTAAAATGCACATAAAAGGAAAATGAGTCAGGAGAAACACCCCTTAAAGTAATCCATCCATATCTACTGCATATCTGGCAGCAGAGTGATGGTTTGAGGTTCGTTAGATACCTCAGACCCTTGATGACTTACAGCCATTTACCCAACCATGGGTTGCATACTGTTCCCGTGTAATTTACAGCTTAATCTAGTTCCACCCCCAAATTCCCATAGAGATCCATTCATATGCAGAGAGGTTATAGTATCGCTTGTAGTCTTTTGATATCCTTTTATATCCAGTCATGATAGCAATACCTGTTTACCTGTGGAATGTTCGAAACAGGTGTTTTTTTTTAATTCCCAGTCTTTTTTTTTTTGCCCCTGTCCCAACTTTTTTGCAACGTGTTGCAGGCATCAAATTCGGAATTAGCGTGTATTTACTAAAATCAATAAAGTTGATAAGGTAAAACATTAAATATATTAAATATAAACATTAAATACAAAAAATTTAATATATGCGAAAGAGAATTTACAAAACACTGCTTTCTGCTTTTATGTGCATTTTACATACTGTCCCAACTTTTTTGGAATTGGGGTTTGTACAATCCTACCATTGGGTTTACACATAGTGATGTCCCTTTCAAGATTCAGTGGTCCGTTTTAGAAATACACACCCCTTTATAACGCTAGTACACCCCCACGCGTAAAGGCCCCAGTATACTTTCAAGGGTAACAACACTCTAGATCATGCTGTTTAACAGTAAACGTGTTTGTATGCCTACCTTATAATGAAACTTATTAATTAATTCCGTTATTTAAACAATTCTGAAGTAATATCGTATATCAGAAGAAACTGGTAGAAAAGCATCTTGCGCTGTCCTCTAACAGCTGAAATTTTCTTTCTGCTCCCCACCCCGCCCTAATCGTGATGTCAGAGTACCTCTTTGGAGGTACCTCTACGTCATATGGATAATTGTTGCCACCCACAATGGAAATAGCCGGTACCTGATTGGTTCGATACACGTTTTTAAACCGGAACAACGTGGCGGCCTGTTCATAAACTCGCTTATTCCCCCTAAATAGTCCACTAAAATATGTTTCAGAAAATATTTGAGGTGAGAAATAGGCCATGCAGTTTCTGAATCTTGATTCATATTTGATCTGCAACGTCTAGTTTGACAGTTTGATCAGAGTTATTGTCATGGTTTCTGGTAGCCTCCGGTTATTTCTACGGTCGTCCTTTCTTTTAGCGATGTCAGATTTTCTATCTTCCGTTCCGGTGCTTTGCTATCGCTCGGCGGTGATTCCTCGCACCGGTTTTGAGTTTCCTGTCGGCTATATAAGCTTAGGGTTTCCACTTTCCTGTGCTTCGATATTGTCTTTGCTATGTTGACAACGAAGTCGGTAAGGTATAGGATTTCGGTCACTGCATTTCTGGTTCGTACGAATAAGAAATGCAGCAAGTCCGGTTTAGAGTTAGGAGAAAGATTTATTTTAGTCTTTTTCTTTCCTTTCTCTCTTTATCCTTTAAACTCCTCTACCGGTTACCTTTTTGTTCCGCACTTTCGCACCTAGAGCATAAGGTAACAGGTTCTATTTCTATTTTTGTTTTTCTAGCCCTTTTACACAGGCTTTCTTTTGTTTTTCTCTGTTTCTCTGACCTCCTGTTATATGCTCTTTGTGTGAGAGCGTTAGGTTCTTTTGTTGTTTGATTACTCGCTATTATCGAGTGGGGTTGCTTTCGGGGTTGCTTTTGATTAGGCTTATGCCGGGAGGTTTTTATTCCCATTTTTCGTTTGTTCTCTTCCTGCCACGGAGCTATCCACTTTTGTGGTGTATATTTTACTATATACACTTTTAGAATTCCTTGGCTGTCGTGCCTGTTTCTCCGAACCTTACACTTCCCCTTACAGTTATACAAAATCATTTGTACATTTTACGTTCATTTATGCACCTCCGCCACCCCCACCCGTCTCCCTCACCCCACAAAGTATTTTTCAAAATTGTGTAGTAGCCGGAGGCATGCTGGGACAGTGAGTGCAGTTACTCTTTAAACAAAATCTAATTTGGCGGATTTGCAAAGGCTGTCAAACTGCTGTGGAACACAGTGCTGGGATCTGACATTTAATGACGATCCACACCAGATGGATTAGAAACTCGTTATAAGTTTCAATATCACTCATTGTTAACGATTCACACTTAATGTATTTATAAAAGTGCATTAATTATAAAAGTGCACTTTTATAATTACAACATAGGCATTTGCAGTATTGCTATGTTGAAAAAGTAATGGCAGGATGGAAACGTAGCATAAACAAATTTAAAATCACAACACTGATACAGGGCAATTGGCACTGTAGTGTTAAGAAAATGGAAGAAATCAGTGAGTAAAATCAATTAATCAATTTTAAAAAGGAGTTTCTGTATAGGTGGAATTTCAGTGTCTCTGTCATCCCTACTCTGTAGTCATACAAGTGGAAAGCTATAAGTTATCCTTGAACAGCTTCAGCAAGTCTAGCCTTGTTGATCAATTGCAGCCGAGGGTGTATTGCCGGACGGTGAACGAAGCTGTGCGAAAATTTCGACTACTTTGCCTAGCTAGCCTGCACACATTGCAACGATCGAAGCCCAATGCGACACTTAATTTTGGTCGCAAACTAGCAAAACTGGTTTGACGGCCTGTGCGAATCCGCCAATTTTGATTGACTCCAGCCAATTGGATATGCGTCTTTGTGCATTATTCTTGGATACAAGCAGTTTCCGAATGGCGGACATGCCATAAATACTTGCATTGTGAAGCACATGATGTTTTTGTTGAGACTGGATGACTGAAGTGTCAATCTAGTTCTCTGGTCATTTTTAAGGCTGTATGGGTGTTTAGCAACTATCCTCTTAAGTCTCCATCTGCCCCTGATGGTAAGCTTTAACTTGCAACCAGTGATCCTCTTAGCCAAGCAGTTTGTTCATTTTTGTCATATTTTGTCATCATTTTGAACACTGTTTCTCTTGCAACATTAAATCATTTCGCAGGTTTTTTGACTGACACCAGCGGGAAATTAAATTAGGTCTACATAGGGATACGTATCATATCCATGTCAAAGTGGGATTTTTAACTACATGCAACGGAATATACTTAAATTTAAATTTTTGGCAACTTTCACAGTTGTTTTCACTTCCAAATACGAGGTTTAGATAAACTGGACTTTTTTTAGGTAAATTGAACCTGTATCTAAATATGTCCCATTGGATTCCATTGTAAAGCAGAGTAGAGTGGTTCTTTGGGTGACTAATGCTAAAAAAAGAAAGGTAAGGTAAGTATGAATGGACATACAAATATAGTCTGGGGATCAGCGTAGCAATCTGAGTCATGAAACAACATGAAGCGATTACATGTGAAATGATAAGAATATACACCGGTCAGCCACAACATTAAAACCACTGACAGGTGAAGTGAATAACATTGATTATCTTGTTGTTATTTTGGTGCTGTACCCTAGCACTTTGAGTTTGAAAGGATACAATGACAATGAGGTTAAAGTGCAGATTGTCAGCTTTAATTTGAGGGTATTTTCATCCATATTGGATGAATCGTTTAGAAATTATAGACCCTTTTGTACATAGTCCCCCCCATTTTTGGGCATAAACAAATATTGGACAGTTTAACATAATGTAGAATAAAGTAATAATTTGTAATATGTGGCCGCATATCCTTTGTATGCCATGACTTCCTGATGTCTGTGACCCAACAACATCAAAAGACTCTTGATATCTTATTTTCTGGTATTCTTACAAGCGATACTATAACATCTCTGCATTTTAATGGATCTCTATGGGAATTGGGGGATGGGACTAGATTTAGCTGTAAATTATGCAAGAACAGAATGGAACACATGATTGGTAAAATGGCTGTAAGTCATCAAGGGTCTGAGGTATCAAACGAGCCTCAAACCATCACTCTGCTGCCAGATATGCAGTAGATAAGGATGGATCACTTTAAGAGTTGTTTCTCCTGACAAATTTTCCTATTGAACCCTATGAAAAAATAAGTCAGGAGAAGAAGCCCTTCAAGTTACCCATCCATATCGACTGTATTTCTGGCAGCAGAGTGATGGTTTAAGGCTTGTTTGTATCCTTTCAAACTCAAAGAGCTACAGTACAGAACCAAAATAACAACGAGATAATCAATGTTATTCACTTCATCTGTCAGTGGTTTTAATGTTGTGGCTGATCTGTGTATATATTCTGTTATAGTATTTTTGCTTGCTGCACAAATGTCTAAAAGCAATTGTGCAAATGCTTTGTTCATGATTAGTTAAGAAGAATAGTGGAGTCAATAAAGATCCATTCATATTCTGTTAGCTCTATGGACATCACATGTGCACATCTCTACATGAAAATAAAAATAATAATGATTTTGCTTGTATGTCCCTTAAATGGCTACAATGAGCACTTATTATTAATTCAAGTAGATACAAACCAATAGGGAGAGTTTTTTTTGTTTTTTTTCCTGTGAGAAACTGTAAATATATAGGTTAAGCCCAGATAAAAGGGGAAGTGTTTATTTTGATGTACTCAGGAAATATGCCACATTTTCACAAAATAACTATTTGCCACATGATTGTATGTTGACTTTTTCCAAAGGTCATTAAAAAGCACTACATTTTCATTGTATCGCTCATAGTTGTAGCCAGGTGAATGGTAAAGTAATGGAGTTTTTAAGAGGGAAAATGTTATCCTCAGAGGTGTGCGTTTAGCATGCATTCCTGTCTGTTCCTTGTGACTTCCTGTGGGAACATGGCGTAAGGCCTGTCGTTTCCCACGCAGGTCCTTCTCCTGCAGGTTTCTAACACAAGGCGACCGATACAAAGGTATGGGAACAACGAAGACAGACAATGGAGCGAGAGCAAGGCTTCCTGGGTCACGACCCGCTTCACTGCCGCGGTTTGACGATGACAACATTATCCTGTGAGGATGCTGCCCTGCTGGACTAAAGGAACAATAGATACGGCGGCATTGTGTGGAAAAATTTAGAAACTCTGCATTAACCCTATTTCAGCCTCCACTGAAGCCCATAGATAGCAACCCTTATGTCCATTTTATAGGTTAATACTATATTATTGCCCGTTTGTGAGAATGAATATGATGCTTTAGCATGTTTGGCCATTTTAACTTAAATTCCACTCCACTTCCCCACACGGTTTGTTCACAAAGACCAAAATTGAAAACTGAAATGATCAATAACAAATAAATGTAATTGTATAAACATATATATCTAATTGATATATAATAACTCAGTTTTCATATATTCGGTTGTAATTTATGTCTGTGATGTGAGTTTTACCAGGATTAATCCATTCTAGTTATTTTTACTGATCCCAAAACAGTCAGTGTATAACTGAGGACACTTCAGTAATGTTTTTTAAACATTTCCATCACTTTAACCCTAAAGTAGCCTATAGAAGGAGGGTCAAAGCACAACATTTTTAACTGTACTGCAGGATTAGACATTTCTATCTTTATCAGTCATCTTGGAAATAATTTTTTATTTAGGAAGCAAATTTATTTATTTAGCAATAGTATTTTACAAAATTGTACAATATTATTTTACAATGCATTATTATTGTTATTATTACTTGGGAAACATGCAAAACAAAATAAAATTGACCACAGAAGAAGAAGAAATGCAGGAAGCTGCAGAGAAGGGGAATGGCATTTATGAAGTGATAACGCACTCTCCTTACTGCGCAGTCCTTTTCCTGTGCAGCACAAAAACCTCATGAAGGTTCACATCAGACCGCCTTATTGCTCATGATACTCATTTGGTTCTCATGAATTGAAGATGGAAAAAAAGTATATATTTTTTTTCTTTTTGTTCTTACTCCCTCTGCAGATAGCATTTGCATAAGAGTAAAAAGCCATACTCTTCACATCCTACAGTAAACCTATCTATCCTGCATTTCCATCTCGCCAGTTGATTTGTTTTCTCCTGATCTTGGGAATTCACTTCTGTTTAATTGTTTGACAGTTTTCTTGCTTTTATCCATGTAGAAGGTGCACACTTCTGAAACAGTAATAACATTCCCCCAGAGAAACTCCCAGGAGCTCAATCCCATTACTGAGTATATGTGGAAAAATAAACAATAAAAAAAAAATACTGTGTACTTATTTGAGACCCCATTGAGAATATATTGACCGCATTTACAGACAAGCATGCAGAGTATTGTATTATCACAAGCTGCTATTGAGAAAAGTAACACCAGGGGGTGCTACTGTAGCTTGCTCTCACATAAATCATGACAGCAACCTCATGCCAGGACTGAGAGAGTTTTCTCACTTCGTTAATGAGCTCCGTAATACATACAGAGCAGATTCACTATTTCCTGACATTGTTCTGTGATATCTACAAAAACAATTTCACAAAACAATGTTATGCTGTGTTCTAAGATAGGAAGAATGAAGAATATGAAAATATTTCTACAGTAAAAATGTAGCTTTGATTTCTATTGTATAAACAAGGCATACTCAGAAGGAACTCATGGTCACCATAATCATAATTCAAAGAATTATATTATTTCATTAAAACCTTCATTTTTCAAAGCATTTTTTGGTGTGGGTTATGCAGTTACAACGAGCTGCGTTATCTTTACGGTTTTCAGTTTGTGCCTTTTCATTGTTAATTCTAAAATAGGTTGGAAATATAAATCATCACTAAATACCCAACTCTTCTTCTCATTTTATTGACTTAAAAAATGAAATAGTATTTCATAAATAAGTTGGTTCAATCAAACAGCCTATAGATTTATTCAAACTAGCATACTTAATGTATATAGAAATAATGATATAAGGATCATATGAGGGGGTCTATGATATTGAATGAGAACCCTGGTTTTCTCATTAAAGTCCAAGAGTGGAGGGGGTGTGAAAAGGGCTGCGTTTGTAGGAAGATCCAAATTGTAACCAAGTCGGACAGTGTTCAAACCTGGCAGTTACAAGTGAAGAAGGAGAGAGAAAGTAAATCACATCACAGCTAATAAGATGATTAAAAATGACAAACCAAGTGTCTGGTGCCGCACTGCCCAGTTAATGAGATGCCAAGTGAATGGAGGGAACTATAAAATCCTGGGAGAGTTCATTACATGTCAGTCAAAGACGGCTCTCTGTTTTTCCATCTCAGGTCACGTCACTTTGACCAGAGAGGCTTGTGCCCTCTAAAAGGGAAAAGAAGTGTTTCCTCCCGTCTCTCTCTGCCTTTCACACGGTTTCTTTCCTCAGCCTGACTAAATCTGCGCGCACTGTGACGCTGTGACGTGCAGCAACATTTACAAAGTAAAATTATGAATCCATCATAACAATATATAAATTGTATTTTAAATCACATGGTGTGTCATATTTTCCCACAATCAACTCTGTATCATACCCTCGTTAAAATTGTCTCAATTAATCAGACACCGGCTTACGTGCATATCCTCCTTTTCTGACAAGTATAGTCCTCAGAAATATGAAAACACCCGCTAAATGAAATGCATATATATTATTCAGATTATGTAAATATGCATTAAACATTCACATTTGCATAATTTGCATTTGAGTTCGGAATAATAAGGTTAAGATCATAAACAATGGGTACAACATATGCACACGCTTAATTAACATCTTGTTGAGTTTTCATTGACGTATAGTACTATTTAAAGGCTGTTACCCTATACTTTTCTTAGAGAGCTCCCACTTTCATTTCTTTGTTCTTCCAACTTGAGTTACTGAACAAAACATAAACAAATGCTTTTCTCAGACTACAATTTATACACCACTTCTACTAGACACATATGCGATATGCTCCTATGTTGTCCTTAGAACTGTACTGAATATTATTTATTTAAACTGAGGAGATTTTGACATCTCTATCAACTTGTTAATAGTAAATGGGTTTTATTTTAATAGCACAAAAACATTTTTATTTCTTTGTATAATATAATAAACAAAAAGTATTGGATATACTGTACTAGCATTGCATTTGATGGTGTTGCTTCAAAGCATTTAAAATCCGCAAATCCAATCGAAACATGTGAGTCTAATTGCAGAAACCTCTGTCACAAGAAGTTGAAATTTTGTGAATTTCTGTAATGCAATAGTTTCTTAAAACAGCTAATTAAGAACTAAGTCAGCACTTGATTGCAAATCTGTAACAGCAATGTGTAAAACTGTCAAATGCTCAATATGTTCAAAACAGAGGTCACATGACATTTGCTCATAAGATAAATTGTTGTTCCTAATCCTTAATATTTCTCAGAAATCTGCATTCTCCCTGCTGCCCTTAAAAAATTATTATTCATGAGGACTTGGACTTGGATCAATTCAAATGGTATGAAACTAGATATCTCGCGTATTATAAAGAACCTGCAAGACATTGATCAAAAACAAAAATGAGATCTTCTTATTCCCGTCCATCCTTCATCTTCCTCAGCTTTTGTCCTTCACTCGGCTGGCCAGATTTAAGGGCTATGTCTCTTAAATTACAAATAGCGTCTGTGTACTCTGAAATGGTAGGGCTTTAGTAACAACTTTTACAGTAATTTTAATCCTAACATTGACTGACAATGTTGTCAGACCTCAGGATGGGTTTATACAGTTATTACAGGCATTTTTTCTGTCCATGGCATTTTGGATTATTCAAGATTATGTTGTAATCCCTTTAATCCTCATTGCATTAAGATTTCAGTCAAAATACTGAGCAGTAAAGTATACCACTCAGCGCCAATGAAGTCTTAAGCATGTTATGAGATCTGGAAGCTGCCTGTATTTCTTCATTTGCGTGATTATTTGTTCCTGGGGAAAAGCCTGCATTGTCAATGGATTGAGCAACAGTTTAATTTCTTCCTGAGCAGTTTCCAAAAGATAATTTGTATCATTTTATTTTTTCAAGCAACTTTAAAACGTCGCACAAGGCTACGAGGTAGACCTTTCCCGCCAACAAACAGACATAGTATAAAGTGAGGTGCCAGTCGTCCGGTCTGAAGATTTCATTTTGTTCTTTGTGACCCCCCCCCCCCCCCCCCCCCCCACCACACACACACACACACACACACGCACACACAAGCTGGGGGGCATTTTGACACAAAGCCAAAGCTTTTTCAAGGACTAAATTCAAAATTTCTTGCAAGTTTGGTCTAATCTTTAGAAATCTCCAGGACAGGAAGATTACCCCCCGCTGTTGTTCAGTCTCTGACCTTCACATCCTTTTGTGTTAAAACTAAAACTGAAGGGGGCTCTATATTCGTGTCTGAATTCTCCCCACTGTATATCTGAACCCTCCTCTGGACTCTTCTCTATGCTATAAAGAGCCGGATGAATTTAGACTCACTGTCCACATGCCAAAACACGCACTTCTGATAGCAGAGACACACATTATTAATCTAGATTTCTTTTATTGATGCTTGTTTATTTTCTGATGCATTGCATGGTGATTCTCAAACTCTGGGGGCCCCTGTTTATGCTGGTTTTTGTTACAGCCAATCTCTTTCTCAATTAAGGTTGTCATAATTTCATAATTCTTTCCTTAAACTTCTTAACACAGTGCAGGTTTGGCTCATTATCATTTGTGTTGTCTTTGAATTCTTCATTATTTACCAAATGGTTCATTTGAGTGGTTATGTGTCCACACTTTCACCAATTAGAAGCCTATTGATTCACCTCAGTCTTTAATTTTTCAGTTAAAAATGTTTTACCTCTTTTTATGTAAGCACAATATAGCACAATGTGAACATGGTACTTTTATTCTTCATGGCATGCATAGCTATGTGGCTTAAGAGGGTAAATAATCCCTCAAAACATGAAAAGCATCCAATTAAGAAAATGAACAGCTTGTTAAAATTCTGGGATTGCAATTGTGGTTGGAACGAAAAACCAGCATACACAGGGGGCCCCCAGGACCGAGTTTGAGAACTACTGCCTTAGCAAATGTACTTCTGCATATCCAATATAAGGCAATGGCAGGACTTCATTGTTGCTGCAAGATCAAAATCGAAAAGAGAGTTGGTACATAGAAACTATGACCCTAAAAAAATACTCTCCTTCTGAAACTCTCCTCCTAACTAAATATAGTTAAAGTAAATATGTATCTTCTTTGAGTACAATCTTAGTTGATTGTTGCTGTGGCCTTTATCTATATATCTGAATGTTTTTGATATGTGTTATATATGCGCATTCAACAAACAGTTCCATTACATGTTCACATGAAATAACACAGACTCCATACATTGTCCAGGGTGACAGACGTTATATAAATCACACAGGCAACCCGATCGAGCAAGCGAGAGTAGTTTGGATGGAGTTTCACTCTTCAGTGTTAATCTGATTACTGATGCTCCACAGCACTGTTAAGACTGTTAACAGGCTGGTATTTGGCCCCGAGTTGTGCTCCTCAGTGGCTTATGTGAAACTGAAGGTTCACCCCTCCTGCGTAGAGCCCCTCAGAGCGAAAGGGGGCCAGCATCGGCTGCTAGCGGGCACTTAGCCTTCGCGGGCTATCGTGTCTGCCCGGCCCTGTGAAGGAGAGACGAAACTGAGGAGATGCTGGCCGGTCGTCTCGCTGTTCTTCACAGCGCAGGCCAACGGCTGCCGTCACAGCCTGGCCGTGGACACCGGCGGATCCAGGCGCAGGAATGGGAGGGAAAAGCCAGAGGAACCCCGGGATTCAGGTCATCTCACTTCCCGTTCGCTTCTGTCAGAATTCTAGGCACGACTTTGGCGCCATTCCCATATCAGGGACCATAACTTCGGGACCCCTCCCCCCACCCCCCTCTCTTTTTCTCTCCACAGATTTGGGCTTTCATTGTAAACAAAACATTTCACAGCATGGTGGGAGAGATTGTTACAGTTAGTTTGACTTCCCAAAGTCCTCAACTGTCCACACTCATTTACCGCACACTGCACTTGTGTATATATGTTAATAACTGCATCAGGGCAGTTCTTAGACAGCATTGCACCGAAAAGCACATTGGCCATGAGTTAGCGTCATTTTACACACTAGAGCATCTCCCGTGCATCCCACAGGGAGATAACTGCGTTGCCTCAAACAAAGTCACACACCAACATCTACCTAGTACCAGAACGCATTGGGCTGAGGTCACGGACACAGAATCATTTCTTTGAATAATTTAAACTGCTTATCCTAATATACATCCGAACTGCGGACCTTACTGGGGGCATTCAGCCAAGCCAATAACATTTCAGATTTTACCATCGTTCACCAGAAACCTCGAGTTTCCTCTGTCACACTTTTCAGCAAGGATGCTGCATTTGGGAAAAGTAGGTTACAGTTTGCTTTTAGGACATGAGACCCCGCTGACCCTGGCTTGTTCCCGGGTTCCAGAGGCGGAGAGCGGGTGGCGGATGCCCTCTCCTCCAGCGTGGCTCAGTCTGCCGGTCAGAGTGCACGGGCAGCCTGAAGAGGCTTTCACAAAGCGCCACGCTCAAACTCGCTCCCCTCCCGAAAACCGGTGTGGCGGGCGCTGAGGGCGCTTCCCCTCTGCTGACCAGTGACCGTCGGCCCCAATCTGTGGTAGTCCCGCCTCGCCTCGCTCTCCGAGTGGGTCTGAACGAGATACCACCCGACGCAGACCTAGCGGACCGGGTCGCAGCCGCGACGGGTGCTCGTATTTGTCCGTTTCTGTTTTGTGGTCGGACTGGTGTAGCCTCAGTGTCCAATTATTTGAACGCAAAACTGACACACATCAACTGGTCGAACAGATGATGGGTCAAATTTACATAATTTTGTGTCGACTTCAAACGATTCATTATTATCGACGGATGAAGGCGTTTCCACACAATCTGTTTTGTGAAATAGAAATACTTGTGTGAACTGATTCTTGCCAGGGTGAAGTCTCGCTGAGGAGCTTCAGACTGTCTGTTCATAATGATGTTTTCTGAGATTCCTCTTCAGTAGAAATACCCATTTTTGCTGTGAGTTTACTGTGCCTTGGCTGAGAGATTCAGACCTGCCCCACTCTAAACCTCCACAGCAGGACAAACAAACAGGAAGACCACAGCCACTTGGAAAAATGCCACCGGCAAGGCCTCTCAAAGTGCTGTTATTACTGAAGCCAGTGTGGCTTGGGATAATTCCAGTAAAGAAATAAACTTTGTCCACTGTAAAACACTCGAAGCTACATGAACTTCTGTTACTCTTTACACAGCACACACTTTCACAGAAGTCAAACTGTGATCTAGACTTGCAATTCCACCAAAGCATATTGACATACAGTGAGCACCATAATTCATTGGACAGTGACACATTCTTTGTTATTTTGGTTCTGTACTCCAGCACTTTGAGTTTGAAAGGATACAATGACAATGCGGTTGAAGTGCAGACTGTCAGCTTTAATTTGAGAGTATTTTCATCTATATCGGATGAATCGTTCAGAAATTATAGAACCTTTTGTACACAGTCACCCCCATTTTCGGTCATCAAAAACATAATGTAGAATAAAGTAATAATTTTTTATATTTGGTCGCATATCCTTTGCATGACTTCCTGAGGTCTGTGACCCAACAATATCAAAAGACTCTTGATATCTTATTTTCTGGTACTCTTACAAGCAATGCTATAACTTCTCTGCATTTGAATGGATCTCTATGGGAATTGGGGGGTGTAAAAATTTAGCTGTAAATTATGCTGGAACAGTAGGGAACACATGGTTGGCGAAATGGCTGTAAATCATTAAGGGTATGAGGTATCAAACAAGCCCAAACCAAATATGCAGTAGATATGGATGGATCACTTTAAGGGTTGTTTTTTGATGCCTGAAAATGGGGGGGACTATGTACAAAAGGTTCAATAATGTCTAATTCGATATGTACAGTTGAAGTCGAAAGTTTACATACACCACAGCCAAATCCATTTAAACTCAGTTTTTCACAATTCCTGACATTTAATCCTAGTAAACATTCCCTGTTTTAGGTCAGTTAGGATCACAACTTTATTTCAAGAATGTGAAATGTCAAAATAATAGTAGAGCGAATGATTTATTTCAGCTTTTATTTATTTCATCACATTCCCAGTGGGTCAGAAGTTTAAATACACTCTGTTAGTATTTGGTAGCATTGCCTTTAAATAGTTTAACTTGGGTTTCGGTTAGCCTTCCACAAGCCTTTCACAATAAGTTGCTGGAGTTTTGGCCCATTCCTCCTGACAGAACTGGTGTAACTGAGTCAGGTTTGTAGGCCTCCTTCCCCCTAGACACTTTTTCAGTTCTGCCCACAAATTTTCGATTGGATTGAGGTCAGGACTTTGTGATGGCCACTCCAATACCTTGACTTTGTTGTCCTTAAGCAATTTTGCCACAACTATGGAAGTATGCTTTTGGGTCATTGTCCATTTGGGACAATGACATTTGCGACCAAGCTTTAACTTCCTGGCTGATGTGTTGAGATGTTGCTTCAATATATCCACATAATTTTCCTTCCTCATGATGCCATCTATTTTATGAAGTGCACCAGTCCCTCCTGCAGCAAAGCACCCCCATAACATCATGCTGCCACCCCCGTGCTTCACGGTTGGGATGGTGTTCTTCGGCTTGCAAGCCTCACCCTTTTTCCTCCAAACATAATTATGGTCATTATGGCCAAACAGTTAAATTTTTGTTTCATCAGACCAGAGGACATTTCTCCAAAAAGTAAGATCTTTGTCCCCATGTGCAGTTGCAAACTGTAGTCTGGCTTTTTTATGGTGGTTTTGGAGTAGTGGCTTCTTCCTTGCTGAGCAGCCTTTCAGGTTATGTCGATATAGGACTCGTTTTACTGTGGATATATATACTTTTGTACCTGTTCCCTCCAGTGTCTTCACAAGGTCCTTTGCTGTTGTTCTGGGATTCATTTGCACTTTTTGCACCAAAGCACGTTCAATGCGTCTCCTTCCTGAGCGGTATGACGGCTGCGTGGTCCCATGGTGTTTATACTTGCGTACTATTGTTTGTACAGACGAACGTGGTACCTTCAGGCATTTGGAAATTGCTCCCAAGGGTGAACCAGACTTGTGGACGTCCACAATTTTCTTTCAGAGGTCTTGGCTGATTTCTTTTGATTTTCCCATGATGTCAAGCAAAGAGGCACTGAGTTTGAAGGTAGGCCTTAAAATACATCCCCAGGTACACCGCCAATTGACTCAAATAATGTCAATTAGCCTATCAGAAGTTTCTAAAGCCATGACTCTAAAAATGATTTCTAAAAATGACCATAATTTTCTGACCATCATTTTTCTTTAAAGGCACAGTCAACTAAGTGTATGTAAACTTCTGACCCACTGGAATTGTGATATTGTGAATTAAAAGTTAAATAATCTGTCTGTAAACAATTGTTGGAACTAGTTTGCTAACATGAAATCTGTGGAGTGGATAAAAATTAGTTTTAATTACTTCAACCCAAGTGTATGTAAACTTCCGACTTCAACTGTATGAAAATACCCTCAAATTAAAGCTGACAGTCTGCACTTCAACCTTGTTGTCATTTTATCCATTCAAACTCAAAGTGCTAGAGTACAGTAGTCTGCTAAATGAATGTAATGTAATGTAATGTAATGTACAGAACCAAAATAACAAAAAATGTGTCACTGTTCAATGAATTATGATGCTCACTGTATATTGTTCAGATATACGGTCTTCATTGTGGTAAACCATGTCAACATACTCTGAGTGTCGACCCCCCCACAAAGTCTAAAGACTAACACACGTCAGATGAACTTTCTATGAGAACGTTTCTATGTATCGAGTTCTCAATAAGCGGAACTGCAAACGCAAACATTTGCATGCCGATTTGTCTTCAAACATCGACAAAGACATGTCGGTTAACACATGCACTAATCACAAGGAGCAATGTTGAATTAAAGCTTGAAAAAGATTTCCCTTTCCATCCCCTTTCTTATTTCAGTCAGCATATTATCAATGAAAGATGCATTTACTGTGAAATTGGAATTTTGCCCACATTTGCTTGATTTCTTCATTTTGGTTTTTATCTTCATTGAAGATGGTCTCTTAAAATGTTTCTTTTTTCCAACTAAATTGAATCCAAATAAGATGTGGAATAATTGAAAGGGGCTGATACTCTGAAGATGTAATTCTGTTAATAATTGTTGTGAAATTAACTTTTAAAAAGTTATTCATTTAGAGATTATTTTCCAGTGGCCGTAGTAATGGAAGTTCTCACAATATTGTCATCAAAGTGATCAATTCTGGCATATAGTGGAACGTTACGTGTACTAAATTTATAGGCAGAGCTACAAGGCATAACGGTTTGTACACTGCTTCCAAAAATGAATGCATTTTTAAAAGAAAGAGACAGCTATACAGTCAGGAACCATATGTATCTTGGTACCTACAAACCACACATGGCAGGCTAAACTGATAGTGATAATAACTGAAGATTTCCCCATTTGAAAGGGATCGTTTCTAGGCAGCATCATTGGAGGAACTGGCCTCAGTATGGTCATAGGGTCAGCGTTTTAGCACAGCTTTTGCAAGTAGCCTACCCCAAAGCCCCAAGTCAATATCACTGATGCACATTGATCCTAACGAGAACTCTAAACTAAATTCCACAAAGTCTGCATCAAAATGACTAATAAATACCGATTTGATACAAGGCTTAATAAATCCACTCTTCACATTACACAATGTTGAAGAGCTGAGACCTTCCACACATGATGTATACAAGGATATTAGATTACAACAACATTGCTAGAAGGCAAAGAGAAATATTGTATGTTTAAATAAACACAGAAAAATGTTGTGAAATACAGTTCTTTTTAAATATAAACAGATTTTCAAACTACACATTCATATGTAAGGGCATACATATATAATTGTGTATATAATTAAACATAAACAACAGTTCAGCTCAGCTGTTTCATATGAGGGCTAGTCATAGGACTCATCTAATAAATAATATTAAACAGTATTTATGTAATTATAATTTGTCATGAACCAGAAGTAAATACTGTCCACGTTTTCATAAAAAGGTACGGACTGAATTATTGAACAGCTGCATTTTAAATCTGAGCAAAAAGACATTTTAAAATCGTAAACTGAAATACTGGCATTTTCCCTGTAAAATATGGCCCATGGACAAGACAAAAATGCTTTGGCTTTGTTCAGAAACAGCATACAATGCATACAATGATGGCAAAGATGAGCACCCACAGTAGGTGACAGTAATGACGGCTGTATTTGGTGTACGGATCGACCAACAAGGAGATACTGCACTCAGTGTGGAGTCCTGAACATTTCTTTGTGTACTGAGCGATAAGAAAAAAAAATATTTAGGTATGATTCATGTAAGATAACTACATTGACTTTTAAATTACTGTACAGTGCCCTCCACAATTATTGGCACCCCTGGTAAAGATGAGTAAAAAGGGTTATAAAAAATTCACCTTTCGGTGAATTAGCTTAATCTCACACTGGAAAAATCCAACCTTTAATTGAAGTAAATTTATTTGGAGGAAAAAAAAAATCAAGAAATCATCAAGAAATAATCATTTTTAACAAAATCACGTGTGCCACAATTATTGGCACCCCTAGAAATTCTTATGAACAAAATGTAACTGAAGCATTTTTTCCATTTATATTTTACTTTTTAAAGTTGATCAGAGTGTTTAGGAACTTTCAAGCTGTAATCCATGACTTCCTGTTTCACTGGGGTATAAATATGAGGTGACACAAAGGCCATATTCCCTTATTCATGCATCAACATGGGAAAGATAAGAGAACACACAAATCAAATGAGAGAAAAGTGTGTTGAGCTTCATAAGTCAGGGAATGGCTATAAAAAAATAGCTACTCACCTGAAAATGTTAGGGCAATACTTAAAAAGTTCAAAGCAACTGGAACTCTTACAAACTTGCCTGGAAGAGAACCCAAGTTTATTTTGCCCCCACACACAGTGAGGAGGGTAGTAAGAGAGACAAAAAATTCCCCATGGATCACTCTTGGTGAATTACAGAGGAAAGTGGCATCTCGGGGTCATCAAGTCTCCAAAACTACCATTAGAAGTCACCTCCATGGCAACAAACTATTTGGAAGGCATGCCAGAAAAAAAGCCTTTCCTGTCATTTCACCACAAACGTAAGTGCCTGGAGTTTGCTAAACGCTACTGGAACTTTGACTGGAACTGTGTTCTATGGTCAGATGAAATGAAAATTGAGCTTTTCGGCAACCAACACTCAAGGTGGGTTTGGCGTAAAAAGAAGAATGGCTATACTGAAAATAACCTGATCCCCACTGTTAAGTATGGTGGAGGTTCCGTGATGTTGTGGGGCTGTTTTTCCTCCAAAGGCCCTGGGAACCTTGTTAGAGTACATGGCATCATGAACTCCATGAAATACCAGGACATTTTAAATCTGAATCTGGCTGCCTCTGCCAGGAAACTAAAACTGGGTCGTTGTTGGATCTTCCAGCAGGACAATGATCCAAAACATATGTCCAAATCAACACAAAAATGGTTAACTGAACACAAAATCAAGCTGAAGAGAGAGATTCTGTAAAAAGGAATGGTCTCAGATTCTTTGCTTTGTATTCTTCAACCTTATTAGATGTTACGGGAGTAGACTCAGTGCTGTTTTATTGGCAAAGGGAGGTTGTACAAAGTATTAAATGCAGGGGTGCCAATAATTGTGGCACGTTTTTTTGTTAAAAATTATTATTTTTGATGAGGGATTTTTTTTCACAGAATAAATTTACTTCAAATAAAGGTTGCATTTTTCTCATTTTTTCAGTGACATTAAGCTAATTCACCAAACGGTGAATTTTTTGTAACCCTTTTTACTCATCTTTACCAGGGGTGCCAATAATTGTGGAGGGCACTGTATATGTATTTCAGCATAGCCAAATAAATGCATGGTGTTCATAAATTATGCATTTAAGGTAAGCTTGGATTTGCTGTTTAGCCTGTTTCTTCTTCATTGTACGTCTACATTAATTATAAACAATTATTCTTATTATTGTTCTGTCAATCCATAATCACAAACTCACCACTCACCCACCACTCAAATGTAGAGTTTCATGTAGCTGAATTGCACTTAAATTTCCCGTCGTTTCCACGTTCATTGTGTTTAAACATTTATTGGTTGTATCGTTTCTCTCTTGAACAAATAATTAAAATGTAAGACAACGAGAAAAGAGAGAGAGGTGTGTGTGCGTGCGTGTGTTCATGTGCATGTGTTGTGTTGATGTGTGTGCGTGCGCCCATTTGTGTGTGAGTGTGTGTGTGTGTGAGAGAGAGAGAGAGAGAGAGAGAGAGAGAGAGAGAGAGAGAGAGAGAGAGAGAGAGAGAGAGACGCATGCACAGGGAACAGTGTGTAATGGCATGGGGGTTAATAGTGTATTTGGACCTCACAGACCAGCATGTGATACACATCATGGACACGCAGGCTTCCTCAGACTGCTGTAAATGAGCGTGAGCAGAGGACCGCTATCTGACACGCGTTTCATGCTGCCTGGTCCCCATAATGAACTGGGCTGAAAGTGACTTAAAACATGTGCCTCGTAGACCTCTCTTTTTAAGGGGAGATCAATAGGGAAAGGCTTTGATGATTGCCGGATGCTTCATTAAAAACGTAGCGGGGCCTGTCGCAGAGGACCGCCATTTTACGACAGGGCCACATCAGAGTGCGTGGATTAAAATCGTGCACTTAAAATTGCTCCACATGGCAGCAAACATTCGGATCGCTTTCTGAAGGGATGATCTCCAATCCCCTGTATCAAAGTCCGTTAATTTGGCAGTTTGGAATATGACCGTCTGAAAAACTGTGTGTAACTTCAATGGAATAAGTTCACTGCTTAGTGCTTATAGTCCAGCACTGTACTTGCATGTGTTCATCTATACGTTCACAAAACCGAAAATGTTATTCTTCAGACCACTAGATATACCACTAAGATTAATTATGAACTATATTTTCAAGACTTTTCCACAATTAAGTGTTACAAGTATCAATTATGACTTTGGCCCAAAATGTACAGTTTGTACATTAATCATATTTTGTTGTGATGTCAGAAATCAGAAATCCAAACAAGCCTTTTGCCTCTCAAGTTATATGAATAAACATTGCAACACACTTAGCAGTTCACAATTTTAGTGCCTTGCAACAAGGATGATTCCTCTGGAAATCAAAGAGTAAATGTCACATATTGATCTGCGGCTGGTGTTGGAACATTGACATTCTCTCATTTTACATGAGAAGAAATCAGCTACACGCCAATTAGACCTGTTTACTCTGGACATACGACAAAGGGTGTGCCAGGAACACATTCCACACAAAAACACAGGCTGATTTTCTGGCTTTCTGGAAATGGCCAGTGTGTTGTAACGGATCTCCGTTTCAGCAGGGCTGTTGACCGTAAGTGTACGGAGAAGGTTTTTCACAAATCCTCCTCTGTCACTTCTCAGAACTGGCAGCCCCAGTCAGACCCTTGGAGATGCACACTACCTTCTCCACACACAATCTACACGTACCTTTAAAATGAGTAAAAAAAACAAACTGCACTCTCTCTCTCTTCGCCGTCACTGTTGGCTCCTTGCTGAAAGCAGAATCTTCACCAGAGGATTAACCCCTTCTCTAACACCACCGTTTTTGAACACAAGCCTGCAAAAATGGTTACTGTTATTGAACTCCTTTGACTACAGGACTAATCCTGGTCTGTTCTGAAATGTATTGGAACGAAGTATTGAAACGAAGTAGCAGAAACTCAAACACAGTGGAAGTTGTTTTTCTTGCCTAAAATACCTATTTATTTATTTTTAAGCCGGGATATGGAGACTTTACCATTATTTGTGTCATCTTTGAATTTCCATGGAACACATAGAACGTACGGAGTCATCATTTTGATTGAGCCTGTTTTGTGTCATGTTGCAAAATAAGGAATCATTGTCACTATAACATTGGGATCGTAAAATAGTTTATAGAAAGAATTGTAGAATCGTGAGTTTTAACACTTTCAAGCGGCATATTGTGTGACCAGATTATTAGAACATTTCACTGTAAGAATGAAAATAAAGTGTACAGGTGCTAGTTCATGATAAGAGTTTATTGTGCTTTATTTATGTATGGCTTCCCCAGCTGATAGCACGTGTGTTCAGTGATAGGTGACAACTTTCCCCCGAAAGCGAAAGCAGCAGGAACCATAGCAGCAGGTCTGTGGCCTAGCAGAAGGGAGGGAAAGTTATTGATCATGACACACACTTCCAGCACACCTTCCCAGTGACCTGTAAGGAAGATTTGGGCTGGCAGATCCACTCAGACCCTGACAGCTCCCACACAGTGGGTGGGGGGGGGGGGGTTGCTGGGTTGTCAGATGCCCCCCACTACCCCCCCCCCCTCCACACACACACACACACACACACACACACACACACACACACACACACAATGTCACCCCAGACCGCTCATAGCATCGGCACCCCTTGCTCAGATGTGAGCGCTGGGTATTTCTGGCTGTTGCTATAAGGTGAGTTCTGCTGCCTGTCTCGGTTAGCTTCTCTTTGATTGTACACAGGTCTGTCACTACAGATCTCTCTGTCTCTCTCTCTCTCAGTAAATGGCCTCTGGACCACCACAAACAATTTCACTGATCTTCGTGTGACTGTCCGTTTTCGCAGTGGTGTTTGCTGCACATCTTTCTCCTAAAGACCTCGTTTGATGGAAGCCATTCCTATAGGTCTGCTCCTCCCCCCACCTGCTCGACAGACAGGTAATTGGTCCCTGCCTTTAAGGTGTGTGGAGACACTGCTTGGTGAATGTGACATCACCATTTATTGCTAATGTGGCCCTAGAACAGAGGGAAGAGGGAGGCTGTGTGAAAGTGTGTTATTTACCAGAGTCCCAGGCAGGGCATCTGCACACCGCGGCGTAATGCTTTATCTCAGAGCCGGGGCTGGGGTGGTCTGCGTGGGGACGGCTAACACATGTCACGCCAACCCCAATCGCCATGGATCATAAGCAATAAGCTCAGGGGTCCGCTAAAGGGTTACGGACAATGCGCCTCTGTATCTCCATCCATTCATCTCCCGAGAGGAAATGACTAAATCCAATACAGTCCGATAAAGATCCGTCCTGCCGCGTAACTCCCGCATCCAGGATCATTTCCCAGATAAACGCTGCCGTTTCCTGCCCTGTCCCCTCCTTCTCCAGGAGGTTCCAGTGGTCAGCTCGTCGGGCGCAATGTCCGCCACCCTACGACCACTACATGTCCATTAGAAACTCTGCACAAGCGCCACTCTGGGTCTCTGAGACGCTGTGTAGTAAGGGCAAACGCACAGCGCCAATCTGTGTGTCTCTGAGACGCTGTCTAGTAAGTGAAAACGCACAGCACTGCTCTGTGTGTGTGAGACGCTCTGTAGTAAGTGCAAACGCACAGTGCCGCTCTGTGTGTGTGAGACGCTCTGTTGTAAGTGCAAACGCACAGTGCCGCTCTGTGTGTGTGTGTGTGTGTGTGTGAGACGCTCTGTTGTAAGTGCAAACGCACAGTGCCGCTCTGTGTGTGTGAGACGCTCTGTTGTAAGTGCAAACGCACAGTGCCGCTCTGTATGTGTGTGTGAGACGCTCTGTTGTAAGTGCAAACGCACAGTGCCGCTCTGTGTGTGTGTGAGATGCTCTGTTGTAAGTGCAAAGGCACAGTGCCGCTCTGTGTGTGTGAGATGCTCTGTTGTAAGTGCAAAAGTACAGCAACGCTGTGTGTCTGAGACGCTCTGTAGTAATTGCAAAGGCACAGCGGCGCTCTGTGTGTGTGAGACGCTCTGTAGTAAGTGCAAAGGCACAGCGGCGCTCTGTGTGTGTCTGACATGCTCTGTAGTAAGTGCAAAAGTACAGTGCCGCTCTGTGTGTCTGAGACGCTCTGTAGTGAGTGCAAAGGCACAGCACCGCTCTGTGTGTGTCTGACATGCTCTGTAGTGAGTGCAAATGCACAGCACCGCTCTGTGTGTCTCTGAGACGCTCTGTAGTAAGTGTAAATGCAGAGTGCCGCTCTGTGTGTGTGAGATGCTCTGTAGTAAGTGCAAACGCACAGCATCGTTCTGTGTCTCTGAGATGCTCTGTAGTAAGTGAAAACGCAGCCAATAACATGGAACTTAAATTTAGTTGGAAAATACACAACTGCAATTCTAGATCTTGTAGCATGCTTTGGTTAAAACAACCGGGACTAAAAGAAACACTTTTTACATTCATCCGGTTTACTCGAAAGTCAGTAGAGATAGAGAGGCCATATTTTCTGACAAACAACATGTCTGTGTCCCTCACTAATAGCAACTGGAATTTTGTTTCCAGCATAAATGAGTCGGATATAAATTGGCCGCAAACCGGATGAGTGCAATGTATCTTTTGTCCCTGCCATGCGGGACGAAAGATACACTGAACTGATACGAAAGAAGCACCTGACGAAAAAGTGTGCTTTAGCGGTCTTATCTATGTCTTGTTTTTTTTATGCTCATTCATTTCAACAAATGTGCTGTCAGCCAAAATACCATGTTAGTGACGAGTCAATGAATAATGGTATAAGTTTAAAATCCATCAAAATCAACCATGCGTCAAGAGCATAATGTTGCATAATGAATAGAATTTTGCCTCACAACGTTAAACGGTCTATATACCTGTAGACATCGATGTATTGTAATGTATATATCATATCTATTGTGTCTATGTATTCCTTATTTTAATGAATTGTTAAACACTGCCATGAATTACTTTTTAATTGAGGGTTCAAATCAATAACTGGTTGAAATAGGTTTATAATGGGATATTATTTAGGTTAAATCATTTAAAATAAGAACTGTGTTCCAAATACAAAAAAACTGACCCTGGTATTTTGTTAGGGAGGTGTCTCTCTTCCATTTATGATACTTGTTGCTATCTATTTATGATAAGCCTATGGCAAAAATGAATGGAGAAAATATTTAGAACCATTGGGTGTGCTTTTTGATGTCAGGGTACTTTAGAACTTAGTCCAAAAAATGTCAGCTGCTTTCAGCATGCTACTGACGGAGACTGCTCTACAAATTACACCAAAGAATACATTGTAAGCTGCTGCGGAGCAAAAGAAATACTGAGCGGGGCAAAAGAAACAGTGTTTTTTTTCGTCCCGCTCGTCGCTTGGTTGCATTCAACTTGGCTAGCAGCTAAGCCTCGCAAGCATGACACTCGAAACCTATGCTGTCCTTTAGTCCTTTAGTAAAAGTCAGTTTTCTTGTTTACTTACACTAGTAATCATTTTGATGGAAGGGCCCCTGTTTGAATCACAGCCAGGGGCCCCATGCAACCTTAATCCGGCTCTGCCATAGACATTAACTAAAACTTACTTTTAAACAATTTCTAGTGATTATGTCTTACCATAAATTTTCTGGATTGTTCAATATAACAAAATATGTAGTTTTTCTGGATCAGCATCGAGTATATTTAACGTTTTAGTATTTTTTTGTGAATATACCTCTGTCGTGAGTGTAAACGCACAGTACCGCTCTGTGTGACTGAGACACTCTGTAGTAAGTGCAAACGCACAGCGGCGCTCTGTGTCTCTGAGACGCTCTGTAGTAAGTGCTAACACACAGTGCTGCTCTATGTGTCTCTGAGATGCTCTGTAGTAAGTGCTAACACACAGTGCTGCTCTATGTGTCTCTGAGACGCTCTGTAGTAAGTGCTAATGCACAGTGCTGCTCTATGTGTCTCTGAGACGCTCTGTAGTAAGTGCTAACACACAGTGCTGCTCTATGTGTCTCTGAGACGCTCTGTAGTAAGTGCAAATACACAGCACCGCTTTGTGTCTCTGAGACGCTCTGTAGTAAGTGCAAATACACAGCACCGCTTTGTGTCTCTGAGACGCTCTGTAGTAAGTGCTAACACACAGTGCTGCTCTATGTGTCTCTGAAACACTCTGTAGTAAGTGCTAACACACAGTGCTGCTCTATGTGTCTCTGAAACACTCTGTAGTAAGTGCTAACACACAGTGCTGCTCTATGTGTCTCTGAAACACTCTGTAGTAAGTGCAAATGCACAGTGCTGCTCTATGTGTCTCTGAGACGCTCTGTAGTAAGTGCTAACACACAGTGCTGCTCTATGTGTCTCTGAAACACTCTGTAGTAAGTGCAAATGCACAGTGCTGCTCTATGTGTCTCTGAAACACTCTGTAGTAAGTGCTAACACACAGTGCTGCTCTATGTGTCTCTGAAACACTCTGTAGTAAGTGCAAATGCACAATGCTGCTCTATGTGTCTCTGAAACACTCTGTAGTAAGTGCTAACACACAGTGCTGCACTATGTGTCTCTGAAACACTCTGTAGTAAGTGCTAACACACAGTGCTGCTCTATGTGTCTCTGAGACGCTCTGTAGTAAGTGCAAATGCACAGTGCTGCTCTATGTGTCTCTGAGACACTCTGTAGTAAGTGCTAACACACAGTGCTGCTCTTTGTGTCTCTGAGACGCTCTGTAGTAAGTGCAAATGCACAGTGCTGCTCTATGTGTCTCTGAGACACTCTGTAGTAAGTGCTAACACACAGTGCTGCTCTATGTGTCTCTGAGACGCTCTGTAGTAAGTGCTAACACACAGTGCTGCTCTATGTGTCTCTGAAACGCTCTGTAGTAAGTGCTAACACACAGTGCTGCTCTATGTGTCTCTGAAACACTCTGTAGTAAGTGCTAACACACAGTGCTGCTCTATGTGTCTCTGAAACACTCTGTAGTAAGTGCTAACACACAGTGCTGCTCTATGTGTCTCTGAAACACTCTGTAGTAAGTGCTAACACACAGTGCTGCTCTATGTGTCTCTGAAACACTCTGTAGTAAGTGCTAACACACAGTGCTGCTCTATGTGTCTCTGAGACACTCTGTAGTAAGTGCTAACACACAGTGCTGCTCTATGTGTCTCTGAGACGCTCTGTGGTAAGTGCTAACACACAGTGCTGCTCTATGTGTCTCTGAGACGCTCTGTAGTAAGTGCAAATGCACAGTGCTGCTCTATGCGTCTCTGAGACACTCTGTAGTAAGTGCTAACACACAGTGCTGCTCTATGAGTCTCTGAGACGCTCTGTAGTAAGTGCTAACACACAGTGCTGCTCTATGTGTCTCTGAGACGCTCTGTAGTAAGTGCTAATACACAGTGTTGCACTATAGCCCTTTTTCCATTCAAATTTTAATTCGCTAGAAATTGATGCGCATCAGAAAATTACTGCGCGAAGGCTGGTGGAAAACGAGTTAAATCGATGTACAATGAAATGTAACACGCTAAATGAATACGCTCGCTAGAGGTGGATTAAGCGGCAAACTGATTCGACTGATGGTGATGGAAAAACATTGAAGATATAAGGATGTTGCACTTGCTCAGAACCCACGCCACAGAGCTCGAGTGCAGCGCGGGAATATCGACTTTCACAATTCACCACAAACTGGACGCATTGTACCCTTGTTGTACCGTATTTGTGCTTATAAAAAAGGCCTAAAAACGCCGCTTTTGTGCTACTACAACGCGTTTTGCTAACAGTCTAATGAGCTCCGTCTGGTGTTTTTCATAGCCAATAAGGTTGAAACTGCCTCACCCAATCAATGATGATCAAGGTTAGACCAGACCAGACCTCACCTGTTCACCACAAATCTCATATGCTGCTGAACGATCGTGCCTATTAAATTATGCATGATGTTCATTCACCACTGTACTACGCATTTGTTTAGGTAACGTTATGTTAATCTAGGTAATGTAAAAGCTAATTTACTGATATTCAGTTTGCTGAGTGCTTTCTCCCTGTCACGCAGTAGGCTATGAGGAGTGGCACCGATGTAAGATCAATTTCCTGACTAGCCTACTATCTGCACCAAATGTGATTGAATGTTTGCCGTCTCGATGAAGCGAATGAGTGCCTTCTTATTGTATAAACCTAGAAAGCATGAATTAATTATGATTTTAAAATATGTTGCTGCTTTCTGATGTTTTGCTAATTTTTGGGATGTTAAGCTCTTCAATCGTAATGATACTTGGCACAGTGGTAGAGGTTTACGAGGAGTAGTGCGGGCGTAGGTTTAGCGCTGAATTGGCCAATTGGTGGTGCTATAACAATGCATTCAATTTGCAATGTTTAAACTGCCATAACTCCTGAGCACGTAACAGACATCAATCGCCTGCCTTTACATTCCTCTCCTCGCAAAAGAACAAGCGCGCGTTTTGGAACTTAACACTACAGTGTGCTTTATTTCATTTTTACAGTTTTGCATTAATGTAAAACATTTAACAGCAGATCTTCTACTCAAGGCTTTGACCGTATTGCATGCAATTTGTACTATAATACCGAACTTTTCCTCCGGCAGAATTATAGCTACCATAGGCAAATTACGATACTGCAACCTCCTTTACAATTACAATTTTTATTATGTGTATTTTAGTATACTCATTAAAAGTGGACGGGAGAGTTCACCTGATTTGCTTGGAGATTTAAATCGATACATTATTGATGGAAAACGATCTAGCGAGTTAAGTAAACGCGGATCAGCTCAGGCCATTATGACGTCACACCAGTGCAATATAATGCTTCTATTTATGGAAAACCGTTTTTGGGCTTCTTGAATCGACGTTACTTTGAGCGATATAAGTGTTGATTCGCACAAAAGTCTAATGGAAAAAGGGCTTATGTGTCTCTGAGATGCTCTGTAGTAAGTGCTAACACACAGTGCTGCTCTTTGTGTCTCTGAAATGCTCTGTAGTGAGTGCAAATACACAGCGCCGCTCTGTGTGTGTCTGACATGCTCTGTAGTGAGTGCAAATGCACAGCACCGCTCTGTCTGTCTCTGAGATGCTCTGTAGTAAGTGCAAATGCACAGTGCTGCTGTGCAAATGGATAGTGCTGTTATGCATATTTTATCCAGCTACTGTATGTAAAAATGAATGTGGGGTAGGTTGCATGTGCATTGCAAATAAGGAAGGAAATACATATTAATCTATTATTGTTATTCACAGTTTCAGTACAACAGCCATGGGTAAGGTGAGGGTAACATGCCTTGGCTTTCAGTATTGCTTAATGTAAGCCACTGTTTCAGGCAGTTTGACCCCACGGTCAGAACACTGTAACGTTAAGAAGGGGACACTCTTTTTAATAACTGGGACACAAGTTGTATACTAACAGAAAGGTCATCGCTAGATAGGAAATTCCAAGATGCCATCAATCCCAGCCACCTTTCTGCCATTTTTAAAAATACGTACATCCTGCATCAAACAATGTGATAACTTGGCGCTGTGGTCAGCTTTTGCTTTTTCTGAGTGGTGTATTTTTTAAATTTCATTTGACATATTTCACTACCTAACATTGTAATATTGTATGTTAAAATACTTTAAAATGCAGCAAACAGCTAATTTAAGGGCACAAATGATCCTAATTGTAATAAATAAACAAATGATTACACCTCTTCCTGCAGTAAAAATGATGGATTAATGATTAGAATACTGATTAGAAAATATAGTTAATTACGTGCATTTTCTGTCCAACATCTTATGTAAACCCTCCTTTCAAAATATGAAGAAAAAAAAAAGTACTTTTATTTTTTTTAGATGCCTGTGGCAGGCAGTTTACACTAACCACCTAACTGGGCCACACTAGGAGGCCGCAACTTGCTCAATATTCTCGTTAGCCGCTACAAATTAAAGTAATGTGCATATCTCAATTCCATTCACGTCTCTGCCCCCCCCCCCCATCTCAAAAGACACCTCATTTCATACTTGTTTACGCAGCTCTGCTCAGATCTGAAGTTCAAAATCACTTATGCATTTTTAATTCTAAATTAAGCCCCGCAAATTCCATGTACATGTCAGTAGTTTTGACAAATATCACCTCCCCATTTTGGGCATCGGGATTATGAAGAACAAAAGTTAACGCACTGGAGATACGCATAAAGCCGGCCTCCCTGCCACTGCTTCAGGCTACTGGGGACAGATTATAGCATCTTAACCTTTCAGAGAGATAAAGCACACCATCAGGAATTCAGAAAACTTAAATAACTAGTTAATTGGTGTTTTTTTCTTGGGTGTAAATGTTAGGAGAAACACGAACCTGCTCTTTGACAGCAATATATGGTGGTTCATATTTGTAAATGGCTGAATTATACCAAATTGGGAATCCTTTTAATTGTGATACACACGGTCCATATAAGAAGTAGTCATCCTAATTACCTCCTGAATGATTCTCAAAAATCACATCTTATTTGATTTTCTTAAGTACAACTCATGGGTATTGGAATTTAAAGGTGAGATCTAAACACACTTTTCAAAATGTCTTTAAAAGTGTACATATTGTCCTGTTCCGTTTGTACAGTGAAGAAATGCATGACTGACCCAACGTACACTGAATTGCCCTATACTTAAAAGATCTTAAAGGTTTTATATAATCAACCAAACTATGAAGTATTTTAAGATAGGAAGCAAAAGAGATAATAATACATTACAAAAATAAGTAGAAATGACAAAATGATATATTGAACTACAACTGATCTCAATTTTGTTTCTTGGCTCTAGGTTAATGGGAGAGTTGATTGGCTAGAATTGTGGGTTTTTAAAGCATAGCTCAACCAGATGGGGTCCAAAAGGGCAGCCGTGCCTTATCAACCAGGCAATGGCAATGGCCAACTATTTGATAATTGTTTTGTTATATTCTTTCTGTCCGATGTGTATCCCTGCAGTTCTCAACTCATCCTGAAAACAAATGGTGTCAGACACTACTGAGCTATTTTCCATCATATTTCAAACTACTGTTTTTTAATTTATTTATTTGTTTCTTTCTTTTATTCTATATGTATAAAAAAATCTACTTTAACCACTGAATAAAACCAGTTAACAAAACTGTTTTGATATTTTTAAACATATTTTGCATATCACGTATTCAATACCTGTTACTGGTTCCGTTTTCATATCTCTAACATAGCTGAGACTACTGTTCAATTCTGATTGGCCGATGACAATTCTGTATATTGTCATTTAAAGCCCATCACAATTCATCACCCACTAGAGTATATTATTTTAATACTCAACAATAAATATTTAAAGATGTACTAACACTCTATTGTCCATATACTATAACTTTATCTGAAGAATGGCCGTAACGATTATCACATTAATCATAGAAATCATAATCAAATAATGCATTTGTCAAACAAACTATTTTTTTAAATATTAAAAATTGGTGCCTTGTAAAGTCATATTCCTCCAAGGGCTAAACTTTGGCTTCCAGTGAATTCTTGTGTTTGCTTTCACATGGGACCTTATCCTAGGAAACAGATCATACAGCACATCTCCAATAAAATATTAGGGGTAACAAGGGCATAAATTGTTGTGATTTGTGAAACCTGCACAGATTTATAATATTCTACACATACAGTTGGTTGGGGAACAGATGGACAGGCAGCCTCATGCTCAATTTAATAGCACATATAGGTAACATCATTGCTACTAGTTTAAATAACACATGCTGTGGGGTTGATGTGTGATTCCATATGTTCTAAACATTCCCCAGATTAAGTACCAAATAAAACTGGTTTATCTTCAGACTGTACATTTATTTATACTATATACAGTGCCCTCCGTAATGTTTGGGACAAAGACATATTTTTTTGACTTGGCTCTGTACTCCACATTTTGAGAATTATAATCAAACAATTAACTTGTGGTTATAAGTGCAGCTTCTCAACTGTTACTAAAGGGTATTTTTATACATTTAGTTTGTGGCCTGGTGTGGTGGGGCCCAATATGAGATCCTTTCATGGGGCCCAAAATACCTGGCGGGGCCCCCGCTTGTAGGCCAAATACACGGGCCATAATTATCATGGCAGAAGTACAAAAACTAAGAAGTAGGCACTCCCAATACCTATGATGAAATGACGAGACAATCAGGGATAACCAGTGCTAAATATTCTGTAAAAGCATGAACGTCACCACAACACCACCACCAGGACAACAAAAAGTTATAAAGACTGATTAGTAGATTTAAAATGTGGAGCAAAAAGATCTCGATTCCAATTAAAACACTGCACCATTAATAAAACATAGGTTACAATCAAAAAGTAAACATTGTCTTTCTTTCATTTAGAAGTATTTTCGTCTGGTTTCTTGGATGAAGTCTTTAATAATGTCCTAAATCCAGTTCACGTAAGACACCAGTCCTGGAGGGCCGCAGTGTCTGCTGATTTTTGGTGCGTTTCAGCACCAGTGATTAATTTAAGCTGCTTATTGGCTGAAGAGTCCACACGCACTTCATTCTCAAGGCCTTAACTGGCTGCTGATTGAAGGGAAAGCACAAAAACCTGAAGACACTGATTGAATCATGACATCAGGACAGGTGAAATGATGTGGCCTTCCAGAACAGTTTTGTCCAGTCCAAGCTAAGGAATTAAAAAGTCTGCTAAGTGACTGTATTCAAGTAATACACAATTAATTCAACACATTCAAAATAAACACTAATATGTGTAAGCTATAGGGTTATATTTAAAGGTATATTGTTGAGAGCTCACTGGCGTTATTTTTTTGCAGTTTAATGTCCAGAAAACCATATAGAAAAAAATTAACAGAAAAATTTGGAAATGAAAAGCACATGTGGGTGCCCTGGTCATCGCTTTGAGTTCTTTCAACAGTGTCTGCAATCCAAATGTAAATTCACACACATAATTCTCTGCACATAATACACACACACACTGAAAGTCCACTGTTAAATGGGTCTTTTAATATAATAACAAAAACTCCATCTTTAACAGTTATGAAAAGCAATCTTTGCACATGAAGGAGCATGCCAACACTAAATAAACATGATAACGTATTGCAAATGTAAATTCATACAATTAAAAGATGTAGAACAATGACTTAATTTCAAACAGACGTTGGTTGAGCTGCCAGGGCCATTAATGAATGCATATTGCAATAGTAAAACAGTGCCTGAACATGCTGACCCCTGATAAAATACAATAAAAATACTCTGACATGAAAAGATGAATATGCTTCCAAGAGTTGATACCTTTTTTATATACTGCAAATTTATTTTATTGCCGGGAGTTCAGTTCTATTATTCAAACGTACAATTTTTATTCTGAAAAAAAAAAAATCGAATCAAAAATCACATCAAAAAGTGCTCAAATATTCTGCTCCATTATCAGCCTTATTTTTCTGACAACTTTATTGATAATTTCCTTATAGGAGTTAACAGACAAGTTGAGCTTTACCCAACTAACTGACATCAATCAGCTGTAGCCAGTTTGAGTCATCACTCTTGCATTAGCATTTAGGCAATGGTCATAGCCAAATGGCTGCTAGTTTGCGTCCCAGACAGGACCCAATCGTTGCACCCTTAAACAAGGCACCTGAACAATCGGAATGTCTATAAGTATCCAGTGTATGTGTAACGAGGGAATTCAGGCAGCGGACTCGCAATCCTGATCCAGTCCACTCTATCCCTGTTTTTGCAGTTAACCCACCACTCTCCAAATATGAGGCGCCGTTGTGGACTCTCGAAAAACGCCAGAGGAAACAAACCACTTTTGCGCGAGAGAGATCCAGTTATCCCGCGAGAAAGGTCCAGTTAGCTCGCGAGAGCAATTGAAACCCTGCGGGAGGGATTGAAACCCCTGCGGGAGAGGTCCAATGGACATCGCGCGCAAATGAAAGTGGCTCGTGAGAGAGGTCCAATGGACATCGCGCGCAAATGAAAGTGGCTTGCGAAAGAGGGGGCTGGGAGTGGCCATAGTGCCGCGTCACTAGCGCCACTGCGGTTGGCTCCAGTATAGGTCTTTCACCATGTAAGTCAATGGCAGCAATGTTGTCAAAATACTATGTCAATACATTTTTTCCACAAGAAAATGTAGTCGCAATAGGTGCTTTTCCTTCGTCTAATGCCTCTCCATGTGCCGATTTTTTTAATTGTTGTGTCTGGACAGGGTATTAACATTTGTTCAGGACCAATCAGAGGAACAGGTTGAGTCACTGGGGTTACTGCCATAGATAGGTTCTATAGAGTTCTCACAGCACTCACTCGGAGGGGCGGGACCAGAAGGGGGAGACAACAATCATTGGTCTAAAACGTGTAAAGCCTGGTGTCTTGGGACCTATGCTTGGGACCTATTTATATACAGTCTATGCTTGGGACAGGGAGACACGCTGTATTTTTGAGTGGAAGTTGATGGAGAACATCCCTTAGTAGCCTACCGTGAACAAGATGTTGATTTGTGGACGCAGTTCGTAACATAGTCAATTGACTGCCTTGTCGCTCATCTTCAACATGTTTGTCATCACATATTCATTTTGGAGGGAGATATGATGTGTCTACTACGAAATAAAATACAGTTTTGTGAGATGAGAGACAGGGGATGTTGCAGCTACACTACAGGCCCAGCGTCTCGGAGCAAGCAAACTGTGGGTTAAGTATCTGAAATCGATTGCTCCATACCTGTATAACCTTATCAATTTAGATATTAATTTAGCTATTCCAACCCCTCCCCTACGCAATCCTCCTGCCATGAACGTTACCATTGCTTAGCAATGCTGGGTTAGCTAGCTAGCTAGCTAGCTAGCAAGCAAGCTAACGATGCTCATGGCAAGTCGTTTTAACATTTAGTTAGTGTAGGGACAACAGGAACTACAATTCCATACAGTCCACAGGAGGCTCCTCCTCCACGTTGGAAGTGACGTAGGACGTTGTGCCAGTTGTGATTTCCGCACTGAAATGTGATACTGCACAGCGGAATGCGCGACTGGCAATAAAGTTTATAATGGGGGCAACACAGCCAGTTCTTCCCAATTCTTCCCGCAGTTTTCTTCTCAGTTGTCCGCTCAACTCGACAGGGCCTTCACTGTCTCGTCTCAAGGCCCCGTGCGGCCTGCACGCCCGGGGTTAGAGCCCTCGCTCCACAAGGAAGCACGGTCGTCCATGACACTGATCCAACTGAGCGAGGCGGGCTCATCTACCCCCGGCTATCGGCCACGGAGGACCGGCGATGAGACGCAACCACCAAGAACTACCAAGCGGACCACATGCAGCCCCTGATCCTGAGCACCACCGATGAGTCCCCAATGAGGCGAGCGGTCTGCAGTAGGATGACGCTGCATAGTTCAGGAGAAATAATGCAACAGGTTCCATTATCCATCCATACGAACTGCAACCCTGACGACGAAATAAACCAGTTCCAGGGACCCAAGATGAGGCGGCCGGTTCCCCTATCTATCGCAACCCTGCGAACTCGCCACCACAGGATTAGGCAACCGGATTTCCCCTTTTCATTGTGGGTGCAATCCAACGGAGAAACCATTTAACGGACTTTAATTCAAGTAAGGCTGTAACATAGGCAATAGCTTATTAGTTAGCAACCGCAACATGTTTGTGACTGGATGTATGTACCTGCTATTGAAAGGTTAATGTGTGTTATGTGAAAGTTTGTGTTACCGTTTTACTTTGGATGGTTTTAAGCCATCCACCGCGCTGCGTTAGGTTTAATGCATCACGCACAGAATGTATCTTGCATGTGATCTGTCTTTAAACACTAACCAGCCGTAATATTAACACTGCACGCTGATCTCAACGTACACGCATTGATAAGCTTACGGCTATCCCCTTTGTGTATGGTATGTTCATGCGCCACCATTAGCTAGCTCCAGCGAAAGCTAGTTTCAAACCTCCCTCCATTTTAGTTTCTTTGTTCTCTCTGAACATGTGGCCGAGGCAACCCCCCACATGGAAACCCCACATGCGCCCAACGCGCCACACACACACACACACACACACACACACACACACACACACACACACACACATAGTTTGTTGTACATTATAGTAGTGAATTGTGCCTTGCTCTGTTTGGTAATAAACTATTACATTTATCCAAGATTGCCTGTATTTTAATGTTGCTCTTGTGTTGAACTGAATCAGCCAATGCTAATCGCAGGGATTCCCCAAAATGCCTTCACCTTCTAGCTGGATCATTTATATTAATTCGGTATCAACTGAGTACATAATATTGTGATTTTGCGAAGACAATTATTAATGTGTAATTTTATTGGTAATTAATTTAATTATAAATTCAAGTTACCCATTTTTAGTTAGTATATTCTCTTTTGAGAATAATATATACATTTTATGAGACTGATTTATAATATAAAAACCATGCCACCAGTTGTATAAGGATGGTAGTGGCGTATCGCAGTACATAAGTGACGCCCGTGTATAAATATAGAGGTACGTATGTCCCCAACATTTTTGGTACCCCGTGTATAAATTTAAATGAATATTCCCTACATTAGCAAGCTAATGAAAGCTCATGGCAAGTCGTTTTAACATTTAGCTAGCAAGCTAATGATAGCTTATGGCAAGCCTTTTAATTTAAGTTATTCGATTTCCTTAAAGTCATTCTAGCTGGCTGGCCATATAAGTTGGCTAGCTACCGTGATTGCCTAGCTAACATTACTAACGTTAGCCAGCTGCTCCAACTAGCTTGATCCTAAGAGCAGCTAGTTTAACTAGAACACAAACGGCAGCTAGCCATAGATTTTAACTGGTGGGTATTCAATTTTGTAAATAAAGAGGACAGGTTCGGGTGGGTATTATGAATAATAGCCTAATGTTATTAGGCTAAGTTATTTGGTTGTTTTGTCCTATATACGGTTTATGAAATGAGCAAAACCTAAGTGGACATTTCTACGCTTGGATAGATTTTTTTCAGTCCCAAAATTAATTAAATGTACGGGGAATAGAGCATATCTAGTCAGTGTTAGCGGTATTACATTAGTCATTTAGCAGACGCGTTTATCCAAACGACATACAATAAGTGCATACAGAAACGTCATCGAAGTAACTACAGAACAGATAAGACAAAGCACATCCTTCCCATAATGTAGCAGCTATCCCTAGTAATGAACATTTGAAAGTAGTTCACAGTAAGCTGTGGGTAAATCAGCTATGCTACAATTCTATTTGAAATACTATCATAGACTATAACAAACAGACAAGAAAACACAGGGAAGAAGTAAAGAAGTAACATGAGAGGTCCTAGATTAGTATATCAGTCAAGGTGGAGTCTGACGAGGTGTGTCTTCAGGCAATGACGGAACGCAGGCAGGGTTGGTGTAGAACGTAGGGGAATGGGGAGTTCGTTCCACCACTGAGGAGCTAGGGTGGAAAAGCTCCGCAGTCGGGACGAGCGAGAGCCGTTCACACGGAAGCGGGGAAGTGCGAGTCGACCTGCTGTAGAAGAGCGAAGTGGTCGAGCAGGAATATAGTTCTGGATTAAGTCCTGCAGGTAGGCGGGGCCTGTCCTATTGGCTGCAGTGTAGGCTAGGGTCAGAACTTTGAAACTGATCCTGGCTGCAACTGGCCTCAGCAGTGGGGTGACATGCGAATATTTGGGGAGGTTGAACACAAGCTGGGCAACTGCGTTCTGGATCAGTTGAAGAGGCAGAATGGCGCAGGCTGGTAGGTAGGGAGTTACAGTAGTCCAGGCGTGAGGTGACCATAGTCTGGACAAGATGCTGGGTGGAGTAGGTGGTCAGGTACAGTCGATGTTGTACAGGAGGAACCTGCAGGACTGTGCCATTGTGCTCTCTGAAGTCCAGCTGGTCATCCAGGACCACCCCCAGGTTCCTTGCAGAGTGGGAGGCAGCCACTATGGTCCTGTCAACGGTGATGGAGAGGTCATGTAGTGGGGAGGTCTTGTATGGCATGAAGAGGAGCTTTGTCTTGTCAAGGTTGAGCTTCAGGTGATGGGTAGCCATCCACTCAGAGATGTCAGCCAGACAAGCAGATATCCTCTCCTTTACCTGTGGGGTAGAGGGAGGGAAAGAGAGAGCATCATTAGCATAACTATGGTATGAGAATCCATGTGAATTAATTACTGAACCAAGAGACTTAGCATAAATGGAGAACTGCAGAGGACCCAGTGCAGATCCCTGCGGGACTCCTGTAGACAGGGAATGGGGTGCAGAGACGGAACCCTTCCAAGAGACTTGGTAGGATCTACCAGTGAGATACGATACAAACCAAGAGAGGGCAGTCCCAGAAATGCCATCTCAGTGAGTGTGGAGATCAGGAGTTTGTGGTTGACCGTGTCGAACGCCGCAGACAGGTCAAGTAGAATCAGGACAGAGGAGAGGGATGAGGCTCTAGCAGTGGCGAGTGCCTCCGTCACGGCCAGGAGAGCGGTTTCAGTGGAATGCCCGGTTCTGAAGCCGGACTGATGTGGGTCAAGCAGGTTGTTCTGGTGGAGAAAAACAGACAGTTAGTTAAGGACAGCTCATTCAAGAGTTTTGGACAGGAAGGGTAAGAGGGATACAGGACGGTAGTTCCTGATGTCAGAGGGGTCCAAGCTAGGTTTTTTAAGGAGTTGAGTTACACGGGCAGTCTTAAAAACAGCAGGAACATGGCCACAGGTTAGGGAAGTGTTGATAATGGAGGTATGGAAGGAGCTCACCGAATGTAGACTGGAGAATGGATGGACTGCTGAAGGGATGGGTTCCAGTGGACAGGTGGTTGCGTGATAGTGCGTCACACGTAGGAGCACATCTGCGTCATCCAGCGTCTTGAAGGATGACAGTGTAGCAATGGGTTCGGTATGGGGAGATGTGGGATGTCAATGGATGCGTGAAGGAATTCCAGACTGTGGCCACCTTCCCCTCAAAGTGGGTCAGGAAGTCATCTGCAGAGAGGAAGGAGGATGAAGGGGGGATAAGCAGGGGGGAGAAGGTGGAAAAGAGTTTATGTGGATTGGATACACATGCATTAATTTTAGACTGAAAAATGAAGTCTTAGCCAATGTAGTTGCAGGGACTATGTATTCCTCAGGGAATGAGCTCAGGAGAGTGTCCAGTTCATCCAGGAAAGCGCCGAGCGGACCTGGAGGGCAATAGAGAACAACAATGTTAAGTGTAGATGGGTGAGTTATAGTGACTGCATTAAACTCAAAGGAGGAGATATTCAGGCAGTGTACAGTGGGAATAGAGAATTTCCAGGATGTAGAAATGAGCAAACCAGTACCCCTGCCTCAGCCAGAGGCCCTGGGGGTGTGGGAGAAGGAGTAGCCAGCCAGCAGACAGAGCAGCTGGAGTGGCTGTGTTATCAGGAGCAGTGGCGTACTGTGGGAGTAGAACTAGGACTTCTGTAAACTTAGCTTTAACGGATGATCACTCTCAATCTGTTTCCGTTTACTGTTCCTGATTGTCAATCAAATAATTGATTCACTCAATAACCAAGAACAAGAAGTAAATTATTAGGCTACCAAGTTATTTTGAGATAGCATTATTGTTCTGTGCAACATAAACTTGTGTTGCATTTTTGTATATCGACATTTATGATGTTGTGTTATCATGCGCAGATTTTGACCTTTAAATGCTCCATGTTTAAATGTTCAACGTAGATTTTCGTAAATGAGTATTTCTAGCCTGTATTATACGCTGCTCTCAACGATTCGAGACACTTAAGAGGCTGTCCTCTTTAAATTTATGCTTTCTAATGTTAAAATCGCTTTGACTAATTTTAGTGTCGTCTTAAAATTAATTACATTCTTTAACGCATTCAGATTATTGCCTGATCCTTGTTAAACAATCTTAAGTTCTCTGTCGTTATCATTTCTAAATCATTATAGGCTACAAATTGGTCTTGATTATTCAGAGAATGAATGGATTGATTGTTAGGCTAGGCTACTGAATCTAAATAAACGGAAACAAGTAATCCCCACTTTTTCCAACGCGCAGGCCGTCGCTACATATATTTAAGTGCTACCCATTTTATGACGCAAAGAAAAATACTAGCACAGAAAAACTTGATATATTCATTGATGTTTGTTATTCAGTTATTGAATTGCTTGATTGATAATTAAGAACTATAAGTAGAAACAGGTTGAGAGTAATATCCGTATAAAGGTAAGGTTACCGAAGGCCTATTTTACAGCCGACGTTACGCCACTGATCAGGAGTGATCCAGGTCTCAGTGAGAGCCAGGAAGTGAAGGGACTTCATCTTGGCATAGGCAGTGATGAAGTCAGCTTTCTGGACAGCTGACCGGCAATTCCATAGTCCACCCACCACTGAGAGTTCCTTATGAGAGGACAGGGGTGGGCAGACCAGGTTAGCCGGGCAGCGCCTGCGGTGGTTGGGCCTCCTGGAGCGAGGCATAGAGCACAGAGAAATGGGGGTTATAAGACAAGTTATAGTGAGAGATCAGAACAGACAGACAAGTCAGACAAATTGACAATGAGGCTGCCGTATTACGCTTTAACGGTGTAATACGCAAGAAATTTGCTAATTTCTTGATTGCACTCAGCTGCTTGCAGGGCTAATTCTAAGTAGTGAAGCTACTTTAAATTAGCAACACAAAAGACCGGTAGCTGGCCAAATAACACAAAGCAAGTTACCAACTGACCGCTAACACTTCAATTTACTTAAGCTACATAGTGACTAGGCTACAAACAAAAAGTTCAATTAACTAATGCACAGCTGAAACCGAATGAAAATAAGATACTTAGCCTATCGGAGAGTAGATAAACTAACAATGCCGTCTGAATGCACTCTGTATGTTTGTCGCTACTGACTCAATATGGGGATGTTTAAAATAAAACCAGCAATTTATCAGAAAAGAAAGTAATATGGAGTTTGTGCGTTTGTAAATGTTTGCAATGTTTGTGATTATGTTACAGGATGCAGAAAGTTAATGCCAGCTACGATGTAGCTGTTAGCCAAAAGACGGTGGTGGTTTGCTCATTTAACAGACTATGGGGACAGTTTGCTAGTGGTGCTAGCCCAGTGCGGAAAATGCCACAAAATGTCATTGAAATCGATAATAACTTTTCCACGTAATTATATCTGACTTCATGTGTAAGTTAGCTTGGCTAGCCACTTCCTGGTTTTTTACAATCTTCTCAGTAACGTTACCACTATTAGTGGGTTAGTGGAACAATTTGGGAACTGCATAGGCATAACCTGTAGAGCAATGAAAATACCGGATGTTCTTGCATTTAAAAGTATATTCGTTAAACTAAACGTTCTTTTCCGATATGGGAACCGACGTGCTGTATGAATTCCATCGGCCTATATCGTGCCAATGGGGTTTGTTCGTTCATGAACACTACCAGAGTTAAGGAAAAATAGCTAAAACGGGTATTTCACTTTGGTAGCATCTTAAGCTCTAAGTTTCCTTTATAGTATATATATAAAGGAAACTTAGAGCTTAAGATACTACCAAGGTGAAATATCCCATTTGGTTCTTTAGTTTCCTTATCCACGGTCGCCCCCTCGTGGTAGTCATCGACGTCCCAATTATAGGATACGTAAATGTCAATATCTCAAAAAATATCCACGGCACATCCATGGATTAATGCTCGAATTGAAGAAGAGGCTGTAATTTACCACACAGAAATCTGCAACAGAATAAATGTCAGAATTGTCACATACAGTATGTATGTGTGTATGGAACACAGTGCCACAATAATAAATAAATAAATGTGGAAATATAAAAATGATAAATAAAATAATTTGGAAATAAATAAATCTGGGAATGAATATAGAAATGTAAATGTATGTGCAATTAATTTAAGTTATTACATTTATTTATTTATTTTCAATTTTTTTTTCAAATATATTCATTTATTTCCATATATATTTCCCAATTTATTTACATATATATTTACCGATTGTCATTGTCATTTCCCGATTGTCATTTCCCAACGAGCACAATCTGTCAATCAACTTGCTTTGCTCCACCCAATAAGTTTGCCTCGTTCACACCCTTCTAATGTGTTCAGTGTTGCCAGATTGGGCGTATTCCAGCCCAATTGGGATATTTATTTTTATGTTATTGTCCGGGGGAAAATGACTTTTTGCAGCTTGTCATAATTTGGTTATATTTGGCGTTTTTTAATCTTCCTCTTTCAGCTAATTATTCACATTAACTCTGGTGTAGTTTGTCCCTCTTCTCTCTGCCTATTCCTCGGTTGTCATTGAAACCAGTTAATAGTCGCTGCTTTTGTTTGATATGCAGAGGCTTGCCAGTGGGTTAGAAAGACAATCGTGAAAATCAGAAAGAACGCTGACTTTCAGTTGCTCGTGGAAAAGTAGGCTAGTAGCTGTTATGCTGTGTTCATGCTTTAACGGGGAGACGGGAGACGTGGCTGATCTGTAAATTTTACTGTTGTGTAGACCACCGTGTCTTATCTTTGAACGCACGTTGACTGCCGTGTCTTTTCGTTTAAGTTATTTTCCTTATCAAATGTTTCGTGCTTACGCAAAATCGGGGAAAGCAAGCTTGCACACACAAAAAGCAAATTGAGCAACATTGAAACATAGGCTGCTCATTTCTCGCCCACTACTTCTATGTTGCTCAACTTGCTTTTTGTGTGTGCAAGCTTGCGTTCCCCGATTTTGGGTAAGCACGAAATGTTTGATTAGGAAAATAGAACTAGCCCCTTAAAAGTGTGTGTGTGCGCGTTCGCAAATCATATTCATAAACAATTCAGAGCTTATCGATTGGCTACCGTTCTGACAGTAGGCTACCTCCACCTCCAGTCCAATCTCCCTCCCCCCTGGCGTTCATAACTTAATGTAGCCTATTTTATCCAAATTGGGCTATTTTCATTAAGATTCGGCATGTTTATAGTTTTAAAATCTGGCAACACTGTGTTCAGAGCATAGGCTGTAGAGAAATGTTTCAGAGCTGCAGACAGCGTTTCTCAATGTGAGCAAATACATTCATGGAGACAATTCCTCACATATTGAGAGAAACGACGGATAGAGAAAGCTAACTAGCTAGCACAATCTGTCAACTTGCTTTGGTCCACCTACTAATTCCAAGTCAATCAGGTTCCAACCCTCCATGTAGGCTATTCAGTGTTACTGACAGCGTTTCTTATGACCAAGTCGAGAAGTCAATTTGTCAAATATTGAAAGAAAAGGCGGGCGGATAGCTTGTATATTGCTGTGAGCAATATAGCGATCTTCTGTCTGAGAAAGCTAGCAACATGACCATGTTCAATGTAGCCTACAACGTTCGCTGGCATCCGATGCAAATCTAAAATATTTATTTATTATTTTATTTATTTATTTATTATTGTGGCACTCTCGTGTTCCATATGTGTGTATATATATTATATATATATTCGTATTGTTAAAGCTGTAATTTATCATTTCAGACAAATATGAATCCTATAATTGGGACGTCGATTACTACAACTAGGGGGCGACTGTCGATAAAGAAACTAAAGAGCTAAATGGAATATTTCACTTCGGTAACATGTTAAGCTCTAGTTTCCTTATATATAGGTTCATGCCAGCCAAACTCATGCATGCACACAGGACTGCTCTCTCCAAAATAGTTACCCAACTTTCTCACATACCATATCGGTCTATATCTATAGCTTGAATATAGCGTTTAGCTTTATAGTCATAGTAAGTTCAATTTGCTTAATTGTCAAGCACATAGAAATTAATATACAGTGCCCTCCATAATTATTAGCACCCCTGGTAAAGATGAGTAAAAAGGGTTATAAGAAATTCACCTTTTGGTGAATTAGCTTAATTTCACTCTGAAAAAATGAGAAAAATCCAACCTTTAATTGAAGTAAATTTATTCTGAGAAAAAAATCCCTCATCAAGAAATAATTATTTTTAACAAAACCACATGTGCCACAATTATTGGCACCCCTAGAAATTCTTATGAACAAAACGTAACGTTTCCATTTATATTTTACTTTTTAAAGTTGATCAGAGTGTTTAGGAACTTTCAAGCAGTAATCCATGACTTCCTGTTTCACTGTGGTATAAATATGAGGGGACACAGAGGCCATACTCCCTTCTTCATACATCAACATGAGAAAGATAAGAGATCACACAAATCAAATGAGGGAAAAGTGTGTTGAGCTTCATAAGTCAGGGAATGGCTAGGAGGATGGTAAGACAGGGAAAAAAATCCCCAAGGATCACTGTTGGAGAATTACAGAGGAAAGTAGCATCTTGGGGTCATCAAGTCTCCAAAACTACCATTAGACGTCACCTCCATGCCAACAAATTATTTGGAATGCTTTCCCGGGAAAAATCCTTTCCTGTCATTTCACCAGAATCGTAAGCGCCTGGAGTTTGCTAAACGCTACTGGAACTTTGACTGGAACCGTGTTCTATGGTCAGATTAAATGAAAACAGCCTTTCGGCAACCAACACTCAAGGTGGGTTTGGCGTAAAAAGAAGGATGGCTACACCGAAAATAACCTGATCCCCACTGTTAAGTATGGTGGAGGTTCCGTGATGTTGTGGGGCTGTTTTTCCTCCAAAGGCCCTGGGAACCTTGTTAGAGTACATGGCATCATGAACTCCATGAAATACCAGGACATTTTAAATCTGAATCTAGCTGCCTCTGCCAGGAAACTAAAACTGGGTCGTCGTTGGATCTTCCAGCAGGACAATGATCCAAAACATACGTCCAAATCAACACAAAAATGGTTAACTGAACACAAAATCAAGCTTCTGCCATGGCCATCTCAGTCCCCTGACCTAAACCCCATTGAAAATCTGTGGGCTGAGCTGAAGAGGAGAGTGCACAAGAGAGGACCTAGGACTCTGGATGATCTGGAGAGATTCTGTAAAGAGGAATGGTCTCAGATTCCTTGCTCTGTATTCTCCAACCTTATTAGATGTTACGGGAGAAGACTCAGTGCTGTTTTATTGGCAAAGGGAGGTTGTACAAAGTATTAAACGCAGGGGTGCCAATAATTGTGGTACCCGTGGTTTTGTTAAAAATAATTATTTCTTGATGAGGGATTTTTTTTTCTCAGAATAAATTTACTTCAATTAAAGGTTGGATTTTTATAATTTTTTCAGTGGGAGATTAAGCTAATTCACTAAACGGTGAATTTTTTATAAATTCCTTTTTACTCATCTTTACCAGGGGTGCCAATAATTGTGGAGGCATTATATATATTGTTACGGCTCTCTTGCTCCGCTGGCCATTAGTAGGCTGGTGGCTGGAGTTGGAGAGCTGACTAATTATGAGACACATCTGTATTAAGTCTTTTTTCCCTATTTAACTCGCTGTCTCCTATTCTACGGGGTCTCTGGTCCTCATCACAGACGTGTTGTTTGGGTTTTTTGCGTCTTACAACACTCACTATGATACCTTTCACTCATTCATGCATATGCATACACAACTGATAACTTACAGACTTCCTCATATTTTACTTTATTTGTGTACGTGTTTTTGGTTAGATTATATAAATTTAAGTCTGTGTGGCCAAGTTGCATTAAATAATTTAGTAAAGTTTGGATAGCATTGCTTTGGAATAGAGCTAGTTTATTTAGTGTGAACTACGATAGGCAATATTGTTAGTTGTAACTTGGCCACATTTTGATATCAAGACTTTTAAAGGCAGGCCTAGTTTTTGCAAGTTGGAATTAAGAACTTATGGACAGCGCTATGTAGGCTATGCGTGAGTAACTTTTTTTTAACGTCGTAGACGTTTTTGATCTGATAGTAAATTACAACTGCAATAGTCTACGTTTCACCACTGTGGCACTAGTTAGCCAAAATACACCACACGTCCTATATGATGCTAAACATTGTGATGAAATGTTGTGATTTGCAACAGGATAAATCTCTAGCACATGGATATGTCCAAATATATCAGTAATCAGCTAAAAAAAGTTCTTTTAGGGTTTACTTAGCCTTTAAAGCCAGTTTAGTTGAAATGGGAGTTCTCACTGTTCGAGAAGGGGAACCCCCTCTTAATACATCTGTTCTGACCCCATCCCTTGCGGTTTCTAGTCTTACCTTTGAGCAACAAAAGGAGCTGCTACTGTTACAATGTGAAGAATGCGAAAGACAACATGAACATGAACGTAGATTAGCCGAATTAAAACATGATGCTGAATTACGCCGATTGCACCTGATTGAGGTAGGAAAGTTTGAGGCATCTCAGCTCTCGGATGAGTCGCCATTTTCTTCTGATTTTTGTTCCCCTAATCGCTTCAACGTGGTATCTAATTTGAAGTTGTTCCCTAAATTTAATGAAAAAGACCTTGATACATTTTTTTGTCTGAGCGTGTGGTAGACTCCCGAAATTGGCCTGATGCTGATTGGACGTTGTTGCGTTTTAACTGGCAAAGCTCAGGAGGCACATTCTGGTTTAAGTTGAGTTGACAGTAAAAAGTATCTTTTGGTTAAGACTGCTGTGTTAAAAGCTTATGTACTCGTTCCGGAAGCATACAGACTACGATTTATAATGTTCAAAAAGGGAGATAAGCAGACTCATGTTGAATATGCAAGAGAGCTATTAATGCATTTTAATCATTGGTGTACTGCGTCTGATGTCAATACTCTAGTTGATTTGTGTAATTTGGTTGTGCTCAAAGACTTTAAAAATTCTGTCACTGATCATATAGCTATGTATGTTAATGAGCATAAAGTGTGTACAAATATGTTTTGACTCATAAAAGTAGTTTTTCAGGTGTTGGGTTTACCCCAACTTCTAAGTTTGATCGTGGCTTTCAAAATGATTGGCATAATGTCTGTAATTACTGTCGTGAGAGAGGACATTGGAAAAGTGACTGCCCTGTTCTTAAAGGGATAGTTCGGAATTTTGGACATAATGTCTCAATTACGACTTACCCATGATGTAGTTGATTGATGGAAACCATTTTCAGATAATTCCATGCTGTCCCTTCTTTTGGACATACACACATTGCTAATGCTAGCGCAACTCTAAGGAAACTAGTAGCATCCACTACCAAACACACTTAAACAGTCCACAGTGCACCCAAAGCAAATAAAATACAATGAGAGTCTATCGGTGTTATTTTCAGTGATTATACCATCATTTTTCAAGTGAAACTATCGTTGAATCCTTTACTTTGTGCTCACCTAAATTCTCTGTGGAAGTACGGCTTTAGTTTAGTAGGTAACGTAAAGTAGCCTATAGCTCTGCCGTCGCATGTCATGCCGGCCAACAACAATATCGCGCGTGTGAAAGAATCAGACTCGTAGTATTGTTAGCTAACGTTCAGGTAAGATGGTATTTCGGTGTGTATTTCAAGATTGTTCAAATCATGCAAAAAAATGGGCATCAGAAAGTTTTCACCGATTTCCAGTGGAAGATCAACAAAGAAAACAGCTGTGGCTTGTTGCTGCTCGCATGGATGTCACCAATTGAGACTCTAAAAAAGTTTAAAGTGTGTAGTGACCATTTCACGGAGGATGACTATGTGAAAATCAAAAAAGGACGGTCGGGACACCCTCTACTGAAGGAGACTGCTGTGCCATCACCTGTTTTTCTTCATGCACCGAAAACAACTGACGAGCAGGTAACTAATAAATGATTGCATGCGTGATCTATCTATTCAGCTAGCTAGCTATCTAGTTGCCACGATTGGGAAGTCATGGAAGTGGTCAAACTTTTCCTGCAAATTGGTAGCCAGTGTGCTTGCTTGTATATGCTGTGTTATTCTGTAGCATGTTTGTGTTTAGCTGACTTGTTGTCTACCAAATATGTAACTTTACGGCAAAACGGATTGTGTCGGCAACTGTGGAGTACAGCAGATAGCCTACAGGCAGATACCCTGGCTAATCTACAGCTAGTCAATCAGTCAGGCTAATCAACGATAGTTTGACTTGAAAAATGATGGTATAATCACTGAAAATAACCCAGATAGACTGTCGTCGTATTTTATTTGCTTTGGGTGCACTGTGGAGTGTTTAAGTGCATTTGGTAGTGGATGCTACTAGATACCTTAGAGTTGCGCTAGCATTAGCAATGTGTGTATGTCCAAAAGAAGGGACAGCATGGAATTAGAAAATGGTTTCCATCAATCAACTACATCATGGGTAAGTCGTAATTGAGACATTATGTCCAAAATTCCGAACTATCCCTTTAAAGCTAAAAGCCAGCCCCCTAAAGGTCAGTCCTCAGGTAGTGGGGCCTGTGTGAGGTCTGCCGTGTTAGCAGCGCCTGTCTATACCCCGTTCAATCTCAGTGAACCGTCTAAAGTCCTTATCTGCCCAAGTACCGGGGAGTCTGGAGGAATCAACCTCCCTTGCTCATCTCCCGTCCTCAGCTCTCCCTTCCACCTCAGGTGCGCAAATTTTATTTCCCCTCGTGACCCAGCCCCTCGCATTCCCATGCGGCTCCGCATTAGTATTTCAATTCCGTGATTAGTACCTAGTCATCATTAAATTATTCAGTAATCCGCCATTATTTTCTCCGCAATAATCCCGTTCATCAACTCTGGGACCATCTCTCAATTCCCGCCGCCGAGGGAGACCGCAATATATCTGACATATGAACAGATTATTTTTTAACTGTAAGCTATGCAAGTCACCCTGGAAACAAACCTATGTGAATATGTTCACTTAATAAAGTGAGCACATGAATAAAGCCTGCAGAACTCTGGATAAAATACAGCAGTATGTCCATCACCTGGATATATAACATTTTAAATAAATAAAGACATATAAAAGTTGTACCACATTTTTCTGTTTAACATGAAAAAAGTCTGACATTTACAGACATCTGAAGGGTGTAAGGGTTTAAATCAATAAGGGTGTTCATATAAACACCAGTAGCCATAAACTGGCCTCCTGCACTTTTCAGGGACATTCCACAAGTTTCCAGGAACTAACAATGTGCAGCCGCTTTTGGAGGGACTGTGTGCTTTGAATCTTGATGAGTGCTTAATTTCACCAATACAGTTTGTCTCTCGGGTTGGAATGTCCAGTCATATCCATCCGCTTATCACTGCAGGGGCTCTCTATCATTTGAGAGAGAGAGAGAGAGAGAGAGTCCAGCCAGTCCCACCAGCCTCTTCTTCCCATTCTGAAGTCTCCAGTCCAACAGTCGTTTTGTGCATCCTTTGTGTTATTTAATTATCTCTGTCTTTGATAGAGGAAAGTATGTATCTACCTAAGTCAAAATATGAATCATTTAGTATGATCTCAAATGTTCATTTCTTGACAGAGTTCCCTCGTTAAAGTCATGAGTATGCCAAGGCTGTTGATGAATATAATGCAAGGCACGGTGCAATTCACAGATTGATGAATATAATGCAAGGCACTGTGCAATTCACAGATTGATGAATAGGATCTGTATGTTTCTCAGCCTGAAAGAGCCGTTTTTATTTTGAGTGTGTGTTTATTCATCATATTATGATGGCTTTCTCCATCTTGTTTGATTTGATCCATGGTTCCTCTTATTGTCTTGTAGAAGCAATACTACTCCTCACATGCACAATGCACTCAGGAGCTGGTAATTGTATTATTATGGTGTGCTTGCCGTCCTCAGTTACAGACAGATTGCTGTGATCACATGATCGTCTGTTGTACTCATTCAGCCCAATCACATGGAGAAGGGAAAACCAAACAACATCACTTGTGTATTTCATCAAATTTTAAATTACACATCTGTAAATACACACTAGAAAGCAATATATAAGCAAGCATGTGTTCTTATCCTAACCTTGTCTTATACTGCAGTTTTTTCTCTCTCTTTTTCAAAGTCTTTCCTGAACATGCATGACATCCATCTGCAGAAGAGTGAACTCTTATGTTCATTATAAACAAATCACAAGAATATGTTTCCATGAATTTCTTTTTCCAACAACCTAACGTTAGCTCAAATTCTACAACTCTAATCACTAAAGTAGACATAGCGATATGTCGGGCGTGACATGGACTAATGCTTCTGACGGGTGACATTTATGTTTATTGTTTTTAAATAAACATTTATAATTTTACGATACCGGAAATTAATTGTCCATTGACTTAACATTTGGGTATAAAATTTGTAGCGACATTGTGCTAACTGAAAGTTCGAACTACGGTTGAACAACAGTCTCGTGCAAATTACTTGCTCTGTCTCTGACTCATTAAACTGCCACAGCACAGAATTTTACAGTATGGTTTAACATTTTTCGAAATCACAAGTGTGGGCAAATAGTTTGCTTAAAATATATTTTGCCATGTCAGTGATCAGCAGTTCCACACAACTGACCTAACAGCACCAACTGCTAAGCCACTTGTAGGCTACTCACTGGATATTCTCAGTTTTATTACCTAAAAAGTGGCCTGTTTAGTCCCAAAGTTAGTCAAAGGCTACGTGTAGCCTAATGTTACAGTTTTTTGTTTTATTTTTTTAAAGGGGGTGCCGCGTTGTTATGGTTTTGAAAGCTCTGTGCTACAGTGGCTATAATGCAGATTTGGCAAAAACCGATATGCAGTAACAGCATAGCCCTTTTCTTTTTTCATTTTTTTTTTCAAAGAGGGTATTACTCGATATAATTGCTGACTTGTGGCGAAAGTGGTAACAAATTGACGTAAAATCTGTCCAGGATGTAACCAAGTCTGGGATTTTTCACAGTAAGAAGAATTTTTTATGAAAATGTTAGCCTAAGTTCGTGATTTTTCCCGTTCACACGAGTCTGAGTATGACTGCTCTGCATAGATTAACATTAACATTTGGCAAGGCAGGATGTATAATGTTAACGCTACCCGAAGCAATGCAGGGCATTAATTGCTTCAGGTAGTGTTGTGTTGGTAGGATTGTGTCTACTGTTCATCTTTATAATAGCCAGATATTTCACTGTATATAGTTTTGGCAGTGATGTAACGTTCACTAATTCCTAGACGTAGACTAAATCCTACCAATACAACACAGTTGAAGAGTGATAGTTTTAATTTACAGCTAAATCTAGTCCCACCCCCCAATTCCCATAGAGATCCATTCAAATGCAGAGACGTTATAAACTCCTCAAAAAAAGTTCGGAAACGTTATTTTGGTCGCTTATTCCTCCCCTTTAATAATACCAATTGGTATTGTATTTTATATCGCTGGAAAGCCTGATTAGTCACCTTTACAACGAGGTACAACTTGTAAGGATCATGCATTCGTGAAATGAGCAACACAGCTAACCGTGTGGGTAGCGGCCCAAAAAAATGTGCCAAAATCCCCTGCAATATTCTTCTGTTGGTATTCACTCTCGTTTTGAGTTGCTTGGTGGATTGGATGATTGCACTCTCCCACAGTAATAAGGAAAAAACAACACATATTGGCCATTTTTACACTTTATTCATTTTACACTGTCAGGGACCTCAGTAGCGTGTGGAAGATCCATACGCAGTCACAACAGCTTGGCACCTCCTCCTCATGCTGGTCACCAGCCTGGTCACACACTGCTGTGGGATGGCATCCCATTCCTCAACCAGGATTTGCCGCAAGTCAGCCAACATGGTTGCGTTGGTCACTCTGGCACGTACAGCACGCCCAAGCTGATCCCACAGGTGTTCAATTGGGTTGAGGTCTGGACTCACGGCAGGCCATTCCATCCTCTCCACTCCCAAATTCTGGAGGTACTCTGTGATGATCCTGGCTCTGTGGGGGCGAGCGTTGTCATCCTGGAGGATGGAGTTAGGTCCCAGATTCTGGAGATATGGGATCGCCACTGGCTCCAGAATCTCATTCCGATATCTCACTGCATTGAGATTGCCTTCAATGATGACAAGTTCTGTTTTGCCTGTGAGAGAGATACCGCCCCACACCATGACACTGCCCCCATTGAAAGGTGTCACGCGATCTGTGCAGCAATCTGCATAGCGTTCTCCACGCCGTCTCCATACTTTGATCCTGCCATCCAGCTTCCGCAGACAGAACCTTGATTCATTACTGAACATGACGTTGCCCCACATTCTTAGGTTCCACTGTCGGTGCTGTCGACACCAGCGCAAACGGGCCTGACGGTGAAGGGCAGGAATTGCAGGCTTCCTGGCAGCCTTATAAGCACGAAGACCGGCCATGTGCAGTCTGTTCCTCACCGTCTGATCAGAGATCTGTCTGTGGTACCGTTGTGCAAATCTTGCCTGTAAATCTCTGGAAGAAAGCCTACGGTTCCTCAGTGAAGCAAGGGTGAGGAACCGGTCTCACACCTGTGACTGGCATACACCTGCCAGCACTTGAAGCTCAAAACGAGAGTGAATACCAACAGAAGAATATTGCAGTGGATTTTGGCACATTTTTTTGGGCCGCTACCCACACGGTTAGCTGTGTTGCTCATTCCACAAATGCATGATCCTTACAAGTTGTACCTCGTTGTAAAGGTGACTAATCAGGCTTTCCAACGATATAAAATACAATACCAATTGGTATTATTAAAGTGGATGAATAATCGACCGAAATAACGTTTCCGAACTTTTTTTGAGGAGTTTAGTATCGCTTTGAAGAGTACCAGAAAATAAGATATCAAGAGTCTTTTGATGTTGTTGGGGCACAGACATCAGGAAGTCATGGCATGCAAGATATGCGACCAAATATAAAATACTAAATTACTTTATTCTACATTATGTTAAACTGTCCAATATTTTTTGATGCCTGAAAATGGGGGGGACTATGTACAAAAGGTTCTATAATTTCTAAACGGTTCATCCAATATGGATGAAAATACCCTCGAATTAAAGCTGACAGTCTGCACTTCAGCCTTATTGTCATTGTATCCTTTCAACAAAGTGTGTCATTGTCCAATGAATTATGGTTCTCACTGTACATACACACCCAACGCACATAGTTTGTTGTACATCATAGTAGTGAATCGTGCTTTGCTCTTTTTGGTACTTTTTGTTCAATAAACTTTATTACATTCTACAAGATTGTCTGTATTGATGTTGTTGTTGTGTTGAATTGAGTCAGCCACTGCTAATCGCAGGAATTCCAAAAATGCTTTCACCTCTTAGCTGAATCATTTATATTAATTCAGTATCAACTGAGTATACAATATTGTGATTTTACGACAATTATTAAAGTGTAATTTTATTGGTAATTTAATTATTGAAGAAGCCCATTTTTAGTTAGGATATTCTCTTTTGAGAATAGTATAAGAAATTTAATGAGACTGATTTATTATACTAAAATTACGCTACCAGTTGTATATGGATGGTAGAGGCATGTCTCCTACAGCAGTGAATAGTTTTTGAGATATTGGGCCTCATTTATGAAATGTGAGCAGAACGAAATTGCACGTAAATCGTTCGTATTAGCAATTTTGTTCATATTTTGGCATTCATCAAGGTTTTCGTATCTCAGAGAAAATGTATACCTGCTCAGGACCACGGGTACTGCATCCTTATAATAAAAATGCCACTAAATGTAGCTCCTGAATGTCAATTAGAATACGCCTGTGAATTTATTTTTATTTTCAGTTGAATTCACAAGACTGAATGTAGCCTCTGAAGTGCACAAATGCAAACCTAATAATTACGACTTTAAAAAGCAAGCACTTTATATTAAGCCTATTAATCAATTGTAGGCTATGAATTTATTTAATTAGACCCATAACTTAATTAATGCTCCAAGTAGGCTACCATTTTTCTGAATTGATTCAATTTGAATGTTATATGATGCTAAATATGTTAATTAAAACACATTTAACCATTGAACGAAATTTTCCATAAAATGACTTACAGGTCTCTATAGCAGGCCTTGCAGTGGCTGACCTTGTGCTGTTGGAGGAGTTGGCTGTTTAGGAGAGAACCGAACGCATCTTTAGGATCGCGCAAAAGCAATTTTTTGGCTGGTTAGTCGTTTTTGGGTTTTTATGAAATTGCCAACCTGCCCAATGTTATTGGTGCCGTAACTGTACTGCACAAATGTAGCCTCAAGACTCCATCTGAAGATACGTCTGCAAAATATGCATAGAAAGGGCTGTCACATCTGTGCAGCTCATATGTCATGCGAAATGTATTGCTCAACGTCCTGGTCCGGTTGCCTGCTGGGACCATAGACGGGTGGGACCCACAACAGCTTCAGTTCGCACTCGTGTGCAGAAAGCTGCGGTGAGAGACTTATTGGTGCAGCTACGTCAAATTGATGTTTACTGTGTCAGAGTATAGATTCCTAACTAACTCTTTCCATCACTAGGGGGATTTCAAACCACCTCTCAAACCACAGAACACCAACAAAATGAGGAAATAAATCATTTTAATTTCCAGGCTGCGAGAAAGAACGCAGCCTATTGCTTGGCAGACGGAGGCAATGCGCTCGTCCGATGTAGATAGGCCTGAACTTTAACATCTCGTGTGATGGGAGATTCTGCATTTCCTGCATGATATATACTGCCAGGTCTTTTTACTTTACCATGTAGGCTACTTTACTATTTATATGACACTGGAACGGACAATACTAAACTACTTTTTTTCCTTGATTGAACATCTGCTAATAAAACTTTGCTTTCAGTGTCGGAATAATTCTTTCTTTTGCTTTTTTTTTGGGCTATTTTGACTTCGTATGGACCTTTAAATGGAAGTGACAACCTCCATATATGGCAATTCATGGGTGTGGATTTATGCTAATCACAAAATAATGTGAACGCGCTTGTCATTTATGATGAATTGGCATGTATGAACAAACGTACGGTGGCTGAGACATACAAAGCAACGCAACATTATCACAACATGACTGCAAATTGGAAAACACATTAATAAATAAGAAAATACAAATACGAAAACACAATGACATTTACCCCTTTGCACAGATGCCTAGTGACCATGTCTCCGGCGGCAAGATTATGCTCAACTGAGACATTCGTTGCTCCTTCAGCCAAACAATTAGTGGAAATCACGAACTCTGTGTTTTAACTTTATTGGTAGATGATTTGTGACGATTTCTGCTGAACACGGAGTTTCTAAGTTTCACTATTTTCCCGTAGCAAGTCCATTTAACAAGCACCCCCCCACCCAGTGTATACCTACCCATGTGTGACATATTGGACAATAGCGTCTGTGTTTGAGTTCATAAGTATATTTATTCATCATATGAAATTAGAATTCCGTCATAGCAACAAGGTAAACCCAACAATAGCCTGATCGTATGCCAAACAAACCGTGAAAAGCCCTGCTCACTCAAATGCGTAAACAAACGTGGAATTATTGTCTCATTATACCACATATTCTACTATGAATATATGCTACTAAATATGAAATAAATATACAATTCTACCATTGGTTTTACACATAGACATGTTCTTTTCAAAATTCAATGGTCATTTATTGTCTGGTACAATCCGTTTGAGAAATATACAACACTTTATACCGCTATTAGTATGCAAGCTCTCGAGAAAACGCGTTCCACGATGCAGTTGGTCTCGCTGGCTACATATGTACGTTTGTTTTTCCACTCAAGCACTGTCTTTCCCATATGATTGATAGGCCTATTGTTATTTTCGCATTTTGAGTGCATTTCACATACTGTAGTGCAATCGTTAATTTTATGTTTGATGTAGGCTACAGATTTTCATTGAAGATAGAACATTTGGCAGAATTTTGCTGATGGTGGAATACTATTTTCTTTTCATGTTAACGTACATAATATAGGCTATAGCATATATACTTGTCACTTAGGGCAGTGGTTCCCAACCCTGGTCCTGGGGACCCCCTGTGTATGCTGGTTTTCGTTCCAACCACAATTGCAATACCAGAATTTTAACAAGCTGTTATTTTTTCTTAATTAGGTGTTTTTATTGTATAGAGAACACTTTAAACTCTTTACTCTCTTAAGCCACGTTATGTTAGCAATAGCTATGCATGCCATGAAGAAGAAAAAACCCATGTTCATTATGCTTATTGTGTTATATTGCAAACAATTACAAAGAAGAAGTAACAACTCAGGTGATTAGGCTCCTAATTAGGTAATTGAACGCAAGTTTAAGTTCCTTCATAATTTTTTCCTTAACACAATGCAGGTTTGGCTCGTTATCATTTGCTTTGTCTTTGAATTCTTCATTATTTACCAAACGGTTAGTTTTATTGGCCATGTGTCCACAATTTCACCAATTATGAGCCTATTGATTCACCTCAGTCTTTAATTTGATCAGTTAAAACATTTTTTACCTCCTTTTAATTGTTTACAATACAACACAATGTGAATCTTGGACTTTTAGTCTTCATGGCATGCATAGCTATTACTAACATAATGTGGCTTAAGAACGTAAATAATCCCTCTAAACATTAAAAACACCTAATTAAGAAAAATTAACAGCTTGTTAAAATTCTGGTATTGCAATTGTGGTTGGAACGAAAACCAGCATACACAGGGGGTCCCCAGGACCAGGGTTGGGAACCACTGACTTAGGGCATGGCAAATGCTCATTCCAATTTACTGTGTGCTGATATGTAGAGATTAATGTTACATTTTTCCTTGGAGTCATTATGAATGGGAACATTAAAAAAAAAACAGGTAAAAGTGATGTTTCATTGAGGTACAAGTGTGAATGATTAGGCTATGTATTTAGGTGTATGCAACACTGTGATATCAATGTTTTTATCTTAAACCATCAGAAGGGGCGAATCTATATGCTTTATAATGGACAAAACTAATTTTATTAGTTTTATGACAGGTTTTGGACCCATAGATATCTACCCCTCTATACTGATGAAAAATAGCAATTCCCACTTGAAAATGATGCAAAAGTAAGTTTTACTGTTGATTTGTAGCCAAAACTGTTATTATTTAATGGGACTGACGTTTCAACGTCAACGACGTCTTCTTCAGAGTCAAAAGGAAATAGTGTGGGACTAATAGATCTCATCATTGATTCCACACAAGGCCTACCTTCAAACTCAGTGCCTCTTTGCTTGACATCATGGGAAAATCAAAAGAAATTAGCCAAGACCTCAGAAAGAAAATTGTGGTCCTTCACAAGTCTGGTTCTTCCTTGGGAGCAATTTACAAACGCCTGAAGGTACCACGTCCATCTGTACAAACAATAGTACGCAAGAAACACCATGGGACGATGCGGCCATCATTCCACTCAGGAAGGAGACACATTCTGTCTCCTAGAGATGACGTGCTTTTGTCCGAAAAGTGCAAATCAATCCCAGAACAACAGCAAAGGACATTGTGAAGATGCTGGAGGGAACAGGAACAAAAGTATCTACAGTTGAAGTCGGAAGTTTACATACACTTAGGTTGAAGTCATTAAAACTAATTTTTTAACCACTCCACAGATTTCATGTTAGCAAACTATAGTGTTGGCAAGTCTACTTTGTGCATGACACAAGTAATTTTTTCAACAATTGTTTACAGACAGATTATTTCACTTTTAATTCACTATATCACAATTCCAGTGGGTCAGAAGTTTACGTACACTAAGTTGACTGTGCCTTTAAACAGCTTGGAAAATTCCAGAAAATTATGTCATGGCTTTACAAACTTCTGATAGGCTAATTGACATTATTTGAGTCAATTGGAGGTGTATCTGTGGATGTATTTTAAGGCCTACCTTCAAACTCAGTGCCTCTTTGCTTGACATCATGGGAAAATCAAAAGAAATTAGCCAAGACCTCAGAAAGAAAATTGTGGTCCTGCACAAGTCTGGTTCTTCCTTGGGAGCAATTTACAAACGCCTGAAGGTACCACGTCCATCTGTACAAACAATAGTACGCAAGTATAAACACCATGGGACGATGCGGCCATCATTCCACTCAGGAAGGAGACACATTCTGTCTCCTAGAGATGAACGTGCTTTTGTCCGAAAAGTGCAAATCAATCCCAGAACAACAGCAAAGGACATTGTGAAGATGCTGGAGGGAACAGGAACAAAAGTATCTACAGTTGAAGTCGGAAGTTTACATACACTTAGGTTGAAGTCATTAAAACTAATTTTTAACCACTCCACAGATTTCATGTTAGCAAACTATAGTGTTGGCAAGTCTACTTTGTGCATGACACAAGTAATTTTTTCAACAATTGTTTACAGACAGATTATTTCACTTTTAATCCACTATATCACAATTCCAGTGGGTCAGAAGTTTATGTACACTAAGTTGACTGTGCCTTTAAATTTTTTATATTTGGTCGCATATCCTTTGCATGCCATGACTTCCTCATGTCTGTGATCCAACAACATCAAAAGACTCTTGATATCTTATTTTGTGGTACTCTTACAAGCGATACTATAACGTCTCTGCATTTGAATGGATCTCTATGGGAATTGTGGGGTGGGACTAGATTTAGCTGTAAATTATGCTGGAACAGTATGGAATACATGATTGGTAAAAAGGCTGTAAGTCATAAAGGGTATGAGGTAGCAAACAAGCCTCAAACAATCATCTGCTGCCAGATATGCAGTAGATATGGATGGATCACTTTAAGGGTTGTTTCTCCTGACAAATTTTCCTATTGAACTCTATGGAAAAATAAGCCAGGAGAAGAAACCCTTCAGGTTATCCATCCATATCTACTGTATTTCTGGCAGCAGAGTGATGATTTAAGGCTTGTTTGATACGTCAGACCCTTGATGACTTCATCGCTGTTCAGTGTAATTTACAGCTAAATCTAGTTCCACCCCAAAATTCCCATAGAGATCCATTCCAATGCAGAGACGTTATAGTATCGCTTCTTAGAGTACCAGAAAATAAGATATCAAGAGTCTTTTGATGTTGTTGGGTCACAGACATCAGGAAGTCATGGCATGCAAAGGATATGTGACCAAATATTAAAAATTTAAAGGCACAGTCAACTTAGTGTATGTAAACTTCTGACCCCACTAGAATTGTGATATAGTGAAATAATCTGTCTGTAAACAATTGTTGGAAAAAATTACTTGTGTCATGCACAAAGTAGACGTCCTAACTGACTTGCCAACACTATAGTTTGTTAACATGAAATCTGTGGAGTGGTTAAAAATTAGTTTTAATGACTTCAACCTAAGTGTATGTAAACTTCCAACTTCAACTGTATATCCACAGTAAAATGAGTCCTATATCTACATAACCCGAAAGGCTGCTCAGCAAGGAGGAAGCCACTACTCCAAAACCGCCATAAAAAGCCAGACAAAGATCTTACTTTTTGGAGAAATGTCCTCTGGTCTGATGAAACAAAAATTTAACTGTTTGGCCATAATGACCATCGTTATGTTTGGAGGAAAAAGAGTGAGGCTTGCAAGCCGAAGAACACCATCCCAACCGTGAAGCATGGGGTGGCAGCATCATGTTGTGGGGGTGCTTTGCTGCAGGAGGGACTGGTGCACTTCATAAAATAGATGGCATCATGAGGAAGGAAAATTATGTGGATATATTGAAGCAACATCTCAAGACATCAGCCAATTAAAGCTTGGTCACAAATGGCTCTTCCAAATGGACAATGACCCAAAGCATACTTCCAAAGTTGTGGCAAAATGGCTTAAGGACAACAAAGTCAAGGTATTGGAGTGGCCATCACAAAGTCCTGACCTAAATCCAATCGAAAATTTGTGGGCAGAACTGAAAAAGCGTGTGCGAGCAAGGAGGCCTACAAACCTGACTCAGTTACACCAGTTCTGTCATGAGGAATGGGCCAGAATTCCAGCAACTTATTGTGAGAAGCTTGTGGAAGGCTACCCGAAACATTTGACCCCAAGTTAAACAATTTAAAGGCAATGCTACCAAATACTAACAGAGTGTATGTAAACTTCTGACCCACTGGGAATGTGATGAACAGAAATAAAAGCTGAAATAAAATCATTCTCTCTACTATTATTCTGACATTTCACAGTTTTAAAATAAGTTGTGATCCTAACTGACCTAAGACAGGGAAAGTTTACTAGGATTAAATGTCAGGAATTGTGAAAAACTGAGTTTAAAATGGATTTCGCTAAGGTGTATGTAAACTTTCGACTTCAACTGTATGGTAGTCTACTGTATTTCAAACAAAATGTACTCATCAGTGGGCAGATTGGTTCAAACCTCTCACCAACCAAAACGTTCAATTTGCCAAAAGTCATTTAAATTATGACTGAACGAAGGTGCTGTGGTCAGATGAGGCCAAAATTGAATATTTTGGTCAGATACAGCAGTTTGGTGTCGAAACCGAGATGCATACAAGGAGAAGCACCCCATACCCATGGTGAAATATGGTGGTGGGTCAGTGATGTTTTGGGGCTGTTTTAATTCCAGAGGTCCAGGGGCACTGGTTAAGATCAATGGCAAAATTGATTCCACCAAGTATCAGCCAATTTTGGCTGACAATCCGGTTGCCTCTGCAACAGGCTGAGACTTAGCCATAACTTTAATTTCCAGCAAGACAATGACCCAAAGCATACCTCAAAATCCACACAGAAATGGTTCCGTGACAAGTAAATCAATGTTCTGCAATGGCCATCTCAGTTTTCAATCCAATCGAAAACCTGTGGGCTGAACTGAAGAGGGCAAACCAAGAATGTGAAGGATCTTGAAAGGATCTGCATAGAGGAATGGTCCACAATCCCTCCAAATGTGTTCCTTAACCTTATTAAATGTGTTCCTTAACCAAACATTATAGGAAAAGGCTCCATGCTGTTATCCTTGCCAGAGGTGGTTGCACCAAGTACTAAACCAGGGGTGCCAATAATTATGAAACATTGATTTTGGTGAAATGTATTTTTTAGTAAATAAATGTATGGTTTTGGTTGGTTCCATTGAAACATTACTAACCTACAATATTTTTCACATCTTGGCATTTTGAGTTTCTCAATAATTATATTGTTTTTTTGTTTTTTTAAAAGTATTTTTAGTGCATCTCCAGTGCATCTCCAGTCAGGGGTGCCAAAAATTCAGAAGCCCACTGTATATTACCTTTTATACTTTTGAAGCCAAATGTATTCATATAAAATAATATTTTCCCATTTTTTGACTATACAATATAGCTCATTACCTGTGTTGTTTATTTAGGCCACTGCATATTGCATCTCACTCACACTGCTTGAGATTTATATTTGTATGAAATATATATCAATGCTACATTTAAAAATGTATAAAAATTATAATAAACTCTACAATTGCCTCAGCTTCAGTTGTGGCAACTTATTTAATGTTTTAATGCTCCTGGACAGAAATGAATTGAGTGTTGAATTTGTTTTGTTTTTTTAATTTATTTTGGCATCAAGTTCCACCAAGCAGATGGCATCAGGACATATTAGTTGATCATGTTGTGGGTCATTTCTACACAGCTAAAAGTATAACTATCACAGAGAACAGTTATTGTATGCTTGGAAATGTCACAAAAAATGTTTTGCTTGTCCAAGTGATTGTTTTGTTGAGGTTGGTTCTGCGTTGAGAGGAGAGGGAACCATCCCAGTTTTAAATACAGAACGTTGAAACACTGGACAAAACTCACATACATATGCCAGAATCCATTTTCATTGTTTGCGTCTTTAACTTACCAAAAATGTATCACATCTTTTTGGGACCAGCACTTGCATTTATATACTGTGGTCGAGTCCGTAATATAGGCATCCATGTGACCGATATTGGGGGGAGTAGCGTTGGTCAACTTCACAGAATACTGGCATTATTCAGGAAGTAGAATCACCCCTATATCAAAAGTGCTGCTTACATTCTGAAGGGGAAAAAAATTCTGTGAAAATCATAGACCAGTGAAAATATGTAAAATAGCAATATACAAAATGGATGTTTTATTACTGATTTATTATTGTATACATTTTTTTCTAAAAGAACTAGATGCATTTACACTATTGCTTGAATTCCTCCATCAGTCTGTTTAGCAGTTTTAGTCATTGACATATTTGGATTAGTCATGACAGTATTTAAAAAATGGCCACCATTCCATTGGGAATATTGAAACTGGTGAGAAAGAGCATGAGGAGACTGTAACAGAAGTATGTACAATGCACAGGGTTCAATTTTGGTACTGGAGAATGATGCATTTTTGCATCTTTGTATATTTTGGTGTTTTTGTGTATGTATATATTTATTTTATTTATATGTGTTCGCTCATTCATTTTCAGCAGCTTCTACAGTTCTGTTGCACAGTTTGTTTTCTGCTGCCATTTTTGGAACTGCGTGACGTGAATTCCTTGAAGAAATATTAATATAAAATGCTCATATCAAAAAAAAAAAGCTTATTTTTCTGTCTTTTCTTTGAGAAATGCAAGCTCACTCACAAACTTCAGCTGACCTCTAGAGATCTATCACATGAGCAGCAGCGAACAGCTGGCCTCTGGTCACATGGGACCTGGGATCCCAAGCAGAAAGGTCAGAGGTCAGTGAAAGCGTAGACAGAGCCGTGTTTGCAGGTGCTAATCAGATTGGGTCAAAAGGACCATGTTCAACCACAGACCCTAATGAGAAACTATTTCACGAACATGCACATTGTAAGGGTATACACAGAGCAGTATTCATTATACGTGCAGAATTATCCCTTTAATGTGCTTTGAGGAATTGGAGTTCAAAAATCTAAACAAATATTATTAAGCATATGAAATGTGTAGTCTAATACGTAAGTGTTGATACGTTCCTATAAACCTGCTCATTTAAACTATTTTCAGTTTCAATACTAGGATCACAGAAATGTATTTCCTACATTTAAAACTGCATTATGAGTAATGCATCTCTTATTTGTGCTCAATCATCCAACATAACAAGCAACTGGATACAAACTCATTCAGATTAGCCCTTTTTTTTAAATGCTGAATTGTGCTACATTGCGGAATAAGGATAGTTTTTGTTTCTGTTGTTGTTTGTGAGATGATCCCTGTTTGGGGAGACCAGGCTGAGTTCACAGCACACTGAATGATACTGAACCTAAGGCCACTAATGTAGGACAGCCAGAAAAACAGCCTGAGGACGCATTCTTCTCAAGAGCTCGTACGTAAGTAAATGCATCTCTGGGCTCTTTTTTATGATGTTTACAGAGATGTTTAAGGCAAGGTGACAGAATAATATACAAGAAAAATTTCATAATTTCCAAAGAGCTTTAGGTGGAATACTTTTGGAAACCTTCCCTGCTTACCTAACGCGCTAAGGGAGTAGCTCCACGATGCTCCTGAGGAATGGCTCGCGAGCATATAAAAATGCACTCTGACAATCCCCCCGTTCCCCCGAGGAGCAAATGCCAAAAACTACAATATTTCTTCTGAAAGCTCTTTCACAGAAGATGCTGGGGATTAAGAAAGAAAAACACTGCAGGACACTGTAGTGTCACCTACCATTAAACAGCCTTAATCTTTCTGTTATGAGATACTTCGCAAAATAGGTCAGGGGAAAGAGAGGGAGAGGAAAGGTTTTTTTTCTTATTTTTCCTCCGCGTTTGCCCCCCTACTGCCGGTTTGCGTTTGCCGACGGGATTGGGGGGGTCATTTATCCGCTGCCAGGCTTGGCTACATTTCCCTCCCCTCCTCCCCCCTCCCCCCCATACTGTGTGTCAGATATAGGGTCGTCCGGGCGACAGAGGACTGGCCACCTGTCTAGAGGAGGAGAGATTCCGCCCGTCAGAGGACACATTTTCCCTGGCCGAGCTGGAACTCGGGTGGGGGGATCACCTCAGCCGGACCCCCAAATGCGCTTCCCCATGGCTCCCACTTCCTGTCCCAAAGTGAGCGCAGGTACCGAGCGTTCAGCCTATCAGCACAAGGTCACTACGCTCCACAGCATGACAGTATGAACAACAGGAACTCAAAGCAAATGTATGTGGCTCTCCATTAGAATCCCACCGTGCTGAAAGAGTCTCTGCTGGATTGTGAATCTGCAGAAATAAATGTCTGTCCCACACTGCGTGCTTAACAATGCAATACCCACACTCCTCAAGTGAGCTAATGTCTGGTACACAAATTATACCGCATCTATTTGACACCAGAGTGTCTTAATAATCAGTGATAATTGATTTCCTGTAAATTTTCAAAAGAAGTTAAAATTAAATAAAAGCACCAAATGTGCACATCTTTGCCTGAGCCCTGATATCTCAAATGTATGTGGTTTCCTGAAATTATATGACATGTTCAGTGTGGAAAACAAATACATGACACATAGCATAACATAGGCCAACTGGTTTATTGGTAATCAATAAAAAAAATAGCATTGTTAAACAATGTGTGTATAAGCTAATATATGCTGAAACACTGTGATATTCCTTTGTTTTGGTGACCTGAGGGATATTTCCATAGGGTATCTAAAGCTCGCTTTCCTCATGTTAAAATCACAGATGATGACTGCTGCTTGTAGAGCTCAGGTGGCAGGATACAGTGCGTTGTGGTCTGTTTGTCCGTCCTTCCATCCTAAACTCATCAGATATCTGTCTCGAGGTTTCGCGAAGACCCCACAAACAACACCGGGGTCTCAATAACTGCAAATTTACGTCCAAGTCTTCAGAGGTCTTTCTGCAAGCTAGCCTCCCAGTGAATTATTAATGGGTTTCAGTCACAAAGTTTGCAGTGTACTCTGTGTCAAAAGATATTTAGAATGTTTAATGGTGTTAAATACGACGCTGAAAACGATGCACATGGCCTTAGCGGGGCGAAGGCAGAGGCAAGTGAAACCCAGGAACAACAAAAAAAGGCACCAGAACGGGCGACAAACGTAAGAAAGAGAGGGTGGAGTTTCTTTAGTCTTACCCCTTTAAATCTCCTTCCACAAAGCTGTCAGTGACTTGTCGTTGTCTGTTATAATGTGTTAGTGAAGCATTAGGGCGATCAGATTTTTCCCTCAGACTGAAACGCTGTCAGATGTAAAAAATAAATAAATAAATAACATCAATGAAAAATTTGATTGCAGAAATAGTTCAGCCCTGGGTAATTTGGTCTAGTCCAGCACTCTTGGATATTTGTACTAAACTGACAGCTACTGTATATCAAAAACATACTGTAGGCCTTATGCACAAAAATGTATCCATGTACAGATTATTTTCGAATCAGTTTTTTTTTACTCAATTTTTAAACTCAATCTACTGTTTAACCCTGCAGTTCGGACAGCAAGAAATTACAGAACAGAAAAGTATACATATATGAATTTATTAATTTATTAAATGATTTTTATAGCATTACATCCTGGTATCTCCACAGAATTTTCATAGAGGTGACACTCTGAAGCTATACGTTGCCCTACCGTTAGCCGAGCACCCACCTGCAGCCGTTGACAGTTTGTCTTCCTGGACACCCCCCCCCCCCCAGACACACACACACACACACACCCCCTGCACCCCCTCCCCTAACCCTGCCCCCATCCCAGTCCTTGCCATTGCCTGGTAGGGAGTGTTTGTGCTTCTGCCAAAACGGTGTCCTCCAGTATCTCCACTGCGTAAGGAGAGGCCTGGCATACCGCCCTATCCACAGGAGGGCGTGTCTCCAGGGGTCTATAATGAGCCAAATTTCTCAAAGAGAGAGCTGGTCCTCGCACAGCTGGGGCCTCACGTTCACTCCCGCTAATGTGCCACTCCGATGACACTGACGGACCGAGCTATCGCCGAAGACCGCCGCCGCCCGGATCCAGATCCTATCGGGCCTCACCCAGATGAAAAGGAACAACACCAAACACAAAAGATCCAGCAACAATGGCCTGAATTTTTTTTATTTTGGTCCCTCTATTCAAGTGTGAACACCCTGCTGCCATTACTGTAAGCTTATTATGGGAAGAGCATTGCTATTGTTTTCACCTTCAGTGCCGTTTACACTAGCGCTAATCTTATAGTTATTATTGTTTTGGTACAGAAGTCAGGGAGTGTATATATATATATATATATATATACGTATATATACACACACACACAAATTAGATGCTGAACTTTGAGCAGATCCAGATCAGTGTGTTATATTATTGTATTATTACTTCTGGTTTATCTTTCCACATCCTGAAAAATTAAATTTGTTCTTAATATCTTAATGAGAAAAATAATACATGCCATATTTATCATGTACATATATTTATAAAATATTTATAAGTATTCATTAAATATTATAGTTTACTATAGATATTATAGATGCACTATTTCAGCAATTTATGGATAGAAATAAATGTTTGTATTATTGCCAAAATAATGTTAGATGTAGAATAATACAGGTATATAATTAAAGGATCAGCCCTGCACTTGGACATATGGAGATATTAAAACAGTCATATTTATTTATCTGGTTTGAGTGGGGCATATTGCAGTGCTTGCTGGTATCATGGTGTTGCTCTGCCCTCTACTGTTACAGAAATATGATGCAGTATTTCTTTAGATACAGTGCGTAGACTACAACACCCCTGTCAGCTCTCACTTCTCTCACAAGTTCAAGGTCAGAGCCTGGCTATTTCCAGCTCATCTTTCCTGCGATCCATGTCGCAGAATGACAAGGTAACACAATTTGGGGTCAGCTGTATTACAGGAATGCTTACATAAATCTGGAAAGTGGAAATCAATCCTGGCTGACAGTGACTTTAGGATACATAGACCTTACTGTGCACTGACTGTCATACTTGTCTGTTCCATAGCACACATAGCACACGCACACGCACACACACACACATGCAAACGCACACTCACACGCACATGCACATGCACTCCCCGCCGCCATGAATCGAGTGTTTTGTGTTAGCAGAGTAATTTTCACTTCCGGCAAGGTAAGTAAACTGTTGTCTCGTCATTCACTATTTTTTATGCACTTCTTTTCTGACACGTTGAGAAAACTCTCCAGCTTAAATTTTAGCATTGTTCAGGACGCTGTCACAATGTTTTATTGGGGACAGTTTTTACCATTCCCCATTCTTATTCTTTAGCTTCATACTTACACCAGTCACTGCAGTCCCTTCAATGTTCTTCTTTTTCACCAATTCAATATCGAACAATACTTCTTTACTTGTTCACACAGTCTGAAATTGAATTGAGCTCCGACTTCAGCTACTTCTATGTTGATCTATGAGGAAGCAGGCAACAGTGTATAAATAACACATAATAACAGTGAAGTAAATTACACCTTACCATCAGTCAGAAGACAGGGAGCACAGCATTATTCACTATCATAATATTATGGTAAATGTTTATATGTGTTTTCAATTTTTCTTGTCAGATTTGTTGACATTGGTCATCAAATAAATGAGGTATTGATGGATTTGCGGTGAATATCTAACCTAATAAGCATCATTAGGGCTTTTCATGTTTTAGGCGTTGATCTGATAAAAAAAACAACAGAACAGTGGTCTGGCATCATACCTCCGTACAGCTGTATATCTACGGTCAGCAGCAGTGGCAGTGCAACTGTACTGGGTACTGTAAGGGTGTAATATGATTCTACGAGAAAGCACATAGATTTATTTCTCATTTTAGATCATCAAAAAAAAAGATCCTGAATCATCATAGTTTCCCCACGGGGAATTTAAACAGGCTAATCCTTATATGACAATCTGACACACAACCGCAATGTGGTTGGAGGCATTTATTTTTGCATGACGCCGTTCAACGCAAGTGCCACCACAGAGGAGGACTAAACCAATTGCAAATGAGAAAGGGCCTGATAGCCTACTGTAACTACATTAAAGCACGCGCTAGAGTAACGCTACAAAAACGTTGCAGTAATGTTTCCCCTCGGTCTTAAATGATCAGTTTAGGATTTTAATTACCAGTATACTTGTGTGGCGAAACAATGCTTGTATTGGCAGCCGTTTGTCTCTCTCCCAGGTCATTGAGCATTCTGGGTAATTACTGCGCGAATAGCCTGTTTTTCTCCCCTCCGGAAACAGGGTACCGATGGTGGATGGGGGTCTAACGAATGTGTCATCTGCATAATTAGCTAGGAAACAACATATAAAACATTAAACATGCTTTGTGCCGACGACAATCAAAACATTTCATTTGTTGTCAATTATTCATCACTTTGAAGGTTCTGAAGGGGTTGTTAATATGGAAATCAGCTCACATGCTAACAAGGTTAGTGGATCTGATTTAGGGCCCAGATCATTTGAACACAATTAAGCAGTTTTCTTTTTTTCCGACGCACTTCTTTCATTTTAGCCTCGTATATCTCCAGCTTGCTCTCACCCCCATAATCGTGAACTTTTTTTTTTTTCTTATTCATGAAGAATTTTTGTACACTGGTTAAAAAACACAGCTTTCATGTGCTTCTTATAAGTGACAAAAGCCCTTGATGAAAATGTTTGATAAGTTGAAGCAGCAACCCCATTGGCCGTTCCTTGTAAAATGGGGCCAGAGGAAATTGTGACCTGCCTAACGGAGAGTCTCTTATTAGTCATATAAATTTGAATATCAGCACAGACATAGTAAAAGGCATTACAAAAATGTAGCCTACAGCATACTTTTGCTTTTAAATATATTTATAATATAGATACATCTTTATAATATAGGTATAGGTACAAAGCAGGTATTTATTTATAATGTTTATTATAATTTATTTTATTATTATTGACTATAGTCTATGATTTATAGAATCTATGATTTCTCCAAAGATCTGTGTCTGTTTTACTATGGCCTTTTCCAGATACTGTCTTTGTTCTTTTAAGTAAACACTATAAGCACATTAATCCGCACAGACACATCATAAAGGCATGGTGATTTTGAAAAGTGGGTGCTTGAGCCTTTCTGCTCTGGGTTTAGTTCAGTCACCAAGAAGAAGGAAAATCCCATAGCCTGCTTTTCTAGCTCCTTTAGAGCTGTAAAATGGGGTAGACAAAGATGGGTGAAGTGCAAAGATAAAGTTGGAGGGTGAGCTTGTAAAAGTAATTAAATTTGATGCTCCTCTTAATCCCTGTTACCTGCAGGACGGTGCAGTGCTCCCAGCTCACAGCGGTGCAGGCTGGGTCGCCAAATTTACGTCTCCGAGGGTGCCAACAGCGAGAGAGGCACAGCGCCTCTTATCAATGCCTCTCAAGCGCTGAATTCAGACTTCAGCTCGTAGCGTTGCTTTGGAGTTACACACAAGAATAAATTAGACATTTCAAAGAGCAAAAGAAATTGCACAAATGCTCACCCACGTACAGGCACTCGCATAGATACACACACACACACACACACACACAAAACAGTGCGTGCAATTACATTTGTGCTACCTCCCACGGTTAATCAATCTGGCTGCTGTTGGTATCACTTTCCTGGAATATGAAGACAGTCCGGAGAAGGGAACCGGAGAACAACACTCTTGGCTTTATTTGATTGAATAGAGCCATGCAAGATATTGAATAGGGTCATAGGATTGGTTTCTCAAAAAAAAGAAATTGTGAAAAAAATGTCCATGAACACATTTTTTCCCCTGTTGTTTTTGAAGAGGAAGAGGTGTAACACGAATTCTGAAAATGTAAGTTGTGCTGTTTCACTGGACTGAAATTATCAACGTGGCATAGATTCCCCACATACTGTATTACATTAGATGCGACGATATTCTATACACATATTCTGTTATCGATTTATTCACTTTTTCTTTATTTATCTGAAGCCTACATTCCTCAGACAAGGACGAAAGTCAAGTGTGTGATTTTGTTAATTGCCCGCACCGTGTACATTTCCTACATTTTCAGATTTTACAACCAAAAAATTGATTTTCAGCCCATCTCTTTCAGCCAGAATGCTGCTCTGTTTAATACCTCCTTAACATTGCAGAAAAACCTCGGGGCAGTGAGAGGTGAAATGCGCCGAGCGCCGGAATTCAGATGTGTTTCACGTTTTCTTTAAAAGGCTGCCGTTTTGGCTCCGCAGAAGGACCACTCCGCTCGGCTCGGCTCGAGACGCCGCTTCAGTCTCGGCAGGGTCAAAGGCCAGATGTTTTACAAGGGCCTCTGCTGGTGCCAATACAGCCGACGCGGGCATACCCGGACTGCGGGAATTTGGCACGCAGCGCAAATCGATGTGTCCTCTCGGATCTGCTGGATGCATGCTGGAACACCCACAAACTCCAGTCTCTGCCAGCTCCTCAACCCAGTGCCACACTGCTGCCTGATATCATTAAAATACACCCAGTTTAGGAAGAGGGAAAATACGCTAGATGGATATTGAATTGGGTTTAGAGAAAATAATTTTAGCAAAGCGCACACATTCTATCGTGCTGCATGAGCGCTGTATGGTAGATTATTTAGCATTTTGCCAAGCATGCTGCATACAATTATCACCCACAATTCATCAAACTAACCTTGGTCATTTGGTAAAATCACAATATATTTATTTAACAGTGGGGTATATATCTGCATTTTCACTATTTTTTTACTTTCTTTTTATTTAAAATAACCATCATATAAGTACATACAAATATCTCATAATGTGCAAAGTGTCTCACACACACACATCATGACAGTATTTTTTTTTTTTTTTAAATGTGACATAAGTACTAAATAATAATAAGCTCTAGACCACTACAGGAGCCTCCATTCTGCTCAGCTTGAACTTCAGACATTTATGATGATGCTCTTATTTATGATGAAGCTTTTACTTCTGATAATGCTGAATATGGTGCGTTGTTGATGATGTATAAACTATTATCTTCAAGAACGACAAAAAATATCACACTGTCTAAGATCATTATCGTGTTTATAATACTCAGAGGGAAAAGTTTGAAGCAGGTAACGTGAAATATCTGCTCCATTTATTTTATTTTATTTTTTGTTTTCCCCCAAAAAAGTGACAAATGCAAATGATACCCCCATTCACCAGCTGGGTAGGAAAGTGCTCATTAGTTTTAAAGAAGGTTAATCCATTTAGCTTTCGCATATTGATATGCCAATTATGTCTAATTGTAGAAGATGCATCAATCAAGGTAATAGTGCATAAACACATGCCAGGAGCATTAAGAACATCCCAACATGTAGTAAAGTAGGTGTTAATTGGTAGGCAAGTAGTGCAGGGTACTGAGGTGTGTAATGCTCGGAGAGATGGATCGCTTGTAATTCTTCTAAATAATTCCATTTGCAACCTCACGCTGCGATGTTTCTCAAGCTTCTCAAAAATTCAAAAAAGAGGGAGGGTGAAAAGGATACGAGAAACTACAAAAAAAGGAATCTCACGAACGACTTTTAATCAAAAAAAACAAAAAAACATTTTTACGAAATCAGAAGTGGCCCGTTTCTCTTTGTGCTGTTGTGATATTCTCCTTCCTTTAAAGGGTGGGAATCATAAAGGCATTTTGGGGCATTTGATAGAAATGGAAAAGAGTTCATTGTTGCCTGCTGTTGTTAACTCTGCCAGCTCATGTCCCCATAGTACAGGCTTTTGGAGGATATTCGGAGGATACATTACCACATTTATTCAAAAATGACAGTAGCGAATGACCCTCTGTGTTTACAGACAGTGTACGTGTGGTATAAAAGCATTTTTTAACATTGCTGGTCTATGTTTTTCACATTTTCCTTTCAGAACACGTGGACAGCTGATGACCTATCGCAGACATTGCAGAGATTACTTAGTGTTTTGTGCAGAAACTCAGTTTACGTACTTTAGCTTAATCACATTTGTAGAGAAAGCAATGGTTAATGTGTGAACCGGAATGAGCCATTGTGCTATTGCTAACCATGTTCACAGCAAGTTTGACTTTCTTTTTTTTTTTTTTTTTTTTGCTTCATTCTTTTTAAAAGCACAGATATTACACAGTATGTCCCTTGCTAAAATGATGGAGGACATTGTACTGACATCATCATTGGATTCGGGGAGGGGGTTAAAAATTGGGTATTATGAAGTGTTAGATCTTATCATGTGAAGGGTTAGATTTTATCATGCGAAGGGTTAGATTTTATCATGTGAAAAGGTTAGATCTTATAATTTCAAGGTTAGATCTTATAATTTCAAGGGTTAGATCTTATCATGTGAAGGATTAGATCTTATGTGATGGGTTAGATCATATCATGTGGGGGGGGGGGGGGGGGGGGATTAAACAAAACATTGGGTATTATGAAGTACAAATTAAGTATTAGATCTTATCATGTGAAGGGTTAGATCTTATCATGTGAAGGGTTAGATTTTATCATGTGAAAGGTTAGATCTTATAATTTGAAGGGTTAGATCTTATCGTGTGAAGGATTAGATTTTATGTGATGGGTTAGATCATATCATGTGAAGGATTAGCTCTTATGTGAAATGTTAGATCTCATCATGTGAAAGGTTAGATATTATCATATGAAGTGTTAGATATTATCATATGAAGTGTTAGACCTTATCATTGGAAAATAATTATGTTTAAAGAAGCAGTCATAGAAATCTCCTGAGTAAAAAAGTGAGATTACACAAAATGAAAGTGGGAATACTTTCTGATTTTGTACACATTGAATCACAGTATAAATCTACACAATCATGGTTGGACATTTGTTGGAATCCTTTATGTAAAGCCCATGTATGGTATACCTGAGCTCTGGATTATCAGTACTGTCAAAAAATGGAATAGCAAATAATCCTAGCCAATCCAAATAGTACTTATTTCAGCTGTCAAATATATATAACAGGATATATTCCAGCATAAAATACTAATTTAATCATTCTGTGACTTTTGTTTGGTTATTTGATTCATCAAGCAGATCGTTGACAAAGTGTTTTTTTTGCCATTTGTATACTACTGCAGGTATTAGGGTTTAAGACAGTACTGTAAAACATACTGAATTTGAGGTGAGATAACGAGGTAAAAAATATCTGATCAAAAAAAAATTTTCAACATACAAAAATGCCAAGTTACTCACGCATGGCCTTCAGTGTCTGTAAGTCATTAATTAAAACTTGCTAAAACTAGGTCTGCCGTTAAAAGTATTGATATCAAAATGAGGCCAAGTTACAACAACAGTATTGCCTATCGTAGCTCACACTAATTAAACTAGCTCTATTCCAAATCAATGCTACCCAATTTCTCCTAAATTATTTCATGTAATTTGGCCCTGTGTTTTTTCATCTTACTATCTGTGATAAGGAAGGTGGTCATTGAAACTTTGTGGCACATCAAAGTGTAAAATGGCGATTACATATAGTGGAAATAATTTGCCATTCACGTGTTACACTTACAAATGAAAGGAAATGAGTACAGTATAGGCTATGTTTGAGTTGAACAATTGTCTGCATGCAGTGCTTTGGCTGTATGAATAGCACAGCATGCATAAAATGCAAAATGATAATAATAGATATAGCCGCAAGCGGCAATTGGGGGTTTGAGCCGTTAAAAGCCTAAAGAAAGTCAAGTATATACGACATTTAAGAATATAAAAGCAATATGACATGCAGCTGTGCAATGATACACATTCTACGCAAATCATAAAAAATATTTCCTGTTTAACATTGAAAAACAATGCATGTCTATGGGAATTTTTGTGAATGTAGTCCATTGACTCGAGTGGCTAACTTTTGCGTTGGTAGACCAGAATGCTGTAGGTTGCGATGGGAGGCAGTAGTCATACCGGACAACAGCAGAATGACCAAACCAGAGACCATGGTGTGAGACTAAAACCTCTCCCTTCTCTTGAATTTGAAGCAATAATCAATTTTTCTATTAAACAATTAAGTGTATGATTACACTGTAATATCTCAGTAATTTACTTACTTATTTTTACTCTCCCATTTTTTAATTTCCTATTTGTTTCCTAATGAAATCTCTATTTTATCCTCTATTCATTTTATGTATCATCCATCAGTCTCTAGTGTAAAGGTACACTATCCAAAGCACAGTTGAAAAATTGTCTTGCAGCTAAGCTACTAAGATGCCATCTTACATTACTCATGTGCCCCACCGGCTATTGTTTATCCAAATAAAATTAGCAGAAAATTAAGTCAAATTAAAATACCATCATATTCTAAATAACTCAATGCATTCAGTATACATTTGCCTTTTAATTTGACCTTTAACTGAAATATGGCTCCTACAAATATGTTTTCAGCTATAGCAGCCTTATTAACCATGTCATGCTGTGTCCGAATCAGCACCCTTCCATAGCCTACTATTGAGTAGGCAGGACGAGAAAGTTGTTTAGTAGGCAAAAAAATGTCTAAATGTAGTATACTTAAAACACCCGTATGATATACAGTGAGAACCATAATTCATTGGACAGTGACACATTTTTCTGTAGAGCCGTTTTGCGGCTCCACAAACTTATTCGCTCTGACCCTGCAACACATGCGCTCAGCACTGACGCCGCTGGCCGGGGGTGTATTTTAGGAATCACTAGTTTGTACTTAAATTATTGGATATAGCTCGATAAAAGTATGGATTACACATGAATCGTTCATAGCCTTTAAACGTCCGCACTGCACCGCCGTTGTGGCTACTAGCTGGCTACGGGTGAAATTTTGCTGAGCCTGCTAGGAAAACGCAGTTTAACCCAACTGCACTCAATTCTCTCAAAATGAATAACAGCTAGGAGCATTAACTTACCATTCAGGTTTCTGAAATAGGAACAGTTCTGCCAAGTTGTCCAAGTTATTAATTCTGCGGTTGAAGTTTTTGAAACATATTAAATCTCTTCACATCCTTAAATAAATTGTGACCATCATTTCACGTCACTTAACATTGACTCCTTTCAATTTGGAAGTTCAACATAACCGCTGCATTAGTAATATATAACTGTACTCACGTTTACTTCTTTACACACAAAATGGAGAATGCGAGGGCAATGAATAGGCTTGTTTTCTCGAACATGCAGGACGGCAGTTGCGTAGGCTAATTGCACTAAATTGTCTGCAGGTGGGTTTCTCTGCACTCAGGATTGGGGTGTAGACGAGACAGAGCTATGTCAACTAATTGTTTTCATTAGCGTCTTAATTAGCAACTCCAATTGCATAATTTATTTTTTCCTTTCAATTGGATAATTAGTATTAAAAAATGAATAACAGCTAGGAGCATTAACTTCCCATTGCCAAGTTGTCCAAGTTATTAATTCTGCAGTTGAAGTTTTTGAAACCTATTAAAAGTAGTCTACCTATAAAATCTCTGCACATCCTTAAATAAATTAAGTGACCATCATTTCACCTGATTTATCTTTTACTTCTTTCAACTTGTTGGAAGTTCAACATAACCGCTGCGTTAGTAATAAATAACTGTACTCACGTTTACTTCTTGATGCACAAAATAAAGAATGTTAGGGAGAATGCGAGGGCAATGAATAGGCTTGTTTGCTCGAACATGCAGGATGGCAGTTGCGTTGGCTAATTGCACTGAATTGTTGGCAGGTGGGTTTCTCTGCACTCCGGCTTCGGGTGGAAACGAGACGGAGCTTGGCTTTTGCAGCCTCCACATGTTCTATATGAACTAATTGTTTTTATTAGTGTTTTAATTAGCAATTAACTCCAATTGCATAATTTTTTAAATTTTTTCCTCTCAATTGGATAATTATTCACTTGATAGTGCCGTTTGAGTGCCAACAGAGCCCCACTGGAGGATAACAGTTGAATTACGAGTTTAAATCCCTGCGAGTCATGTGGTTAAGATAAACTGGTGGCCCCGGTGATAGGTCATGGCCAATTTCATAAATTCCATCCCTGGAATTCCACCATTTCACAATTTCAGAATTGTATTGAGCCATTAATTAGAAAAATATTTTTAAGGTTTGGTATCTCACAAACGTTATTCTCAAGTTTTGTTCAAATTGGATGAACAGTCAATGAGTTATGGCCATTTATTTGATAGGCCACTCACAATCTCACGTTGATTGGCTCACCGTTCCCGTAGTTATTGTCCGATATAGCTGGATTATAGTTAGCAAGTATAATTAGGTACAATAATGATATGTACCAAGTCTGGTCCAAATTGATCAAGAAACAAAAATCTGTAGATATCCGCTGTGTATCGTCTATCCAATCAACATACCTCAGCATATTCTCTTTTCTCAACGACACTTCTGGAACACGCCGGTGAAAGTGAAAATAGATGGGATAGCATCAGTATCCTTCGTATTTCTGTACCCTTAAGTTCAGCACATAAAATCACGTTTGTATAGTCTTCATTAAAGAAATGTTTACTGCAAACCCAGAGATTTTTCAATGCTGCAAACCCAGAGATTTTTATATGTCATATCTTTCATTTCTAATTGCTATTACCCATTTCTTGCACATGTTCGAATCTTTAATTGGAAGTCTGTGGAACGCATGTCCTTTTGCACTGAGGAACAATACACCAAGGCATTTTCAGTTACAGCCATAGACTAGGCTACTTATTTTAGAAATGATTTCTCCATGAATCAGAGAGAATGCTACAATTTTGATATTATGAGGGAACTGAGGTTTGAGGGGCGTGGTGAGTTTGGGTAGCCGACAGCAGTACGGTGTGGCTGAAGGTACAATTTCGGAAACCTTTGACTGCAATATTATATGCAATGTTTTCGATTTTCATAGCTAAATTATACATCGCCGTATGCGGAAGAACCTGAAGATAATGAGGAAGGCATCCTTTTAAGCCATATCAGACTTTTATCTATCAGCAAATCTGATGAATTTCGAACCTTCCAGTATACAGTAGACCTGCAGCTGGAATTAACAACCAGTTAGTAGTCAGCTACTTTCTTTCCTTCAGTGACTACTGGATGGCAGACCTAGCCTACGCCGCCTCGTAGGCTGCAAATAGTAGGCTAATTTACTGCAACTGGGCTACAATTAGCCTAAGTTAAATTGTGTATCATTGTTTTTAATGCAAATCTGATACATGGCTAGGTAACTATATAGGCCTAGTTACATTATCACGGAGTTAGCTAGCTACGCAATTTGGTGTTTATATGTGCTATGTTTTTAAACTTTTTTTAAAAAATTAATGTTAGGCCATCTACTGCGAGCCATAGATTAGTCTCTTCTGTGTGAAGTTGCATGGTTATATCGGTTTTTACTGCCACATCGTTTTTGTCGGATGTTCTCCACCTCGTCCACATTTATGTTTTTTTTTCTGTTTTCTCAGGTGATTCATCCATTTCCTACCGATCATATCGCCACCATTACAAAAGGTTTAATTGTAGGCTATTGGTACATCAGTACCCATGTGGTGTTTCCCATCAATTCTGTTTACATGTGCACCGCCCAACCGTGATTGGTCAGGCCAATCAGCTTCCTACAGGAAGTTCTCGTCTCTGCTTTAATTTAGGTAACGCCAGCTTTTACATATTTATGTGAACATCTGTCAGCGATGAACAATAGAGTCTAAGTGATGATATATACATGTATGAGTCATAAGATAAGGAAATGTAGAGACCTGCACACACAAGACATGCAAATGCACATGGACATAGGCGTGGATTCTGTCCTTTACCATGAATTACAAATAAATTAAAGTGCATTATTATGGCATATCAGCGAATAACGAAGTCACCATGCGCAGCCTATGCAAGACAAGGGGGTTTCACATGTAACAGCATTGTAGTGATTTATTAGAGTTAAACGAGGCAATACAACTTCACTGTCGGGGAAGCGAGGATTAAGTAAAAATGCTTATAATATTCTGAATCCAGCAGTTCCAGCACTCAATGCCCTCATTTTTGCCAACTCCCCAGCACTCTGAATACTGAACACAAGTGGTATCACGTGCGGAAACCCCTCACTCAGCCGTACATTTAATTATATTTAATGGATTCCATTTATTAATTATTAAAAATGACAATCATCAATTAAATCGGCAAATTCGTTGATAGGTAAGTCGAACAGTAACCTGGTGGATCAACCAACAAGTCAAAATAAAGTCTAAATCTGTCATGGTTTTTGACGCCTTTTTCCCATGGGGTCGTTTTCCTCGGTAGCCACGCGAGGGCCCTGCCCTTTTAGTGGATGTTTGCTCCGCCCTGTCTTGATTGCGGAGTTTCTGTCAGCATCCACACCTGTGCGTGGTTACCTGGGAGTTATTTAAGCCCGTTTTCCTCTGCTCTGGTCTTCGATATTATGCTTTATTTCGCACTGTTGGGTGTGTGTTTTTGTGCCATTATGCTACTCACCTGTTGTTGCGCTTCTCGTTATCGAGGAAGGGCGTTTATTATTGCTGGCTCTTCTTTAGTCACTTAGCTTGTAGAAGTATGGGACCGCAGATCTCTGCTCTATTCGCCTTTCTATGGTCTCTCCTTATTGAGAGACCAGGCGTTCATGCTTTTACTTAGTTACTTAGCTCGTAGAAGTATAGGGCAGCAGTTCTTTGTTCCATTCGCCTTATTTGGTTTTCTTACTGAGAAACCTGGCGTTTGTGCTTGTACTCATTTGCGTGTGACAGTGAGCCGGTTAGTAGCTTCGGTACGTTTGTTCCCTGTTTTGTCTCCTTCTCGTGGACTACGTTTCCCCTTTGTTTTGAGTCAGGGCTTTTTATTATACTGAGAGGCAGGGCGTGTATTTTCTACTAGGCTTGCGTTAGTCATTGAGCTGTTAAATGTCCGGAACAGCTGTTCTGTTTCGTCCTTCGGTACCCGTCTCCGTACATGGAGACTGGGCGATTTTGTTCGGAACTGTGGTTCTGTTCGTCCTTCGGTACATGTCTTCCCATAGGGAGACTGGGCAATTTTGTTGACATGTGTGCGTGTGACTGCGAGTCTATGAAAGTAGCCTTGGAACATTAGATCTCTGTTCCGTTCGCCTTCTCATTACCTTTTCCCTTTATTGAGATGTAGGGCCATTATCTTTTGCATGTCTTGCGTTTGGCACACTGCCGGCAGGTTAGGACACGGAGACTGCTTCCCTTTAATTCCTGCAGCAAGCAGTACACTCCGTTTTAGAGTTAGGGAGTTATTTTTGCGTTCTCCCCTTGCTTAGCTCTAATTTACGTTCCTTCGTTTGTTACCTCCAAGGCAGTCTTTTCTCTCTCTCTCCACGTTAGCATCTTGTTCACTGTTTTTTATACTGTAAGGTATTCGGTGTGTTTGTTAGCTCGTTGTGTTTACCGAGCTCGAGATTTGTTGCTCTCGTGTGCCGTTCACCCGGTTAATGAGATATGGCCATTAGTGTTTGCATGTCTTGCGTGTGGCATACTGCTGTTAGGACACGGAGACCGCTTCCCTTATATTCCTGCAGCAAGCAGTTCGCTTCGTTTAGAGCTAGGGAGTTATTTTTTGCTTCTCGCTTTCTCCCTTTGATTAGCTCTATTTTATGTCCTTTTGTTTGTTACCTACGAGGCAGCTCCTTCCCTCAGTCCACATTTTGTATCTCGTTTTTCACTGTTTTGTATACTGTCGAGTATTCAGTGTATTTTAGCTCGTTGTGTTTTCTGAGCTCGAGATTTGTTGCTCTTGTGTGACGTTCACCCGGTTATACGGGTGGTTTTTAGTTACGCCTCTTTTTTCCTAGTTCCCGTATTTCCCTCCAGTGAGAGTAGGAACTAGGTTATTTGTGTTTTGCATTTATATTTCCCTATATACAGGGTCTCTCCGTCTTAGTGGCTTTTTAAGCTTAAAGAATCCCCTTGCTGCGTTTGGTCCCTCCAACCTCACACGTCACGCCCCCATTACAAAATCAGGTCTTAAGATTGAGTAGTTTTATTACAGGAAAAGGTCCATTGGAATAATGAGTTGTAATCATACATTCATTGATGAACGTAGGCTCACTGCTTATAATTTACAAAAAAAAGAAGACATTGAAGCATTAAATTGGAATTACCAGAAAAGAGAGAGAGATCAACCAGGACTTATATACTGGTTGGACTTAAAATAATTAAATTTCAGCACCAGATGAATAAAAGAAATGCCAGCTATAAAACTCAGAGAAACTTCTCTGTCTGTAGACTCCAGGAATTCTGTAGTACTCCACTCACAGAACTTTCCCACTCCACAGCCCCCAACTTAGTTCGCCGACAAAACAATAAAAGCCCCAGTAAGAAAAAAAGCCCAGTTTCTCCTTCGGCTTCACCATAAATACCTTTCTGCCCCCGCATTGAGGGGGCCTGAGCCCTGTTTGGGTGATGTGAGGTAAGTTTGGAAGGAGTGGGTAGGGGGTCAGATTTCTTTACGACCAGGACGGCTCTTTCAATAGCTGACAAATTCACTTGTTAATGAATGTGCACTTATGTTTCTCAAAACAGGGCTAAGCACCATGAAATAATTATTGAAATATTCAGGGTTTTAGCCTCTTCTTAACAAGTTCAAACATGATTATAGTGGGCTACAGAATGACTCAGTTGAGCCAGTAGGTGAAATATTATTTTTCAGGCTAAATATTGCATCCATGTAACAAGATGCGTAGTAATTTAAAAAACCAGGGGCGTTTAGGCTATTATTAAATGTGCGACCCTACTAAGGGGTTAACAGGCTACCGGCATCTATATGCCAGAGCACCATGGCATTGTCCACTAGCCTACTATTGGCTGAGATACTTGAATATCAATAACAACAAACTGTTTATCAAAGATGTTTTATTAATAAAATCAACATATTTTCTGTACAAAAGTATGGCTGCTTTGGAACTTTGGACATCTAAACAAAGGCTATAGGGTTATTAGGCCTACCTGAACCATGAGTAGTATTAACGCTGGCTATAACTGTTCACAACAAAAAAGCTTTAGGTCTACAGGCAAACGGTCAGTGTTTAAGGAAAAGAACTATACCCCCCCCCCCCCCCCCCCCCCAAAAAAGGGCTTTGACGGTCAATGCCCAAAACTGAGAAATTTGGAAATAAAGTAACGTGTGTTATGGAGAAATTTCTCACGTTTATAACATGACACCTCCATGATCGCTTCTCTACCATCTCCCTGTCTGAATAAAGCAGATGGTGAGAAAGCTGAGAATTATTTTTAATTTATTTTTTTAATAAGGGTATCACAAAAAGATGGCAGATATAAATGGGCTCTCTGGTCAACAATCTATTATTATTTATTTATTATAATAATTTTTGGTACTCTGTATATGATTAGCTTCTGAATACTCATAACAATCTTCCATTAATAGTTATTCCACAATTTAACCCACAGAGGGTACGAAAGCTTTTCATTTATCATTAATGTGTTTAGTTAGTTGTTTCCTTTCCCTAAATACACAGATAGTTTAGCGAGGGCTGTGCCCAAATCAGTACACTGGACTGGATGAGAAAATTAAGTAGGCGAGATGTTCTCTAAATATAGTGTACTTAAAAACTAAATAATTCATTGGACAGTGGCACATTTTTTGTTATTTTGGTTCTGTACTCTAGCACTTTGAGTTTGAAAGGATGCAATAACAATGAGCTTGAATTGCAGACTGTCAGCTTTAATTTGAGGTTATTTTCATCCATATAGGAAGAACCGTTTAGAAATTATAGAACCTTTTGTACATAGTCTCCCGGGCATCAAAAATATTGGACAGTGTAACATAATCTAGAATATATAGTTGAATTCAGAAGTTTACATACACTTAGGTTGAAGTCATTAAAACTAATTTTAACCACTCCACAGATTTCATGTTAGCAAACTATAGTGTTGGCAAGTCAGTTAGGACACCTACTTTGTGTATGACACAAGTAATTTTTCCAACAATTGTTTACAGACAGATTATTTCACTTTTAATTCACTATCACAATTCCAGTGGGTCAGAAGTTTACATACACTGTTGACTGTGCCTTTAAATTGTTTATATTTGGTCACATATCCATATGCCATGACGTCCTGATGTATGTGACCCAACAACATCAAAAGACTCTTGATATCTTATTTTCTGGTACTCTTACATGCGATACTATAACGTCTCTGCATTTGAATGGATCTTTATGGGAATTGGGGGATGGGACTAGATTTAGCTGTAAATTATGCTGGAACAGTATAGAGTACATGATTGGTAAAATGGCTGCAAGTCATCAAGGGTCTGAGGTATCAATCTGTTAGGGTAGGTGGAAACACAGGACCCAGCAGCAAGCATGTAGTAGAAAAAAACCAAAGTTTAATGAAGGGGCAAGGCAGCAATCCGTAGTACAACAGGCTGGGTCAAAAACCGGGGAGACAGGGCAACGGTACAAAAAAAAAAAAAACAGAGTCCAAAGAGTAGTCACAGAACAGGCAGGGGGTCGGAACCGGGAAGGCACAGCAAAGGCACAAAAACAGAATCCAAAATCAGGGTCACGAGAACACAGGCAGGGGTCAAACCAGGGAGGCGTAAGAGGAACAAAAAAAACAAAAAAACAAAGACTGAATACAAAAATAAAACAACAGGAGAAAGACTAGTGATAACAAAAACTCAGACAGAAACTCCAAACAGACAACTAGGGCAGGTACTTGGAAAAATAGAATAACACACAGTAGCAAACCAACAGTGAGAAACTCGCAAAGACAGACTGAAATAACAGGGTTAAATACACAGAGGGAGACAGACATAATGGGAATCAGGTGTGCAGAGGCGGGGAGGGGAGATTGCTCACAGGTGAGCACAATGAAACGATAAGGGAAGCTGATAATACAATAACGAGGGAGAACGTAAGACACGGACTGGACCGGAACCAAATACATAGAGACAACATGACATGGACTCCATTAAGACAAGTGCATACAAGGAATAGGAAAGCGGAAACGAGAGTCAGCTGTAGTTAATAGAGGAACCAAAGAAAGATAATTAGTAAAAAGGCAGAAAGAGAGACAGCTGCAGTGAGGAAAGAAGATGAAGTTAGTAAGTTAGTAGATTAGTAGAAAACCCTGATTCTATGGCGTTAGTAGATTAATAGATTAGTATATATACAAGTTAGCCATTAGTAGATTAGTAGACCCTAATTCTAAGATATTAGTAGTTGTTAGTTAATTAGTATTATTTACAATTAAGTAATTAGTAATGAAGGAAGCACATGACAGAATAAATACAGAGAAAAACCGAAATCACCAAAGGCTCCCGAATAGTGTGACGACGACGACAGGGAGTGACTGTAATACAAAACATGGAACAGTGAAAGTACAAAATAATCAGAATAAATAAACATGGTAAAAATGAGAAACATAAAACAAACTAACAGGCAGAATGCAGAAACCTAACACAAACAAGCCTCAAACCATCACTCTGCTGCCAGATATGCAGTAGATATGGATGGATCACTTTAAGGGTTATTTAACAAATTTTCCTATTGAACTCTACGGAAAAATAAATCAGGAGAAGAAACCCTTCAAGTTATCCATCCATAGCTACTGTATTTATGGCAGCAGAGTGATGATTTAAGGCTTGTTTGATACCTCAGACCCTTGATGACTTACAGCCATTTAGCCAACCATGTGTTCCATACTGTTCCAGTGTAGTTTACAGCTAAATCTAGTCCCACCCCCCAATTCCCATAAAGGTCCATTTAAATGCAGAGACGTTATAGTATCACTTGTAAGAGTACCAGAAAATAAGATATCAATAGTCTTTTGATATTGTTGGGTCACAGACATCAGGAAGTCATGGCATGCAAAGGATATGCGACCAAATATAAAATATATAAAGACTCAGTCAACTTAGTGTACGTAAACTTCTGGCCCGCTGGAATTGTGATATAGTGAATTAAAAGTGAAATAATCTGTCTGTAAACAATTGTTGGAAAAATGACTTGTGTCGTGCACAGACTTGCCAACACTATAGTTTGCTACCATGAAATCTGTGGAGTGGTTAAAAATTAGTTTTAATGACTTCAACCTAAGTGTATGTAAACCTCCAACTTGAACTGTAAGAGAAGTTATAGTATGGCTTGTAAGAGTACCAGAAAATAAGATATCAATAGTCTTTTGATATTGTTGGGTCACAGACATCAGGAAGTCATGGCATGCAAAGGATATGCGATCAAATATAAAAAATGATTACTTTATTCTACGTGATGTTAAATGATGTTAAACTGTCCAATACGTTTTGATGCCTGAAAATGTAGAAAAGATTTTATAATTTCTAAACGGTTCATCCGATACCCTCAAATTAAATTAAAGCAGACAGTCTGCACCTCATTGTCATTGTATGCTTTCAAACTCAGTGCTAGAGTACAGAACCAAAATAACAAAAAATGTGTCTGTCCAATGAATTATGGTGCTCACTTTACTTATTTCCGGGGTTTCGCTGAGTATATTTGGGAGTATACTTTTCAGAAAGTAAACAAACATTTTGGTCCCATAAATATCACATGCAGCTTCACTTTAAAAATGAGGCGTAGCTTTGCTGACATTTTCCCTCGACAACAATAACCTGTGAGCATGGCCGCGCAAGGGCGAGACATCTTACGACACTTCCACAGTACGGTTGGATGATAGTATGGAGGATATTTTTTGCATACTCTATGGCGCGTACTCAACAGTATTGAATAAGCAGTACACAGTCTGCTAGTACACAGGACACAATAGACAGGGCTCTGATTCAGACACAGCCCTGGAGTCCTTGGAAATCATCTAGAAGACAATAGCTGAGGGACGTTTGCTTGGGGAGAACACTAAGACCAGATAAAAAAAGGAGACAGAGACTGGGGCTGAAATCAATAACTTTATTCCATAGTTCCAGCATTAAAGAAAACTTCCAAAAGTCTTAAATCCCCACCCCCTCCACACATACACACACACACACACACACACACACACAAACATACATACACACAAATACATTTTTTATTTTTTTAAAAATAATGAAATCATGACAGGATAACCTCCAAAAAAATAAAAGTTCACTTCCTTTAACCTCTGGTCAACAAAGGACACTGGAGGCCCCTCTCCAAATAGCAAACCTAGCCAAAAGCTTGTTCGTCTGCAGGCCAGGGGTGGGGGGGGTGTCAGAGGGTAGGGTGCTGGGGTACATAGGTTGACATCATTTTTGATGCCAGAGGGGTGGGGGCCAGAGAAAATGGGGTGCTGGGGTACATCGGCTGCAGTGCCCCTCTCCTGCCCAGTGTGTCCTAAAATGTGACCGGATCCATGCTTCAGATACATGTTTCAAAATTAGATTTTTGAGCACATCACGTTAAGGTACAGAATCAGAGCTACAAAATGAGATATCAATTGATGAGATTGAGTAAATATCTCTGGAGATATGATTGTTGCAAAACACAGTTGTTAGAAAACTGGCTATAAAGCACAAATGAACTTTAGTAGACCTGCCGACATTTTGGTAGTCTTTTCTGGTAGCTTGCTAACAACATTGAAGGAAAATAGTACTTAATGAATAATTTTAATTACACAAAAAAAAAATACGTAAGAGGACTGGTTATTGTTTGTATTGACAAAATCCGCTTCGTTCACGTTCATATACGTGTCATTTTGAGACCATTTTAGCTGCCCTATAGAAGTGAATGGAGAGCTACAAATACCCTATTCTGGATTATCACCCCCAGGGGAGCACAGAGCAACTAATGAACATGTTTTGCATATATAACATATTTCATATCATGACCAGGTAACTACACAACCCAAGGTTCTACTGAAGTACACATGTAAGTTGCCTAGTGGATGGTCCAGCCCTGTGGCCCACCAACACCACTTCCAGCAGCAACCCCAACCCCATCCAAGTAATCATTGCTCAAGGGTACAATGGCAGTGTCCTACCTGGGAATCGAACCTGCAACCTTTCGGTTACAAGGCCAGTTCCTTATCCATTATACTACACTGCCACCTACTTAACCTGAATCACTTAAGTACATATCCAGCTGTATAAATGGATAATATGTTAAAAAAAAAATGAACTAAATAAACTAAAAAGTTCTGCAAGTCGCTACATGAAGGTTACACATGTAGACTATTCGCAATTATCCTGGATCAAGCTATGTCAATAGTTCCTGTAATCTTACGGGGGAGACAATCATCTGTTACGATATGTTGACTGCCTAATATGGCGGCCGCGCAGAAATCTGAGCGGTATGTAGTGTTTTACATCTATGGACTGAGCAACCAATGATCATAGCTGACCCTGCCTCTTTCATGTTGACTAACAGGCCTTGAAATAAATGCGAGTGGAAGTAAATACAACATGAAATAAATAAGAGACGTAAAATAATAAATAGATTGGCCTATTTATTTAATTGCCTATTTATTTATTTCATTTTGTAATTTGGTCTTCCATAATATAAAGCCTAATGCGTGAATTGTCATTTACACCTAATGCGTGAATTATCATTCAATGGAAAACTCGCGCACTGCAATAGACGGACATTTGTAGTGCTTCAAATGTCATTACAATGAAAATGCGCTCAGATGTCATTACAATACAGCTCTCTTCATCTAGGCCTACAGCCTGTAAGTAAATAAAATGGTTTTGACTGAAAAAAGTTCAAGTCCAATTAATATTGCATTTATTGTTTTTCAAATAGCCTAGGTTAAAGTCCCATTGTGCATAAGGTTTTTTCGATAACCTACAGTTAAAATTAATTTTTCACCATTTAAACTGAATTTTAACCTTATTCTTCGTCTTTCATATTTTTTTAATTACAGTGACCAGGTTTCCATAGGCTTACAGCTTATTAAAACCCTGCTGATTTCACCTAACTGAAAAAAAATATTTTAAAGAGAATGAAGAGTCTAATTAGAAATGAAAACAAATTTGCAGCACATTACACAATTAATTCACAATAATTTTAATGCCATTCTCTGCATGTGCGCTTTAAGTTCGTGCACGAGCGGGTCCGTTTGACGTGCTGGAAATCGCACTTTTCACGGTCCTCCCGGGAAAGTGGGCTTGTTTTTAAAGAATTAAGCTACTAGTAAAATGCGTTGGTCACATTTCCATAAACAGGACATTATAAAACAAGGGAAAATATGCGCAAACCTATGGGTTCCCAACCTGACAGCTTTAGTGTATTTAGTGTCATCATTAAGGCAAAATAACAGTATTTATGTTATTAATCAATAGCCTAGAACGCACGTAATGAACCTCGGATGAAGCTTGAACTTTGAGAACTCCATGAGAACAGCCTTGAGGAATTGATGTTTGACAATGCTTTATTGTATAATCGAACAAAATTTGTTAAACAAGCAGGCTAGTTTGGCGTTTTCTAAGGTGAGACGGAAGCCATATTCTTGTAACTTATTTTCAGCTGTTGCAGGTGCTTTTAACAAAACTTATACCATGGTATGGGTGAATACTCGATTCTGATTGGTCAATGACTGGTCGTTATTCTGTATAACCGGTCAGTCATCCGGGTCACAAGTTTAATCACAGTTCTAAATTAATGTGCTGCCTGCCTGGCCAGCTAGTACTAGCTACGCAACCTGGGAATGGCAAACATGACCGGTCAGAGTCCAAGATGTTCTAGAAAATAAGTGGAATAAATAAAGTGAATTAATAAAGTAAACGAATGTAGCCTACCTACTTTATTTTCCTCAGTGACTAACGTTATTGTAGCCTACGGCAGACGGCTACTTCGCCTCGTAGGTAATGCAAATAGTGGGCTAACTTTGGCTAGCTACGCTAAACTTTTGTCATTGTTTTTAAGATAATGCAAATGCAATACGTGGCGAGGTAACTATATAGCTAGCCATAGTTAGCAAAGCGCATGGTGTTTATGTGCAATGCGTAGCCTAATCTTTTTTTTTTTTTACTGCGAGCCATAAATCCGTCTCTAAGGTAGAAGTTAACGTTGCCGTAGCAACAGCATACATCTGATTTATAAAAATCGGTAAACAACATTAATCTACAGATTAAAAAAAGTTTGTATTCGGCAGATATTTTAGGTACAACTACTTCAATCTAGCAAAACATTTTTGTGGTTAGTAGTGCAGTATTTATTCAGTTGGAAATACGAATTTATCATAGTAGGAATTTGCATGTAAATTGACGTCGGCAACACGCTGACTGCTTGTGAAATTCACAATGCAATTTACAATTCACAATTGTGAATGCAAGCTAGGCTACTTCACAAAGCATGTTAATCTGTAGCTTATAGGCTATATGTAGAAAACTTTTTATCCAGCGAAAATTATTCGATAAGTTACATCTAACAAACTCCGTAGTATTTTTTAGATGGTCCCATAGGACATGATGATGTGAATCTGCTACACACTGCGTGACCAAACCATTTTTAAAAAGCAAGACAGAGAGAGGGAGGTAATGTTGAATCTGATTGAGTTATGGTTTCATACAATTTTCTTAAATAATGTAATGACAAAAATAACCAAAATTGGTGCCAATTGTACGTTATAACCGAGAAGGACCTATTTTTCCCCCCGATAGAATCAATTATTTTCAGAACTAACGACGAGAGGGTTTGCATAGCAACGCACTTTAATAGAACTAGTAACGAGAAATAGAATGAGCAACGAGATCACCACATCACCACAATCACCACACTTAGAGGATGTTCACCCAGCTTTTTTACTTCGTAGCAAATAAACAAATCACAGACATGACACAAAACAAAAATTTTTTGTTTAATAGCTGAACATTCTGGCATACCTCAAACAAATTAAATTAAATTATTTTAATTAATGGCATATTTTTTTCCAGATCAAGTAGAAGAAAAAATTATGGAATCACTCAATGTTGAGGATAAAATTATGGAATCATCAACAAAAAAATCACAATTAGTACTTTGTTGCTCCTCCTCGGGCTTTTAAGATGGCCTGAATTCTTTGAGGCATGGACTTCACTAATGAAAAACAATATTCTCCATCAAGCTGGTTCCAACTTTCTCGAATTGCGGTTGACAGATCAGCTTTGCAGGATGGAGCCTTGTCATGGACCAATTTTTTAAATTTCCACCATAAATTTTCAATCGGATTAACGTCACGTGGCGCTGTAATGGCGACATGTAGTCCAGCTGTCTCTCGTGTTCGTGTTTGTTAATTTGAATGTATTTTGTTGTGTCAGGCTTTTGTCTTTTTCATGGGCTGTCTGTCTGTTGTGGTAAGGGGAAGCAGGCTGGACTCTTTTTCAGGGCACTCCTGCTGTTTGTTTTGATAATATTGACGAATTGTCTAGTCGGGATGATTTTGTTTGTGGTCGTCACCATGGAGACGCATTCACAACATATGCTCGGAGATGTCCGTTGGATCTGCAGCAACAAAGTGTACCATCGCTCTTCACCGGAGTTGAAGATGTCGGGAATGATCCGGGAGTTAAGGCAATCTCCAAAAGCCAACCAGGGAAGGGAAGGAGAAGATAATGTGGGGGAGGAGCGAGGCCACGAGTGGGAAGGCTGACACAGTTCGGTGCTCCCTTTTCGACAGTGTACAGAGACCGCAAAACTGCGTGTATGGAGGAAAGTCATGGAGGTGGAGTTTGTGTGTTGGACTGCTTAATGACACTGGACATCTCGGAACAGTGGGGGCTATTTTTAATCATGGCTGTATTACACTTTAATTCACTTAATTAGTTTGATTAATGCAATGATTGTAACGACGAATGTCTTTATTTGATATGTTTGTTTGTGTGTTGTGGGTCTGTCCCACTGTCTATGTCTTTTTTGTTGATGCTGGTGGCTACAACTGAAGTTGCCTAAAGGGAAAATAAAAGTTATTCTATTCTATTCTATCCGGACTGGTTGCTGGCCATGTCATTGAGTTGATATGCCTTTCCTGAAGAAAAGCTTTAACACTCTTTGCTCTGTGGCAAGATGCATTATCCTCCTGAAAAATGACTTCATCATCACCAAACCTATTTTCTATCGATGGAATGAGAAAAGTGTCAAAAATTTCAATGTACACCTGTGCATTGACTGTTGAGGTAATGATTGCCATCTCCCCTGGTCCTTTACCTGACATGCAACCCCATATCATAAATGACTGGGGAAATTTGATTGTTTTCTTCAGGCAGTCATCTTTATATGTTTCATTAGAATGGCAACAGACAAAAGTTCCAGCATCATCTCCTTGGCCAATGCAGATTCGTGATTCATCACTGAATATCACTTTCATCCAATCATCCACACTCCATGATTGCTTCTCTTTAGCCCACTGTAACCTTGTTTTCTTCTGTTTAGGTGTTAGTGCTGGTTTTCGTTTGGCTTTTCTATATGTAAATTAGATATATGTAAATCCCATTTCATTCAGCCGATTTCTTACAGTTCTGTGACAAACATTGACTCCTGTTTCCGCCCATCTGTTTTTAATTTGTTTTGTTGTGCATTTTCTATTTTCAAGGCATATTGCTTTGAGTTTTCTATCCTGATGCTTTAACGTCTTCCTTGGTCTACCCATATGTTTTCCTTTTATAACCTTCATATTTTGTTTATACTTGCATCAAATTTTAGACACAGCTGACTGGGAACAACCAACATCTTTTGCCACACTCCGTGTTGGATTTCCTTCTTGAAGGAGTTTTATAATCCTTTCCATTGTTTCAATTGGCGACTCTCTTGTTGGGGCCATATTTCCTTTCAATTAGCCAAGTCCAACAGCTCGTTAAGGTCTGTAAGCACTCTCTTTTAACTGCATAATTTGCATTTTTAGATTTGTGCCGGTATTTGTTTTAGAAATGCAAATTACAAGGTGATTCCATAATCTTTCCTCAACATTGAGTGATTCCATAAATCTTTCCTCTACTTGATCTGGAAAAAAATATGCCATTAATTAAAATAATTTAATTTGTTTGAGGTCTGTTTCACAAAGCCAGAATGTTCAGCTATTAAACAAAAATTGTTTTGTATCATATCTGTGATTTGTTTATTTGCTACGAAGTAAAAAAGCTGGGTGAACATCCTCTAAGTGTGGTGATTCCATAATTTTTGCCAGGGGTTGTACTATTGATCCATATAGCCTATTCCTTGATCGCACTAAACACGCACGAGCATGTCTGTTTCGCCCTCATATAAGCAATCCACCAAGGTAGAAAAGCAAGCTTTTAAAGGGAATGGGATATGACATTTTGATTGGTTTATTGCATGTTACGCCCACGACAGACCTATAAGTAATGAAGAGACTAGGTTCAGCCCATTTGTACCTTGCGCCGTACTTAGCGCTCAAAAAACACACCGTCTAACTAGCAAAAGTGGACTTGGACACGCCCTAAATGCACTTGCGCCATGCGTTTAGACCAAGCGCTAAGATCGCCAAGATAGAGCCCTTCACATTAGTAGGCAGCAGTGTCTTGCTAGTGCACACATTGCTTTCCCTTTTGTAGTGCAGATTTTAACAAACATTGGCTAAAAATCCTGCATTGGAATTTTGGGGTTATCTTAGTTTTAATGTATCATTTCAGAGAAATGTGAATACTATAATTGAGACATCGACGACTCATCAATAGGGGGCCACCATAGATAGTTAATCGTGAAGTGAGTTATGTGTAATAGCTGGTCAGCTTGCTTCCCGTTACATCACGTACATGAGGAAGGTGCTCCATTTGTTGGATGGCCAGCAAACACACTTGATCAACCCCTCCCATAGTTTCATTGGATATATAGTATGTCAATCTTTTATTCTTAAGGCTAATTGGTCTGATGGCATTAGGGAGCTTGTCCTCCTATATGTCATTTTTGCAATGTAAAAGATAGGAAAGCAGAAGCCGCGGTATGAGCTTACATTTGAATGGAGGTTTATTGAGGCCATGGGGAGGACGAGAAAACCATGGCCTCCTGCTACATTGTTCCATTGCACTAGTGGGCGCTGTTGACATTTTATTTTATTTTTTACCATTGGCAAAAGTGCATTTCAGAAATGGATATGACAGTGATTTTGTTGAAGTTGATATTTTTATAGAATTTTTTTTTCCTTATAGATGTTTTTACCCCTTCAAATTCTTGAGGAGAACGGTCCTCCCTGACCTCTATGGTCTATGGACAAGCCTCCTCTGATGTGATGTGTTCCTCAGATTCTCTATCATACATGTGATGTGTTCCTCAGATTCTCCACTGTCATACAGGTGATCTGATTCTCCACCGTCATACATGTGATGTATTCCTCAGCTTCTCCACCGTGTCATACCTGTGATGTGTTCCTCAGATTCTCCGCTGTATCATACATGTGATGTGTTCCTCAGATTCTCCCCTGTGTCATACATTGTCTGAGGTCAGTTTCTCTTTTCATCCAAGTCTTTCAACAGTGGAACCCTATAACTGGCACAATCAAATGTCCCACAAACCAGACTGAAGCAGTGGTCTGATCTTCAATCTGGAATATGGACAAACACTGATCACAAATCATCTGGAAGTTTTAAGAGTGGAGATTTGTCTTTGATTTCTCAGTACACATACCCACAGCAGCCAAACAGAAGAAAGAAAAGAATCCTCACACTTCATCATGGAGTTGAGAAAAATAAAAATAAAAATAACACTAATAAATAAAAGAAGAACACACTGTGTAGCACTAACAGAATTGAACCCTGATAACAGCCATTATAATAATAATAATACTAATAATAATAATAAGGTGGGTAGAACATTGCCAGCTAAAAGCCTCACTCCCTGGGTAATGCTGTGGTGAAAACCTTCTATGATTGGGAAAATAATATAGTATTTATGCTTCCACAGAAACCAGATGACATCATCACTCTTCCCTCTGGAGGAACAAAAACTCAAGGATTGCCATGTCAGAATACAAGATCACACCAGGAGAGCGTAGCAGCAGATACAATTTTGCTCAACGTACTTATTTAGCAAGTTTGACAAGTTTTGAAATGAAGTACTGTATTTGGAGGTTTTTTTCAGTCTAAATATTATGTGAGCAGACAACACTACTTCACTGAGGAAGGTCATGTTAATTCAAGGTAGGTGACTCTTTTGATGAATGACTTCTGCTAACGTAACTTTCTGACAAAAATGAGTGACTACCACTGATATAGCTAAAGGTGTACTATACCAGTCTCACTGGTTTAGAACAATGCTTTTAATTTGGCCGTGCCTTTTGCTTGTGATAACACTTTTTAGACCCTGTCCTTTAGTAGAAGCAGCGCTTCCTTAAAGACTGGAAATAATCAATTTCAAATGTACTAAACCCCTTCATCACAAAGCTTTGTCTGATAGCTCACCTGCTATAGAAGTGAAATACACTCAAGATTTGTTGAAATAAAATATATTATCAATTATTGCAATATTATTGCAAACACATCACCAATTATGCAATGACATTGCAATAAAAAGTTATTTTAAAAAGGTATTTCTTTCTTTGCAAACATGCTGTTATGAAATATATTGCATAGTGTATATGTAGTGTAAATATAGTGGTGTGTTTGTATGACTTGCAGCATAACTTTGTCATACTGCAATAAATGCAATCCTCACCATGTGATTTTTCTTAATAAAACCTTTTTGGGTACAATAAGCTGTATCCCAATAAGATTATTATAAATTGGAATTATACTGTACTTTTCAAGGAGCTGCTTCTCATTTCACAAAAAAAGTCAATGTTATGCATCTTCATATAATTTGTGTGTGTAGTAAAGTATGAAAATATTTAGAAAGCTACAAATGAAAGCAAAATTATGGCTGCGCGCATCGCCTTTTCTGTTTTTTACAAAAAATTTTGTATTATATGTTTGTCAGTCTCTACTGTCTCACAGTCTCAAAGTTTGATACAGCACTGCTAACCAAGAACATGTCACAGTGCAGTTAACTCATTCAATGGCAGAGTGTTCTGGAACACTAAGCTTCAGCAGTGCCAAGCTAATATGGCTGCCGACATTCTAAATTTTTAGATAGATTCTGCCAATGTGCAAACTTCTAATAAAACACATTAGTTTACCTATTCCAACATACATTTTTGACAATGAAGATAGATGGCTCTAAATAACACACCTTCTGGTTCAGTTCACTATTAGAACAATGTCAAACAATATTGATGGAAAATCATTTTTTTATTTTCAGTGCTTCTTAGTTTGGTTAGCATGACGCTTACATTGGTGATGATGTGTAATAATAGTGAAAACAGTTTTCCATAATAATCAGCTCTTGCATAACTATAGATATGTAAAAATGAACAATAAACATAATCACTGGTCATTTGTATAGATAAGTACAAATGAGCTCTCCACGTGAGTTACTTTGTATCAACCGTTTCAAACAGAAACAGTTATCCTGAGGCAAAAATAACGTAGGCTTCCATCTGTGGTGTGAAGGAATAATTCAAAACGGAACCACCAAAACAATGGTCACTGTAGGAGATATGGAAAATAACTGGACAGAAGTGTAAATCAGAGAATTATTAAATATAAGTCTGGAAAGGGATATTATAAAACTCATTGATGGTAGACTACTGTCCGTGATTCAAACATTTACCAGACGATCATGGAATGACTGAAAGCTAGGGGAGACATTTTCTCCTGTTACTGTGACAGTAGCCTAGTTTGTTATATTGCCACTTGATTGTGTTCAATCTATTTATATTCTTGGTCACTGGTGCAGAAACTTGTTGGTACAAATTGACGGGGACGCATTATTCCCACGCATATTGGTTTAGATGGTTAGATATTAGGGTCAAATAAACCTTAAAAACATGGGATAAATAAAACTTAAAATATTTCCATCTAGAACCATGTAAAAAAAACAGCAAATCCGGGTAAAAGAACGTAATTGTAAATTGGTCATCGTTTAATTTTTCCCCGACTCAAATCCAGAATTCTTTACCGGTGTAGCAGTGTAAAGATTAAAAAAAAAAACTGTGGTCGACTTCAGTTGCCCTCGGCACTTTAGACCGTTCGCATGTTCATCGACTAACGTCCCCCGCGGCACTGAATGAGTTAACATTGTGCATTTCATAGAAATTACAGTCAATTGCCACGTAGCTTGAAAGGAAAAGTAATGATCCTTTATCAAAAGAAATCACTTTGAGACCATACAGATGCTCGCTTGTAAATGTGGGAAGGTAAAATTTATACATTTAAAAAAACAAATGTATACAGGAACAGCACATAAGGTTTTCGATCTTCATTTTGAGGTTCAGTTCTAAATAAACATAGAAAATGAGTGTGTGATTAGTACAGGAGGGACTTGGTAGGGGTACAGTTTGGCTTAGGGTTTGGGAAAAGAAGAGTCAGATGTAGTATATATGGGGAGTGGACAGCACTAATGTGACAAACTGGGTCATTTCTAAAGACATCTAAAGTGCCAATTAGATAAAGACTGATAAATACTGTATGGTGACAGAGAAAAAGGTTTTATGATGTTACATTTACTGCAGTGACAAATTGGCAACAAACCAAACAGTGTCCAAAGGTCCATCAGCCAAGCTAGCCTAGCCAATTAGCCACAGTGGTGAGAGGATGACAGTTAGTTTGGTTCCTTACGTGCAGAAAACACTAACCTTGTTAACCTTAACTAACCTTGTAGACTGTAATGATGAATCTTGCAGACAGAACGGTTTCTTGAGTCTTGAGGTGCGTACTTAGGGCTTGATTTACTAAGACCTTTAGCATGTGCAAAACCTTTTATCACACACAAAACCAATAACATGACTAATGATTGGTCATGGTATTTGTTTTCGCACCAATCATTGGTTGTGTTATTAGTTTGTGTGTGCTAAAAGGTATTGCACAAGCTAAAGGTCTTAGTAAATCAGGCCCATTATGCCTAATAGTGGGAACCACCACCATGATGGCATCACTGGAGTGAAAATAAGAAAAACAAAAGAGTAACTTCAGAAAACTCAGACCCATATTGGCTCCAACATATACAATAACTAAGTCCATGAGGAGAAATTCAACTTTAAAAACCCCACTGTCTTAATAGAACCCAGAAGAAAGTATTCTAAATGAATGAAAAAGGACTGAATGCAAACCGGACTTGCAGCAAGATTTCAAGGTAATAACTTACACTTACCTGCAGGTCTGGCCTTAGTACAATGACAACATAAAGCTGTAATAACTTACACTCACCTGCAGGTCTGGCCTTAGTACATTGACAACATGAAGCAGTTATGACTGGTAGGTAGCAGTTTTATTCATTTATTTATTCTGTCCATCCATCCATTTTCTAAACCTGGTCAGGGTCACGGGGGGCTGGAGCCTATCCCAGCATACATTGGGTGAAAGGCAGGAATACACCCTGGACAGGTCACCAATCCATCGCAGGGCCCACACACCAACACATTCATACTCCAAGGACAATTTAGACTCTCCAATTAGCCTAACCTACATGTGTTTGGACTGTGGGAGGAAACCGCAGTACCTGGAGGAAACCCAAGCAACACATGGTGAGTACACAGGGGCACGGGGAGAATATCCAAACTCCACACAGATGTGCCCTGGGCCAGGATTCAAACTTGGCACCTACTTTCTGTGAGGCGACAGTGCTATCCACTGCACCACCATATTGCCATGTTAAAAAAATAAGATTATGTACGAGTTGGTCATAATTAAACATTTACCCAGAATGCACACCTCAATTCAGGGAATGTGCACGTACTTTATACTGCTCTGTTAGGCCTCGCTGAATACTACATTATTTTGACGTTCACTTTTATGAGCAGTTTAATTTAACTTAAGCAACTGTCACGTCACGGTTTATGGTTTAATGGACTGTGAAAAAAATATATAAATGACACACAATAATGATGGCACAACACAAGTCAGCATGATGCCATTAGGGTAATTTAATGTACAGCGGTTTTAATTTTCCACATTTTGTTCTAAATTACTTTTACACATCTTGAATTGGCATTGTCTAATACCATGGCTTTTATACAGACAGCATTAGGCTGTTTTGATGTTTTAAAATATTAATCAAGTGCTTAAATACATCATGCTTACGAAAACTCAAGTAAAACTCCTTGAAATTAAAGCAGTAATCATTTTCATATTAATATTTTTACTTCACAAGCAAAACACCTAAATCCCCTTCATTCCAAACCTGATGGTTGTATGAAATGCAAATGTACTAGAGGCTTTGATGAAGGTTAAAGTAAGGCCAACAGTGTCAAACACGAGTCTGTTAACCCGCAAGCCACCACCATATTTCGCATACATAAATGATCAACTGAGGTCAGATATGACCCCACAACAACACAAGAGTAATGCAAGCCAAAATTAATTGAAACCATTTGTTTAAATTTAAAAAGTCATTAGACATGCATTAAACATTTCATTTGAAGACAAATGACAATATTAATATTTGTATTTCAGTCATATTTTGGTTAAGAAAAAAGGAAGCTTAATACAAGTTAGCCATAAATGTTAAAATGTCATTACATTAGTATTATAATTATTGTAACTAAAGTATTTTGTTTGTTTGTCTTTAAACCACCTATAATGAACCTTTTTTTATGAGAACACCACCTGAATATGACTAGTATCAGAAAAACTGTTTTGTATTTTTAAAATGTAGATTTTAAAATTATTTTTTTGTCGTTGTAATTTTAAAATGGATGCAAAGAAAATACATTGGCCTGTATTTTAAAGGCAGTCAGCACACACAAAGTCAGTCCATACCACAAAATTGATACATGCTGATCACATGGCCCACTAGACTGGTCAAGTCACATGCATAATATTTTTCAGAAAATAAACATCTATTTGTATGACAAACAATACACCTCAATACTGTATTCACTATCACTAACTCTGATGTTGAGTCCAAAACAAAACATAATATCACACAATGGGCCAAAGAAATTTCTCACTATAATCCCCATATGTATAACTTAAATGTGTTATGAAATACAGTACCAGTCAAACGTTTGGACACACCTACTCGTAGAAAGTTTTTTTGTTTGTTATTTTTACTGTTTTCCACATTTTAGAATAGTAAAGACATCAACACTATCAGATAACACAAATGGAATTATGAAAAGACCCAAAAAAAAGTGTAAAACAAATAAAAAACGTCTTATATTTTAGATTCTTCAAAGTAGCCACCCTTTGCCTTGATAACAGCTTTGCACATTCTACCTGGAAATAAGGTATCAAGAGTCTTTCGATATCCTTTTATACAGAGTCATGATAGCATCGCCTGTTTACCTGTGGAATACCTGTTTACCACAGAAGTTGGTTGAGAGAATGGCAAGAATGTGCAAAGTCGTTATCAAGGCAAAGGGTGGCTACTTTGATGAATCTAAAATATAACACTTTTTTAAATTTGTTTGCATAATTTAATGTTTTATCTCATTGTTTTGATGACTTTATTATTCTAAAATGTGGAAAACAGTAAAAAAAAAAAAAACTTTAAAAAACCTATGAGTAGGTGTGTGTCCAAACTTTTGACTGGTACTGTATATTTTCTGTTACATATACTCAAATAGAAGAATTTTCAGAGGGAATCAGTAGGGAATTTGCAGAGGTCCAACAAATTAATGGTCTGCCGGCTCAAAATCTTCAGAATAAAGTACCCTTCCCCCATCTGTAGGTATGTATCACTTGATATCTGGTCCCCACAGAAACATGAATTCTAATAAAGATTCCTTTAATTACGTCACATAGTTGATTTATACTGGAGTCAGATATGACCCTAAGGGATATGTTCTCACCAAAGGTCCAAAGTAAAGCAGAAACAAAAACAATGATACATTTATTGAAGACAACTTAATTGACAAAGTCAAGGATCAAATAAATAACCTAAGCGGTATGAATAAAATTAAAGCCGGAGGTCATATTTGACCACAGCTGGTTGCTTGAGGGTTAAATAAAGATATGGAGCGATCAATAACCTATGTTCATGACATAGAAATATAATTTGGTTCAGTGGTGCATGCACCTTGTCTCCATGCCTTGTTGGAGAGGCGGTTTGCTGGCATGTTCTTTACATACAGTTGAAGTCGTAAGTCTACATACACTTAGGTTGAAGTCATTAAAACTCATTATTAACCACTCCACAGATTTCATGTTGGCAAACTATAGTGTTAGCAAGTCAGTTAGGACATCTACTTTGTGCATGACACAAGTAATTTTTCCAACAATTGTTTACAGATTATTTCACTTTTAATTCACTATATCACAGTTCCAGTGGGTCACAAGTTTACATGCACTAAGTTGACTGCCTTTAAATTTTTTTGCATCCTTTGCATGCCATGACTTCCTGATGCCTGTGACCCAACAACATCAAAAGACTTTTGTTTCTTATTTTCTGGTACTCTTACAAGCGATACTATAACGTCTCAGCATTTGAATGGATCTCTATGGGAACTGGGGGGTGGGACTAGATTTAGCTGTAAATTACACTGGAACAGTATGGAAACACATGGTTGGCTAAATGGCTCTAAGTTCCACACAGGTTGCCATCACTATCACCATTGGCAGGAAACCGGCTTACACCTACATTACATCACTTCCTTTTTCAAAATGGCAGCAAGAGAAAGGCCATTTATCTTATATGTGAACATCACATTATTGGCTAACAATGTGAATAGGGGTCTGCACAAGCTTTCAGATATCCCTATTTTCAAAACACAGACAATGTGGAAAATTTTAAACAAAGTGACAGTATGGATATTTATCATTATTTCAATCAGACAGGACACAATTCATCAGAGTTTAATAAGCACTGTCAATGACACTAATACATCAGTACAATAATAACTTGATATTTTCACTGGTAACTTAATTTGAAATATGAAACATGAATTGAATAATTAACCCAGACGATTAACTGATGATGTGTTAGATGTAATGATGCGACATATGGTAGCCTTTGTAAGCTGGTTAGCTTCGCAAGGTGGTGACCAAATGTTGACCTTTAATCTGATCCACGTGCTTGTTTTGTTTGCATGCTAACAGTCATTGCTATTTCACCTCATACATGTGCTCACTGCTTGCAGTCATTACATATCGTGTGATCCATGTAGGAATTACAGGCTTATTTATAAATAGTTCCCCATTTTAGGGGAGAAAAAGTAATGGGACAAAAAATGATAATATGAAATAAAGTCATCTTATTTATTATTTGGCTGCAAATCTATTGCATTGCAACCCATAGACATTACAAGTCCTTGAGTACTTTTGTTTGGGGTCATTGTCCAATGAGCTTTCAGGCATTTGGTTGGATCTGAGCAGATAAGATGTTTCTGTACCCTTCAGAATTCATCCTACTGCTGCTGTCAGCAGTCACATCAACAATAAAGACAAGTGAGCCAGTTCCAGGGGCAGCCATACATGGCCAAGCCATAACACACTACCTCACCATGTTTCATAGAGGGGGGGGGGCCTTAGATTGTGAGCAGTTCCTTTCTTTTTCCACACTTTCCTCTTTGCATGACTTTAGTACAGGTTAATAGGGACTCGTCCCATCTGTCCATAAGACATTGTTCTAGAACTTGGCAATTTTTTAAATGTACTTTTTAGCAAACTGTAACCTGGCCGTTCTGTTCTTGGGGCTTACCAGTGTTTCGCATTTTGTGATGAACCCTCTGAGGTAATGCTGGTGTAGTTTCCTCTTTATGGTACTCCTTGACATAACTATGTCTACTTCTCCGATTGATTTATTCTGATTTTTCAGCCTTGTGATGGCCTGCTTTACTGGCACTGACACTCATTTGGCCCTCATGTTGAGGGACAACAACACCAAATGCAAATTCTGCACTTTAACCTCATTTCCAAGTTCCAATTAGTTCCACTCATTTTTACTTGTCATTTATTTTTTAATTCTGTGTGCCATGCAACTTTGAAAGAAATACACTTGTGTCTAAACAATTTTTGTGCTCATTAAAATAAAACTCCTCTCACAGGAGTTCAGCTGAACTGGAGAAATAGGAAGAATTAATTTAAATACATTCTTTGCTCAATGCAAAGTGTTTGCATTTCAGAAGGAGCTGGAGGTGTGTACAAGATAAGTGTAATTTTAGCAGCCAAAGGACAAGAATCTTCATAGCAAGTACAACTGTAAATACAATATGCACTAACCTGTTTGACCTGAAGATGGAGCTGCTGAGTCACAAAGCTCAGAATTGTTTGAGCATTATCTGTCAGTGGTAAGAGGTGAACCCTGAAACTCAAGTGATTAGGATGGCAGGTGTCATCCACCAAGTAATGGGGTGTTGGGGTGTACCGAAGATCTATACAACGCTGAGATTTTGGCACTTTTCAGGGTTCCCCATCAAAATAATTAGAGGCAACATGCTCAGTTCAAAAATATGAACGTCTTTACCTTCTGACCTCTTGTAAACACACACACCCATACACCACACACAAACACATGCACCCACACACGCACACCCACACCTATTTATCTGAGTTTTCAGAGCAGTAATGGGAAGATTTTCCGTGGCGTTGCACTGGAGACTAAGTGAGACAGCTTCAGCTGCCACCCTGCCCTCTGTAACATGCGGATTTATACTTCACATTAAAGCAAACTGTCTCACACACACACACACACACACCATACAATAAAACAATAAAGATGATTTATAATACAACTACTACTAATAATAATAATAATATGTTTTACATAACTCTGACCAGCTTTCATGTTTATGAGTTTACATGCTGCTGTTGGTAAACATGAAATCTCAAACACTGTGTACAGAAAGTTGAGAGCAGGTTCATGCTTTCAGGGTGCCTGTCACTCACAGTAACAGCCCTGCTCATCAGCTATACCAGAGTAGGATGGGGTTGCATGGGTGGGCCTCATCCAGACTGTATACTGATCAGGTACTCAGTGCGCAGACTTCAGCCAGAGGGCTTTCCAGTTAGAGCAGCAGCAGACCCCCACAGATTCACTCTGAGTCAGATCAACAGTCGAGAGAGAGATAGAACTCTTAAGAGTTAAAAATATACTATAGATCTGAGTAGTATCTGATTGGCCTGTAGCAAAGCCGTAATCATACCCCCCCCAATATTCAGATATGATCAACCGCACCCCCACCCCCCAAATATATTTGGCTAACAATTTGTCATGGGTTTTGGCAGCCTTTTTCCTTCTGCGGTCGTTCTCCGTCGGAGCAGCGCGAGGGCACTCTCGCCTTACTTTTCAATTCCGCTCCAGGTTTTCGCTCTGCCTTGTACTCAGCCGTCTCACCTGTGCTGCGTTATCTGCCGGCTATGTGTAGTGCTCGAGCCCCCTGCCACGTTCGGTGCTCTGGTTACCACGGCTATTCGTGGTATTCTTCAGTGGGGTCACTCTTCCCAGCTAGTGGCTCATCCTGGTGTTCACCGGACTAGGGAATTTTTGGCGCGATGCTTTTGGTGGCCGAACATGGAGAGAGATGTCCGTGAATTTGTCGCTGCTTGTTCGGTCTGCGCTCACAGCAAGGGGTCATGACTCCCGTCATCGGGTCTTTTACGGCCCTTAACTATTCCGAGCCATCCTTGGAGCCATGTCGCCCTAGACTTTGTCACCGGCTTGCCTGCGTCCCAGGGTGATCTTGGTTGTGGTTGACAGGTTTTCCAAGGCGGCACACTTTATTGCCCTACCTAAGCTGCCATCCGCCCAGCTTATGGTGGACAATGTTTTTATGGTACACGGTCTTCCTCTGGACATGGTGTCTGACCACGGCCCGCAATTTGCCTCCAAGTTCAGGGGCTCCTTTTGTACTCTATTAGGGGCGTCTGTCAGCCTGTCTTCTGGGTTCCACCCGGGGACTAATGGACAGATGGAGCACAACAATCAGACCCTGGAGAGCACCCTCCGGTGCCTGGCTGCCTCCAAACCCACATCTTGGAGCCACCATCTCACCTGGGCAGAGTACGCCCATAACACGCTGCGCAACGCCTCCACAGGTCCCTCTCCTTTTGAGGCTCAGCTGGGCTATCAGCCTACCTTGTTTCCTGAGTTGGAGAGAGATGTGGAGGTACCATCTGCAGGCTCTTTCCTTCAGAGATGTCGAGCGGTCTGGAGGCGTGTGTGCGCTTCACTCCTTCACGCCTCGGCTAAACAGAAGGCTGACGCCGACAGGCATCGTCGTCCTGCTCCCTCTTACCGGGTTGGCTAACGAGTGTGGTTGTCTACACGGGACCTGCCCCTGCGGGTGGAATCCCGCAAACTTGTGCCGCGATTCGTGGGCCTATTTAAGATAATCCACAAAATCAACCCGGTTACCGTGCGCCTTCTGCTGCCATGCTCTATGTGCATCCATCCCACCTTCCACATCTCCCGGTTAAAGCCAGTGTTGGTGAGCACCCTTGCCCCGGCAGAAAAGCCAACGCCCCCCCCCCCCCCCCCGCCTTGTGGATGGAGGTCCAGCCTATACTGTTTGGCGCATTTTGGCAGAGAGACATATGAGCAGAGGCGTCCAGTTCTTAGTAGACTGGGAGGGGTACGGCCCTGAGGAGCGCTGCTGGGTCCCATCTAGGAACATTCTGGACCCATCACTCATTAGGGACTTCCGCAAGGATAAGGCTGAGGGATCGCCTGGGGTCGTCCCTTAGAAGCGGGGTCCTGTCATGGGTTTTGGCAGCCTTTTTCCTTCTGCAGTCGTTCTCTGTCGGAGCAGCGTTAGTGCGCTCTTGCCTTACTTTTCCATTCCGCTCCAGGTTTTCACTTTGCCTTGTACTCAGCCGTCTCTCACCTTTGCTGCAGTACCTGTTGGCTATTTGAGCTCCACGCTTCATGCTTCCGGCGCTTCTGTATTGTATTTGTTTGCGATTCAGAGCCGGTAGGGTACAGGACTAGGCACTCAAGGGGACCACTTTGCCCCATAGCTTGCTTTGGGGTAACACGGGACTTGCCTTCCGTGCAGTTAGTTTCTTTAGGATTCTTTCCTTCTGTTGCACTTTCTGTCCCTCACTCGGTTTTTCCTTGCCCTGTTCTGCCAAGACAGTCTTAGTCCTTGCCGTTTCCTGTCCACCTCTCTACATCTGCTTATATTGAAAGCGAGAGGTCTTTTTTTTTTTCTTTGTTCTTGTTTCTCGTCCATTATTCTGGGCCATTTAAAACTTTTCTGTTTTCGTTCGCCTCCCCTTAGTATATGGAGAGTTAGGGGCGAACCCATATTTCTTTCATTTTTAGTTTCTGATCGCCGCTGTTAGTTTCCTCTCGGTATTTGAGAGGTTTAGGCATATTCTTTCCTATATCCTCTCGTGTCTACGAGTTCCGCCCACTTTCCTGCGGGTCACTTTGATTTCTCCTCTTTCCAGCCTCCCTCTAATTCTATTCTCCTGTTGAGAGTGGGAGCCTGTATATTTGCCATTTTTCATTCCTTCCCTTCCTACGGAGTTTCTCCGTTTCAGTGGTTTCCACTCATGGGAACATTCCGACTCCTGAGGCTTGGGGCAGCAGCAAACAACTGGCTCCCATCCCAACACCTTCGTCGAGTCCACCAAAGGCGAAAATAAAAGTTTTAGCAACCGAAGCCCATGTAGCCAAACGGCAGAGCGACCGAAATTAGGGTAAAACAAGGGTGAACATTGGCCGGGCATACCAGCCATGGAGAGACCTACGTTTGTTGTTGGGGATCAAAACTGACCCGAGCTGGCGTTGTTCTTATTGGACAGGTAAGTTACTGCAAAGCATGTGAAATATATTGTGGTGTTCCTGATGCCGACATTAGCTTGGAATGTGTGAGATGTTGCTTACTTGACTGCTAAGCTAGTTTATTATGAAGTTACAGCTTGCTTGCTAAGGTTATCACTAGCAAAATCCCGGGGCTGATCTGGTTGGTAATGTTAGTTTGCTCGCTTGCCGTTTACAAATGAGCTACTTTACCAGCTAACGTTACCAAGTGACGCCGGATCCAGGCCGGGTAGTAGCTAACGTTATCCAGCCACCAAACTAGCTAGGTTACAGGTAGCTAGTTGGCCACCCCTGCCTTGCATCGCTCTTTGGCTAGAAAGTTATCGATAGTACTACCAGTGCCGGTACTTCCTATACGTAAGGTACGCTCAGCGGGTAGGGCCCGAACATCCACTAAGGGGCCCCCAAAGTTATAAAAGAATGGGGGGAAATTGAACGGATCTTCTTTAGTTAAGTGGCTCAAACATATGGTACAGTTGCAACTTGCACCACACACTTTCTTTTTTAGGCTATTTAGCTATCGTTTTTTTTGCTAAACGGTGTTTGCATTTCCGAATCTGCACATAACTTGCCTCTTGCCTCTTTGCCTGAATATTAACTAGCTTTCACGCTCACCAGGTCCTGAGAACTGCAGTCGGCAGAAACTGACACTATTCAATCTTCATTTTTTTCAGCTGTAGACATATTTAAAAGCTGCAATATTGGTGGATGATTATTTTAATAACGAGGAGTAATGTCAAATAAAGAAAAACACTTTTTCAGCTGAGTTGCCAATCCCTTTAAAAACTGTGATAACTGATTACAGTTTTTTCACGCTGTCAACCAATCGAGAGAGAGAGTGTGCATGTGAGTTATTGAGTTATTGCTTTTTATAAAACAGTAGCTACCAAATATTAACATATAAGGATGATATGAGGATGGAGGAATCGAGGCAACGTATTAGGCAAATGGAATGTCCTTGTTCCGTCAAGCGTCATTCACAGTGTGTCTTTCGTAGGCTATACTTGTCTGTGGGTTTTGAAGAGGTAGCAAACATATAACAAAGTAGTTGTAATTAAACCTCGAAATCAAACCAACTACTTACATTCTTGTTACCTAACACTAGTTAGTACGACATATTTTGCATACTACCACACAATCTTTCTGAAAATAAAACAAGTCAAGTCATACGCAGTTCAGTAACCATGGAAGTTCAACTAACCTAACGTTTCTTTATGGTCGTTCATATTCATATGCATTCCACTCACGAACTATAAGTTGCCTAATCGTGTCAAGTAAAATCACGTGTTGATTCTTATTCTTATATATGTATTGTGGGTATATAACTGGGTTGAATATATGCTAGCTAGCTAAGGTCATGGTATTCACTAAACAAGCTTGCTAAAGCGTTAACGCTGTAAGTTACTCACAACTCAACTGTAAGCAGAGCATGCTTAACCTACGCTACAACTTACTCTGTCTAACTTACCGTAGCAAAATGTGTGGGAGGGAGAAAACAAGAGACCGAGGAAGAACATGAAAGACATGAGAAAGAAGTGCAAAAAGCCAGATAGATTTTCTCGCAGCAAATGTTTTATATGTCGTAGGCTATAGTCGTAACTGGATTATTTACATCACATTACTATTTCATTTTTTTAATACCCTTATTATGGTCAAATACGATATATTGTGGCTGGATTATTTACATTATATTAGTATTAAATTTTTTTAAATATCATGATTATCGCAAAACCGGTATATCACGACACCCCTAGTCTGATTTAATAGTTTCTATCCAAGAGCTGTGCGTCAAGGCACATGACACGTTATTAAAACACAGAAAGCAAAGAACAGGTTGCGTAGACAGCTAGCAAAAATGGTAATATTGACTTTTTCCAAATAACGTTATAGCTTTGCATCAAATAAGCGCCATTGCCAGTCTATAGGACTCCATTATACAGTTTGTAGCAGGAGAGCAGACACTCTTACTTATTGCCATGTAAGTTTACTTTTTCTTTAGGCTCCTATTGGCACACCTGCACTGGCTAGCTAGCCCGCTTAGTAAAGGGCAAAAGATAACGTTAGGCAACAGAGGTGAAAGCAATGGCTTTAACGTTAGTGAAGTTGACGTTAAATTTGCTAAGCCAAATTTACCATCAGCTAACTTAACAGAGAAATTGCGCACCTCTCTGCTGATGAAAAAACGTGGCTAATGTTAGCCGTCTCTCCCCCACCCGCTGACTGAGCGCGAGGGACCCCCCTTTATACTGTCATTGTGATAGAGACCTATGAGGAATACCTTTACATTGTCATTGTGATAGAAACCTATGAGGAATACGTTTACATTGTCATTGTGATAGAAACCTATGATGAATACGTTTACATTGTCATTGTGATAGAAACCTATGATGAATACGTTTACATTGTCATTGTGATAGAAACCTATGATGAATACGTTTACATTGTCATTGTGATAGAAACCTATGATGAATATGTTTACATTGTCATTGTGATAGAAACCTATGATGAATACGTTTACATTGTCATTGTGATAGAGACCTATGATGAATACGTTTACATTGTCATTGTGATAGAAACCTATGATGAATACGTTTACATTGTCATTGTGATAGAAACCTATGATGAATACGTTTACATTGTCATTGTGATAGAAACCTATGATGAATACGTTGAGTGCCTTAGTTATATGATGAGATGGGATGGGAGCCAGCATAAATACTTCCTGGACACTTGCTAAATTGAAATAAAATGTTACACATATTTACACCAAACTGCTTAGCTAGCTCGGTGTTGATGTAACTAAGATATTTGAAGTTAAACAAGTGTCCTCCATCGTCCATTTCAGCTTCTGCAATTACAAGTTGATGTTGATTTCTTTTGAAATATTGAATATTCTGCCCCAGCATTGTGTGCACCTCTACTCTTCATTTTGATCATAACCAAAAGCTAATGGCCTTTGTAGTGGAGTTCTGGTCCACCTGGCTTTCTAGTCTGACCCTCATGTTGAGACTCATATTGGCTCACATTTTGTGTATCAGTAGGTACTAGTTTTCTGACTCACTGCCATGGCCGTGACCAAATATGATCCCTGTTCCCTGCCCCCTGTCCACTCAGACCCCTGTCTACTATATGCCCTGTCCCCTCACTTTGCAAGCAGTGTGCGAAAGAAATCCTGCAAAACTCTTTCCAAACTTGTGAGGAAGTAGTTTGTAATATATGTATATATTTTTAATTGTTTTATTGAGAATATCAATCAGTTTACATATGACAATGGTTACAAAGTTTAGATTATGAATGAAAATAGAATTAACAAAAATAAATACAGTAGTTTGTAATATATATCCAGCTCTTGTACTACAAGTTGTAGTTTTTACTTCCAGTTTACTTCCCGAAATTGTCGGATGAGTGCATGTGGATGAGTGTGCTTTCCACAAAATCTGTTATCCTTGTATTACCCGGTCAAACAATCTAAATTGGGTATGACATCATGTCTCTGAGTCTAATTTTGAAAGGGAACACGACCAAGAGAATGAGACATTCCCCTTGTTATTTTGACATCAGCATGTTCTTTAAATACTTGTACCTCCTGGAAATAAACAATTCACTGAACCATGGACCCAATGTCTAGACTTGCCTTCATATTGCAGTACATAATTTATCAGGTTAATGTGGTTGACATGCTACTTTATTTATTTCAGGATAGATAGTATAGAGCAGAGCCATAATTACCAGTAGACTCCCTACATTCTTGTTGATCCTATGCTTACTGTCCTAATATTGAACCAGTAGTTGCTATGGCGACTATCATATATTTGTCAGCTGAATGCTAACTCTTTTAACCATATGTATTTTAAAAGTCTGTGCATTTTTACAATAGCGAAGTAAGCCTAGCCGCCAGCTGCGATAGGTAGGCTACTCGCTGTGGAAATGTCAACTGTAGGCATTAAGATAAAAGATAAAGATAAGATATAATCTTCCGTTGTAACTTCATGCCGGTAGGATACTTGGTTTCTTAAACATATTTATGCTATATAAAAGATTTTGTCTGAAAATTGTTTTCCCAAGGGCTCTGTACGAATAAGCTGTTGAGATGCTCAGAACTTATGTTATTGACACATCCAAGAAATGTTAATATTGTTCATTGATATTTAAGTAGAGGGGGCTTCTCACACTGAGTGAAAAGTGTGTTTAAACAGTAACAAAAGGGGTAGCATCCTGTAATCCTCTGGGTGAGGAGCAGGTTTATAGCCGTAACACCTGTTTCGGCCTGAAATTGATCTCCTACCTGCCAGAGGTGACATGTACTGGCTTTGGAGGCCCATGAAAGGTAAACCTGCAGTTGAAGACCAAGGGATTAATCCACACACATAACATGTAGTCAATTTTGAGATTTAGCTAAAGTGTGAGCATAGTTCATGTACATATTCGTGTGAATTGTACTATCGGCTTCAGCATATCTTTTCAATCGAATTTTATTAGGTAGGTGTGTGTCATTTAAGTATACGTACATTTCCTTACGTCTTGCTTCTTCTGGGCCGATTCATCCGGCCTGCGTTGTTAAGCCCCTTAGCATGGGACACCTCTGCTCTCGGAAACCAACCTCTGGGTCCATTGGTCCAAGGGTTGCGCAGATACATTGCCTTGATAAACGGTTTGAGAGCTAAAGTCGTGTCTAGCTAATATTGCCTATAGAAAATAAGCGTTAGCTTGTGATGCTAGGTCACGGTATGTATATATTTGCAGGTTGTTAACTAATATATCAAGGCAATGCAGCGGCGCTGCACTTGCCGGCTCGTCAGGCCACAGCATTAGTATGGTCAGAAGCAGTTCGTGGAAATTAAGTTTTAAATTAAGTTTTGTTCAGTAATACACATTTAAGCATCTCGGGGCAATACAAAAAGACCGTCTGTGAGTTTTTTGATTTATTTTTTCCTCACAATACATCGTTGAGCTCACTGAAAATCAGCTATTCTCCCATAGTAATACATTGAACAGTCGAGACCAACCAACCTAGTGACGTCATGACTGCAGTTGGTCCAAGATGGCTGCGCCCTAGTGGGAAAAAAAGCAAATGGTAACTTCTTTTTCCAGCAAATACAGGTCGGTTTGAGATTTGAACGCATGGTCATATCTAATTTAAGGTAAAAAGCGAATGAACCAGAGCCACTTTACCGAGTGCTTCATGTCCCCTTTAAATGTACTATGGAGAATGGGATTGTGTTTTGTTACCTGATAGGCTTGTTTTTTATTTTCAGCAGTAAGTAAGCTGACAATCGAATAAGGTGCAATACACCAAGGGCCTTATCTTACACCCGGACCTAAGTGGCGCTAACCCAAATGCAAGTGTCTTTGCTATCTTACACCTGGCGCAGGGTTCATTATAACCCCTAGCACTCACATTGGTTAAATACCAAGTGATGGTGCACCCATAGCAAGTGAACTGGGTGTGTTGGTCTTAAAGGGATAGTTCGGAATTTTGGACATAATGTCTCAATTACAACTTACCCATGATGTAGTTGATTGATGGAAACCATTTTCAGATAATTCCATGTTGTCCCTTTCTTTAGGACATACACACATTGCTAATGCTAGCGCAACTCTAAGGTAACTGGTAGCATCCACTACCAAACACACCTAAACACTCCACAGTGCACCCAAAGCAAATAAAATATGACAACAGTCTATCGGGGTTATTTTCAGTGATTATACCATCATTTTTTAAGTCAAACTATCGTTGAATCCTTTACTTTGTGCTCACCTAAATTCTCCGTGGAAGTACGGCAGCGGAGCGATACTTTACGTTAGTAGGTAACGTAAAGTATAGCTCTGCCGCCGTATGTAGTGCCAGCCAACAACAATATCGCGCGTGTGAAAGAATCAAACTAGTAGTATTGTTAGCTAACGTTCAGGTAAGATGGTATTTCGGTGTGTATTGCAAGGTTGTTCAAATCATGCAAAAAAAAATTGGCACCACAAAGTTTTCACCGATTTCTAGTGGAAGATCAACAAAGAAAACAGCTGTGGCTTCTTGCTGCTCGCATGGATGTCAACACACCAATTCTCTAAAAAAGTTGAAAGTGTGTAGTGACCATTTCACGGAGGATGACTATGTGAAAATCAAAAAAGGACGGTCAGGACACCCTCTACTGAAGGAGACTGCTGTGCCATCACCTGTTTTTCTTCATGCACCGAAAACAACTGACGAGCAGGTAACTAATAAATGATTGCATGCATGATCTATCTATTCAATTTAGCTAGCTAGTTGCCACGATTAGGAAGTCGTGGAAGTGGTCAAACTTTTCCTGCAAATTGGTAGCCAGTGTGCTTGCTTGTATATGCTGTGTTATTCTGTAGCATGTTTGTGTTTAGCTGACTTGTTGTCTACCAAATATGTAAATTTACGGCAAAACGGATTGTGTCGGCAACTGTGGAGTACAGCAGATACCCTGGCTAATCTACAGCTAGCTCCGCCGCCGTACTTCCACAGAGAATATAGGTGAGCACAAAGTAAAGGATTCAACGATAGTTTGACTTCAAAAATGATGGTATAATCACTGAAAATAACCCCGATAGACTGTCGTCGTATTTTATTTGCTTTGGGTGCACTGTGGAGTGTTTAAGTGCGACCAGTTACCTTAGAGTTGCGCTAGCATTAGCAATGTGTGTATGTCCAAAAGAAGGAACAGCATGGAATTATCTGAAAATGGTTTCCATCAATCAACTACATCATGGGTAAGTTGTAATTGAGACATTATGTCCAAAATTCCGAACTATCCCGTTAAGATGAGGTGTGGCCAGGATTATTTTTGGTGTATTGCTATCTTGAGCCAACATAAAGCGCTTGTGCTAAAACCACCAAAAACCTGGTCTAAAGTCATGTTGCAGTTGTTTACATGTTATTTTAACACACAACGCGCATACACCCTCCTGTCTGTTACACACAGGCGCGCACAAGCATGACTAAAATTATCAAGATTACAATGTGAACTATTATTATTATGTAGGCTATATCAAAAAATGCATAATACTAAAAAGGTCCATAGGTCAAAGACCACATACCTGTCCCTAAGCGAAGGGGAATGGCGCATTAAATTGCTTTCAGCCCACTCCATCAACATCCAGGCGATGTGTGATGGTACGTGTAAGGTTACACGTATAGACTATTCGCAATTGTCCTGGATCAAGCTATTACTTAGCCTATATTTGCCAATAGTTCCTGTAATCATCTGGGGGGGGACAATCTTCTGTTACGGGACAATGGCTATCCATTAAAAACTTTGCTGATAACACCTATATCAAGCCTAATGCGCAAATTGTCATTTACACCTAATGCACGAATTGTCATTCAATCGAAAACTTGCGCACTGCAATAGACGGACATTTGAGTTCTGAAAATGCGCTTCAGATGTCATTACAATACTGCTCTCTAGGCCTAAGTAAATAGAATGGGTTTGACTGAAAAAAGTTCAAAACCTTGTCCAGGGAATATTGCATTTATTGTTTTTCAAAAAGCCTAGGCTACAGCAGATTCGCTGTGCATAAGGTGTTTTCGATAGCCTACGGTTAAAAAACGGAGATAAATGTCACGTTAACTGAATTTGAACCTTATTCTTCGTCCTTCAAATTACAGTGACAATGTTTCCATACTCTCAGCTTATTAAAACACCGCTGATTTCACCTGTTATTCCATAACTGAACAAAACAATTTTAAGGAGAACTAAGCGTCTAATTAGAAACAAAAACAAATTTGCAGCATGTTACTGTGAAGGGCGGTGGGTGCGGAAGATCAAACACGACGTGAGAGGATTCTAAAAGTTCTCCACTGAAGTGAATGACCACAAATAGGGGGAAGGAGAACTTCCCAGCGAATACATGCCAAACAAAAAGCGACCCAGGAAAGGTGAGGAAAAGAAAGAATGCCTCTGGCTCAACAGAGAAATGAAATGAGCAAGGAGGCAAAACGTGAAACGGTAAAAAGAGGTACTATCTCACAGAGATAGGAAATGGAAACCAAGGAGAAGACTGGCAGTGAAAATAAAATAAAACTCTAACTAAAGAGAAACCTAACACTCTAAAAGGCAAGTCCCGCATGTCGGTTTAGCAATTAGCCGAACTGACAAGCGGTCGCCTTGGTTTCTATACCTGTGTTACCTGGCTTAGCGTGGCAAAACTGTCACAAAAGCAAAGAACCCGGAAATAGCTGCACTTAAATAACCAGTTGACGCCGGGACAGGTGGAAAACCCGGCATGGACGTCGTCCCGAATGGAAACGTCCAAAGAACAGGACCGGCGAGCTGCAAAACCATGACAGTTACACAATTAATTCACAATTAATTTCAATGCCATTCTCTGCATGTGCGCTTTAACAGAGCTGTTTAGCCGTTTCCCCTGCTGTAAATCACACTTTTCACGATCTTCCTGGGAAAGTGGGTTGTTTTAAAGCATTAATTTACACTACCAGTAAAACACGTTGGCCACATTTCCATAAGCAGGACATTATAAAACTAAATATACGTAAATATATGTGAACCTATGGGTTGCCAACCTGACAGCTTTACTGTATTTAGTGTCATCGGTATTTATATTATTAATCGATATTAGAATGCAGGTAATGAACTTCGGATGAAGCTTGAACTTTGAGAACTCCATGAGAAAATCCTCATGGAATTGATGCTGGACAATGCTTCATTGCATAAAACAAAATTTGTTAAACAAGCAGGCTAATTTGGCGTTTTCTAAGGTGAGACGGAAGCCATTGGTAGCTTATTCTCAGCTGTTGCAGGTGCTTTTAAGGAAATTTAACCGCATATATTTTGTAAAATAACAGCACTGTCTGGAATTACCGAAAACTCATAATAGTTAGTCGGAATAATGTTGATCATACTATTGATCCATATAGCCTATTCCTTGATCGCACTAAACACGCACAAGCATGTCTGATTCGCCATCATATAAGCAATCTGCCAAGGTGGAAAAGCAGGCTTTTAAAGGGAATGGGATATGACATTTTGATTGGTTTATTGCCTGTCAAATTAGCCTGCCCAAGACACACCTATAATTAATGAAGAGACTAGGTTCAGCCCATTTGCACATTGCTTAGCGCTCAAAAACCACACCGTCAAACTAGCAAACGTGGACTTGGACACGCCCTAAATGCACTTTACGCCATGCGTTTAGACCATGGGTAGGGAACCCTGGTCCTGGAGAGTCGCAGGGTCTGCTGGTTTTAGTTATTACTCCCCACTTAATTTATCAATTAAAGCACTTGATTACACAGTTAACTCACCTCACCTGGTTTCTTTGGTTTAAGACTTAAGTAGTTGCTGTATTTAAGGTAAAAACAAAAACCAGCAGACCCTGCGGCTCTCCAGGACCAGGGTTCCCTACCCCTGGCTTAGGCAAAGCGCTAAGATCGCCAAGATAGAGCCCCAAGAGTCTAAACTGACCCAAGTAGAACCTGGGTCCTCACAAATCCATTCAGATAATATTTGTGCATGGCAAGACCAGTTGTAATAAATTTGATTTGGAAAAGCCATACCTCTTCTGGAATAAGGTAGCTGTAATTTCTGTATCTTAAGTCTGGGTCTTTTTTTATGCCAGACAAAAGTATCTATTTAAATCTTCTACTGATTTTTTGGTTTGGTAAATGGGAAGCATTTGAAGGGGGTATACGAGTCTTGGCAATAATGAGCCTATTGATGGCATTTAGCTTGCCAAGTAGCCTACGCTAACGTTATTATTAGCTAGCTTGCTAACTGGTTCATAACTGATAACCAGTTTCTGATCAATCACAGAGGACTTCTTTTCAGAGAAATGAAGAACTGGAGAAAAAAATACTCAAGTATACATACATTAAACGTGTATAGTTTTGTAACCACAATCAAATAAAATTTATAAATAATTTTCATACCTTTGGATGATAGCTATAGCCTACACTGCGTATGGTAGCCGATTATACACTGCCTGGCAAAAAAAAAAAAGTCGCACACTTTAATATTTAGTTGGATCGCCTTTAGCTTTGATTATGGCGCGCATTCGTCGTGGCATTGTTTCGACAACCTTATGCAACGTCACAACATTTATTTCCGTCCAGAATTGCATTCATTTTTGGCCGAGATCTTGTATTGAGTACGGGAGAGTCGAAATACTCCGTAAAGTCTTCTCCAGCACATCCCAAAGACTTTCAATGGGGTTAAGGTCAGGACTCTGGTGGCCAATTCATGTGTGAAAATGATTCCTCATGCTCCCTGAACCACTCTTTCACAATTTGAGCCTGATGATTCTTGGCATTGTCATCCTGGAATATGCCCATTGATGGGATAACCAAGTCATTCAGTACATTTAGGTACTCAGCTGGCTTCATTTTATTGCTGCATAACGTTGCTGAGCCTAGACCTGACCAATTGAAGCAACCCGATCACAACACTGCCTCCAGAGGCTTGTACAATGGGCACTATGTATGACGGGTGCAACGGCAACTTTTTTTTTTGGCCAGGCAGTGTAGATGCCAGTTTTGAGTGCCTCATGCATTGTGTCGGGCAGATTATTTTTCAGAAATTTGTATTGAGTGTCTCATTAATCACATTAAAATGAATGTTTCCTTGGAGCTATAAATCTTGATGTGGTGCAGCACCATGTCTGATTATTACCACAGAAACCCTGTGAATTGACTCAACGCAGGTGGAGGTATTCTTCATCCATTTTTCGCCAGTGAAGTGTAGCCTACTGCTCGTTACACATAAAAATTTTCCGGAACTTTGCTTTACTGTTTGTTTAGGCTAATGGACCCGTTGACGTTACACGATATAAAATGTTTGAACATGCAATGATGTTAAAACGATGGGCAAACATTCTATTTACCGGGATTATTGTCATGGCTGGAACACAATTTTACTAATAGGAACAGTGGACTGGATCTATCAGTTTTATAACATGAGTTTACACATAGCCTACTGATGTTTGCTAAAAATATTGACGCAATGCAAACTCTTTTGTGTAATAAATGTCATTTATTGCGTTCTCTTTTGTATGTAGGTTATGGGAGGTTATGGGTAATTTAAAAAAATATATAGGCAAGTAATAATACCTACTGTAATTATTTGAACCATATATCCACACTTTTAGCAGGGTCCAAAACCTACATTTGGTTGATGGCCTTAGTGCCCCACCAGGTGGCCTTGTTGCCCCTGTAAAATCATTGATTCTGAAGGCCATATGGCCTTGCCCCCAAAATGTTGAAATTTAAGGCCTGGTCAGGACCACATCCCAGGAAGTGAAAGTGAATCATGACAAAAGCCATTGTCGTCGTCATCACCCCACACATCGCCACCAGGAAGTAGAACACCTCATTTGAAGTGTCCGTTCCCCTGGCACGTCCCCGTCTCGGGGTTGCTGTCATCAATTTCAGTGGCATCATGCTCGCTCTTACCAAGATATACCTTTTCAGGAGGGGGCATAACCTTCTTGCAGTGGGAGGCGTGGACTCAGCTGTCACGGCCTTGGCACTTCACAGCAGTGTTGGTAACCAGGGAGACCTGGAACAGGCCTTTCCACCTGGGCGCCAACAGTTTTCCGCAGGTGGACCTTTATCTAGACCCAGTCCCCAGGCTGGAGGGAGTGACAGGGCGTACTGGGCTCCTTCTGCTGTGCGGCTTTCACCTGTGAATGTATAGATCTTATACTTTGAGTTAGCTTCGTACAAAGGCCTAAGATTATATCGTCCATCATTGATAAATTCAACTTCAACACGTCCATTGGTGGTGTGAACAGCAATCTCAGTGGTCGCCCCATGAGAATCTCATGTGGGCTCAGTCTCATATTCCGTTGAGTGCCGCATCAATGCAAGTGGTAACGCGTCTGGCCATTTAAGATTAGTCTCAGCACAAATCTTGGCCAATTTGTTTTTGAGAATTCCATTTGCCCTCTCCACCTCACATGCAAATTGCATGTGGTAAGGACAGTGGAGGTTTTGTTAATGTTCAGAGCCTTACGCAGTTTTTTTTTGTCCAGTAAAATGTGTACCTCTGTCACTGTTGATGCTCCCAGGAATTCCAAATTTACAAATCACCTCCTTGAGTAAACGTTTTACTTGCAAAGTCTTTGCATCAGCATTCCTACAAGAGAAAGCTTCAATCCATTTTGAAAACATATCAACAAGTACATAACCAAAACACTTTGGCATTTGGATAAAATCAATTTGAATATTTACAATCATTCCTCCCCTGCTCACGTGCCACACCGTGAGACATACGAACAAGATTGGGGAGAAGAGCGGTGGGGGCGACCGGGCGGCCGTCCAAGAAACGCCACACACCGTCTTTCTTTAAAGAACACTTCAAAGAGATCCAAGATTGTTTCTCCCAACCATCAGCACACGCATGTAAGGCAGCGACATCATTGTGTGTAGAAAACATCAGGGATCTGAGAAAACGCTTGGAGGATTGCAGAAGAGTGAGACACAGCCACAGCTTTATTATTATTAACCAAATTATTATAAAATTATTGCCTTTACTGACATCAGAAATAATGATACCTTGTTCCAGTAAGGCGGTGACTACCGGGGCAATACCTTCCTCAGCCTCTGGCTTCTGGGGATACTGCGGTTTTCGGGGCAATTTTTACTGCGGTTTTCGGGGCAATATTTGTTTATTATCTACTGTAATCACCACAGGTTCCGCATTGTACATACAACCGACTTAATTTGGATCCGTAGACCACAAGGAAGCCGGAACACTTTTGTATCAGTGAGTTTTGCTCTGTTGAAAAACACACTAAAGCAGGAGGTGAGACAGGTTCAGAGAATTGCATTGCAGATTTAACAGCATCATAATTATTTTCTGGTACGTTCAGGTACTCTCTGGTGTACACAAATAGTACAGCGTAATTTACACAAAAGATCTCATACGAACAAATAGGAGACACTGGGCTTGAGAGGAAGGCATGATCAGCAGTCACCGGCCCTATCTGAAAATTTAAAGGAGCCAATTCTGGATGTGGTATAACTTGGTTTGCTATCCCTACAGTTTTAATCACACGCCCTAAAGGAAAATCTTCTGTTTGTAAAGTAAACATACAAGCTCGCGTATCTATTAAGACAATGTTACTGGCTTCCCAGCTATTTTACATTTAATATATGGTTCATCTTTAGGTAGAGAGATTAAAGGACAAATGACATCAGGTTTTATTTCCTGCTGTCCTATTGCGGACCAAATAGGGTTTGCACCACGAAAAGGTGGGGCATCAGCATTAAGTTGCACATTTTGTAATTGCTATTGTTGCTGGAATTGTTGTCGTGGGTTAGAACAATTCCTAACGAAATGTCCGGGCTGGCTGCAATTATAGCAGACATATGTCCCCACCTGGCTGTGGGGCAGCAGGAGGAAATTGGATTCCTCCCCCTCTGCCTCTACCTCTCCCCCTGAAACTCCCCCTTACACCTCGTCCCCAATGTCCCGCAAAACGGGCTGTCTGCATCCCCATCAATTTTATATCAGTAGCTTTTTTCTTTTGCTCTTGACAAGTCATACAATGTTCAGCATATTGTATCAATCTGTCTCCATCTTCAGATTGCCCTGAGATTACACAGATAAGCTTAACATGATGGGAAATTTTTGGCAATAAGCCTTGCACAAAAGCAACCGCTATAGCCCCTCTGGCATGTGCGTCAGGATTATCAATACCCGAATAATGCGTGGACACTTTTTTTTTAGCTTATCCATGTAATCTGCAGGTTGTTTCTTTGTTGGCACGCATATATTTTATCCCAATTAGTTTTTGTCTGGCCAACAGTTCTAAGAACTGCCGTAATAATGGGTGCACAATTGTTTTATCTCCAGCTAGGGTCATAAGGGAGTCACCTTTCCGACGGGGGAATCTAGCTTCTCGTATGACTCGCTTTCCTAATTCTCTCGGCAAACACACACATAACAACTGATGCATATCTGTCTCATTTGGATTGTAACAATCATATATAACTTATAACTCATCTATAGTATCTGTTACATTTTCCCTCGGGTCAGGGAGTGTTTTAGCCATATTTCTTAGTCCAAGGAGTCCAAGGTGTGTGAATTATTTTCTCTTCTCCGTTCTGCGGATCACTCTCAACGGAGCCTGCACAATTGTTTTAGTATCGTCCAAATTTTTATCTGACTCTGATTCTGACAGCGGCGTGGGTACAATTGAAGCAAATCGATCTGGATCGCCTTCTGAATCAGAAGCAGATTCACTAGAATCATTAGTAGTCTTTTTCCATTTCACCACAAGATTAGGGTAAATTCGCACATACGGAGGCAGCATAGGTTTTGTTTTTTGAGCTCTGTTTAGGTTTCGTGCGGTGTAATTCACTCCCCATTTCAGCTCTATTTTTCTCATTTATTTTTTGTTTTAATTCATAAACATCATCTTTTAATTTATCTTGAGTGTCTAAAAGTCCCTTATTATTTGACTCATACCACAAAAAATATTGTGTCCATTGGACTTAGAGAATGAAGAGAAACCCAATCCTCAAAGGCATCTCTCAAATATGTTATCCTTTCCAAATTAAATGTACCCCCATCAGGGAACTGTAATTTTGGATTTACCTCCCATCACAACAAACAAAAACAACTAAACATAAAACATAAACCCATCCAACAATTAAGAGGGTAAATAGTGAAATTAAATCAACATAAAAACAAACCAAGGACCTCTTGGCCCTATGAAAACATAAAACAAACCAAGGGACCGCTCTCCCTTTTTATAGCTATTTGTTTGGGAATACTGTCCCAAGGGACCACTCTCCCTTTTTATAGCTATTTGTTTGGGAACTCTGGCCCTCAATGGATCGCTTGCCCTTTTTTATTTCACTATACAAGTTCACAAGTGTACTTAACGCTTTACACAAAACCTTCATTCAACATCTTCAAATCACATTCTGAACATGATCGAGAAGTTCTGGAGTACTCTGAATACTGGGAGAAGGCTCTCGCATTCGTAATTTCCCTCAATGCAATTTAAGTTTTGAAACGCCAAGAAAACACCACATGATCGTATAGCTTTGTGAATTCACTTTTTTCCTCCTTTTTTCTTGACTCTTTAAAAAGCATATTTTTTTTATTATTTTATACCTTTTTTTAAATTTTTATAATTTTTCTGAACTCACCCACTCATTTCAAGTGGATTGCATCAACATCTGGCAGCATCATTCAGAATCATAGGCTTTCCATCAGCAGACACAACTAAAAGGGATTTAAAAAGCCCCTCTTACCTTCGATTATGCCGGAAGTGTCTGCAGGATCGTCTGGCCACATGCTGGATGGTGATGCAGAAGTCTCTTGCAATCCGGGTCACGGCACCATTATTGGTCTGTGAAAATTCATTGGACTGGTGAAATTCAAGAAGTTTTATTCATGTGCATGGAGAATAAACACATCAGTGACAGTCAGTGTCCATTCTGAAGTTTCACAAAACAAGCCTTCATACTTATACGCTTTTGGTTATACAAAACAGGATAGAGACTGTCCTCCTTTCACACCGTTAATTGTTTTGGGAACATAGCTTGTAATCATCCTCAACCCCCTGCTGGCCCAAGGTCTCACGACCCTGGTTCCGAACACGCAAACAGACTCAGGTGGGGGAAGAGTTTTATTATGGTTTCCAAGCAGTTCGGTTCCCTTAATTCACACATTCAAAGCATTCCTTCAGCCAATTATCCTGCTCACAGCAGCACGCAAACTAGGCCAAGAGCAAGGCCACAAAGCCCTCAGGTTATACATTAGGTTATATCATTTAAATTTTTATTTTATTTATTTTTCATTACTGAAACTTCCACACTGCTTTATTATGTATACAGTGAGTTTACATTTCACTGGAATATTTCTTTATCGTGTGTGTCTGTGCGATTGTGCGTGTGTGTGTTTCTCTTTCTCTAACTGACATGTTGAATGGCATATGGATTCCCATGCAAGCTCACAGATTTCACATGAAAACTTCGTGTTTATCCAAATGTCCTAAGAATATGATGTTGCCTACAGTACTTTAAAGAACACCAGTGTACTTGCAAGGAAATTAGATTGTGGTAGTTTGCTTTAAGCAACTAAACCCACGCATGTGGATGAGTACACATTTTAAAGAATTAACTGCATTTTCATACACATTGAGCAACACAGGCCTTGTAATGGAATTTATTTCATTTTTGATCTTACCCTCCCACCTTGTGACCATTTTGTGTAACATCAGTGTTTATGAAATATAGTTTTTCCAAAGAAAAACTGTTGTAAATATGTAGCTTTTGTTATTTACAGTACTTAATCATCATGAACAGTTTCTGATACAAGGAAACATTACCTAGTTGGTGCTCTATCTATTAAATATACAGTGGGCGTACATTTCACTGGCATATTTCTTTATTGAGTGTGTGCTGTGCAATTGTGCGTTTGTGTGTTTCTCTTTCTCTCTACCAATGGCATGAATGGTAAATAACATGTTGAATTGCATATGGATTCCCATGCAAGCTCACAGATTTCACATGAAAACTTCAAGTGTTTATCCGAATATCTATGAATATAATGTTGCCATATAATACAACCCCAATTCCAAAAAAGTTGGGAAAGTATGTAAAATGCACATAAAAGCAGAAAGCAGTGATTTGTAAATTCCCTTTACATATATTTAATTGAAAACAGTACAAAGAAAAGATGTTTAATGTTTTACCTTATCAACTTTATTGATTTTTGTAAATATACGCTATTTCCGAATTTGATGCCTGCAACATGATCCAAAAAAGTTGAGACAGGGCCAAAAAACAGACTGAAGTTAAAAAAACACCTATTTGGAACATCCCACAGGTAAACAGGTGATGCTATCATGTTGCTTTAAGCAACTAAACCCACGCATGTGGATCAGTACACATTTTACATTTTAATCAAGTATCTACATCTTCAAGCTGAAAATATAAAGTTTTAATTAACTTTTTTACACACATTGACAAACACTGGCCTTGTAATGGAATTTATTTCATTTTTGATCTTACACTTCCACCTTGTGACCATTTTGTGTAACTGCAGTGTTTATGAAAGAAGGAGGCAAGGGGTGGATTCCAATCGCTTATTTTATCTGTTTCACCGTCTTTAAGGACATTCTATACCGCTAAATGCTCCTCGGAGGAACGAGGAGTGGGGAACGACGAGGGTCCCGGAGGATTTTTCAGTGAGGAAGCACAAGTGTAGCCTTTGCGGAAGTCTATATAAATTATCCACCACTCTTCACATCTGCCATGTCGCAGGCACACCCCTACACAAATGCAATTTTACAGTTCCTTTCCATTTATTAAAAAGCGATAATCCATAATGGCACTCTCATTCTTTATAACAAACACAAGCTACGTTTATTCATGAAAAAATAAGATAATAAACATTATAGTTAAGCACATGAGCATATACAGTCAAGCCGGAAAGTCTCCCCACCCCTTTCACCTTCTCCACGTTTTATTACGTTACAGACTTATACTACAATAGATTGAGTTCATTTTTTGCCTCAAACATCTACACACAATAGCCAATAATGACGAAGTGAAAACAGGTTTTTAGAAAATATGCAATTTTATTTTACTGACAAAAATAGGTTATTTAGGGGTTACATATCTGTACACACCCTTAGCCTAATACTTGGTTGCTGCACCTTTGGCAGCGATTACAGCTTCAAGGCATCTTGGGAAAGAAGCTACGAGCTTGGCACACTTGTTTCTGGACATTTTTGCCCATTCCTCTTGGCATATCCTTACAAGCTCCGTCAGGTTGGATGGGGAGCGTCAGTACACAGCCATTTTCAGCTCTTTCCACAGATGTTCAATTGGATTCAGGTCTGGGCTCTGGCTGGGCCACTCAAGGACATGCACAGACTTTCACTGAAGCCACTCCTTTGTTCTCTTGGCTGTGTGCTTCGGGTCGTTGTCATGTTGGAAGGTAAACCTTCGCCCCAGTCTGAGGTCCAGAGCGCTCTGGAGCAGGTTTTCTTCAAGGATCTCGGTGTACTTAGCTGCATTCATCTTTCCCTCTATCAGGACTAGTCGCCCCGTTCCCGCTGCTGAAAAACATCCCCACATCATGATGCTGCCACCGCCATGCTTCACTGTAGGGATGGTATTAGCCAGGTAATGAGCGGTGCCTGGTTTTCTCCAGACGTGACGCTTGGTATTCAGGCCAAAAAGTTCCATTTTGGTTTCATCAGACCAGAGAATCTTGATTCTCATGGTTTGAGAGTCCTCTAGGTGCCTTTTGGCAAACTCCAAGCGGGCTGTGATGTGCCTTTTACTAAGGAGGGGCTTCCGTCTGGCCACTACCATAAAGGCCTGATTGGTGGAGTGCTGTCTGGATGGTTGGTCTTCTGAAAGGTTCTCCCATCTCCACAAGGATACGCTGGAGCTCCGTCAGAGTGACCCTCGGGTTCCTGCTCACCTCCCTGGCCAAGGCCCGTCTTCCCCGATTGCTCAGTTTGGCCGGGCGGCCAGATCTAGGAAGATTCTTGGTGGTTCCAAACTTCTTCCATTTACGAATGATGGTGGCCACTGTGCTCTTTGGGACCTGTAAAGCTGCAGAGATTTTTCCATACCCTTCTCCAGATCTATGCCTTGACACAATCCTGTTTCTGAGGTCTGCAGATAATTCCTTTGACCCCATGGCTTGGAGTTTGCTCTGACATGCACTGTCAACTGTGGGACCTTATATAGGCAGGTGTTGGCAATCCCCAATCATGTCCAATCAATTGAATTTATCACAGGTGGACTCCAATTAAGTTGTAGAAACATCTCAAGCAGTATCAGTGGAAACAAAATGCACCTCAGCTCACTTTTGGGTGTCATATCAAAGGGTGTGCACACTTGTGTACATATGATATTTTACATTTTGATTTTTTATAAATTAGCACAAATGTCTAAAAACCTGTTTTCACTTTGTCATTATGGGCTATTTTGTGTAGAATCTTGAGAAAAAAAATTAACTCAATCTATTGCAGAATATGTCTGTAACGTAATAAAATGTGGAGACGGTGAAAGGGGTGGGGAGACTTTCCGGCTTGACTGTATGACGCTGATGCTTGATTGAGCAAGGACGTTCCATTTGCCTAATTCATGTTGCCTCTATTCCTCCGCAGGGACACCGCCAGGGATTTTGGGCCCCATGAAAAGATATCACATTGGGCCCCACCACCACAGGCCACGCCAACCTTGCGCAATTGCTGTAACCACACACCTCCAGAACCCAATCGACCCATTCAAAGCTTTAAATAACTCTACCTTTGCAGGCTTGCAACTCTCTTGTAGTCCAATACTTACTGTACGATATTTACTGACAGTGAGCTGTGAAAGTATAACACTGTGCAGACATGCATGCAACATTCTGCATACAGTATACACAAACTGTCATGGTTTTGGACCCTGTTGTCCCATGCGGTCGTTTTCCTTGGTGGCCACGCGAGGGCGCTGCCCTGTTGGTAGATGCTTGCTCCGCCCTGCTGAGTTGGGGGAGTTTCTGGTTAAGCTTTTACACCTGTTGCGTGGTCACCTGAGATGTATATAAGCCTACCGTTCCCTTCATTCGGGGCTTCGACATTGATTGTTAATTGTTATGTACTGTGGTGTTATTGTTGGCTGTGAGTTCTCGTACCATTTTGGCTACTCGCCTATTTTTAGCGTCTCTTTTTAGAGGCAGGGCTTATTTCTTACTGGCTTGGTTGTTGATTATCTCGTAGAAGTTTGGGACCGTAAATCTCTGTTCCATTTCGCCTCGTCTCCTTCATTAGTTTTCTGAGAGGCTGTTGTGCTATGTTGCGTAGGTCTTTTGGTAGCAGCCGTCCTGTACGCCCTTTTTACCTGCGAGACGATTGTTGTGAACTGTTGTTCTGTTTCGTTCTCCGGGTGTTTGTCTCTTTATATGGAGCTTGGGCGTTGTTGTGGACGTGTTTGTGTGTGACTGCGTGTGTTCTAATTATAGCATCGGAACGTTAGCTCTCTGTTCCATTTCGCCTCGTTATATATTTATTCTCTGAGAGACCTGGCGTTTTGCTTCTACTTAATTCCGTGTTACTGTGAGCCAGTAAGTAGCCTTGGTACGTTTTTCCCTGTTTAGTCTCCTTCTCGTGGACTACGTTCCCCGTTGTTGTGATTCAGGGTTTTATTTATATTGAGAAGCTGTCGTGCTATTTTGCGTTGGTCTTTGTTGCAGCTGTCCTCCGTCCTTTTTACCTACGGGACGATTTTGTTTCGGAACTATTGTTCTGTTCGTTTTCCGGGTGTGTTTTCTCCTTGTGTGGAGTTTGGGCTAGGTTGTGGACATGTTTGTGTGACTGCGCGTAGCATGGTAATTTCAGCTCTCTGTTCCTTCGCTTCGTTACATTCTTTTACTGAGAGGCTAAGGCGGTTGTTCCAACTTAAGCTTGCGTTAGTCTATATGGATCGTAGTTATGGGACGACGGTGTTCCGTCGGCTCACCTGTAAAATGTTTCTCTCTCCTGGGAGATCGGGTGTTTACCGCTTTGCTTTCTGCATTTGACTGCGAGCCTATCAATCTCGCCATGGGAACGTTAATCACTGTTCCTGTTCGCCTCGTTACATTTCCTCATAGAGAGGCAGGGCATTTATTTTCTGTTAATCTCGCGTTGGTCTAGCCGGTAAATGTCCGGTGCTGCCTGTCCTGTTCGTTCCTTTTCGGTGCCTTTCTCCTTTCATGGAGTTTTGACGATTTTGTTTGGAACTCATGTTCTGTTTCGTCTTTTGGCGCATGTCTTCCTGTGGGGAAGATTGGGCGATGCTGTGGACACGTTTGTGTGTGACCGCGAGTTTGAGAATAGCCTGGGAACGTTGGATCTGTTCCTTTCGCCTCCGCTATTACGATATCGTATTATTTTTGCAATGTTTGTTTGTGTTTTATGTTTGTCTTTTCGCTACTCGCCCGTTCTGATTTGTCTCGTACCCGAGACAGGGCGCGTATTTATTTCTGGCTGTTCAGATTCCTGTCCTTGCGCTCTACTTAGCGTTAGACAGTTAGCCGGTTAGTAGCGTCTGTAGGGTGTTTGTTGTTCCTTGTCTTGTCTCCTCCCTTATCTGCGGGGTTTCCCGCCTTAGTGGCCTAAGGGCTTGATGATTACCCTTGCTGCGTTTGGCTCCTCCCACCTCACACGTCACGCTCCATTACACAAACAGTTAGCTGTTGAGCCATAAACAGCCCTTGCTCAGCCTGACTCACCAGGAGCAAGCTAGCAAAGTCACTGATCAAGTCTTTGAAGTCCAGCTTTCTAGCCAACTGACTTTCAATGGACAGCATGGTAAGACTGCAAAGCCTGTCCTGAGACATAGTGGACCTCAAATAGTTTTTTTTACCAGTTTTAGCTTACTGAAAGCTCTCTCACCACCAGCAACAGTCACATGCAGTGTGCAAAATATACGTAAAGCAATGCACACTTCTCCAAAAATTCTTTGTAGCTGCATCTTACAAATTGCATTCAGGAGACCAAGAGGGGACAAGTTAGGGGGGAAAGTGGCAGCATATACAGTGTTCAGGCGTCTTACTTCATTTTGAAACTCAGGTGTAAGATCTCTGGAATACTTCATGATCAGTGGTTGGCACACAGAAGGGACTTTATCCTCACTAAACTGCCCAACCTTCAGAACAGCAGAAAATTCTTCCACAATTTTTGCAGTGGTGTGGAACCTAGGGCCCTATCTTACACCCGGCGCAAAGCGGCGCTAACGCAAACGCAAGTCTCTTTGCTATCTTACACCCGGCGCTAGGTCCATAATAACGCCTAACGCTTATGCCGTTTAACTACCATGTACTCTTGCGCCATCATTAGTGAACTGGGCGTGTTGGTCTTAAGATGAGGAGTGGCCAGGATTCTTTTTGGCGTATTGCTATCTTGAGCCAGCAGAAAGCGCTTGCGCTAGAACCACCACAAACCTGGTCTAAAGTCATGTCGCAGTTGTTTACATGCTATTTTAACGGCGCATATAAGTGCGTCTACATAGGCGTGTGCACAACGCGCATACCCTCCTGTCTGTTACACACAGGGGCGTGCACAGGCATGACTAAAATATGTAGATCACAATGTGAAATATTATTATTGTGTAGGCTATATCAAAAATGCATAATAATAAAAGGTTCCATAGGTCCACATACCTTTCCCTCAGCGAAGGGAAACAATGCCACATTACATTGCTCTCAGCCCACTCCATCAACATCCAGGCGATGTGCGATGGTACGGGACAATGGCTATCCATTAAAAAGGAGCTGATAACACCTATAGCTATCAAGCCTAATGCGCGAATTGTCTTTGCACCTAATGCATGAATTGTCATTCAATGGAAAACTCGCGCACGGCAATAGACGGACATTTAAGTTCTGAAAATGCGCTTCAGATGTCATTACAATACAGCTCTGTTTATCTATGAATACAGCCTGTAAGGAAATAGAATGGTTTGTGACTGAAAAAAGTTCAAAACCTTGTCCAGTGAATATTGCATTTATTGTTTTTAAAATAGCCTAGGCTACAGCGGATTCGCTGTGCATAAGGTTTTTTTCGATAGCCTATGGTTAAAAAACGGAGATGTCACCATGTTAACTAAATTGTAACCTTAGCTATTCTTCGTCCTTCATATTTTTTTAAATTACAGTGACCAGGTTTCCATACTCTCACCATTTAAAACCCAGCTGATTTCACCCGTTATTCCTTAACTGAACAAAACGATTTTAAAGAGAACTAAGCGTCTAATTAGAAACTAAAACAAATTTGCAGCACGTTACACAATTAATTCACAATTCATTTTAATGCCATTCTCTGCACGTGAGCTGCATGTTCTCTGTTTCCCCTGCTGTAAGTCGCACGTTTCACGGTCTTCCTGGGAAAGTGGATTGTTTTAAAGGATTACGCTACGAGTAAAACAGGTTGGTCACATTTCCATAAACAGGACATTATTAAACAAGGGGAAATATGCGTGAACTTATGGGTTGCGAACCTGACAGCTTTATTGTAGGCTATTTAGTGTCATCATTAAGGCAAAATAACGGTATGTATGTTATTAATCAATATTAGCCTACTATGCAGGTAGCCTAATGAACTTTGGATGAAGCTTGAACTTCGAGAACTCCATGAGAACAGCCTCTTGGAATTGATGTTTGACACTTTCATTGCATAATCAAACGAAATTCGCTGAACAAGCAGGCTAATTTGGCGTTTTCTAAGGTGAGACTGAAGCCATTGATAGCTTATTCTCAGCTGTTGCAGGTCCTTTTAACGAAATTTAACCGCACATATTTTGTAAAATAACAGCCCTGTCTGGAATTACCGGGAACTCATAGGCTAATGGTTAGTCCGAATAATATTGATCATACTCCATTTAGCCTATTCCTTGATCACACTAAACACGCACGAGCATGTCTGTTTCGCCATCATAAGCAATCCGCCAAGGTGGAAAAGCAGGCTTTTAAAGGGAATGGGATATGACATTTTGATTGGTTTATTGAATGTCACGCCCAAGACACACCTATAATTAATGAAGCGACTAGGTTCAGCCCAGTTGCGCCATGCGCCGTGCTTAGCGCCAAAAAAACACGCCGTTAAAATAGCAAAAGTGGACTTGGACACGCCCTAAATGGACTTAGCGCCATGCGCTTAGACTAAGCGCAAAGATAGGGCCCCTAGTGTCCAAGTCACTTATGATGTTGTCCATAGCAGTAAAAAAAACACTGTGTTCCGAAACACCGTTGCTGCACTGTCCTGAGCTGTCTCCTCTTGAGCGGTCTCGTCATGGAATCTCTTCCTTTTCCTCTGGCGACTGTGTTCCTCGCTAAATTGAGGTGCAACAACAATTTGTGTAGCAATCAGTGTTGCCTCAGACAGGAGAGACTCCCATCCATCTCTAAGAGCCTGCATCTCTTTCTTTAAGGCTCTGATATTGGCTGCCTCTATGTCAAGTGAGATTTTTCTTGACGGGAGAATCACATTCCTGTCCTCAATGCATTGCAGTACTTTCAGCCGGACAGTGAGGACGACAATAGCGTTGAATGACATGAAGTAGTCCTTCAGACCACTAGCTTCTGATCTGGCCTCACTGGTGAGACTGCATGTAATGAGTATGCTATCAAGGGCCTTGATGACAGAAGGTAGGTGTTTTGCAACAGGTTTAACAGCCTCAATCCTTGCACTCCAGCGCATATCGGAGAGGCACATGCACACTTACAAGATTTAAGGTGTGGGAGGCACAAGGTGAAAATGTAGCCAGATGATCTTTCTTTAATATTTGGGCTTGGACTCCCTTGACTTTCCCTGACATGTTTGCCCCATTGTCATATCCCTGCCCTCTGCAATCTCCGATGTCTATCCCTTGGTCACGAAGCACATTTTCAATCATCTCTGCTATCTCACTTCCTGTCTTTTTGTGAAAGTCCTTGAATTCAACAAACCGTTCAGTGATCTTCTGATTCTTTGTTATAACTCACATATCTTATGAGCACAACAGTCTGCTCAGTATGGGAAATGTCTGGCGTAGCATCACAGATGACAATAATAAATAGCATCCTCCCTTTCCTTTAGAATTATTTTCAAAGCTCATCTGCCACATACGTCAATGAACTCATTTTGAATGTCAGAGCTCAGATAATGTGTCTGTGCCTGGTTCCTTTTTTTTTTGTCCCTGATTTTTTGTAAGTGCTCATTCTGCAGTGGATCGTAATGAGACAAGAGCTGTAGTGTGCCTAGGAAATCACCATTGTGGATGTCATCTATTTCTTTGGTTTTACCCCTGAAAGGTAAATTCCTTGATGCCAAGTGCAGTGTTACATCTAGGATTCTCTGCAAGAGAGCTTTATTTTTCTCAGTTTCTGTTTGTATCTGCTTCTGCAACTGACAGTCAATGCCACTAACTGCCATTACAGATTGTTACAAATTCTTCCACTTCAAGTAGCAGTCTCTGTGTGCCTTATTCCCCTCATGGCTTGGGAATTTATCATACATATGACACCACTTCACATCAGACATTTTATATCCATATTGACTGGCCAGTGCACTAAAAGAAGGTATTTTTTGTTCGTGGGAGAAAAGCACACAAGGGATGCAATATAGTGCATTAGTACTTTTGTTATGAATTACCCAGTCTCTCTTCACCTTTTCTCTTCCATTGGCTGCTTTAGTATACTGCAAGTATTCTGGGAATGGCTTTCCCTCTGAATCCTGTGGTATTTCTAGGTCTTCATCTCTTGTGGCCAATTTCCTAACAATAGTCTCCCTGTCCATATCAGTTATTTTTGCTGGCCACAAACCTGGGTCATCTGATAGAAGATTCTCTTCCTCTGAATTTCTTCCACATAACTCGCCATCTACGGCTTGTTTTTCCAACATCCTCACTTTGTCTGTCTCTTTCTGTGCACCTTCTCTCATTTGCTCCATCCTCATCATCTGCATTGGTACTGCCGGCACTGTCTTTCACCTCTTCCTCCACTTCCACACTCCTCCCTGACAAAACTGTATCACTTGAAGAGGGTCCTGGCTCTGTAGAGTGTACATGACACATATGATAATATATCCTATAATATAATAACGTGTAGTAACATCATAACCAAATTTTCAGTTACTACCATTTTGTTGACTTAAATTAACTGCATGCACCATGGAAAAAAATAAACAGCACTGAATCCTGCAGAATATTGACCCAAATTACCTGCAGTTGCGTATCACCACCACTAGATGTATAGTAAATCAAAGCCATGGATGGAGACATACTTTGGCCATATGACTTGAAGGTATTATTTTAACATTGGCTGTCACTTATACAGACTGAGTCACTAAATGCTTCAAACTGTCCAGCATCCAATACATACTAAAGGCTGTTTTTGTTTCATATAATGATCATTATATGGAAAAATAATTAGTGTTTGAATTCTTATAATTGAAAAGGATTTAATAAATTTTTTTTTTTCATAATAATAAAAAAGAAATTCCCACGGACCCCCTGCAATTATGCCAACTGACATGTCATTCAACACAATTGGCTGGTTCATTGGTAGGGGTAGGGGGATGGGGAGACAGGGCTGCTGAGCCTGAAGTTGCATCTGTTGGGCCTGGCAACAGGCAAGGGTAGGGACAACTGATTTAGTATGAATAGCTTGCTAAAAGTTTGCCGGCATTGATTAGATGTCAGCTAAAAGAGGAGCGAAATGTAAATAGGGCTGCCCCCGACCAAAGCTTTGCTTAGTCGACCTGTAGTCGTTAGTTCAAACCCATAGTCGACTAACCGTAGGCTATATTAATTTAATAATTTAAATATGTAATTTTGAGCTTCAGAAAATGGTTTGACTTCCATCTGATCTATAGTAAGTTTACTATATTACAGAGAAATACAAACCGTCATTATGAGCATTTAAAATATCAATTATAGCTACAAGCACAGCCAGGCTGCGATTTGCTGGCCTGCGCTGCCTATTAACGGTATCGGTTTGCTTATGGCCAGTGTGGTATTAACGGCATTGACAAAGCGGTAAATGAATGTGTCGGAACAACAAGCAATGAGACATTTAACATTGTTATTTTTATTTCCACTCTTTATAACAACACACAACTTAAAAATTGTCAATAACTAAATAAAAAAGCAGCCTTTTGTCCAGTGATACGAAAGAGCAAAAACAATGTAGCTAATTTACCTTCACGGTTATCAAAACTAGATGGGAAAAAAATATATATTTTCTTTTCTTTTTAAAATGCAAATAAATAGGCTATAGCCTAAATTATATAAACAAACGAATAAGTAAAAACACAGCAAACAAACACTTAAGAGAAATATCAACAACAGGCCAAACGAAAAATGAATTATATTAGCAACGTAAAAAACCTGTGTCTGTGACCCAACAATATCAAAAAACCCTTGATATCTTATTTTCTGGTACTCTACAAGCAATGCTATAACCTCTCTGCATTTCTATGGATCTCTATGGGAATTGGAGGGTGGGACTAGATTTAGCTGTAAATTACACTGGAACACATGGTTGGCTCAATGGCTCTAAGTCATCAAGGGTCTGACGTATCAAACGAGCCTTAAACCATCACTCTGCTGCCAGAAATACAGTAGATATGGATGGATAACTTGAAGGGTTTCTTTTCCTGACTTATTTGTCCATAGAGTTCAATTGGAAAATTTGTCATGAGAAACAACCCTTATAGTGATCCATCCATATCTACTGCATATCTGGCAGCAGAGTGATGGTTTGAGGCTCGTTTGATACCTCAGACGCTTGATGACTTACAGCCATTTTACCAATCATGTATTCCATACTGTTCCAGCTGCATAATCTGCACCCCATCCCCTGTCTACAGGAGTCCCGCAGGGATCTGTACTGGGTCCTCTGCTCCATTTATACTAAGTCTCTTGGTTCAGTAATTCACGTGGCTTCTCATACCATAGTTATGCTGACGATACTCAACTCTTCCTCTCTTTCCCTCCCTCTACCCCACAGGTAAAGGAGAGGATATCTGCTTGTCTGGCTGACATCTCTGAGTGGATGGCTACCCATCACCTGAAGCTCAACCTTGACAAGACAGAGCTCCTCTTTATGCCATACAAGACCTCTCCATCACCATTGACGGGACCATGGTGGCTGCCTCCCGCTCTGCAAGGAACCTGGGGGTGGTCCTGGACGACCAGCTGGACTTCAAAGAGCACATCAGGGCAACGGCACGGTCCTGCAGGTTCCTCCTGTAGAACATCAGGAGGATTCGACTGTACCTGACCACCTACTCCACCCAGCTTCTTGTCCAGACCATGGTCACCTCACGCCTGGACTACTGCAACTCCCTGCTCGCAAGCCTACCAGCCTGCGCCATTCTGCCTCTTCAACTGATCCAGAATGCAGCTGCCGGGCTTGTGTTCAACCTCCCGAAATTTTCGCATGTCACCCCCTTGCTGAGGTCACTCCACTGGCTGCCAGTTGCAGCCAGGATCAGGTTCAAAGTTCTGACCCTGGCCCCGCCTACCTGCAGGACTTAATCCAGAACTATGTTCCTGCTAGACCACTTCGCTCTACTACAGCAAGGTGACTCGCACTTCCCCCCCTCCGTGTCAATGGCTCTCGCTCGTCCCGACCTCGGAGCTTTTCCACCCTAGCTCCTCAGTGGTCTGATATACTAATCTAGGACCTCTCATGTTACCTGTTCCCTGTGTTTTCTTGTCTGTTTGTTATAGTTTATAATAGTATTTAGAATATAATTGTAGCATAGCTGATTTACCCACAGCTTACTGTGAACTACATTCAAATGTTCATTACTAGGCATAGCTGCTACATTATGGGAAGGATGTGCTTTGTCTTATCTGTTCTGTAGTTACTTCGATGACATTTTTGTATGCACTTATTGTCTGTCGCTTTGGATAAAAGCGGGGTGGGGTTCAGGTTACGGGTAGGGCTGGGTGTAGGGGTGGGGTTTAGGTGTGGAGCCAGAGTTGTAGCAGTCCCGTGTGGTCCTTAGGGGTTGTTGCGGCAGTGGTTCCGGTTCCCAGTGATGTCCTGCGATCCCACTGCTTTTTCTGTTTCTCTGGTGGCGTGGTGCTTCCTGAGGCAGAACCATCCTCTCAGCGTTCCGTGCCGGTGCTGGGCTTCCGGGGGGATATGTCTGCCTCAAGGCTGGCCACTCCCTCTGGTACTGGTCCTGGGGTGGTGCGACAGTGGTCCTCCATGTTGTGGGTGGGGGTGTTGGAGTGTCAGCCAGTGCTGAAAATCTTTTGCTTGTGGAGACTGTGCTTGTAGTGCTCCTGGGAGTGAGGATGGGGGTGAATGTTTTCTCGGAAATGTCCAGGGTGGTCGGGTGCAGTCTTCTGCCAAACTTTTTAGCCTATCTGGTAGCCACCTGGAATGCCTCCAGCCAGTTTGATAGATGGATGTTCTCCAGTTTTTTTAGTGAGGTGTCCCAGGCTCTCCAGGTAGTGTTCTTCCAGGATCTGCATGCATGTGTGGAGCCAGTTGAGGGCATTCCCCGCCAGCTTCACCATGGTGTTGTCCCTCGGGGAGGCCGGTCTCACCAGGGTGGCTGGTGGAGTAGTGCTGTCTCCAGATACCGCGGTGTTCTGCAGGTGGTGTGTTGTCTGGATGATCCTGAAGAGAATCCTGGTAGCCTCTGCAAAGGCTGGGTGTAGGTGCTGTGTTGTTTACGTGTGGTGTTTTTTTTGTGTTTACTGCAAGCGGTGGTGTGCAGTTTGGCTGATTGATAGCGTGCTTTGTCAACTCAAGGTTGATGCTTACCAATGCAGCCTATACTTACCTAGACTGGTACTTTGTAGCTTAGTTGACACCGTTAGGTTTGATGGTACAGTTTCTGCAGTGCTGTGTCTGTAGTACACCCGATCTGTGTACTCTAGCTCTGGTGTCTCTAGAATTAATTTGCAGTTAAAACTGCAGTTTTCTATAATAAATGGATCCTTTTTTTTGCTTTTTAGGGAGGTTTTTTCAGCAGGATAGGTTATTCGGTTTCTCTAGAAGAGTGTCTGTAATCCTTGCTGTTTCTCCAAAGCTGTAGTGTGCACACAACGTTTCACCCAGTCTCAGGCTTCTTCAGGTGTGAGGCAAACAGGATGTGTGATAGAGGGTAGGAGGTGTCGACTGAAACTTTAGAAGAGGGAATCAAACCCTGCAGACAGTGTGTGTGATAGGGGGTAGGAGGTTTGGACTGAACCTTTAGGAGAGGGATTCAAACCCTGCATACAGTGTGTGTGATAGGGGGTAGGAGGTTTGGACTGAACCTTTTGGAGAGGGATTCTAACCCTGCAGACAGGACACTAGAAAAATCATTCCACTTATCACCACCTACTCGACATTCAGCCAAATAGCGAACGGAAAAATTAAACGGAACCTGGTCAGGATTCTGCAAAACACAGACCTGCTTCAAGAATACAAAATCGTTTCGGCCTACAAAAAAAAAAAAAACCTTAAGAATCATCTGGTAAGTAGTAAACTACCGGAAATCTACATTTTACCCACACAAGGCCCCAAACAAACAGGCCACTACAATGAAAAACAACACTACAAACACAACATACCTTATTAAACAAACACTCACAGTTAACACATATAACTGCATATATGTCATAAAGTGCAAACACTGCGACATAAAATATGTAGGAGAGACAGGAAATACAATCAAGACCAGATTGGCGGAACACATATATAACATAAGAAATCATAGAAAAACAGACACACACGTAGTGGCTCATTTCCTACACCATGGACTTGAAGCAGTAGAAATATCGGGCTTCCATTCAAACATTAACTGGACACAGGAGGACAGAAAGACATTGGAGTAGAAAACTCAACACCATATTCCCAGGAGGATTAAACAAACGCTGGTAAAACTTCAGCACGAGGGACCAAATTCTTCCTACTTAAAGGCTGCAGTACACTGAATGGCCAGTGCAAACCTTTCTTTCCCAAGGGGCCCTCATAAGGGATAACTTGGGAAATAAAGATTTTTTCCTAAACATGCAGACAGTGTGTGTGATAGGGGTTAGGAGGTTTGGACTGAACCTTTAGGAGAGGGATTCTAACCGCAATAGTGGGTAGGAGGTTTGGCTGTTTTTTTCAACTCCTGATTATAACACTGCCGCTACGCACTTCTGCGCAGTGTAATTTTTCTGGGACTTAAGCAGAGAAATGTTTCCATGGAAATTGTTTTCAGACTGCAAGCCATTGTGGAATAACTCGTAACCAAGGAGTGAACTAACCATTTTGGATACGGAGCGAATGCTGCAAGCTGTGTGCACCACAGCGGCGTATTTAATCTGGCATTTTTCACACATAGCAGCATGGAGTCAGACATAGCCACTGCGCCGCTCCCCAGTGGAATCACTTCCAGTCCCTTCTCATTGTGCATATAATGGTGTTATTATTAGCTGTGCTGACTGCATCTAACCAGGGCACTTTTATGACTTATTGTCTTTAATGATTTCTCCATATTTACGTCTGGATATTTCCCCAAGAATTGCAGGTGAGTCTTGCTCAGTGGTACGAATAGAGAATCCAACGTCTGAATTATGTTTACAACTATCTGGGGAAAGACCCATCTGCCTAACCTCTACACCACTCTGTGGGCTGTGATTGTGAAATATCCAAAAAAATATGAAAATTAAATATGTTTAATCAATTCATGACAACACAGTTCTGATAAGCTGGTTCTCTGGTGATTTACAGTGAGCGCCATAATTCATTGGACAGTGAAACATTTTTTGTTATTTTGGTTCTGTACTCCAGCACTGTGAGTTGAAAGGATACAATGACAGTTGAAGTGCAGACTGTCAGCTTTAACTTGATGGTATTTTCATCCATATCGGATGAACCGTTTAGAAATTATCAAACCTTTTGTACATAGTCCTCCCCATTTTCGGGCATCAAAAAATATTGGACGGTTTAACATAATATAGAATAAAGTTATTTTTTATATACATATCCTTTGCATGCCACATTTTATTTACATATCCTTTGCATGCCACAAGTTTCTGATGTCCGATATGGATGAAAACACCCACAAATTAAAGCTGACAGTCTGCACTTCAACCTCATTGTCATTGTATCCTTTCAAACTCAAAGTGCTAGAGTACAGAACCAAAATAACTAAAAATGTGTCACTGTCCAATGAATTATGGTGCTCACTGTACACAATTACATTTCCAGGTTACATCTGGAGAAATGCATATGGTTAAGTAAAAAACTAATAATAATGCGAACAGCTAAACCAAAAAATCCCTTCCACAAATGTATTTTCATTCTGCTTCTATTATATTTATTTATGCATTAACTGTACCTTGTATAATAAAAAAAAAAAAGATTTCCTCATTTTTAAGATTGTACACATTTCATCCTGCTGCTCGGTATACCGTCGCTCTGTAGTGTTCGACCAGCTGAAATGTTAGGAATGTCTCAGTCCCTCACTGGGCACACTCCAATTGCAATATTTAGCATTAAACTTCTACCATTAGTGACATCCAAATTAATAATCTTTATCTTCGCCTTCTGAGATCTGAGCTAATCCCAGGGGTACAAAGGGATTTGGAACCTGGAGCATCACCAAAATGACTCTGCAAAGAGCTTGCGGACTTTCAGTAACACAAACTGAGAGATATAGACACTTAATTGCATATGGTTAGAAGTAAATGTTAGAATTTAACAGCATATAAAATTTGGCTATGTATAAAATCAGCTTTCAGTGTGTGTGGGGTGTGTACGAGTCTTTCATCTCAAAGTGTATGTTGCAAACTTGTTCTACATTTATGCAATAATTCAGGCTGACCACCAGAGGGCAGTGAATTTGCACAAAGCAAATTTTTTGAGACAGCTAAAGGGTGTTTCAAGTTGAATCAAGTGAAAAACACAGCTCTATTGCTTGAATTTAAAAACAGGATCAATTGCTGGTGTCAAACCGAAACAGGTCAGATGTAGAATAGCACGTAAAGAAATCCTTTGCTTCTATCGCTTTGTTATGGAAAAAGATCAATAAAGAGTTTTAAGTGATTGAAGGCCGCTGTGGGGGATATACCTAATGGGCCAGTCACAGTCTCCAGACTGACGCTCTTCAATACTGTGACATTACTCTGAAAATAGCAGGATGTGAAATACACTTAAATCTCCAATACCTCGATTACCCAGGAAAATAATCACACCACACTGCTCACCTTTTTTCCTTGCACAGGACTTACCTTGTTCTGCCTAGCTGTGAGTTGTGTCTTTGTAAGAATACACAAACTTGGCCCTGTTTTTTCATCTTACCATCTCAATGAAAAGCACAGCATGAATAACATGGATAATTAGGGGTCCAAGCAGCGAAGCTGCTGGAACCTTATTATAATGGCTAGGATCGTTTTTTTTGTTTTTTTCTCCCCTTTCACCTAAAATTCCTGTGAGCTGGTTTGGCCTAGAATCACCAAACTTGGTAGGTGTGTTGGGATTGCTGAACTCTTGGATGCTTTAAATTCTGACACAGATTGAACACCTGGTGGCGCTGTAGTGCACGTGACAAAATTTTGATAGACACGCCCACTGCCGACGCCCTGTTTGACCTAGGCTGTGTCCGAATCAGTGCCCTACACCCTTTTGAGTATGCATATTTGAGTCCACTTTGTCAAAAAGCTTTTGAGTGGGCGACTTTTTCTCACAAATGGGGGCACTTAAAATACCAGGATGAACCCCTTATTTCTGGGGTTTTGTTGAGGGAATTCAGGAGCACACATCTGCAGAACTGTGCACTCACCTGACAATTTCAGTAAGTAACTCGGAAGTAAAAACGTAAAAGACGTAGAGCGTATATGCATATCTATGTTACAAGAAAGGGTCATATTACAAAATAATCTTTTATTTTTGTTAATTCTACCTTCATTCATAGTCTACACTTTGTAACAATTGTCATATGTTAACTGATTGATATTCTCAATAAAAATAAAAAAAAATTAAAAAGATATTACAAACTACTTCCTCACTAGTTTGGAAAGAGTTTCGCGGGATTTCTTTCGCACACTGCTTGCAATGTGAGGGGACAGGGCACATAGTAGACAGGGGTCTGAGTGGACAGGGGACAGTGGACAGGGAACAGGGCTCTGATTCGGACACAGCCCTAGAGTCACAAAATTTGGTGTACAGGTCCTTCTGCTCATTACGAACAAATTTGCCCACGGACCCATAAAGTCCGCCATATTGGATTTTCCGCTAATTAGCATTTTTTGTAAAACACTTAAAATGCTAAAACCCCTACAAATTTTAACCAATTTTCACAAAACTTGGTATACACCCTCTATAGACCATGCTCCATAAGTTATATACAGAATTTTGCTATGTTAAAAGATGGCAGAATGACGAGCCAATGCAAATAATTCCAAAACCGTGTGACCGAAAGTTATGAAACTTGTTAGGTCTATTAATAGTGACATCAAGACTTCAGCCCTGCAGTTTAAACCCAATAGAGCCACGTGGTGGTGCTATAGAAATCCAAATGTAAAAGAATTTTTTTTAAATTCACTCAAAAATCACTGTTCCTTTGCAGAGATTTCAAACTTGCTACCCTGACTTGGAACATAGATATGTACTACGTGGGTTGGCGCCATCTTGTATTGGCCGCCATTTTGTTTAAAATTTAGTCAAAAATTTGTGGACACGTCCCTCTGCTCATGACAAACAAATTTGCTTCAAGGACCCATAAAGTCTGCCATATTGGATTTTCTGCTAATTACCAATTTTGTAAAACACTTAAAATGCTACAAATTTTAACCGATTTGCACAAACTTTGGTATACACACTCCTTAGACCAAGTTTCATAAAAGTTATATACAAAATTTGTATATGATGGATAAATAATGAGCCAATGAATACCTATGTGAGCATGGCTTATCAAAAAAAATGCAAATAACTTTTTAACTCAATGTCTGTTTGTCACAAAACTTGATGCATGCTTTTGGCATGTCAATTGAAGGCTGGCTGTAAAATAATGTTTTGCTTTGTCAATAGGTGCCACTATTGCTGGCAAAAATGTGGAATTGCCCATAAGTCTTTAACTAAATGACTAAATTACTTCAAATTGTGTATGCTGTGTCTTGGCTAGAGGTCCAGACAGACCATAACTCTTCAAAAAACATGGCCACCATCAGCCAATCAAATTTCAGCACTCATTACACTGACTTATTGAGGTCCAATCATCTTGAATTTTGGTAGCTATGTATGTACTGCTGGGCATCTTGTACTAACTTGCAAAATTTGGTGAGGATCAGGGGCGGTACAGTAATTCATGAAACTTTTGAGTTATTTCTCACACTGTTTGAACTACTGTTATGAGCTTTATACGCCCATACATGTCTCTACCCATAGAACTAATTTGTGTCAATAACCCATAATGTCCACCATATTGGATTTCTGCCATTTTGAATTGTCATAAACTTTTAAAATCCATCTCCACCTATAAATATTGACTAATTTGCATGAAATATTGTGTACAGGCTTCTTAGACAATGCTCCAAAAGTTATATATATAGAATTTTGAACTGTGAAAAGATGGATGAATAAGGAGCTAATAAAGTTGAAGTGGGCATAGTTGATCACAAAAATGCTAATAATTCCAAACCCCTTTGACATACAATGAATAAACTTGGTATTTAACTTGGCTACCCCATAAAAAGTCCAGCCCTAAGGCATTGACCCCATCCAACACATGGTGGTGCTATAGATCTCAAAATATGGAGAAAAAAAAAGAAGAAAAAAGAAATCCAAAATTGCTGTTCCTTTGCAGGCCTTTCACACTTGCTGCGGTGACCAATCCCCCTCAAACAGCAAAAGATGCTAAACGTTTGCAAGAATTTCAAGTTAAAAGTGAAGGAGAATGTAGTTAGCCTGCATTGCAAATTGAGGTGGAATATCATATAGGCAGGCTATGTATGTTATCAATAAGCACGGGGCACCTCAAGGTAAACTATGGCTACTGTTAACTGGCTAGATAAGAATGATACTACCTGTATGTGTTAAGTTCACGATCAGCTTCATTCTTGAATCTCGACATGAGAAGTTGTATTTTATCTATGTCTAAGACATTATCAAAAACTCTACTGGCAGGCTGCTTTTTACTGTGTGTAGAGGTGTGACTTTGCTAGCCTGAAAATACCTAGCCTACACAAGCAGTATGCTATCATCAAGATGCAGTCTCTTTCATGATAAGTTTCATGCTTGTGTGTGCACAAAATATCAAATAGGATGGGATTTATTAGCAAAGCATAAAGGATTAGAAGCTTAAGAACAATGTGATTTAGTAAAGGCTACTGTCTTCTAGCCCAGTCTGCTGACCTTGCTTACTCACTCAGTCCTTCACTAGAGCAGTGAGGAGCAGTGAGAGAGTTGTGCACATTTGCGTTTGGAAGGCACAATACTCCTACCTATTCAGGGCGCGGGATTAACACCAACCACCAGTCAAATGTTGGTAAACTTTTGACTGGCTGGAAAGATTCTTACTCTAGCAGACACTTTGGCCGGAAACCAACCAGGTTCTGTTATATTGTAAAAGGTAATGTGGCTGGTAAAATGCTGAAAATGGCTGATTATTTTTAGAATGCACAAGCCACTCTGGTCAATGCCCGTCTATGCATCGTATGTACTGACGGGAGGCCCCATTGTATTTGGACTGTGTTTCTACAATCGGTTTTGTATGTTACTACGTTGATGACCCCTTATTTTTATTGCGTATGGTATTAACCGTTCTGTGGTATTAACCAATGTAAACGGGACAGCGAAGTACACTCAGCACCATTGTAGGCGGTAGGCTACCCTAGCTAAGTTAAATAGCCTAGTTACAGGGATTTACAGAGAACGTTCCACACCGGGATACTGTCATTTTGAGCTAAGTCATTGTTACTTGGCAAACGTAGCTATAGCTTTGAGGGTTACTGACAATGTCTGTGAAGTATAATACGATCAATAATGATCCATCTAATGTCATCTGGCTAATATCCTAGCAAAACTGAAGAGCAAGGTAAGGAAGTGATGACACTGAAACTACAATGGTTCTCTGTGATTAAGTTAGCAACATTAATGTCAGTAGCTATTAAACTGACTTTGTAAACCCAATTGGCAATATGTAATATTAATACATGTCTAAAATAAATAACTACATATAGTTACTAGGCTATAATAGCTAAATCGATGTTGCAAACTGTGTGCACGATGTAACATATTAACATGATTTAGGATATTCCAGTTCGTGACTCTAGGAGGAGACATAGATGGAGCCAAGTTATCAGACATGCGTTTCATTCATTGCCTTCAAGAAAGACGAGATTGAACAAGCTTGGAAGGGAAAAGGAATCAACGGGACATGAGTGTCGCAGGTCTGGAACTGTTAAATGTTTCTGTGAATATTGATGTAATACAACATTTCTGTATGAAGTTTGCGTTGGAAAACTAGTGTATGCAAAAATATTTTTTGTAAACTGAACGTAGCTACAATACCTCGATGACAATTTATTTTGCGTCATACAGTGCATTTCGCTTAGGAAGAAAATGGCGCATGGAAATATTAGTTTTTACTGCTATGCAAAAGCAAGCCTAGTTTTATTTTCCTGTATTCATGTCCTTCCTCTTATTCCATAGAAGGTAAATTGCCTCTCAATGGTAAAATGTTTTCTTGTGTGTGATGTTATTTATAAACGTATTGCCTTCATGTTTGCGAATATCTAAAGTAGCCAAGGGGGCTACTTTAACCTCGCTAACTAACTTAAGTAACGTTAACGTTATCTTAATTAGCTAGCTATCCCGAAGGTGTCCAGCCTTGCTGGCTAAACGACAAGCCAGCTTAGCGTCCTAACATTAGGTATTGAACATAACGGTTATACCAGTTGACCAATCTATGGACATGTGTACAGGGCTGCCAACTTTCAGATTTGTATTGCTAACATTACAGTAAAAATCCATCCATCCATCCATTATCTAACCCGCTTATTCCTGATCAGGGTCGCAGGGGGTGCTGGAGCCTATCCCAGCTAGTGATGCGTCGTTCATGAATGATCCGATTCTTTTGAACGGCTCTTTGGTAGGAACGAAGGGAACCGAGTCTCGTAGGTATCTGAGCCGTTCTTTTTTGCCAGGTTTTCCCTAGAGTGGTTCCCATCAAAAATATTTCATAAAACGCGACCATGTTTTTGGTATATTATATTTTATATTAGAGTACATATCCATAGCCTATAAGATTTTAGTCACGTTAACTGTCGCTGTTAAAAAATACAGAGCGAAGTTCACAAACTCCGTTGGTAGGTTTAAATACATTTTCCATGCACTCCTACTGGGGGATGACGTTGTCGAATGTGTTGTTTTGATACTTGTGTTGCTTTCAAAATAAAGGTAGAGTTTGCATTAGTTCTTCAACTCGCAAATTATTCGTCGTCTCTCTATCGCTCAACTTCCACAACCTTGCATAATATATCGACAGGAAGTCTTACGTCTTGTAAAGTGAGTGGGAAAATATTATACATTAGGCTATATAGCCTATATTACATTTAATCAATTTCTAATCCATTTCTAATTATTATTATATTCTAATTTAAGTGCGTGTGTGTGGGGGCAGTAGAAAACCGTAATGAAGTGAACGTAAATATGAACAAAAAAAAAAAAGATATGTAGGTAGAGTATCATAGGCTATATGTTCACGTGTTATTTATGTCTTCTGCTAATGGGCAGATGTTTACAGTCCTCTGCCAGACATTTTGCGACTAGTATGTGCATTATTAGATTTAGTAGGCTAGTGTAATCCTGCCATTCGTAGTCGTAAAGTGCCCCCTTCTCACACATGCATGCATGCACACATACACGCAAAAAGAACGAAGAGCCGTTCTTTTGAATGGCTCTCGGAAACGAACGGAGCCATAAGATCCGGTTCCCTTAAAAGAGCCATAATTCCCATCACTAATCCCAGCATGCATTGGGCGAGAGGCAGGAATACACCCTGGACAGGCCGCCAATCCATCACAGGGCACACACACCATTCACTCACACACTCATACCTATGGGCAATTTAGGGTCTCCAATTAGCCTAACCTGCATGTCTTTGGACTGTGTGAGGAAACCGGAAATAATAGTAAAAATAGTAAATAGTAAAAATTAAATTTAAAAACATTTTAAAAAGTAAAAATGTCATATAAAAGTCCAGGTAAAACAACAGAATCTTTTCTGTTATTGCAGAGTTGTTGCAGAACACTGAGTTTGTGGAGCATTAGTCTGAACCAGGCATTATCTGGCTACAGCTGGTAGGCATGGTAACTTATATAGCTGCATAGCCAGTTCGAGCTAACGCAATCTATAGGACATATAATGTTAGCAAGCATGCCCTTTTTCCAAGAACTAGCCGCCGAATAAAGTAACGTTATCAATAATACCAACCTAGCTACTATTCATTATAGGTAATTACAGTTGTCTGGCAAGCAGAGAGTCCATTCACATTGAAGCTTTTGACCTACCTGTCCAGTCTGTCTTTAAACCAATTTCTTCCCGAAAATCTCACCACCTGAAATTAGCACCTACAGTATGTTTACTCCAGTTTTCGAGCAAGATTTTTCTAATTCCCTTTTATTTTTCTTTCTGTGAAATAGCGTTGGTGTAACAGGTCACTGTGAAATGTCTAGCTGGTGAACTTGTTAGCTACTGGCAAGGTCAATCTCACAGTGATGTGGTCATGGTGAAGCCACTGTTTTGAAAACAAAATTCTGAGCAAATTGCTGGTTTTTAGAATGCAGAATTTGAGGGTATAAACACAGTCCATGGTGCTGCATTTCTCTCAGAACAGTTCTTTCTATGATTGCTACCAACTAAGCATGACCGTTCCCCGACATTAAAAAATAAAAAGTCACATACTCTCATACTTATACTTTTTATACATCGTCCTCCCAAATGTACCTTGTCATGTTGAATTAACACTTTGCTTCAAATAAAAAAATAAAAAATTTTTATTTTTGTTTTCAATAGATTGCATCTCCAGAGAAGAAACAATGTCTGGAACTATATGGATACATCCACAATGTCTCCCCAGTAAAAACAAGCAAGGCAAATAGACTATATTTTAATGCAGTTCTACAAGAGGACAATACAGATCAATGGTGGTCTTTAATGGGAGAGACCACAACAATTTCAAGACAATCGAGAAAAACAGGTAAAACTGATTCATTTTCAAACTCATCAAAAAAAATGTATTTTGATGAGTAATTTTTTTTCTCTGATGCTACTGTGAGTATTAAAATTATTTTCTTTTTTTTTTTTTTTAAATAACACGCTTACAGCTTTAGCAATTCCGATAAATTTAAGAGCATAGTGCATGTCAGCAGGTCCAGAGGTGTAAAATCCAGGGGTCAGAAAGTAAAAGTCCTGCCATGTGTTTCTTCCACCCATGGACTCAGCCTGCTGATTTCACTAATTAGTTCTACCTCCTGGCTGAAGAATTGTGCTAATTAAAGTGATTGGAACAAAATACTTTACTTTCTGAACCTGGATTTTACACCTCTGAGCAGGTCAGAATTCTTTCCAGGTGCTACTCTGCCTGGATCATCCTTTCCAATCAATTTTTGATTAGCTAATCAAGTCTAGTAAATTTACATACGGCGCCGGTCACATTAATGCTTTCTTTTCACTTTTTTTCAACCCTGTTAACTTTCACCTAGTTTTTACTAGTCTCATTTTAATGTCAATATCTGAAAAACTATTCACTGCACATCCATGGTTTAAATTTGAATTACCTCGAGGGGGCCACCGTGGAAAGGGTAATTAACGTCTGTCACCATCTTGAACTAGCATTAGCATAATAGTAGCCTACTTGAAAAAAATAAATAAATAAAAATAACGTTGTTAATGTAGTTACCCAGTTCATTGATACATGGTCACATTAGCTAGTACTTATTGAACACATAATAAAATACAGCTCAATCTCCTCTTCTTTTTTTGGAAAATGAAACATTGTTTGCAAAAAAAGTTTTGTTCCTGAGGTTAGTGAGCACCCTGCAACAAAGCAGCTTGTGCCAAACTTTTGTCTGCAACTTACTATCACTCTGCATTTGATGTGTTCCTTCTGTATTGTGCTATTCATATTATGGCAAGCTGTTTTGTCATTTATAATTTTTTCTTGCAAGCAGGGCTGGATTAAGACTAAGACTTAAGACTATCGTGTCCCTGGGCATCAGCACCCCAAAATGCAAAATGCCACTAGCTAGATTGTATGGCCAGCTAGTTGGCACAAATGGCAGCTAGCTAGCACAGCTGTGTTACCTAGGTAGGTCAGCTAGCTACAAAAAAGGATTAAATAACAAAACAGTTTGCCATAGTTATTTGCTAGCCAGCTCGCTTGCTAGCTAACGACAATAACAAAACTCTCAATGGAAGTGAATATCAGTCCAGTATATTTCAAACATTTGCACATGCGCTGTAGTGAATCTGTCTACATTACATGACTTTTGTCAAGCTCTTTTTCTTTTTCCACAGGAGCCCAGTTAAAATAATGACTCCAACTTTAAGCCCATCCATTCAAACCCCTGAAGAAATGGACGTCTTAATACACAACAGTACTTCTCTCTGCTGAATTTCACACATTTTCCTAAAGAGAAGACGGATGAACAAAATGCAACACTTGGGGACTTACTGGCTCAGCCAAGAGATAGACGCAAGTTACTGCAATCATACAAATACTGAACACACTAATAACTGCATTTCTGTTGAATTAGTTTAATATTTACATGGTCCTGGCTAACTGGTCACATATGTTTAATAGAATGACTCTGGGGAAACGATAGCAGCTCTTGAGCCACTCATCGTCTTCGGCAAAAAAGTCAGTCCAGTTCCTGAACATTCTTTCCCTGTGAAACGCATAGTTTGCCATGTCCTCCAATAAAGCTAGCGCCGCCATGGTTGAGTGTTTATTGTTTGCTTACAGTAGACTATTTATAGGATACATTAGCCTGTATTTAATGGACAACACTTTGTGAATCATAATGAATCTTGCATTCACCATGCCCCAATTTACAAGTTTCTACATGTCATACAATAGTGGTATATAATGTGAGGAAGACTTAAAATTAAAAATAAGCCCATCAGTTTCCTTATTAATTCTGAATTAAACAAATTTGTAGGCTGATAACACCGATCATTTTCAACACCAATAAGCATTCACGTGCAGCTCTCGAGCCTGCAATACTTCAGCATAACCAGCAGGTAATGTGCGTACGTCAAGTGAAGATCTGACGTGGAGCTATGACAGTTTCTACGGTCAAATCGTCACATTTAAACTTTATAAATCACTACTTTCTCATGATTTTCTACGGAGGCTGCACCAAGGGTAAGATCAATTGTAATCTAAAGTAGTTCTTAACATTTCTCACATGAAAATAAAAGATTAAAACCAGGACGGCTGTATTTGTTTCTGAATTTCATGGAAACTTTTGCTCTCACTTACCCAAAGATTTACTGTATGTGATCTGACATTTTAGCTAAAGTCTTGATGAGCTGAACTATAAATTGAAGCCCACTGTATGATTGATGTAGAAAAACAACTGGCAAGGACATGAAAACCTCATGAAGTACTTGGGACTTTCAACAGCAGAAATTGTGTATTTCTTCTCTTATTTTGAGCCAGAGGGTAGTGGCCTTAGTGGGTGCATTCACTTATTATTCTTTCCTGCTGTTCACAGATAAACATTACTGTAAAGGTGCAAGAAAAAAGAGAAGAGAAAACTGTACGTGTGCACAGCAGTGGCAATATGATGAACACCACAAAATATGTCGTCTGTGATTCCACAGGAGGCATCCACTTCTCAACCTGGGGCTCGGAGATCCTGGAAGTGGGTAACTGGTACACATTACAGGATGTGGCCATTCGAAAATATAATAGCTCCCCATACCTGAGCACATCCATAGACACAAAAATCTAACCAGTAAGAAAATCAAGCAGAGCAAAGGTGGCACCAACTATACCTGATGACATGGAAGTCTTCAAGGGAGAGATACTTGGTGCAAAGTTTACAAGCCACTACATGTGTCCCCAAAACCACTCCCTGGAAGAAATGAATAAGGGGCTGTGTCCACAGAAAGTGTTTTTTTGAGCTGCCAGCGCCTTTCTGCCAGCCATTTCTATGGTAAAGACGCGCTAGTAGCGCTCCTCTTCCCAGCGCTGCGCCTCGCGTTTTAGCGCTCTTGGCGGCTAGCGTTTTTTGGCGGAGCGCTCTGGGCACCTCCAGTAGAAAATAGTTCTACATTTGGAGAGAAGCGCAGCTTATCAATGTCATTTTATTTTGACCGACCAATCAAAATCGAGGAAGAGGCTGGACTAAAAAGATCAACAAACATGGCAGAGGAGAGGCTGATTCTTGCGGTGTCCGACAACCCAGTCATCTACGACCTTACCTTGAAGGGCTACCACGACCAAAACATTAAATACAAAGCCTGGAGAGATGTCTCTGCTTTTTTGGGGGTTTCAGGTGAGAATTATTAATTGTATTATCTTGTTGGGTTGATGTTAGCTTGCTATTTACCTTGTAGTTATGCTAGCTAGCTAACTGTCAGATGGCCAACTGTCAGTTTGTATTATCTTGTTAGGTTGATGTTAGCTTGCTGTTTACCTTGTAGTTATGTTAACTTGTAGCTAGCTAACGTTAGCCAACTGTCAGTTAACTGCCAGTTCAATAGCGGTTACATATCGTGACATTAGAATTTCAAGGTTCTAACTGACATTTTGGACATTAGTTATTGTGTCATAAAATTAGTTATTGACATATCCAGGGCTTGACATACAGGTGAATTTGCCAATGGCTTTTTCAAAGTTACTGGCCCCAGCCAGTGTTGTATCCACTTGCCCAGAACCTATCGGTCAGATTTTCTACTTAAACAGGACATCATAGCAAACAGGGATATTGTAGTTTGAGAATATGAGTTTTAAATGCACTGGCCCAACAGGCCATCGACTATGTCAAGCCCTGCATATCAAAGCTCTGACAAGTGTCCTTTATGTATATGACTGGTTGAACACCTCAAATTGTTTATTTAAGTAAGAACATTTTTTAAATTAATGTGTTATAATAGAAAGTTAGCTAATTGTAGATACATAATCTTATATCAACAGTAGACGACTGCAAAAAGAAATGAAAGTATCTCAGGGACAAATATTTAAAGGAGAGGAAACTAGAGATGGACAGGAAGAGAAGTGGAGCCGGGGCCACCTCACATAAGAGGTGGAAGTACATGAATATTCTGGGGTTCCTTGAGCCTCACTGTAGGGAGAGGGCCACAACATCAAATTTGGTAGTGGTTCAGGGAGGAGAGGGAGGAGAGGTGTCGGGAGAGATCATGGCCCTGCTGGGGCCAATGATGTCGCCCCAAAGAGAGGTAGGTGTAGCAAGCTAGTAAACAAATGCTGAAAACATACCCTAGTGTATTACTGCTGGGCTATTTTCCATATGGTTAACTCAGGTTAACTTAAAATATTATGTTTTCTTTACAGGTTGTGGAAAGTGAAGAGGAGGCAGCAAGCCCATCAGCACATCCCTCAGAGGACCCTTCACGCCCCTCAGCACGCCGCTCAGAGGACCCGTCAGCAGACACCTCTCCTCCCTCTCCTCCAAGGCCCTCTACGAGGGTTCAGGAGACCCCGAATCGTCCTGCGGCATCACACAAAAGAAAGAGCACACAGCCCATCACACTTTATCAAAAAAGTGTTTTGTCTGTCTTGGAGAGACAGACTGATGAAGATGAACATTTTCTGATGAGTCTGTTGCCCTCTTTGCGGAGGCTTAGCAACCAAAAGAAGGCGCAAGTTCGTATGCGCTTTGAACAAGTACTTTATGATGTGGAGTTTGGGGAGATGTAGACACACACACACACACACACACGATTATTTTCTTTTCTTTAAAATGTTCTCTATCCTAATATTTCAAATACGAATCAGTTTTTACTTGTTTCTGTCCTAATATTTCAAATACGAATCAGTTTTCACTTGTTTTCTATTATAATATTTCAAATACAAATCAGTTTTTACTTGTTTTCTTGGCTACTGGCATGAAATGGAACTCACAATCAGTTCAATGATAAAAAAATTAATAGCCACACTGTATTTTACCTTTTTTAAAAACATACGAACACCTGAATTAACTACGCACAAAATAAATAAGTTTAGATATTTTATTAGATTATTATTATCACTAGATGTATTAGGGATGTGTGTAGTAGCTGGTTTGCTGCCGATGGTAAGGAGCAGGGGGGCGGGGGTTGTAGGGCTCAGAGGATGCTGTCTTGCCAAGGCACTCGACCGTCTGGAGAGGAGAAGTAGCTTGTGAAGGTCTCTCTCAGTGCAGCTGCTTCTCTGGAGGCGTTGTTGCTGCCGACCCTGGGGATGCGCTGCACTGCACCCTGTGACTCTGTTGGCACGGTCGTAGTGCGGGGGACATCCTCTCCGTCATAATCCCAGCGCAGGAAGTTGTGGAGGATACAGGTGGCCTTCACCACGCACTCCGCAACCTCTGGGGACACTCCAAGAACCCTCCTGTAGAGCCTCCACTGGGTGGCGAGGATCCCGAAGGAGCACTCCACCATCCGTCTCGCATGGGATAGCCGGTAATTGAAGATCCTCCTCTGTCCCCCCAGATGTTGGCCAGGGTACGGCCTCAAGAGGTTCCTCCGAAGAGGAAATGCCTCATCTGCAAGGAAGACGTGCGGCTGGGGTCCCAGATGGTCTGCTCCAGGCAGGGGTCGATCCTCGGGAAGGTCAAGGTTCCCAAGCCGCAGAGCAGTGCCAAAGGCTGAAGAAGCCAGCGTTCCTCCATCGCTGCTCCTGCCATAGGCACCCACGTCCACCACTGTGAACCGGTAGTGGGCATCCACCACCGCCAGAAGCACGATAGAGAATGCCCCCTTATAATTGAAATACTGGCTTCGGCTGGATGGTCTGGCTTGGATCACCACGTGCTTCCCGTCCATGGCACCAAGGCAGTTGGGGAATGCCCAGAGCCTCTCGTAGTCCCCCGTGTAAGAAGTCTGTCTCTGAGGCCAATATGTCTGCTAGCCACACATTCCCTTGATCTTATCATCATTACAAATACTGTTGGTGCAAGGGTAGCATAGGGAACGTGAGTGGGAAATCAGGAACTACTCAAATCAACAGACGTGCTAATTCAATCACAGCAAAACGGCCAATACACTACGGCCTAATTGATAGGTGTCACAAAACACAAATCTGTCTACATCCTTCCTAGTATGTGTATTCAACACTCCGGATCAAAGTTGGGAAACCAGATAAGCAGTCATTTGAAACGTTCGTGGTTCAGTCTGACTCTGCTGAATCCTAAGTGTCATTCGTGCGCTTAGTCACTGTCGGTATCGGAAATAAACTTTGTATCTTTTCATCACGTTCGAGAGACGTTCCTTTTTTCCTTACAACTGGCGAGCCACCCAGCGAGGAATTCCAAAAAAAACAGGGGACACTAAGGTAAGAACCACGGTTTCTTATTTCATGCTGTTGCTTTGTATTTTAGGGAACCTCCTCGTTTAAAAAAACCTAGAAAGGAGTTTTAAGGACTAGGACAGTTTTGTCTATTTTCACCATTATTTCATACTGGCAGTAGGAGTTTTAATTCCGAAGCACTGGAATTAAGAGTAACTGGATCATACCCGAAGGAGTGTGGTACTGTTGTAACTTGTAGATACAAGTAGGCCTAAAGCAACTGGTCTTTAGAATCAAGCATGCCCGAAGCACTGGGACCTTGATGCTAAGTAGCTATTCCTAAAGTAACTGGAATCCTTGACCTGTGTCCGAAGTACTGGAACAGGGTAGTTGTGATTTATCTTAAAGCAGCTAGATAACGCAACGGTTATAACATAGACCTAAAGTAACTGGTCTGTAGAATTTATTGTTTCCGAAGTACTGGGACATAGATTCTTAAATTGGGTGTTGTAAAAGTAATTCCTAAAGTAACTGGAATAGTTCAGTTAGCTGGGTCCGAAGCACTGGAACAGCAACTGTGATTTATTTTATCCTAAAGTAACTGGATAATTTGGTGTTGTAAAAGTAATTCCTAAAGTAACTGGAATAGTTCAGTTAGCTGGGTCCGAAGCACTGGAACAGCAACTGTGATTTATTTTATCCTAAAGTAACTGGATAATTGGGTGTTGTAATTGAATAATTCCTAAAGTAACTGGAAGAGTTGAGTTGACTGTGTCCGAAGCACTGGAACAGCAACTGTAATTTATATTATCCTAAAGTAACTGGGTAATTTGGGTTGTCCTGATATAGGCTTACCTTATATAATTTGACAGATTGTTTGGTTGGATACCGTAACAAGGCTAGACTATTATATTTGGTTGTCGGTCGACTTCATAATTATACGTGTAACGGGTTGTTTATTTAGCTACTTAACATCAGTAGAAGGAACCTAGATTGTAGCTATGGAGAGCTTTATGGTTCGTTACATTGCCAAGCACGGCAAATCTGACATTCTAGAAGGCATTGAAAGTCAGGAGAAGCCGTATACATGGGCTGTGTCCCAATTTGAGAGCCACCCAAAGGTTGGCAAATTAAATAAAAAAGGGAAGATTGCTATAGCATTGCAAGCGATTCTGGCATCGTACAAAATGACTAAAAAGAGATTAGACGCTGTAGAGATAGAAAACCATACTCTTCAACAACAAGTCACAGAGAATGCAGTTACTATTACAAGTTATAAAGCGAATGCAACGCTTAACACAGATATTCAAATAAATCTGAGGCAGGAGGTTGCAGAGCTGAAAGACAACAATCTGAATCTTGTACTGTCACTAGAAAAAACTGTCAATGACTTGAATCGCGCACAAGCGGCGTATGATTACTTGATTAGTAAATGTACGAATCTGACTCCCGGAACTCACGCTAGAAATTCAGACCGTGTAGAAAAATACAAGAGAGCAGTAGATATCATGCAAGGACACATAGCAGCGGTAGGGGTACCCCTTCCTGAGGGATTAGTGGCTGAATTAGACAGTGAGGATAAAACCAACTATTTTGGGGGGAAACCTGAATGGGATAATTGGGATAACTATTCAGATTGGAGAGTTAGGTTTCCCATGGCCCCTGTACATTCAGCCACTACTATTCAGCCTGGGGAGGGGGGACAGAGGGAACGCACAAGCACAACTACGACACTTAGGCCACTCTCACCTGGTGACATTGAATCGCTCATCAAGAACATTGGTTACTTTGAGCCTTCTAAGAGACATCCGCTAGAATTCATTGCATCACTAGAACGTGCGGTAGATCTACACAGACTTACTGATGCTGATGCTTGTGTCACACTAATTGCATGCCTTCCACATGCCTTAGCTAGAGCGCTTTCTACTGATATACAAAACAAAGATGCAGACAAAGCTAGCAGTAAGAAGGCACTACTAGAGGTCCTGGGAACTCGAGAGATAAATTGGGAAAGAATTAGGGAAGTAGAAATGCAACAGGGAGAACACCCAGCAGCATATGCTTCTAGATTATGGGAAGCTTTCTCTGATTATAGTGGTATGCCACAATTAACCCAACAAGACCCTATTTTCAAGTCTACATTGATTGCACAGAGTGACACATACACTCGAGAGGCCTTAACACTTCACATAGACTCCAATACCCCATACACAGAAATTGTAACAAAAATGACTCAACTTTACAACTCCAAAGACAACAGGTTGGCAAATAAGAAGAGAAATCCGGTAGCTGCAGTTGGAGGAAGGCCACATAAGACTGTATCATGGAGAAATGAAGGATATGTGCCAGATGACATTAAGCAGCAAAGAGGAGAGAGGCCATTGCCCTATAATTCTGATGGAAAGTTTGTTTGTTATACGTGTGGAATACAATCTCTATGGTCAGCTGCGAGTTCCAGTAAACACAGATATGCTCTACTCAAAGTAAAGGCACATCAAAAGAAAGGACTCTCAAAACATGGTGATTCTAATCGAATAGTTGATGAACTGGCAAAAAGGGCTGCGATAGATGGCATTGTTTATACAGAAGCTCCATACACAGAGCCTGTCAGTAACCAGTATGGAACCAATAGATGTACGACAATAATATGTAATGCCATGTATTTAAAAAAAAAAAGGGGGGGGGGGGGGGGGGGGGTTATAACTATTTTTGTTTCTCTTCTTTTTTTATTACAGAAATCCAGCATAAATATGTGGGAGATCATCTGGACAATAATGCTACTGGTGATGGCAATGAGACAAGAGTGCCCAGAGCAGCGCCCAGCACCTCTGTCTGGGGTAATTGCAAGACCACACCAGGGCGCCCTCATCAACAATGTCCAGTGGGTCCATATTCCAGTTCTGGTGAACTTGACAGCATGGTCTCCAGATCTGGATGAGCACTGCAAGGGGGAGAGTGTGACCCAGATGTACAAGGACCTCATGACAACAGCATTCCTAAAATACCACAACATGGTGGCTGCCGACTTCGAGTGACAGCCCAACCCCCGCACCTACTGGACGAAAGCTGCTCAGGTTCCTGGATGGTGTTCTAGGAGCTACGGGAACCGGATTAGGTATTTCAAATTGGATGGATACCCTACAAATGAAAAGAAACTAACTAAAACTGAAGGAGTTGATTGCCACTCAAGTCCTACAGACTGATGCTTTCTTACAAGAGAGCCTAAAGGAGGAACAGGACACAGTAAGAAATGTACACACCATTGCATCTGCACTGTCAATCCTTGCTCACAGGGCCAGGAAAGCATTTAAAACCATTACAGCATGTTAATGGCTCTAATGCAAAGAAAAGACAATCATATAATCAAAGTACAACAAGGGCTCCAGGGTAAGGATGATACTCTCATCAATCAAATGCATGATGGAGATGTAGACCTAGCCTACTCAGGTACATTGTGGGAATTGACATTTAAAGCCACTGTATGCATCTGTTTATTATTGATTTTGATTCAAGGTGTTATGATTTCTTGTATGTGTTCTGTCCTAAAGCGAAAAAAAAATAAAAATAAAAATAAACGTATATTTTCAAAATGACATTGTAAGGCAATCCCCTTGGCTCGGGTAGTACCTGGTCTCAAATCTCTCGCTCGCTTGTTATAGTCTAGTATTTATCAGCATGGCACCCAGGTTGTAGTGGTGATAACATCCACAGGGAAAGCAGAGGCACTACTAGGCAGCGCTCAGAGTCAGACCAGTGGAATGAGGTGTTGCTCCCATGATGGGTAAGATTCGCCGCGTGACAGGAGAACAACCTAAGGCAGGACAGCACCGCCACTGATGAAGACTATGTACATATGATGCTTTATTGCACATAAGCATCAAACGGGGGACTGTAAGAAGTCTGTCTCTGAGGCCAATATGTCTGCTAGCCACACATTCCCTTGATCTTATCATTATTACAAATACTGTTGGTGCAAGGGTAGCATAGGGAACGTGAGTGGGAAATCAGGAACTACTCAAATCAACAGACGTGCTAATTCAATCACAGCAAGACGGCCAATACACTGCGGCCTAATTGATAGGTGTCACAAAACACAAAACTGTCTACATCCTTCCTAGTATGTGTATTCAACACTCCGGATCAAAGTTGGGAAACCAGATAAGAAGCAGTCATTTGAAACGTTCGTGGTTCAGTCTGACTCTGCTGAATCCTAAGTGTCATTCGTGCGCTTAGTCACTGTCGGTATCGGAAATAAACTTTGTATCTTTTCATCACGTTCGAGAGACGTTCCTTTTTTCCTTACACCCGCAATCTTCCTCCAGGCTTCAGCCCCTGGTACGGGCATGTAGTCGGAGACCATACACTCCCATATGGCCTCACACACACTCCGCACAATCCTCGCTACAGTGCAGAACCCCACTCTGTAGCTGAAGGCGATGGAGCGGAAGGAGTCTCCAGTTGACAGGTACCTGCAACATAAAAAAAATATTAATAAAAGATACATTATCTTCAGCTAATCAGAAGAGAACTGGGTATGGGAAATGATATGACAGACACAGACTATCAATAGCCAATGCATCTATCTACTTATCTATCTAGACAGCCAGATAGACAACTAGTTATTAGGTATGGGAACTGTGTCTGTGGATTACTTACATTTGCCTTCTTGTCAAATTAAATTAAATTAAATAATGCTTTATTAGCATGACTGCATTCGTTACAATGTTGCCAAAGCAAGTAACAGTGAAATTGTCTCTGGCAATATGACAATTTCACTATTACTTGCTTTGGCAACATTGTACTGAATGCAGTCATGGCAATAAAGCATTATTGAATTGATATGACAGACAGACTATCAATAGCTAATGCATCGATCTAGACAGACAGACAAATAGCTAGCTAGTCTATTGATAGTGATTCAGTTTAGTATCTAACTAAGTTAGCTAGCTAGCTAGCTACGTTAGTGATACAATTTAGTAACGTTAGCTAGCTAGCTAGACACTAAACTGTATCATCATGTTTATCAATGAAGACAATGTTCACATTTTAGCTACTCACCTCAGACAAATGCAGAGCCGTTCAGCAGGGCTGATGGTCTCCCTGTAGTTGGTCTGCATTTTGGCGATGGTCGGCCCGATCTTTTGGAGTACCTCCTCAAACTGCTGCCTTCTCGCCTGTTCAGCCCATAGAGCGTATATAGAACTGGAGAGGCGGGAGGAGCCAGGAGTTGCAGCAACCAATATGGCGTCCAGTGCACCGCACCACTCAGTTTCCCATAGGCTATAATGGAGAAACTCCTGCCTTTTTATATCAAACTAAGCGGTTTACAGTCATATTTTCAAGCCAGTTATACCCGTAATACATATAGGAATACGAATCAATGCGTGATTTTACTTGACGCGACTCGATAACGAAGTTATAGCCTCCGTTGTTTCCGTTGTTTTACTCTCCGCGAGTCAACACTCGACTCTCTGGTTGGTCGTACTGAACACGTGATGATGAAGAGCCTACAAAGACCATCTACCAACATGAAAAAGTTGAACGAAATGTAATTACGATACAGCGTAAAGTAGTTGTGCGAGCAGTGTGCCCATGGAGTTCACTGATTCAGTGAGATATTTTTTCAGTTAATCAGTTCAGTCAATGTTTTTTGTCTGAGGCCGCTGCAATAAAGTTTATACATACATATTTTGAGGGCAGTGTATCGTTTGAAATATGATTTACAATATGTTTTTCGTATACTTGTCAGTTGGTTTAGAACGAGGTAGCAGATATAATAACGGTTGTAAACCTCAAAATCGATCCCACTCTGTTCGCTATTTCTGTTCGCTAACATGAACGTTAGTTGGATTTTTTTTTTTAAACTGGCGGCAAATGAATCCCCTATCTCCCTCCACATATTTCCTTTTGAGAATAGTAGAAGAGTAAGAAGTCAAATCTATAATACTGGTTGCCTTTTTTTACTCGTTGCTTTTGCAAATGCAAATGTCTAGTAATGCATTAATGAGATAGAAAATAGCCTTTTCTAGTAGGCTATATAATGAGTCCCTATTTGATAAATAACTAATTTTGTATTTTGAAAAAGAAAAATATAGCTTATTTGTTTTACATTCATATGTACAACAATTAAATTTTTCCAGACTCTTCTATTTTTAAACAACATATATTTTTTATTCAAAACTATTATCTGTCCATTAAAATATTGTTTTGCATTAATAGGTGTTAAACTCTTATCTTTTATTTAATATTTCATAAATAACAAGTTATTTGTTCCGGAACGTTCTTTATAAATACAAAATATTGTTATACTGAATTAATGTGGTGTTGCAAAGTAAGTAGGCTATATGTATTTTTGTTGTTAGTTTAGGGCAGTATGAGCTTAAGGTATGCTGCTAGGAGAAACTGATTTCTTGAGCAACTGAAACTCTTTGCCTATATATTTGCTTTCTTTTTAAAAATCATAATCATTTCTAGCTCATTGATTTGTAAATGAAATAGGCCTAAATGAAGCCTTTCCCTTTCCTTTTTTGATATTCTACTTCCTGTTTCTTTTTGCCTGTAACACGCATTAACATAGTCACACAATCATTTAAATTAATTCATATTAGATATTCAAGTGTATTAATGATTAAATAGTTTTGATAGGGTCCTTTTTCCTAATCTGTGTGTAAATAAGGTCAAATAAATTAATATGTCTGACAAATTACGTTTTTGCGTCTCAGGAGGGACTACTGTGCTCTGTCCTATGTCGTCAACCTTGTTTGTCAGCCCTGTTATAACAGAATTAACTGGGTTGACAATAACAGGGTTGAGTGCCCTAAAACTTATAGCTTGCCATGTGGTGAAATAAATGGAAAGATAATTGCATTCATATCAGATTTTTATTACATTTTAACAGATATAATTTTACAAAACCCATGTTCTTTTCTGCATGAATTAAGCGTAACAGGGGTGATGAGTTGTGCTTGTCCCCTTATGCCAAAAACCTCTTCTTGCATGCTGTCTTATCTATTTGAAGAAATAATGTCAATTCCTCAAGGTTGTAACACTCAAGGCATGATGCCATAATTTCCTGCAGTTTTTCCCATCATTATAACAGGGTTGACTGGAATTTGGGGACATTTAAATTATAAAAATGTTTTTAAGTAAAATCTTTTTTATATTGAAAGTTGTAAATCAAAGTTTTGATTAAGCTCAGGGACATGCTTGACTTGTGACTTTACAAAATGTTTTTAATATCTAAAAAAGACAATAGGATGACAAATATTGAGTGCTATATGAAAGAACAACATACAGAAGTTGAATGAATTATTATTTTCATGTATTTGTGTACCATTTCAGTTTTATTAATCAAAATGTCCAACAGACAAAAGATGTCCTCCAATGCTGAAATGACCCAAAGGTTAATAATAAAATATTAAGAAAAAGAATATCAGATTAGACCATTTTCCAGAGTGTATAGTCATTGTACGTAATTGTATTCATTTCTGAGGATCCACAAAGTAAAAGGGTGAGAGAGAATCTTTCAACTTAGGAGTAATGCTTTATTTGAAGAATATTGCCAAGAAATGAGGAGTCTCATATCTTTGCTGATACAGCACAAATGTGAACAAAAACTTAAAAGATGTGTAGGCTACAACATATATTCCACAGGTCAGTGACAGCTCAAGAACTGTAAATCTTTGAACTGATCATTTCTCTTGTGTCAATTTAGTTTATTTTTAGTTATTTTAAGGAGAATATTCCTGTTGTTTGGATATATATATATATATATATATATATATATATATATATATATATATATAATAAATATAGCTAGCTATATTTTATATATATATCTAAATACATATAGCTAGGCTACTGGACAGTGGCAAGCAAAATTAAGTGACAGCACAATATCATAGCAGCTTGATTACGTTTACTGTCAAGGGAATCGGTTGTGTTCACAAGTCTTACACAGTTCAGTAACCATGGAAGTGCGAACTACTTTACGACTTGCTACTTGTAGGCTATTTATCAATTGTTCGCGTCCCCACTAATCAGCGAATCAGAGTCATATGTTGAGTCATATTTTGACCAACCAGAGTCTCGTGTTGACTGGAGAGTAAAACAACGGAAACAACGGAGGCTATAACTTCGTTATCGAGTCGCGTCAAGTAAAATCACGCATTGATTCGTATTCTTATATGTATTACGGGTATAACTGGGTTGAAAATATGACTGTAAACCGCTTAGTTTGATATAAAAAGGCACGAGTTTCTCCATTATAGCCTATGGGGAAACTCAGAGGTGCGGTGCACTGGACGCCATATTGGTTTCTGCAACTTCGGCGATAGAAGCAAGCGGTTACGTCCATTCCATGTCATTGAGTTCAGTGGTTCAGCCTGAAGTATGCTTTGAACCGGGCATCGTCCAGGCGCAGCTCTTGGACGAGCCGGTGATACTCCCCAAACTGCCTCCTACCGCGATTGATGTCGTGCACCCACACACTCCTACCCCTTCTCCTGACAGCGGGATCTTCATCGATATCCATCGCTAGAGCAGTCGCAAGGATCCGGTTTCTGGCATTCATGTTTACCGTTATGTTAAACGTTATTTTGGTTAGGCTATTTGTACTAATAACGCAGATGACGCGGCGATCGTAACCTAGCAACAGTAAGCGCTCCGTGCGCTTTGGAAATGCTCTGGCCATTCATATTTTTGATATTCAAAGCGCTCTGCCATGAAAAAAACGCTTTCTGTGGACACAGCCCCTAAGGCTTCTAGATTCACCACGTGCACAACATGTGACCAGCTGTACAAAACAACAAAATTAATGCAAACATGGAGTGGCAAAATAACTGCAAACAACAACAGAAGTAAAAACCAACATTAAACATTGACCACAAAGTGCTCCTTGCTACAGTCCCAGAAGACAAAATGGCTATGAATGACGTTGTCACAATTGCAAGCTACTTGTTGGATCTTGGTGAAATTACCATAAAAGCCCACGCAAACAACATTTCCTCCATTACCATTCAATCACAGCCTGAAGCAACACCTGAAAGTATTGCCACTAGCAATGACGACACATGTACCAATTAGTCTACCATGGCTTTAGCTTTATATGAAAGCATCTCAAATCTTGCCTAGTGCTTTGAAGAAAAAAAAACTTCTCCAAAATGTTCATAAATAAAATATTTTATTTTAGAAAATGCCCTATGTGAGGTTGTATAGAACCTTTTGCCTTATTGTCAAACAAACAATTAAATCGCTCAATAACAAAAACCAATAAATGATTAGACTACCAATTTCGCATTTTTCTATATCCACATTTATGATGACGGAGTTATCATGCAAAGATTCTGACTTGCTCAATGTTTAAATGTTCAATGTTTCGTAGATGTTCGTAAATTCATTTTTCTAGCCTTAATTATGCGTTGCACGCAACGGTTCGAGACACTTAAGAGGTTGTCCTTTTTAAAGTTATGATCTCTAATGTTTAAATGGCTTTGACTAATTTGACCGCCGTCTTAAAGTTAATTAGCCTACGTTCTTTAACGCATGCAGATTATTGCCACCCTTGTTAATCAATCTCAAGTTGTAGTCATCTTTTTCATTATAATTTCTTAATCATTATAGGTTATTTAGGCGAATTCATAGGCGATTATTCAACAAATGAATTGTTTGATTGTTAGGCTACGCAAGCAAAACAAACGGAAACAAGTAATGCATTACACCCCGCTTTTTCCAGCACACTAGCCATAACTACACATATTTAAGTGCTACACATTTTATGAGACAAAGAAAAATACTAGCACAGAAAAACTTTCTATGTTTATTGATATTTGTTATTCAGTTATATACCTGTTTGATTTATTATTAAGAACTACACTGCCCGGCCAAAAAAAAAGTCGCACACTCTAATATTTCGTTGGACCGCCTTTAGCTTTGATTACGGCGCGCATTTGTTGTGGCATTGTTTCGACAACCTTATGCAATGTCACAACATTTATTTCCATCCAGAGTAGCATAAGTTTTTGGCTGAGATCTTGTATTGATGACGGGAGAGTCAAACCACTCCGTAAAGTGTTCTCCAGCACATCCCAAAGACTTTCAATGGGGTTAAGGTCAGGAATCTGGTGGCTAATTCATGTGTGAAAATGATTCCTCATGCTCCCTGAACCACTCTTTCACAATTTGAGCCCGATGAATCTTGGCATTGTCATCCGGGCATATGCCCATTGATGGGATAACCGGGTCATTCAGTACATTCAGGTACTTCGCTGACTTCATTTTATTGCTGCATAATGTTGCTGAGCCTAGACCTGACCAACTGAAGCAACCCCAGATCATAACACTGCCTCCAGAGGCTTGTACAGTGGGCACTATGCATGACGGGTGCAATGGCAACTTTTTTTTTGGCTGGGCAGTGTATAAATGGAAACAAGTTGGGAGTTATATCCGTATAAAGGTAGTCTAAGGTTACAGGAGGCCTATTTACAGCCGACCGGCGCTTTCTGTCTGGTCACATAACGTTGGCTAACAAAGTGAAAAAAATAACTAAATGGCTTGTTCACTGAAAGGAATCGGTTCCCTACGTTCACCAAACAGCCGTTCAAAAAGCGCCATTCGTTCACGAATGACCCATCACTAGTTGAGATGGTAAACTAAACTCCTCAAAAAAAGTTCGGAAACGTTATTTTGGTTGATTATTCCTCCCCTTTAATAATACCAATTGGTATTTTATTTTATATCGCTGGAAAGCCTGATTAGTCACCTTTACAACGTGGTACAACTTGTAAGGATCATGTATTCGTGGAATGAGCAACACAGCTAACCGTGTGGGTAGCGGCCCAAAAAAAATTTGCAAAATCCCCTGCAATATTCTTCTGTTGGTATTCACTCTCGTTTTGAGCTTCAAGTGCTGGCAGGTGTATGCCAGTCACAGGTGTGTGACTGGCACCTGATTGGCACCTAATTGACAGCACTTGTGTGCATGGGTCCTGCAACTTTGTTGAGTTTGTGTGTGCTCCAAGCATAAACATGCCATGTTTGTCCCTTCAGGATAAGGCCCGTGCAATAGGGCAAGTGGAAGCTGGTGTTCCGGTACGCAGAGTGGCAGCATTATTTGGTGTCAGCCCTGGTACCATTTCCAAACTTAGGACCAAGTTCCGTGAGACTGGTGAAGTCAAAGACAGACCACGAAGTGGCCGTCCCAGGAAGACAACACCCCAAGAAGACCGGTTCCTCACCCTTGCTTCACTGAGGAACCGTAGGCTTTCTTCCAGAGATTTACAGGCAAGATTTGCACAACGGTACCACAGACAGATCTCTGATCAGACGGTGAGGAACAGACTGCACATGGCCGGTCTTCGTGCTTATAAGGCTGCCAGGAAGCCTGCAATGACTGCCCTTCACCGTCAGGCTCGTTTGCGCTGGTGTCGACAGCACCGACAGTGGAACCTAAGAATGTGGGGCAACGTCATGTTCAGTGATGAATCAAGGTTCTGTCTGCGGAAGCTGGATGGCAGGATCAAAGTATGGAGACGGCGTGGAGAACGCTATGCAGATTGCTGCACAGATCGCGTGACACCTTTCAATGGGGGCAGTGTCATGGTGTGGGGCGGTATCTCTCTCACAGGCAAAACAGAACTTGTCATCATTGAAGGCAATCTCAATGCAGATCGGAATGAGATTCTGGAGCCAGTGGCGATCCCATATCTCCAGAATCTGGGACCTAACTCCATCCTCCAGGATGACAACGCTCGCCCCCACAGAGCCAGGATCATCACAGAGTACCTCCAGAATTTGGGAGTGGAGAGGATGGAATGGCCTGCCGTGAGTCCAGACCTCAACCCAATTGAACACCTGTGGGATCAGCTTGGGCGTGCTGTACGTGCCAGAGTGACCAACGCAACCATGTTGGCTGACTTGCGGCAAATCCTGGTTGAGGAATGGGATGCCATCCCACAGCAGTGTGTGACCAGGCTGGTGACCAGCATGAGGAGGAGGTGCCAAGCTGTTGTGACTGCGTATGGATCTTCCACACGCTACTGAGGTCCCTGACAGTGTAAAATGAATAAAGTGTAAAAATGACCAATATGTGTTGTTTTTTCCTTATCACTGTGGGAGAGTGCAATCATCCAATCCACCAAGCAACTCAAAACGAGAGTGAATACCAACAGAAGAATATTGCAGGGGATTTTGGCACATTTTTTTTGGGCCGCTACCCACACGGTTAGCTGTGTTGCTCATTCCACGAATGCATGATCCTTACAAGTTGTACCTCGTTGTAAAGGTGACTAATCAGGCTTTCCAGGGATATAAAATACAATACCAATTGGTATTAGTAAAGGGGAGGAATAATCGACCGAAATAACGTTTCCGAACTTTTTTTGAGGAGTTTAGTATTTGGGATGGTTATTTGTTGTTGTTTTATATGTTAGCCGACATTAATTTAAATAAAATAGTTTTTCATGGTAGACTGCACAAATGCCATATAGGGCTACACGGGAAGTAATGTTCGGAATCATCATGTCAAATACACATAAAATGTACTGACAGCCAGCTAGCAAGCAAATTATAATTACTAATATTATTAATTCACTATCAATGTTATGTGCATGACACAATGTGATTGCATTAGCATGTTCGCTAGCGAGTGAATCCTATTACTTTAGCTGGTTTTCAGCTTTTGTTTCACAAAATGTAATTACTTGGTGTCAAAAGTAACAAGAACTTTGCTTCTATGATACTTGGGCATACAGCCTATATTTACAAATGGCTTTATATTTTGTCTTAGTTTCTGCCTGATTAATTTAAAGCTATATCATAATCTGACTAATGAAGGGATGAGTGTTCACTGAACTACACTAGCTAAGAATTGAGCACTCAAATATCAGATACCGCTAGCTTGTTAGCTAGCTAGTTTAAGAGCAGCTCTTATTAAACGCTTATTGCTTGCTTGTTAGCGGGGATAATGCCCAGACATGGCTACTTCTAACTAACATTAGCAACAGAAGCTAAGCTAGTTTTTACGAATAGCGAGTACATTAGCAAATTAAAGTTTCTTTATTTCAATCCACCACTCAAACGGGGATACCCTAGACACTGGAGCACTGAGATAAGCTAACAGTTTTAACTTATGTTAGCGACCGAAGCTAGTTTTTACTAATGAGTAAGTAAGCAAACAAAAGCGTCTTTATTGCAATCCACCACTCAAACGGTGCTAGCCAACTCGCCCAGCAGTTTCTGACCTACCAGTTGTGATTTGATGTGAACCATGAAGATGTGCACAAGGTGCAGATCCTTTATCTCCGATAACGTCACTTCCAGCCAAGCTCTATGGGTGATTGGAGCTGGGTCCTGGGTGTAACTGGCGATACTAAGGTTGGAGGTATCTACCCTGTAAGACAATTATCATTGTTTTTCTTTTCCCAGTCCTCCTAAGTAGGAAACTCTTTGTGTCTGCAGAAAACCCCCAAGAATGCCCCTATGTCTGTGTAACCTTCCAATGCTATCTTTCACTTCCCTTCTGGATCTCCAGGCCCCAGCGATCAAAACGTTAGGTAACAATAGGAGGGGGGTTAACAACCACACAGCATAACCCCAGACGATTGCGCATTACAAAACATGAGCAAGGTGTGAACCCCGCTATCAATATAGCCTCTGATCGCGCCTAGCGGGCGTCCCCAGTATTTCAAGAGGAATCCATTCATGCTCATGAATAGAGAAAGTAGCCTCTCATTCAATATCACCAATAATGCAGTTTCTGATGCCTAACGGAGCCAAATAAATAAAGCCGTGTCCAAGCCCTTATTATGCTGTAGCACCGCGTCTCTGAGGTTGCCAGCCCACGCCGCTAATGAATAATCAACCCTCTCCCCCTAAACTAAGACTAAAGTAATCGTGTTTGGTATGGGTAGCTCCCTAAATTCATAATGAAAATCAAGAGACCAAATATATCTGTGTATTTTGGTAGAGTTTGAGAGTTATCTAACCTAAACACATTCCCTTACTAATTTGTTAAAATTAGTGTGACCCACCCCGGATGGGCACTGTGGCAAGAAGGTGAAGGCAGGTACTCCCAACAACCAATAGCAGCATGGGCCCTCCTCTAGCCAGTCAGGCATTTTAGGTGGGTGACCTCAGGGGCTCGTTCTCTTTTTTCTTTTTCTTCTAGTACTTCACCTGGACTCCTGTGTCTTTTTGGCGAGTTCCCGCGACCCACGCATCTGCTAGAAAGACTGAACACCTGAGTTTTCCGTTCCACTCAGAAGCTGCATTATCACGCGTTGGGCATCCACTGGGCCTTGGAGATCCTTCTTCTTCTCTTCACCTTTTTCCTGGTTTGCGCTCGACTAGTAAGTAACCCCACCATTCCTCTCAATTACCCACTACGTCGAGTCGTACCACTGCTTTTCCGGATAATACCAACGCGTTCCTATATCATGTTGTACCGCACCCCCTTTTGTTGATTGTGATCGTATAGTGTTTTGTAGCCTAAATATAGTAGCGATGTGTAAGTAGTAGTAATATCAGTGCTTTGGTCTTACTGTAACCCCACTTCAGTGAAAAGTGATATCATACTGCTATTTCATGCTTAGTGTATGTGGTGTTAATTACCGCGATATATTGTGATATTAATATAGCCATATCCCCGTGTCTGTGTGTTGTTATATTGTGTTAAATACTCGTAGTGTAATACTGTTAGAGTCCCGGCGGATTCCCGCATCACCCTATTAAACCTCATTACTTAAACTGAATGCTTGGGCCTGTTTCTTCTCTCACGCTGATGGAACGATCCACTAATAAAATCATATAGAGACATTTGAATTTTATAAGTGCCGAGGGTGAATTCCCTTACTGCATATCATGTGTTAAGGTTGATAAAGGGTGATCTATGGTTACTTGGGTTCAGTATTCAGAGTACAGAGCCGCTAACAGGGCAACTGAAGGTGATCCCTGAACAATGGTCCACAACATTGGGTTGTAATTGAGAATAAATTGGTTTATTAAATTAATTCTAATTTAATAAATAAAGTCATTCTGAATTACATATCATCAATCTGACATAAATGGAGGTCCCACCGAGATGTCTCTACTAATGCTAGACTTTTGAATGCTTTACATTTAAGAGGAAAGTATTAGGACAGGTTTATGGTAATGAACTCAGCAGTCTGAGAGGAACTATTCACCTTAAAACAAGTTACCCATTTTTGAAATCTACACCATACCTGTGTGTCTCACCACCCTGTTTAAAGCGTGTTAAACCAGTTTCTTTTGAGTTGAACCCCTCAGTCTGAGCAGCTGCTAAGCCCTGTCCTGAAACTGTGCAATTCCCCGTGAGGAGAAGACCACAGGAGACCACAAAGGCCCCAGAACCTCATTCCAGGGTAGAGACTAAACTGGCCTGAGCCCTGCCACTGACCGAAAGGCCGACCTCTCCTGTAATCTGCGGCGATTGCCGCACAGAAGACTGGATCAGCAGAGAACTGTTACAAGAATACACTGATTAATGGTTATTACCATGGCTGATGCTGGTATAAGTGTGAATGCATATGTATAGGTAGAGACAAGAATATGTGTATTTAGATTATGTCCACCGTTTTGTAGTTGGTATTATATTTTCTCTATTAAACTAAATCTTCCCTACCCTTCTCCCTTGCCGTTTTCCTAATTCCTCCACCCCTGTCTAACTATCTATGACACTCCCACTCACCCTCCTTGTGTATGTTGTTCTGCCCTACAGAGCTACGGATAACACTCTGGTGACACTACGCCCTCGGTTCGAAGGCTAAGGACCCATTCGGCACAGAGGGGACCCTAGCCATTGGTCAGGGGAGGCTATCGGAATATCTTTTCCAGAGTAGAGGTGTCTGTCTTTTGATTTACAAAAGTAGAACCCCTGCTTTGGAAACATCTTTTATTACCGTAAGTGCACCTTTCTTATCTCTCTCTGCACCACAAATAGGCACATACACCCACTCACACTAGGGAATCATGGCTAGTCCCCTGACACCCGACAACCCTTTTTTCTCAACCCCTCTCTGGATGGAGATATACCCCCAGCCCTCATGCCCAACTCCCCTGGCCCCCAACCACCCCGGACCACGATGGACCATGCAGAGTACTTAAATTGGTGCTCCAAACACCTCCTGAGAGAATTTATCAGCCGCGATCCAGGATTACACCAGGCAGCCATGCAGTGGAGTCACAGCAACCTTGAGGAGCTGTTCCATACCCAGAGGGGATTACTACAAGAGTTGAACCATTCCCACTGGGAAGACCAGGAGCCCAGCGCCCTGGCCGGGATTGCGGTGACGATGGCTGACTCATGTCAAATTGTGCTGGACAGAGAACAAAGTACAGAGTATAAAACCAGGCAAAACTAAGGGACACACCAGATCCAGCTCATCGAATTGGAGCAGCGGCTCTAGGATCTCTGCCAACAGTGAGACGAGAACCTCCAGGAAACACGGAGGCTACAAGAAGTGGTGGAACAGCAAAGACGTGACTGGGACCAAGTGAAACGGGAATGGTGTGATGTGCACCTTAACGTCTGACACGCGAGAGATGCCCTGGAAGCTCAAATGAAGGAGCTCCAAGCCACCGTCGAAGCCAAAAAGGAGATGGAGGACCTCCTTTGCTGGCACACACAGACACTAGAGTCCACCAGACGGGAAACAGACATGGCGCGGGCCACAGCTCTCACACTCCGCACACAGGTACAAGCACAGGAAGAAGAGATTAAAAGATTGAACAGCGTACAAGAGAACTGACAGAGCAGGAGTCCCCTCAATGATCCGTCACTGCTGACTCACCGCCTCGGTCCCCGTGGCACAAAGAGGGAAATTGAAATGCCCAGGAAAGGAGCACCAGGGGACAGCATACAACCAGGCCCCCACTTGTGATCCCAGTGGTCAAGACGTCCCGACACAGACCCCCCCCCCGAACAGTGACTTGGATGCCCAGCCCACCCAGGTTGGATCCCTACCATGCCTGGGACACAGCACCCCCAGCACCGAGGCACCGGCCATCACACGCCTCTGCCACCCAGACCAGCCACAGCCCTCCACAGAGACCCAGCACTCTACCTACCGGGGACAGTGCAATGCCCCAAGTGAGAGTCTCACTTAGACAACATGCGGTGCCCAACATCCATCCAACGCCCCCACAAGTGCAACGCCTGACACCTTCACCCATGACCCAATCAACCCGATGGGCCATTCCTCCCACAGACCTTCAGGGACCCCAGGAACCCCCACTACCTTCGCCATGGTTACTGAACTACCATCAACCCACACCACACTCCCACAACTCAGAAGCAGCAACTATGAAGAACACAGCATGGACTATAAAGGCAGCATGGACCATAACCCCATTTGACCCCCAACAGGGACACGGCAACGTCGAGGCCTATTTGATGGAAGTACGCCAGCAGGTTAATTACCTGGGACTTTTGAATCAGGACAGCAAGATAACCCTCATAATCCAGTCTCTGACAAAAGGCCCCAAGGACTGGGCATTCCATTACATCAGCGAACACCACCCCACATTTGATCAGTTTTGCCACGAACTATGCAGAAAATACCAAGCCCCCACCAGCGCTTTTGCCAAAATTAAAGCACTCATGGACAAAAAATAAGGCAGACAGGAAAGCCCAAGAGATTTCTTTGATGGACTCAACCAGGCTTACACAAGAAATCTGCCCCCACAGGATTACAACCCCAACCTTCTCAGAGAACCCTTCCTGGACAACCTACACGATGACATTAAAGGCCTCGTTATGGCAATGGCCACAAGAACAACGTCCATGCCAGAGAGTGAGCCACGCCCAACAGATATGGCTAAGTATCAGTATAAGCGTGGGCCCTCCTCTAGCCAGCCATAGTCCCACATTCAGATTGACTGGATAGGTCCCATCACTCAATCCAGTAGGGGGAACCAATATGCTCTGACGGTAACAGACATGTTCACCAAATGGGTAGTCTCCCAGCACCACGGGACACTGCAGAGTCCACAGCCGTTCTCCTCATGAATCATGTCTTCACTCATTGGGGTCTGCCAGAGAGTGTGAATTCTGATCAGGGTACGCATTTCACAGCCACCATCATGGAACAAGTGTGGAAGACATTGGGAGTAAAAATCACGTAGCATATCACCCCCAATCGTCCGGGCAGGTAGAACGAGCCAACCAGACCGTGTCCAGAATATCTCAGCGCGAACCATAGAGACTGGGGCATTAAGTTGCCACTCATCCTTATGGCCATGAAAGCGACCCCCTCAAGAACCACTCAAGTATCCCCATTTGAAATGATGACTGGCAGACAGATGGTCCTGCCGCTCCATCTCCTCTACATGCCCACCACGGGAAGTGCCCCAGAAGAGGTACAAACCACCAGTTACCTGGAGGAACTGGGCAGACACCTACAGAGCATCTTTGAATTTGCCAGGCAAAACATGAAAACGGAAGCAATCGGGGTCAAAAGCTATTATGACAAAAAGGCCTGTGACCGGGAGTATGAGGTGGGGGATGAAGCCTTCTACTACCACTTTTCACGGGATCAGAAACAATCCAAAAAGCTCCTTTCAAGTTGGCAAGGTCCATATGCCATCACTGACAAACTGTCCCCAGTCGTATATCGCATCAAGGTTCCGACCCCCCGTAAGACGGCTCATAAGTGGGTCCACATCAACAAACTCAAACCCTACACCCCGTCGCAACTCCAGACAGACACCGGAGATGCGTTGAACCCTTGATGAGAGATCGTTTCCCTCTATTACAGATGCCTACCATGCTTCTCCTGCTTCTCCTCACAACCCCCGGCTTTGGCCTCAAGACACCCGAAATCATCCAAGCCAGCCCGAAAGCAGGAATCCTCCTCAGGGACGACCCAGGCTTCCTGGTAGCCGACGACCAGACCATCACACATCAAATCTATGTCTCCCTCGACCCCCTTCAAGTAATCCGGAAGTACAAAAAGGAACCTCAACATGTCTACCGAGAAGAAACCAGGACCTGGTACCAGGATCACCTAGCACACACACGCGCTGCAGTTAAAACCACCCTGAGACAGTTGGAGCGGACGGCCGTATACATAAACATACCGGACTGAGCCCTGAGGCCCAAAAGGGCAGTCTTTGGGGTCCTCCTAGACCTCTCCGCCATTGGTAGCCTCTTCTCATCTTCCATGTCTATAGCTAACACCGTCTCTTACAACACCCTGAAAAAGAGCCTGGATAGCCCACAACGAGATCTGGAACACATCCAACAGCAGCAATCTGCCCTCGAGGACATGAGGACAACTCTGGAGGATACAGTCCTGCTGGTCAACCTACACAGCAGGCTCATCAACTACCATCGCACAGGTACAGATCTTGACAAACAGTCTTAACAAGGAAAGAACGTTCAGGGAGCCAGTTCGACTCCTGACAAATTACATCCTTCGTGAGATAGGGCTAGGAATAGCTGTAATAGACTTCCTCCAGGTCCGAATCGCGTATATCATGGGAGCGGCGGTACCCCTCTTTGTCGATGTTGAAAATATGCAAGTGGCCTTCATAGTCAGCCTCCCCTTTATCTGACCAGAGAACATATACCAACTCATGGAATGGCTCCTATCTCACCACAGTCATAAGGCAATCATGGAATGGCTCCTATCTCACCACAGTCATAACCCCTCCAGTAGTGGCCTATAAAGAAAAGTTCACACAGTATCTAGTACCTAACCTCAAACTATGTAAAAAGGCCAAGGACCTCCATTGGTTATGCCCCAGTAAACATTTTGTCAAGGATGCAAGCAAAGTCTTGTGCGGATTGAGTGATGGAACAACCTTGGAAACATGCCGGGTCACGGTAACAAGGGGCCCCACCAATGAAACCAGAGTGGCCATCGCTAACGGACAATGGCTGATTAACACGCCCTTATCAGAGCTGACTGTATCCTACACACAACAGTATTCCTGAGAATTCTGTGATCCATGTCGGTGACACGGCCCTGTACCATTTGGATCAAGGAACCTACCAGGCCGAGGTAGAAATCATAGATGTTTTCTGATGCCAGGAGCTGGAGATCAAGCAGGAATTTAATTAACTATTGGCGAAGAAGGACATGCACACCCTACAGGTGACGGTAAAGAGACAAGGTATCACATATGACCTCCCTAGAAGGGACGGAGCTGAGAACCATATGGCTGGAAACTCCCACGCCATCCTGTCCTCGGCCAGTATGGCCCTCTTAGCCCTGATCCTGGTACTTCTTCATGCCCTATGGTTGCACCGGAAAATCCATGCCCTCTCCCTCCAAGTAAACCAATTACCCCGGAGGGTAGTCTATCAGGCTTAATAACCCCTCGAGAGTTATTTTCCAGCCATACTAAAAGAACCCAACCAATTGCTCAGATAGGAACACCTACACCAAATTATACATGCACCAACACTAACAAGACAACATCCACTATGAGAGATTGATGGGAAGGGTGCATTCCTGCTTTCCTTCTGTTAGACCACTCTGCACACTAAGAAGTCATGGCGAAGATCCTGCACCTCAGCGTTGAGCCTTATTACTTTATTCTACATTATGTTGATCTGTCCAATATTTTTTGATGCCTGAAAATGGGGGGGACTATGTACAAAATGTTCTATAATTTCTAAACGGTTCATCCGATATGGATGAAAATAAACCCTCAAATTAAAGCGGAGTCTGCACATCATTGAGTTTGAAAGGATACAATGACTGTGGTACAGAACCAAAATAACAAAAAATGTGTCACTGTCCAATGAATTATGGTGCTCACTGTGTTAAACAGTTCAATATACACTGCCCGGCCAACGAACAGACACAGCACACCTGGATCCTATTCACGGGGTGGGATGCCTTTTTTGTTCACAGAATGAAACGTTAGCACATTTGTTTGTACAGTGTCTTAGGTTAGCAGAACTATTTAGATTATTGGAGTCATGGTTTCTGGGGTTGGGGGAGTGTTTTTCTTTTGATTTATTTGTTTTTGGTCCAAAATACTCTGCTAAAAAGAAAGTTGTTCATATTCTAATGAATTATATGTCAGGGGTAGCTAAGCTGGCCATTTGGATATCCAGGAAAAATTTAATCCGGGGAGTGGGGTCTACAGACCCAGTACAGGTATTACAAGGACTGGTGGCGGCCCGTCTTAGGGTAGAGCACGCGTATTATAAGACAGTGGACAGTCTTGAGGTGTTTAGCTTAAAATGGGCAGTGGGAGGGGTTTTGTGTATGGTGGGAGATGGAGATTTCATTTTATCATTTTGACTGATTAGAATGTCTACTGTTTTATTGTTTTGTAATTTGTTTGTTCTTGTGTTTTTCATATTTTATTTTTTGTTACCACTTATTCTCTTTTGTCAGGGTTCATTTGCATTTCTGTTGAATTGTTGTTTTCTTTAGTAGTTTAATAAAGGGATTTTTAAAATTCTAATTCTCTCTCTCTCTCTCTCCAAAACTATAGGCCATCTCCAATTCTAAGTCCTTGGCTATGGAGTCATTCGCACACATTTCACGGACATCATTTGTTAGAGTCTTTTTCCCTTCGGCTCTAACAAACATTATTTAAAAAATGGTATGCTTTCTTTCAGACAACTAACTCGCTATAGCCTACTGCTATTTGTCACATTTTAACAGCCTGCTTGAATTCTTTTATTCTTTTAAAACGCTTCTGCTAACACAAACCTTAAAGGGTAAGTTCGCTATTTTGGACCTTGGACCCTATTTGCGGTCCGTCTTCCATGAACCTGACCCATGAAGTCCATTTTTTCGCTGATCGGTCCAGTATTGAGTTCGGTACAGATTTCCTGTAGGCTCTCACTGGGCTACAATAGAAGTCAACGGGGCAATTAGAAATGTTATGGAAAAACAACGATAAATGTGCTTTTATAGCTCAGTGTGTATTCTTACGGTCTCAGTATGCTCTCCTGTGAAATGTAGGCTATCGCAAACGCAAACCGAACGTTGAAACAACAGTTCCATTTGAAACAGAACTATTTCTCCGACCGCACTACCTCGCACTGACTTCGGATAACATTACCTGCGCAACTTCAGCCTCTCTCTCTTCTCTTGCTCTCTTATCATCCATCTCTTGTAGTTCCGTGTCCATGTATTCTGGCTCAAATCTGTAGCGAGTAACGTCAGTCAAAATCAAATTCTTCGTCTTCGTAATCATTATAGTCATCCATCATCCAAGTTTTTTTGTGGAAATTGTAGCCTACGTTGCTGCAGGTAAACAAACGCAGACTGCTCAACTAGATAGTTTCGTAAACGGCCGGCACACCTTCCCGCTCCCCTACCCCCGACACATAGTACTCCGCGGGAGCAGCGAAAACAAGCAACAGAGAAATGCTTACTTCCAAGCCATGCCAAGCACGTAAAAATGTTCGGATTGAGATACATTTCACAGGAGAGCATACTGAGACCGGTAACAATACACCCTGAGCTTCCCGTCTCATTTATTGTACATGAAAGCACATTTATCGAACATTTCTAATTGCCCCATTGACTTCTATTGTAGCCCAGTGAGAGCCTACAGGAAATCTGTAGCGAACTCAATACTGGACCGATCAGCGAAAAAATGGACTTCATGGGTCAGGTTCATGGAAGACGGACCGCAAATAGGGTCCAAGGTCCAAAATAGCGAACTTACCCTTTAAACTATTGCCACAAACCTATACATTTATATTATATATATATATATATATATATATATATATATACACACACACCTTACTTTTTTCACGATGTTCTAATAAAAAAAATTTCTTCACATGTTTTCCTCCCCCAAGCACCCCAAAGACCAACCATAAAAACCAACGTTTACAACAAACACCCCCCCAATAAAATGACATCATCACAATGCCAATAAATCAACCCTTGAAACAACCCCCCCACAACACCCCGAATAATAATACATTATAAATTAAAAAATTTAAAATAATTTAAAAATAATAAAATACATTTTTATCCCCATCAATCAATTTTTTTCATAACCTCATTAATATTCATAAAATATGCAAATATACCCATCAATCAAATTTTGACATTTGCCGTATGCTATATACTACTTACGGCTACTGACAACATACGTTTATGCACATTTTACCGGTAGACTCCTGCTGTTTCAAAACTTTATGGTCGTTATAGCTCACCAAGGCTACTAGATTGCCGTCACGGGTTTTTCCTGTTTCCTGTTTGCTGTTTGAATCTGAACTGAAGGCGTGTTTGCTTCGCTTGCTCAACTGAACGAACTTTTAAAAATATATATATAGCCTATATATATATATATCTTAAATACTACTGCATTAATTTAGATTTTTCAACGACAATTTCCACAACTTCTACGTTTTCCCACTTTTGTGACTACCGCTCTAAGTTGATCACATCTAACGACAACTAAGGATAAATACGGTAAGCGCACATTATGGCTTCCACTGCAAGTGTTTCCTGCGGGGTGTGTTTCATGTTTAGCCTTAGTTCTGTTGCTAATTTTACCAGTAATGGTATATGTGCAAAGTGTCAGCTTAACTCAGAATTAGCACGGAAAATAGCTGAGCTAGAGGCCCGCATCCGGACGTTATACCAGATCCAGGAGATTGAGAGTTTGATAGATTCCCTCTTACCTGAGCCGGATGCCAGTTTAGATGTTAGTATTTCTCCCCCGTCAGAGTCCTCACTGCGGGACGATTTTATCACGGTGCAAAAGAAACATAGCTGTCGGCTTAGAGCCGCCGAGCATCACCCTACTCGCGTTTCAAACCGATATTCCCCACTCAGTAACACACCCACTGAGAAAGCCCTGATTATAGGGGATAGTATTCTGAGAAACGTGAGATTAGCGACACCAGCGACCATAGTGCAGTGTATGCCTGGTGCCAGAGCTACCGATGTTGAGGCTAGTCTGAGAGTGCTGGCTAAAAGTAAATGTAAATACTCTAAAATTGTTATTCACGTCGGCACAAATGACGTCCGATTGAGGCAATCGGAGGTCACCAAAAATAACTTTGTTTCGGTGTGTGCGATGGCTAAAAAGATGTGTCGGGAAGTAATATGCTCTGGTCCGCTCCCAGTTCGTAGGAGCGACAAGGTCTACAGTAGACTCACGTCGCTAAATCGCTGGCTGTCTGAGTGGTGCTCATCTAGTGGCATAGGGTTCGTCAATAATTGGCCTGACTTCTGGAGAATGCCTGGCCAACTGAAGAGAGACGGACTCCACCCGAGCTGGAGAGGTGCTCTTGTCCTAGCAAATAACTTAGATGCTAGTCTTAGTAAGGCCAGATCCTGACACCTTATCAGGGCGCCGGCCAGGCAGCAGGCCTCTGATCCTACATCGGAGCCTGTGCGTTTCCCAACGCGTTTCCCAATGCCCGTGACTCAGACACATGGCCCAACGCCGTTGTCTGCAAGGTGCGTTTCAGAGCTAGAAATTGGCAATAGTACTCATCCCCATCCCATATCTGAGCTAGAAATGAGTATTCATTATATTGAGACTGTGTCTGCCCCACGCATATATGCCAAATGTAAAGCAAACCGTGGTGTCAACGCGGATAATCTTATTACTCTCAAATTAAAACATATTGCTGCTAGCAGCTGTTGTGAATCACTCCTAAAAATTGGACTACTAAATGTTAGATCTCTTGCTCCTAAAGCACTTCTTGTAAACGAATTGATCACAGATCATAATCTCAAAGTACTATGTCTGACTGAAACTTGGCTAAGACCTGGTGAATATGTCGCACTTAATGAAGCGTCTCCTGTAGGTTTTTTAAGTACTCAGGTATCGCGCCAGTCAGGAAGAGGGGGTGGTATTGCAGCGATCTATCAGTCCACCTTAAGCTTAACCCCTAAGTGTGGACATACGTTCTCATCTTTTGAAGTTCTTTCTATGAACTGTGTACAGCATGACTTAGCTAAAATAAGGGGTAACATGCAGTCCTCTTTCCTAGTGTCTGTTTACAGACCACCTGGGCCCTATTCGGATTTTCTAATAGAATTCGCTGAGTTTTTGTCTTGCCTTGCTATTTCGGCAGACAAGGTTGTGATTGTTGGTGACTTTAACATACATGTGGATAAACCAGGTGATCCCCTAGGAACAGCCTTTGCCTCTATTATTGACTCTGTTGGGTTCAAACAAAATGTCTGTGGACCCACTCATTACCATAGCCATACCCTAGACTTAGTGTTATCCTATGGTATCAATGTTATTAATCTTACTATTGCACCCCATAACCCTGTATTATCTGATCATTTCCTTATTACTTTTGAAATCGAGGCAACGACCACTTCTATATCAGAGCCAAGACACTATTACAGCTGGTCGTTAAACTCTGACGTCATTCCAAAGTTTATAGATATGCTTCCGGAATCATTCCTTTCAAACAAAGGAAATACCACTGAAGTATCGCTGGACGAACTGACTAACCAGTTAAGTTTTACTCTCAGAAGCACCCTTGATATGGTTGCCCCTCTAAAAAGAAAGTCTTGTCGGAAAAACCGTACTCCCTGGTACAATGACACTACCCGTGCCCTGAAACAGTCCACAAGAAAACTAGAGCGAAAATGGCGGTCAGCTAAACTAGAAGTATTTCGTCTTGCATGGAAAGATAGCCTCCTCCAGTACAAGCAAGCTCTTGTATCAGCTAGATCTGCCTTTTTCTCTAAATTAATTGAACAAAACAAATGTAACCCAAAATTCTTGTTTAGCACTGTGGACAATTTGACTAAAAAACCATCATTAGAATTTTCATCCTACCCCAGCGTTTACAGCAGTAATGATTGCATGAATTTTTTCAATCAAAAGATTGAAGCTATTAGAGACCAGATCTCCAAATTGCCTCCTCCTCTAGGCATCACTCCTCCCTTAATCAATGAACAGCCAAAATCCTGGTTAACACAGGAAGATGTATCTACAGTGGCACTAAACTGTTTTAAGCCAATTGACATGGAGGAGCTGTCTAAACTGGTTATGTCCTCAAAACCGACTACCTGCCTACTCGACCCAATCCCTACAAAATTAGTTAAAGAACTTTTCCCCATACTAGGCCAGCATATGTTAAAAATTATTAACACGTCCTTAGTAACAGGATATGTACCAGAGCCACTAAAAATGGCGGTTATTAAGCCATTACTAAAGAAACCAAACCTCGAATCTGACAAACTGGAAAACTATAGACCCATTTCAAATCTTCCATTTCAATCAAAAATATTAGAGAAAGCTGTTGCTAAGCAACTTGGTGCATACCTTAGCTCAAACCATATCCATGAAATGTTCCAGTCAGGATTTAGACCCTACCATAGCACTGAAACGGCACTTGTTAAAGTTATTAACGATTTACTATTATCAGCCGACCAAAACTCTGTGTCTGTTCTTGTACTTCTTGACCTAAGTGCAGATTTTGATACAATAGATCACAAAATTCTACTGAACAGACTCCAGGGCTGTGTTGGACTAAATGGTCAAGCTCTTGCATGGTTCAGATCATACTTATACAATAGGAAGCAGTTTGTTAAAATAAATGAAGTATCATCCAGTTACTCAGTAATGAAATATGGTATTCCACAAGGATCAGTGTTAGGCCCAGTACTCTTTTCATTATATATGCTACCCCTTGGTGATATTATTCGGGCACATGGGGTAGATTTTCACTGCTATGCGGACGATACGCAGATATACATTTCCATGAAACCCGGTGAGGCACTACCACTTTCTCGGTTAGAGGCTTGTATTGCAGATATTAAAGCCTGGATGCTTTCCAGTTTCCTGCTCCTAAACTCAGAAAAGACCGAAATGCTGGTTTTAGGTCCAAAAAAACAAAGGGAGAAACTGGGTACATCTACTTTAAATTTCGATGGTTGTTTAATTGTTCCAAACTCAGCTGTGAAAGACCTAGGTGTTACTATAGACCCAGATCTAACCTTTAGTGCGCACATAAAAAACATATCTAGAGTAGCTTTCTTTCAGTTAAGAAACATAGCTAAAATAAGGCACTTCCTATCAATAGGGGACGCAGAGAAACTGATCCATGCTTTTGTTACGTCTAGGCTAGATTACTGTAATGCCCTGCTATCTGGCTGCCCTAAATCCTTGCTAAATAATCTCCAGCTTGTACAGAATGCAGCCGCTCGCATTTTAACTAGAACTAAGAAATATGAGCATATTACCCCAGTACTAGCATCGCTTCATTGGCTACCAATTAAGTTTAGGATAGACTTTAAGATTTTGCTTCTGACCTTTAAAGCCTTAAATGGACTTGCGCCAGTGTATATATGTAATCTGCTCTTACCATATAAGCCAAAAAGATCACTCCGTTCCCAAGACGCAGGCTACCTAGTAGTCCCAAGAATATCTAAATACTTGACGGGTGGTAGAGCTTTCTCTTACAGAGCGCCACTACTGTGGAACACCCTACCAAAACTTATAAGGGAATCAGACACTGTCTCAATATTTAAGTCTAGATTAAAAACGCACCTCTATGATCAGGCTTATAATGAGCTATAGTCTGGAGACAGGACCAGAGAAGCATTTAGCCATAGAGTAATGTGGGGTGGCATCCTTTCCTTACTGTCACCTGTCAACAGCTGTGACCCCATCTTCCTGGGCTGGCTCTTGATAGGTGGGTAGGACTGTTTTCCCTCTCATGACTGCATGGTTCCTCAAACTCTGTCTTCATAGCTATGCAGCCATAGATTACTCCTGGCGGGGGCACTTGCCCAACCCTCCCACCCCTTCCCCACCCCCCACCCCTCCAGTTGGTGCTCCTGCTGCTCTATTACACTTCCCCTAACTGTTTTCTCTCTCTCTTTTTTTTCACATTCTGCCGGCGGGGCTTATGCCCCGCATCTCGAGAGTTGCTGTCCGGCTTCCTGTCCGTTGCCGCTTGCCCCCTCCCTCCTTACCACCGCTGCCAGCTGCTCCCGCCGCCATCGGCGCCCGGTTCCCCACCATCACTGCCGCCACATCTGGACTGTCATCTAGCTGCTGCAAATTGTATTATCATGGACATTGGCTGTTTTGACCATGTTGGTCCTTAAGCCCTAGACCCTGAGCCGACCAGAGGAGGATGGGTTCCCCTATTGAGTCTGGTTCCTTCCAAGGTTTCTTCCTAGTTACACCAGGGAGTTTTTCCTTGCCACTGTTGCCTTTGGCTTGCTCTTGTGGGGAGTTTAGGCTGGGTTTTGCTGTTTTGCTGTGAAGTGCATTGTGACAACTTGTTGTGAAATGCGCTATATAAATAAATATTGATTGATTGATTGAACCTCGACCGACAGATTCGCTTACAATCCTTACACCCTATTGTATTATTGAATGATGTGTCAAGCATTCGGAGCAAAAACAGACATTACAATAATGTAAGCAGGAGTGTCAGGATTCTGTATTTTATTTATTTCATGTGTATTTATGTTTCTGACTATGTTCTCATCATGCATTCAGTTTCATTGCTGTCACTCCCCTGTCTTCGTCATACTATTCGGGAGCCTTTTGTGATTGCGGTTTTTCTCTGTCATGCACTTCCTTCTTAACTAATTATCTCATTTTATATAATACTAATTAAGTAACTACTACTAACAGCTTAGTACAAAAGTACAATTAGTACAAAACCTAAATCTAAGTCACTAACATAATCTTAGTTTCTATCTGCAGCTGTCTCTCTACCTGTTCTATCGCTGATCATCTTTCTTTGATTTTCTCTTACTACAGCTGACTCGTTTCCGCTTTCCCTTCTCTAATTGTATGCACTTGTCTTTTACTACCCAGTTCATGTTCAAGTCTATGTGTTATGTGTGAATCCGCATATTACATGTTACCTTGTTAGTGAATCATCAGCTTCCCTCATTGTTTCATTACGCTCACCTGTTTGTCATTTTCCGTCCCCGTTTCCACACACCTGATCCCCATTGTCTTGTCACTCCCTGTGTATTTAAACCCTCCGTTTCAGTCTGTTCCTTGTCAGAACGTTGATCAGTTTCTGAGCCTGTGTTTAGTAAAGCCAGAGATTTGTTGAGATTCCCGAGATACCCTTCGTACGACTTCGATTCCTGCCTGCCGATTCTGTTTTGTTTGGTTTTTGACTCCTGCTTGTTTTTGTGACTTCGCCTTTGCCTGCCGCTCCTGTATCTTCGCCTGTGATTTTCTGGTTACTAATTTTGGACTGTCTTGCAATTCTTACTGCCTGTTGATTTGGACCGGTCTCTTTTGCTACATCCTGGTCTGCGTTTGGGTCTCTGAACGGTACCTGACAAAGTGGCTATGTTTCGATGTGTACAGTGTGTAACAAAAGGCATATCTATTGACTGCCTAAGAACCCTTTCAATGACTTGATGCCATAATAGTGGTTAGCATCGAGGTAGAGGGACAGTGTTTTTGAGTGTGGTGTGTTGCTCGTTTGAAACTTGAAGATGTCGTTCTGAGCTGTGGGTCCAAACGACTATCAAACATTTGAATGTCAGAAAAATTTACCTTGCTTGGTTATTGCCGTGGTTGTGGCTAACAATGAAATGTCTTAGCTTTTTGCGAATGATTTTGCTCTTGAGACATGTGGATAATTTTTGCCAGTCTCCTGTACCGCCATTAGGGTTCTGAATAATGTGAGCCACAATATCAAAATTGCTTTGAACCAACATTTCAATCATGCTCAAAAAAACCACAAAATTGATTTCATCACTTGTTAGCTGTACAATTACACCCTGGAGACAGAGAATCACCTCTTAATTCTAACTATGGCGTCACTGGGGTTTGACAGCTCATGATCTAACGTGTTTAAGACGTACACATAAAACACTAGTTTTCAACATCGTACATATAGATGCAAAGTTAAATCGGAGCCGAATTTCTGTACTGTTGAATGATTGCCTGCGTATCAACTGGATGTCTGCGTCAATAATCACCCCACCATTTTGGTTAACTTCTGGAAGTCCATGCAGGTTATTTTCTGCGGTGTTTGGGGTCATATCCGTTTCAACACAACGGCAAGCGAGTTGACGGTATACAGCGTCCAGCACTCTCAATAACCTCGCAAAAACATCATGCTCTGCAGCTTCATTAATTGGTTCATGCGTGTTAAGTCTTGATTAACGTAGTCAACAAGCAATAACAGATGCAGTTTAACATTTTCATGATGTACATCTAAACTGTTAGTGTCATGCTTTTCTACATTTTCAGTGGTCTGTCTTTTGCAGCTCTGGGCTTCAGAACACGAACACATACAAGGGTATCTTACACTTGGTGCAAAGTGGCTCTAACCCAAACGCAAGTGTCTTTGTTATCTTACACCCGGCACTAGGCTCATTATAACGGCTAGCGCTCACGTCGTTTAAATATCATGTATTCTTACATGTTGGTCTTAAGCTCAGGAGTGGCCAGGATAATTTTTGGCGTATCGCTATCTTGAGCCAGCAGAAAGCGCTTGCGCTAAAACCACCACAAACCTGGTCTAAAGTCATGTCGCAGTTGTTTACATGTTATTTTAATGGCGCATATACGTGCGTCTACATAGGTGTGTTCACAACGCGCGTACACCCTCCTTTCTGTTACACACAGGGGCGCGCACAAGCATGACAAAAAATATCAAGATTACAATGTGAAATATTGTGTAGGCTATAGAAATAAAATGGTAGATAGGTCAAATAACACATATCTGTCCCTCAGCGAAAGGAAATGCCACATGAAATTGCTTTCAGCCCACTCCATCAACATCCAGCCGAATAATATTGATCATAGCCTACCACTGAGGCATGTTCAGCCCATTTGCACATTGCGCCATGCTTAGCGCCCAAAGAACACGCCGTTAAAATAGCAAAACTGGACTTGGACACGCTCTAAATGCGCTTAGATGAATCGCTAAGATCGCCAAGATAGAGCCCAAGGTCTTTTCTGAGCCATTTACTTTAATATTTTATCAACAATGTTCAAAATTTGACCCAATATACTTCAGAGCAGGATGGTCTCGTTCAGCTGGTCTGAGGCGATCGCAGGATGAGCCCTGTTCTCCTCTGTATGGACCGCTGGCTGGTCTGAGGCGATGGCAGAGGTAGGATGAGCCCTGTTCACATCTGTATGGATGGCTGCTGTCTTTGGTGCTGGCCATGGTCCTGGAGCACATTCGAGGATGTGACACTATGCGCAAGTTTGCAGAGAGCTCTGGAGCTCAATATCCACAGTATATAGCCTCCACAAAACTGAGGAAACATGCTGCAACCTTGTTACAACTCCTAAATCTCAAAACCAGTGAACTAGACCAATTGGCTACTTTTATGGGACATGACATTCAGGTCCATTGAGAATTCTATAGACTCCCAGAGGACACTGTACAGCTAGCTAAAATAAGCCGACTTCTCCTGGAGAGTGGAATGAGCTCTTTCAAAGGGAAATAACGTGAAGAAATCAGGCCAAACATAAATTGTAAGTTTTGGAATTCAAAACTTAATGTATTTTACTGGTAGAGCAAAACATGTCCATTAATTAAGGAAATGACTGAAATGTTTTTTTGTGAATTCTTTAAAAGGGTTAAGTCAGTTCTAGAACTCCATCGCTTACAATTTCCAGTATTGATTGTTAGATCAATATTGAAATGTTCTAGTCACATATTTGTGATCTTACACCTTACATGTTAATATTATAATGTGTATTTCAAAGATATTCAATTTTTGTTGCAGTCCATGGTGAATCAGGGCCTGTGACCTCAGGAAGGAGAAGTCCAAAAAGAAATTCACATAAAAATGAAGACAACAAGGAAACAAAAACAGATTAAGTTGGAAATTTAGTAAATTTGAAAATTATCTGAATTTAAAAAAACCTTACAATGGGTAATGTGGAAGAAAAACAAATGTTCTATATTCTGTTGTATTATTACATAGAATTGTACTCTTTTATTTTTTGTTTTGTTTGTTTATTTTAGGGGGAGAGAGGAGCCCCTGGACAAAAACAGAAAAAGACATTGTTGAACGTCATCTAGGGGCTTTCATAACGAAGATGAAAATCCCTGGGAAAGCAGACTGAAGAATGTGTTCAAGAAAACTAAATATTAAAAGACAATGGAAGAGACTTGAGGGCTGTGAAATATTTCCTTCATAACAAAATTACTTATATCAAGAGACATTTAATGTAGGATAAGCAATGTGCTGATCATGCTAGGTTCCATTGTAAATATGATTACAAACAATTATTATTTTCCTGATTTGATTCCATTTTTAATATATTGCAGTGTGCAGTCTCAGGTCTTGTAGCTCTTTAGTTTTAGAGCTCCAATCTGCCTTTTAACCATAAGACCCTCCTAAAACAGTGGAAGTAGCCACAAGCCTCTGAAGAATTGCTTCGTATTTCTCAATTACACTTTTGTTCGTTGCCGGTACTTGCAATTACGTTCGAGGAATAAGAGGGTCTTGAATCGGTTCCGATGATGAAAGACAGTAGCTATAGCTTCTTTATTAGCATGGCGTTTATGTCAGCTTCCAATCTAACATGACCTTACACTGTAACATGGCACAACTTAAGTACAATCTCTAAGCAAAAGGGGGCTAGCCAGGAGGAAAGGCTTCAGGTGAGAATTCACTCCTTCCCTGGTTCCATTTCCTGGCTAGATGAATGACTCTTCACACATTATAATTTCTATTCACCCAGGGTTGCTTATCAATGACTCTTGGCACCTAAGTCTTGGGGGAGAGCTTGCATTTGAAAGGGTACTTAACCCCTGGACTGAAACAGGATGGGTGTGGGGATTTAAACAGATTATAACTCTGATATTACTATAAAAACCTTAAAATCCAACACCTCCATGGAACTAATGATCCTATATACTAAGTACTATTAGTATACATCCTGTATTCCAAAGGTATTTACTGTAGAAAAGAAAAAAGTACACGTTTTCTATTAATCAATGTGATAATTTGTAATTGTTCTCTTTCTGTTCTGATTTTATTGTGCTCTTCTGTATGACTAATGTTTACTAATAGTACACACACACACACTTTTGTTTAGGACAAAACCTAAATCTCACCGCTTTTTCTCTTCTGTCCTGTAGGCCTACACGGAAAATTCTCCGTTGCCAGTTCTAGAGGCTTTTCAGGGCCTTTTTAAAAATAAAATCAGAAAGAACACAAACCATATCAGATTGAACAAGGCATTTAAAAGTTTCATACTCTGAATAGAACTGTAGCAAAGATCATCTGCCGAAGCTAAAACCTGAATCTAAAAATGTATTATGAGAAAAAAAAAGAAAAAAAAATTTCCTTGGAGGGATTTAACAAAACCACGTGTGCCACAATTATTGGCACCCCTGTATTTATATATAGAATAATAATTTTTAATATTTGGTCGCATATTCTTTGCATGCCATGACTTCCTGATGTCTGAACCAACAACATCAAAAGACTCTTGATATCTTATTTTCTGGTACTCTTACAAGCGATACTACAAGGTCTCTGGATGGGAATTGGGGGGTGGGACTAGATTTAGCTGTAAATTATGCTGGAACAGTACGGAATACATGGTTGGTAAAATGGCTGTAAGTCATCAAGGGTCTGAGGTATCAAACGAGCGTCAAACCATCACTCTGCTGCCAGATATGCAGTAGATATGGATGGATCACTTTAAGGGTGGTTTCTCCTGACAATTTTTCCTTTGAAAAATCCTTCCATTGAACTATGGAAAAAGAAGTCAGGAGTAGAAACCCTTCAAGTTATCCATAAAAAGCATCAACTTGAAGCTTGACATGGGGCACATATTTCTCAAATGACAACTATATAGATCAGAGGTTAAGGTCAAGGTCATATTGCCAATTGTCTATGGCCTACAATTGTCTATACTGTATGTCATTGTTCATCAGAGATGTTGCACAACTTCAGTAAATATACATCTATTTGTTTTGTGACCTTAACCTACTTTTTGGCCGATAGGGTGGCCATCTTAGAAAACACGTTTTTGCTGCTAACTCGAGAACTATATATCCGATCGGGACAAAGTATCAAATTGACACAGGGCACATATTTCTCAAATGACAACTATATAGGTCAGAGGTCAAGGTCATATGCATATAGCCCGGTTATTCAATCTGGACATGAACATACTTTAAACATGGATTTCAACTTAACAGCCTAGCAGAATTTACCCATCTCAGTGTCCCAACATATCTACATATTTACAAGGTATAGTTCTCCTGTGGTGAGTCATGGGGCTCAATCTTCGTGATCTTGGCGCTTGGTCTAATCGCTTGGCGTAAAGTCCATTTAGGGCGTGTCCAAGTCCACTTTTGCGTTTTGTTTTTTGGGCGCTAAGCACGGCGCAGCGTGAAAATGGGCTGAACCTAGTCTCTTCATTAATTATAGGTGTGTTCATGCAATGCGTGACATGCAATAAACCAATCAAAATGTCATATCCCATTCCCTTTAAAAGCCTGCTTTTCCACCTTGACTGATTGCTTATATGATGGCGAAACAGACATGCTCGTGCATGTTTAGTGCGATCAAGGAATAGGCTATATGTATCAATAGTAGCCTATGATAAATATTATTCGGACAAACCATTATGAGTTCCCGGTAATTCCCGGCAGTGCTGTTATTTTACAAAATATATGCGGTTAAATTTCTTTAAAGGCACCTGCAACAGCTGAGAATAAGCTACCAATGGCTTCCGTCTCACCTTAGAAAACGCCAAATTAGCCTGCTTGTTTAACGAATTTTGTTTGATTATGCAATGAAGCAATTAACTCATGTTCAAGCTTCATCCGAAGTTCATTACCTGCATTCTAATTTTGATTAATAACACAAAGTAACGTTATTTTGCCTTAATGATGACAATAAATACAACAAAGCTGTCAGGTTGGCAACCCATAGGTTCACGCATATTTTCCCTTGTTTTATAATGTCCTGCTTAAGGAAATGTGACCAACCTGTTTTACTGGTAGTGTAATGCTTTAAAACAATCCACTTTCCCAGGAAAACCGTTAAAAGTGTGATTTACAGCAGGGGAAACAGACCTGCTCCTGTAAAGCGCACATGCAGATAATGGTATTAAAATTAATCATGAATTAATTGTGCTGCAAATTTGTTTTTGTTTCTAATTAGACGCTTAGTTCTCTTTAAAATCTTTTGTTCAGTTATGGAATAACAGGTGAAATCAGCGGGGTTTTAATAAGCTGAGGGTATGGAAACCTTGTCACTGTAATTTTAAAAAATCACACCCAGGTGGTGAAGTAAGCAGTGCAGGTTTATGAGCAATCATATTAAAAAGCTAATAAATCCTGGACAGCGCTATTATGCTTATTAATTAGTATACTTACAGACACTGCGTTTAACAAACATGTAAAAGAGAGATAGAAAGGAGATAAAAGGACAGCCATTGGTATTTCAGAAGAAACAGGAAATATGACAGTTTGTACTCTGATAACAAACAGGAAAGATTACAGTTATTAGTTGAACAATAACAATGGAATTCCAAACTCAATAAGAGGGTGCATGGATTGTTGGGCCGTTCCATAACTGACTGGGTCCAGCAGAACACTAGTGGTAGATTTTGTATTGATTTTGCTTCGGGGGGTTGCTACGGCGACTCACCTTGCTAACAGGTGGAAAGTTCAAAATTCCACTCTAGCGGCAGCTGGTAATTTCAATTTCAAACCCATTATCTAACTTGTGACCACGACTACAGTTTTTAAGCTACACAAGACATATTATATACAGATGTGCATCTGGTTCCCAGGATTCCTACGGTGTGAATATCTGAGCTGTGACATGTATATTTTTTGAGATAGAGCTGTCTGAAGCTGGGCATGCTTTTCTCAAGCTACTATTGTATTGCCGGGCATGTGACGCATAGGCGACTCCTGATTGGTTTAAATCTCATGCTACGAACGGACGGACACACGTCACATATAGAAGCGGCTGCACCGCTTAAAAATATGAAGGACGAAGTATAGCTAAGGTTACAATTCAGTTAACATGACATTTATCTCAATTTTTTAACCATAGGCTATCGAAAAAACCTTATGCACAGCGAATCCGCTGTAGCTTAGGCTATTTGAAAAACAATAAAAGCAATATTCACTGGACAAGGTTTCAAACTTTTTTCAGTCACAAACCATTCTATTTACTTCCAGGCTGTATTGTAATGAAATCTGAAGCGCGTTTTTAGAACTCAAATGTCCGTCTATTGCAGTGCACGAGTTTTCCCATTGAATGACAATTCACGCATTAGGCTTGATATAGGTGTTATCAGCTCCTTTTTAATGGATAGCCATTGTCCCGTGCCATCGCATGCATTTTTGATATAGCCTACACAATAATAATATTTTAGTCATGCTTGTGCGCACGCCTGTGTGTAACAGACAGGAGGGTACGTGTGTTGTGCACACGCCTATGTAGACGCACTTATATGTGCCGTTAAAATAACATGTAAACAACTGCGACATAACTTCAGACAAGGTTTGTGGTGGTTCTAGCGCAAGATAGCAATACGCCAAAAAGAATCCTGACCACACCTCATCTTAAGACCAACACGCCCAGTTCACTTGTAATGGGCGCCAGAATACATGGGGCCCTATCTTGGCGATCTTGGCGCTTAGTCTAAGCGCATGGCGCTAAGTCCATTTAGGGCGTGTCCAAGTCCACTTTTGCTATTTTAACGGTGTGTTTTTTGGGCGCTAAGCACGGCGCAAGGTGCAACTGCGCTGAACCTAGTCGCTTCATTAATTATAGGTGTGTCTTGGGCGTGACATGCAATAAACCAATCAAAATGTCATATCCCATTCCCTTTAAAAGCCACCTGAGTCCGCACCTTGGCAGACTGCTATTACAATGGCGGATTTCCGACAACGGAAAGAACGGTTCACAACTTCTGAAACAGACCTGCTCGTGCGTGAAGTGAAGGCGCGCGAGCAGCAAATATACGGGAGCCACAGGGTTCCACCTAAGCTCCTGGAGGTGAAGCAGGCGTGGGATGAGGTAGCGATGAGCATATCCTCGTTTTCTGGCATCACAAGATCAGTCGCACAATGCCGTAAGCGGTATAATGATGTCAGGAGACAGGGGAAACGAAAGCTCACCGAAGCCAACACTCGCTAACGGGAGGAGGACCACCTACGGCCAGTGAGGATCTGACGCCAGCAGAGGACATCGCTGCCTCTTCCCTCAGTGCTGAAAGCATTGAGGGATTTGGGGGGGTACAGGTTGGTGTCCAAGGTAATTCAATGATGTCAATAACTTAATAGCCTACACAATCTGTACAAACCACGCAAGCTTGTTGTGAAAATCGTTTATTTTGCTAGTCCTGTAACAAAGCCATATAATAAATGAAATGTACATGTTATGCAGCTCCGCTGGCTGAAGATCCTGAGGCCGGACCCAGTACGCGAGAGCAGGGGGTGGGGCCAGTGGTGAAGGGAGCAGAGACGGAGGAACCAGCAGCACTGAGGTCGACAGGAGAGACGAGCCGACCCAGATCACAACGCGGGAACACCACCCAGCAGGAGGACCACCCATTCCTGGAACTCCAGCAAGCCGGGTTCCACATGCTGGAGAGGGAATTGGGTGCGGTCAGGCGGAGTATTGGGCGCATCAATACCCGCCTGTGCCGCATGCAGGTCTTGCTGCAGCCCCTCGCACGCATCGCGGACAATCTGGGAAGGCTCGCTGACGCAGTTGAGCGCCTCGTTCCTGCAACACCTCCTCCTCCGACCACTCGATCTCCTCCGTCCACCCGATCCGTTATGCGCACACTGCCCCCTGCTGCTCCTGGACCCTCCCGTGGCCAGCCTCGTCGTGGTGCCACCTGCCTGCGAACCCGAGGAGGAAGAAGAGCAGTCCCTTAAGTGTCCAGTGTTTGATTGTTGTTTATTTTTATTTATTTTTTTAGTTTTAGTTCTCTAAAATGGCATACCATTGTTCAGTTATGGAGTAACAGGTGAAATCAGCGGGGCTTTAGTGGCTGAAAGTATGTAAACCTGCTTTCATTTAAAATATGAATTTGGCGATTGTTTTTTAATCAATCTTTGTTTTTTGACATGTAAAAAGCCGTCATACACAGTGAATCCCCTGAACCTTATTGAAAAACATTGTTTAAAAATGCATTAATGTGCTTTACAATTTCCTAATAAATGCAATATTCGCGGGACAGTATTGAACTTTTTTTTCCAATTAAAAAAACATTCCGGTTTCTTACCAGGCTATAGATAAACCAGCTCTTCTGCCAACTGATCCCTTCTCGCCCGTGCTGCTACAGGTGTATCTGGGTTAACTGGCATTGGCACATGCAGTTCGGCATCACGCCTTCTGAAGTCCTGTAATGTGTCCTCCTCTATGTGTGGGAGACATCCATGGCTTTTGGCAATGTTATGCAACACACAACATGCCACAAAGAATGCTCCGACCTTCTGAGGGGTATATTGTAATGTTCCACCTGACTTATCCAAACATCTGAAGCGCATTTTCAGCACTCCAAACGTCCTCTCTATTACAACGCGTGTTTTTGTGAATTTTCGATTGAATTCACGCACTGTTGTAGGCATGAGAAACGGTGTCATCAGCCATGTCTTTAATGGATAGCCATTGTCCCCTAACAGCCACCCCTCCAGGGGGATCCCATGTTGGACTAGGCTTGCGGTAACTGCATGTATGGCCGAACTTACGGCAGATTGGGATATGCCTCCAATTGAACTTAAGGGATGTTGGAAAGACCCACTGGCAAAAAAGTGCAGAGCTGCGGTTACTCTCACGGCAACGGGGAGTGAATAAGGACAGCAGGCATTAATCTCCAGCTCATCTGCCAGGAGATGGCAGGCCCTTGTTACAGCCTGCGGGATAGGCGTAATTTACGGAGGCATTCTCCTTCACTAAGGGACAGGTATGTGGTCCTTAGCCGATGCACCCTCTGCCTCAGTCCTCTCTCAATTCGTTGTCCCATCAGGTATTCCATATGGAAGATTATACAAGCGAATGAACCGATATTTAACAACTGAAAGCTTCAACATGTTTTCTTCAACTTACGTGGTCGTCGAATGATGTGGCACAAACGTCGTTTGAAAAGTTTCAGCTTTTCAGGTATTGCCAAACGGTAAACTTTTGCTGGTTCGTGACAGATGGCATGAATCTGTTTAAATACTGATGTGTATTGCCATGGTGAAACAATTTGACAATTGTATGCGTCATTACTGCGATTAAAACTCCAAAACCAATATTATGACTATTATGACATCTTGTATTTATTTTATTATTGGGTATATTATTATTATTATTATTGTTGTTCTAACATAGCCTACATAATAATGTAATAATATTTCACATTCATGTTATTTTTATGCATGTTTTGTGCGCGCCCCTGTGTGTGTAACAGGAGGAAGGTGTACGCGCGTTGTGCACACGCCTATGTAGACACACTTATATGCGCCGTTAAAATAACATGCAAACAACTGCGACATGACTTTAGACCAGGTTTGTGGTGGTTCTAGCGCAAGCACTTTCTGCTGGCTCAAGATAGCAATACGCCAAAAAGAATCCTGGCCACACCTCATCTTAAGACCAGCCCACCCAGTTCACTTGTGATGGCGCAAGAGTACATGCTAGTTAAACGGCGTGAGCGTTAGGCGTTATTATGGACCTAGCGCCGGGTGTAAGATAGCAAAGACACTTGCGTTTGGGTTAGCGCCGCTTCGCGCCGGGTGTAAGATAGGGCCCATGGTCTGCAATATAAAAGGGACTTATATTGAAATTGCAGTGCATTGGGAAGAAAAACAAACCAAGGCAGTGGAAGGTCAGGCGGGAGGCTTTTTTTTCCCCCTGATCGCTCAGCGATCGGAATTTCTAGTTTATTTTATTTTTTAAAACGGCCCTGAAAAGCGTCTAGAACTGGTAACAGAGGATTTGCTGTGTAGGACTCCAGGCCAGAAGAGATTTAGGTTTTGGCCAAAACAAAAGTGTGTGTGTTTAAAAATAAATAAATGTTTTTTTCTTACAGAAGCCGAAATAACCAATGCTGAGTTTGGGCTTGGTAATCGACCGGGATATTTTATAACCGTCTCCAGCCAGCCGGCCTAACAAGCACGTGACACCAGGACCACAGCCAGTGCCACTGCACCAAAGACAGCAGCCATCCATACAGATGTGAACAGGGCTCATCCTATTCCTGCAATCGCCTCAGACCAGCCAGCAGTCCATACAGAGGAGAACAGGCCTCATCCTGCGATCGCCTCAGACCAGCCGAACGAGACCATCCAGCTCTGAAGTATATTGGGTCAAATTTTGAACATTGTTGACAAAATATTAAAGTAAATGGTTCAGAAAAGACCTTGTACGTGTTTGTGTTCTGAAGCCCAGAGCTGCAATAGACAGACCACTGAAAATGTAGAAAACCATGACACTAACAGTTTAGATGTGCATCATAAAAATGTTAACCCGCATCTGTTATTGCTTGTTGACGACATTAATCAAGACTCTTAACACGTATGAACCATTTAATGAAGCAGCATTGTGTTTTTGCGGGTTTATTAAGAGTGCTGGATGCTGTAAATAATTTAAATGAGTGATGTGAATTAGCTGGTCAGCTGCTTGCTTCCCGTTACATATGTAAATGAGGAAGGTGCGAAGGTACGTTTGTGTTGAACAGAGCCTTGACAGATACCCGGACCAGTGGGGCCCATCCATGCACTAGTACAGTACAGATACCAGAACATGGGTCCAATCCGCATCCGCACACTGGAAGAGTACCTTAACAGATACCACCATTGGGCACATCTATGTACTAGAACAGTACCTTGAGATACCAGACTGTGAGGCCCATCCATGCACTGGAACAGTGTCTTAACAGGATGAGGTACCCAGCAGCGTCAGTGGTAGCAGCATTAAATGTTGCTTGTACTATACAAGCGCTTGAACTAAGCATGAGTTGAACAAAGTACACCTCTGATCTTTTAAATTACCTTCAATCTAATCCCAGGATTATGCAGTTCTGCTTGATGGAGTCAGGTTTAATGTTGTATGGCAAACTCACATTACATTACATTACATTACATTCCATTCATTTAGCAGACGCTTTTATCCAAAGCGACGTACAATTAGTGCATACAGAGACATCATCAACATTGATGCCAACGCTGGCCTTCATTAGGGGCAGGTTCTGCTCGCATACATTTCCAAACCAATTTCAAAAAAAATTCCAACATCCCACAATAGTCTCCAGTAAATTCAGCCAGATGCATTCACCTCAAACACCCTTAAAATTAATGTTTTATTTTTGCCTTCTACTTAAACAGAATTGGGAGTTCAAAGAAATACCTCACCAGCTGAAGGTGCAAATTAACTGTCAAGCAAACATGGGTACTACTTCATCTTTTCAGGCCTAAGTATAAAATAATGATTAAATGAGCTAATGCAATCATTTACAGGTGTGTTGCGGTGCAGTTTTATTTGCAGCCAGTAGCATGCTTGCCTAATGATAAACAAATAGCCACTGTAGGGATTCCATTAAAAATGAAACGTTGTTGGGGCCTGCCAAACTGTCAGTTTCATATTGATTTTCAAAGACTGCTGAAGCAGCTCAATCAAGCTATACAAGTCAAAACGTTTCAGTTGGAAAAACTAAATGTGTTATAATTACTGCCATCTAGATAACTTTAAATTAACCCAATAATTGATTTGTGGTATTGGGTTCACTGTTGGGGGTAAGAGAGTTTCTAAATACTGAAAAAGCAGTATGACAGATGATAAACATACAGACATACACCGATCAGCCACAACATTAAAACCACTGACAGGTGAAGTGAATAACATTGATTATCTCATTGTTATTTTGGTTACGTACTCTAGCACTTTAAGTTTGAAAAATACAATGACAATGAGGTTGAAGTGCAGACTGAGGGTTTTTTCATTTTCACAAATAAGTCAGGAGAAGAAACCCTTCAAGTTATCCATCCATATCTACTGTATTTCTGGCAGCAAAGTGATGGTTTAAGGCTTGTTTGATATGTCAGACCCTTGATGACTTACATCCACTTAGCCAACCTTGTGTTCCATACTTCGTGTAATTTACAGCTAAATCTAGTCCCACCCCCCAATTCCCATAGAGATCCATTCAAGTGTAGAGAGGTTATAGTATCGCTTGTAGGAGTACCAGAAAATAAGATATCAAGAGTCTTTTGATATTGTTGGGTCACAGACATCAGAAAGTCATGGCATGCAAAGGATATGCGACCAAATATTAAAAATGATTACTTTATTCTACATTATGTTAAACTGTCAAATATTTTTTGATGCCCAAAAATGGGGGGGGGGGGGCTATGTACAAAAGGTTCTATAATTTCTAAACGGTTCATCCAATATGGATGGAAATACCCTCAAATTAAAGCTGCCCGTCTGCCCTTCAACGTGACATTGACATTGTGACATTGTATCCTTTCAAACTCAAAGTGCTAGAGTACAGAACCAAAATAACAACGAGATAATCAATGTTATTCACTTCACCTGTCAGTGGTTTTAATGTTGTGGCTGATCAGTGTACATACACATATACACACACACACACACACACACACACACACCACACACACACATTCACAAGGTAGGGAGCCCTTATTCACCACCAACTCTGAATAGCAATCAGTTTCGGCCATATGAAAAACTGGAAAAATCATTAACATTCAAATAAAGTTTGGAACCAGTGCTAATTAGGTTATTAACTTTGAAAGAACACTGGAATCATAAGACATCCATGGCTCTGTGAAAGCCCAAGATAAAACAGAAGGGACAGATAAGCTCTCTCTTTTGACCACTTGCCCTCGGCTGTTTTTTTTTTTTTGGCTCCCGTCCTAGAGACTTTACCACAAAGAAGTTCTACTGTGCCATATGTGAGCAAGAGAGTACCCGAGTTTCCTCTCTTTTCAAAGACAGGTTGTGGTTGTGTTTATTTTTGCTCAACAGCATGCGGATGGTGCTCAAGCTGTTAGTGTTTAACATGCTCTGAGCTGAAATACTGAGCCAAGATAATGTCACATATTGAGTAATGTTCCAAATGTGAGTCAAAAAATGCCTATACTCTGCACATAAAGGGATAAAATAGGAAATAAATGGAATTTGTGTGTGTGCGTGCGTGCGGATCTGTGTGTCTTTACCATGCAGCTGGTCCTGTGACCAGGATCTGTATTTGTGGAGGTATGGCATCCAGCATGGTGGTTATGCTACTTGTGGTTTGTGGGAAACTGTACTGACAAATGATCTGTTCTGTCCTAAAACAGCCTCCTGAGGGAAATTAATTATATACGTACACACACAGCATACATAATCAAGCATATGCCCAGTCCTTTCAGAAAGGACTGAGCCACTTTTTAGTGTACCGAGATGGTGCACCAGTGTTTTTAGCTTAGCTTTTAGCGTAGGTTAACTTAGCTAGCTACATTCCTCTCATAGACGGAGGGTGTGTAAGGCTGGCCGGACATGGCGATTAAAATAACGTAGGCTATTAAATACAAATGCTAGCGATAGAGGATTCAATGTCGAGTTAGCTCACTCAATCCACTAGGCTACTGCCTACTACGGAGGAGGTAACTAAGCTGGCTGGCTGCATAGTTTGACTACCTGCACTAACGTTAGTTGGTTAGTTAGCAAGTCTCATCCAGCAACACGTTGTCCTGTCGGTGAAGCGGCAGTCAAGCTGAAGGATCATAACGGACTCACGGAGCATTTCTGGACACACACACTGTTAATGTCAATTAAAAATGTCATAAATTAGGTCCGTGTTGGCTGCCATGCCGATAGAAAAACAATTATAATAAATCACGCATCTTCTTGCAGTGGAGTCGCTTAAATAATTAGCCTATCAATATGATGTGAAAATGTGATCGTATCTAAATAACTCACATTTTCTGGAGTGTTATTTTGTATGGGGTGTCAGGGTTTGTCCTACATTGTAAATTCTTTGGCAGCCGCCAAAATGTTCACGGACCGCCAAAATGAGAATAATTGCAAAAACGGCGTATAAAATCACATCCAAATTTTTGAAGCCCTAAATTCTGAAAAGGTAAAAGCTTTAACAAGTGTATGCAATGTTTTAACAGAAGGTAGTATGGATAGTAGATTGTTATTTCACCATCTTTAATGAAGGGATAAACTGTCTACTTACTATTTTACCGCAGCAACACTATAGGCTACTATGTAACAGTATCTTACCTCTGTGACATTCAACACTAGTTTACCTCAGTGACATTATTTGGACCACTTATCTTGCACACTTATTTTTTATTTCTGTTTTAGAGTGTTGTTTATTTATTTTTCTAGTTGTGTGCTATTAAAATAAATAATGTAAGATTAAAATTATATTCCAAAAGCTTCAAAGACCTTTGATTTATAAACCCTAACTCGTAAACACAACCAAAGCCTACATGGGCTCTTGTACTGAAAACATTTTGCAGCTTGTGCACTGTGTGCACTCACACAACAGTGGACACCTACCCTTCCCCCTATAGTTTTACCCTGCAGTTGGTTCACACTCCGCCTAAGAGTCCACTTAGTAAAGCATAATTCATTAGGTAACAGTTGCAGTTCAGTTTTTTTTTTACTTCAGCCTCTTTCATACAGTCCGGGTATTTTTGTTTAGTTATGTCTAAGTTTTTGAGGCGTTTCTCCGAGCAGCAGGTCCTAGCCCGAAGATGTTTTGCCATCTTGTCTCAGTGACGCTGAATCTACTGATGACTGAGACTAAATTGACATGCATGTTATGTTAACTTTACCATACTAACAGTGTTATGCTATAAACACATTGAATTTCACCCTAGCAGTTAAGGCTGGGTGGTATAAAGTAACAGATTTTTCCCTCGGTATACCAGTGTGAATTCACGCAAACAGCATGCGGTTTTGTAATAGCGTCGTCAACTGTATTTTATTGTTTTTTCATCCAATGAATATTAAAAAATGCACATTGCAACAGTATCATAAACAACTTATGAAGTAAACCTAAGGTGTATTTGATTAAAACTCACATCATTTTTTAATAATAATAATAAACTTTATTTGTATAGCACCTTTCATACATAAAATGCAGCCCAAAGTGCTTCACAACAATAAAAAACAAAATACAGAACAAAAGCAATAGAAGAAAAATAGACATAAAAGACAATAGAACATTTACGAGACAATATAAAAGGAAATAAGATAAAAACAGATAAAAGGCTACAGTGCATGAATAGATAGCCCCGGTTTCTGTACACTGGTGTGTCTGTACACTGATGTCTCTCTGTACACTGGTGTCTCCCCAACAAACACTCCTACCACAAACAGCCTGCTACCTGCCATCTGCTATGCACCATACAGCCTCTCTCTCTGGGTGGTAATATACCTGCCAGCTCCGCTGCAGGACTTTTGTCCCTCCTTCGAGGTATATTTGCCCATGGGTGGGAGCAGCATACAGCCTCCACAGTTTGAATCACTCCGCAGTGTGACGAACCCGTCGGTCCCTAGTCAAACTTTTACGTTGAGCGCCCTACTGGCCTCTTTCTACGTTTTGATTTTCATTTGCCCATGGGTGGGAGCAGCATACAGCCTCCACAGTTTGAATCACTCCGCAGAGTGACGAACCCGTTGGTCCCTAGTCAAACTTTTAAATTGAGCGCCCTACTGGCCTCTTCTTTCACCCCACTATACAGAATAAAAGAAAGAAAAGAAATAAAATAAAATAATAATAATAGATAAAACAGCTTTAAAAAGATAAATAAATTAGACTAGTACATGGTAATAAAAATAATAAAAAACACACATCAGTCCTAAAAGTAAGAAAATTAAATTTAAATTAAAATTAAAAAGCAGAGCAAGCTAACTAAAGGCAAGTTTAAATAGGTGTGTTTTAAGAAGTGTCTTAAAAATGTTAAGAGTTTCTGCCTCTTTGATATTGCCTGGTAAGGCGTTCCAAAGCCTAGGGGCATAAAAGCTAAAAGCCGCCTCACCGCTTCTCTTACGGTTTACTTTGGGAATCACTAAGAGAGAAGCAGTGGAGGATCTAAGGGTTCTACTAGGCACATGTTCCTGAATGCAGTCACCTAAGTATGTTGGTGCTAAACCTTTTATCATTTTAAAAACTAGAAGAACCTTAAAATCTATTCTAAAACGCACAGGTAGCCAGTGTAGTTTAAGGAGTGTGGGGGTAATGTGGTCTCTCTTTTTTGTGCCAGTCAATACCCTTGCAGCCGCATTCTGAACTAACTGTAGTTTTTTTATGCTTTTTTGGGGGAGACCAGAGAGAAGGCTATTGCAGTAGTCAAGGCGACTTGTGATAAAAGCATGCATAAGCTTTTCTGCGTCTGCTTGTCGGAGGAGAGGTCTGACCTTTGCAATGTTTCTTAAATGAAAGAAGGCAATTTTAGTAACATTTCTTATATGGGGCTCAAAGGTTAGGTCATTATCTATAATAAAGCCTAGATTCTTGGCTTCCCGATTACCGCATAGGCCCAGATGCTCTAGATTTTTTGATATTGCATCTCTTTGAGGTCTTGGTCCAATCAAAATGGCCTCTGTTTTGTCATCGTTCAACTGGAGAAAATTCTGGGACATCCACATTTTTATATCTTTCAGACACTTCTCCAGTGAGCTGAGTGGACTTGTATCACCAGGGAACACAGAAATGTACAATTGTGTGTCATCAGCATAGCTGTGGAAATTGACACTATGCTTTCTAATGATGTTACCCAGTGGTAGCATATATAAAGAGAACAGTAAAGGCCCAAGAATAGATCCTTGAGGGACCCCACATGTAATACTAACCGTGTCAGACACAGCGTCTCCTAGTGCAACAACAAATCCTCTCCCAGTAAGGTAAGATTTAAACCACTCTAGTACTGGTCCCGAAAGACCCACCCAATGTTCCAGACGGTGCATTAAAATGTTGTGATCCACTGTATCAAACGCAGCACTCAAGTCCAGTAAAACTAGAACAGCAACACCACCACTGTCAATGGTTACCCGCAGGTCATTTACAACCTTTATCAGGGCAGTCTCTGTGCTATGGTTAGATCGGAAGCCTGATTGGTATTTTTCAAGGGTGTTGTATCTAATCAGGAATTGATTCAGTTGTCTAAAAACAATTTTTTCTGAGTACAGAGCTGTCTAAATGCCTTTTTTCAGTGTTGGTCTCACAATGGCAGATTTCAAGGTGGTGGGGAATATGCCAGCTGATAGAGAACAGTTCACAATTTCCAAAACATCATCAAGTAAACCCATCATACACCTTTTTGAAGAACTTTGTGGGGATGGGATCAAGTGAGCAGGTTGAGGGTTTAATTTGAGAGATAATTTCACTCAAAGCTTGCGTGTCAATCTGCTCAAATGAATCCATGACAGCATCAATTTGTCTACATTGATCATCTAATTCTGTAGTTACGTTGACCTGGGAGATTTGTGAACAAATACTGGATATCTTTTCTTGAAAGAAAGTAGCAAACTCATTACATCTAGATGTGGAACTGGACGCAATGTCAGGATCAGCGGTCATCACAGGGTTAATTAATCGATCAATTGTTGAAAAAAGAATGCTAGGTGTATTCTTGTTTTCATTTTCTGTAATAATCTTGGAAACGTAATCTTTTCTTGCCAGACGTATTGCTTTGTTATAGGCAGTCATGGCTTCTTTGTATATATTACAGTGAACTGTGAGCCTAGTTTTCCTCCATTTTCTTTCAGCTGCCCGACAGATTCTCTTAATATCATTAACACTGTTATTGTTTAGCCATGGGGAGATTGTGTCAGTCGACCTCTTTTTAATCTTTAGTGGAGCAACAGTATTTAAAGCAGATGACAAGGTATTGTTGAAATTTTCAACCATGTCTTTTAAAGAGCAGTCATAACTAAATGGCTCAAGCGATCTCATGACATTAGAAAACTTTGCTTCAGCCTTGCTATCTAGGAATCTCCTTTGGACCAACAATTCCCTTTTGGTCTTTGTTAAGGTTAGGTTGGCATCAAAAAACACACAGTGATGGTCAGAAATAGGTAATTCGAGTACTAAAACATTATCAATGTTTAACCCTGTTGTTATTACTAAGTCTAGGGTGTTACCATGCTGATGAGTGGCTTCCTTTACATGTTGGGTAAGTTCAAAGCTGTCCAGTAAATTCATAAGCTCCATAGCTTTGGAGTCATTCTTTTTATTAATATGAATATTCAGGTCTCCATTCAGGATTAATCTATCATATCTAGTGATACCAAGTGAGATCAGCTCTGAGAATTCCTGTAGAAATAGTGATGAATATCTTGGTGGCCGATATAATGTAATGATGAGCACTGATAATTCTGCTATGAGCTCAAGAGCAAGATATTCAAATGATGTAAATTCACCCAGGTCCATATCATTACACACAAACTGTGTAGAGAAAATGGCTGCAATCCCCCCTCCTTTCCTGTTTTGTCTGACTGACTGATAAAAATTATAGTTTGGAGGACAAGCCTCTATCAGTGTTGCTACACCAGAAGTGCTGTTTAGCCAGGTCTCAACTAAAAACATGCAATGCAAATTCCTTTCAATTATCAGATCATTAACCAAAAAGGATTTGTTAGCCAATGATCTGACATTAAAAAGAGCTCATTTCAGCTGTAGGGATTCTGTGACAGGAAAGAAGACTGGTTGTGGCTGAACAGTAACAAATTTAAGATTACTGAGACAGGTACCGGATGGTCTGTGATTGTTGCGATGTGTTTGACCATGCCACCGGCTGTTTAAGATCACCGGTATGTTTAAAGAAGCGGCATGGGGTCTGTCTCATCTCTGGTAGACACCTGAGTGATGATGTCTGTGGTTATTGCTGTGTAATATTTCATCAATTTGACTGAGCTTCAGCATGCCAGCTTTGATTAACTCCTTGATTGGTGAGTGTGGTGGAGGGGGAGAGGGGGGTCGTTGGGTCCCTGATTTGGACAGAGACATCCTCCGAATGCCTTGGGTGATGTGGAGCAGAGGGTCAGGTGAGGGGGGAGAGATACCAGCTGTCTGCCTGTGCGCGCTGTCCTTCACGCTTATCTTGTTTGGATATGGCATTCCAAGAGCATGATGTAGGTTGGCACCAAGTAGTCTGGATCCAGTGATGTTTGGATGAACCCCATCGGGTCTGAAGCGGTCTTTGCAGTTCCAAAAGATATTGAAATGGTCAATAAACTTTATCCCATGGGTGAGGCACGCTGATGTCAGCCATGTATTCAGGCCAAGGAGTCTGCTAAAAGATTCAATTCCTTTCCCCAGAGTTGGAATGGGGCCTGAGATGAATATATGTTGCGATTGACAGTCGCTCAGTTTCTCCAGTAGCAGGGAAAAGTCTTTTTTCAGGATCTCAGTGCCAGTTTTCCTTCGCAGAATGTCAAAAGACCCAACGTGGATAATAATCCTCATATTACTTGGATGTGTAGAGAGGATAACTGATAACAGCCCTGTTGGCTCCCTGACAGATGTGCCAGCCATAGTTAAGTTTTCGGTCTTTGCTATTCTTACATGCCTGGTTATAGAGTCCCCAATCAGAATAGTGTTTGGCTTATCAGGTGTGGAGTTAGCAATGTCTCTTCTGGCCCTCGGCCTAGCAGTGGTTTTGGGGCTATTTCTTGGAGCCTTAATGCTAGTGGTGTGATTAGCTTCTCTGGGTTCAACATAGTTAGTATTATCACACATTTCAGTCAGTGGATCGTACCTGTTTTTCAATGAGAGTTGAGGTGGTGGAGTGAGCGTTGGTGCTCTCTTATTTGATTTCTTGCTGGATTTGCCTCTGCGGTGGACGACGTCGGACCAATTCCTGGCTGGAGTTGATGCTTTCGGTCTGGCGCCGATGCTGTGCCAGTGAGAAGCGTCATTAGGGAAGGCTGGTTTGGGAGTCTCCGCAGCTAATCCAGTGCCGTTGGGACCCATCCAGGGAAGCGTGTCAGCCATGTCCGTGACAGGATACTCTAGATTTGATGTAATCCCTCGTATGAAAATCTGTGTCTGTCCGTTAGCATTTGGTGGCTCGGCACCTTGTACAGACGCTGCTACAGAGTCAATGAATTGCTCATCCTCACGTATTTGATACAGTGTTTCAATCTTCTTTTCAAGCTGCGATATCCTCTCAATCAGTCGCTCACACTCCATGCAGCTCACTGATTTTACTGGGTTTGGAGACATAACTTCCACGTTGTCTTTTGCCGGTCAGAGAAGCTTTGTTGTTTAGAAACAAGTCCAAATGTTTGCTTTCAAACCAAGTGTTCAACCGACGTTCTTACTTTAAAAGATAAATTAAAGAGTAAAACAATAAAATAAATTTAAATAAGTAAAACAATAAAACAATAAAATGTAACAAATGGATAGAAATGGACAGAAAGTAAAGCAAGCAAAGCAAAGCAGGAGCAGCAAGAAAATGCGACCTCTCTCTAAGAATATGTGACTTGACGTTGCCAACAACACTGAGAACACATCTAAGGAAACGTACAATTTAGCAGCAATGTGCGAATCCCTAATTTGAGCCATCTAACCTTATATAGTTATGTATAAAACAAATCCCTCTGAATTAAAGGAATATAGCTAACACTACTATATTGTAACAATGGCAAGCTAGCCAGCAAAATTAGTTTTCTTTTTGTATGAAATGGTGTCTGGAAGTGTTTGTTTAGAGTTGTTCCACATGAGTAAATTGTTCTGTATGCAGTACAGCAGGCTGTGCAGGTAAACAAATTAGCAATTTATGCATGACATAACATGAGGGAGAGATAACATGAGGGAGAGATAACATGAGGATGAGTTTGTTGTCGATTATTATGCAGAGGTGTTTTTATTTTATCTAGGAAACTGGTGGACATTTGATTTTATATCCTGTTTGCATATACCTGGGGGGTATACTACGAAGGAAGCTTAACAAAGCCAGGGTTTATTTGCAATAGCTGGCTTCACAAAGCCTAACCACCGCAATCTGGCTTAACCGGTACAACGAACCTGGTTATCAACTTGCTAAGTGAACACAGGCTTTATTAATCAAGCTATGTGCGCATTCCCATAAAAGGGGCAGTGTCTGAAACAACAAGCCTATAGCGGTGCAGCATGGTCTGTACTAGAGCAGCGCATTTCTCTCCTGTGGGGTGGGGGTGGGGATTGCTGTAGCAATCACACCATTTATTCATAGAAAAAGTCTCTCAAGCATTTTCCGGAAGTCAATAATCTCGCCCTGCAAAGAGATTCCCTCACTATCCACACATATCTCTGTGTTGCTACATGAGCTTGATTCCCTCACTATCCACACATATCTCTGTGTTGCTACATGGGTTTGGAGAGTTAGTCACAGGTAGTTAGTTGTGTAATATGAAACACACATAAAACACAAAATTGACAAATTATCTAATTTTATTGTAAAACTTAAAATCAGAGACTTTTCTGGAACACTGCCATGTTTGGCACAATTTGGTACCGTCTGTGCCGAATTTGGGAACCAAAATGGTTTGGCTGAAAAAAAAAAAAGCTCTGTAGAATTTGAATGGTTTGGGATATTGACACCATATTTTTACCAGAGATATTTTTTAGGCAGCATATTGAGGAATCGCAAAGAGGAGTTATTTCCTCCATTTCTTTTGTTGCTCATCAGGTAAGAGTTGAATGTAGGTACGAGTTCTTATTTTCTGTACATAAATTGTATCAAAAAGTGGATTTATATTAATTATGACTGCTTAGTCATAATAGTGCAGTTCTCAGTTTTAATAAAAGCTATGAACCATATTTGTAGAATTTACAGTTTGAGATAATTGGCCCATTTTGCCCTTGGTAGGTAGAGGTTAATGACCATTCTTGTCTATCATGAAGTACAGTATGTGAACATACAAAAACACACTGGGTACAGCAAGTGTTACCACCACATTCAAAAATGTCAAAACAAGAAAAAAAGCTATTTAAAAGTCATTTCTTATTTCAATGCAGTGGGACGAGTGAACCGAAGAGATGTGCAGTTAAACTCAGGGAAAAACTGTGGGTTAAGGGTTAGTATGGATTCCATATTAAAATTGACCGCAAGCAGGTCCATTCTTGTCATTTATGTACATCGATTACATTTTTGCTTTTTTCTACAATGAGGATGCTTTCAAGGTACAGTGACTGGCTTGTGGCGGTACCAGTGTCCCCACACCCCAGTTGATCAGGAAGGAGCCGGAGGGCCAGCACCAACCGCATAAAATAAATTTACTACAATGAAAAAATGCCTCAAATATATAATGAACTATTCAATATACACCAAAATACAAAGAATTGTGCAGTTTGGCGGTTGGGGGGTTAATCAATGCTTAAATAAAAAAAATTATAATAAAGCCTGCAGGGCTAGGCAACCATTAAAATAACGTGCAATGATTAGCTGAGCCTGGTTTGGCTAGTTGCCCAAACGCAGGTGACCCAGCAAAAGCATTTCTAAAACACCTTGACAACAACCAGGCTTACCAATATTCTTACAATTAACCTCAGTGTCTGACAAATAAAGTAAAGAAAAGAAAAACTCAAATTTAAAGCATTAACAGACCCGCCAGGTTTAAAGCTTAAGTAGGCAGGCTGTAGACAAGAGGTGCACACACAGTAAGGGCTTGTTGGATCAGTAAAAAAAAAACAATCAGTGGGATAATTTCCTGCCTTTTTTAATGCCAACAGGAAGGGTGTCATCACACCCTCATTGGCTAAGGCAATACAACACAGCTGCTCTCATTTATCAATCAACCATCTGCTAGATTCCAAGGCACTGATCAACAGCTGATCCCCATAGCCCAACAATCAACTGCTGAGTCAAGGAATCTCAAATAAAGAGTTGACATTGAGATTTCGAAATCAAACTAAGCGGAAACAAAAACATATACTTAATAAATAAATAAATAAATAAACTATCAAGCAAGCACCATAGGATGACTGCTAGGGTGCATCCCAATATTCTTCACTCCCCACTTCCACTCCCCCACTACCACTCCTCTCCTACCCGGAAATATGCAAAACTGCCTGAACGTTTTGAGTACAAGTATTTACATGTACAATATACAATGTACCTCACATTGCGGTTTGCATCGATACATTAATTAATATGTAACCATTTATACGTAATTAAAATGTAATCAGCAAGATTAGATTAAAACATAAAGATCAGTTTCCGGGGCACGGAGTAGAGGAGTGGTAGTGGAGGAGGAAAGGTGGCATTTTTCCACTATTGGGACGCACCCCTACACTCTTGAGGCCTTGGACGGGGGGTGGGCTTCCATCCAGACCCTGTCCTTCTCCTCATAGGTGACATGACATCAGTTTTTGTTATAGTTATTAGCCTGTTTTTTTGTGCTTTTTCCAGATTTGACTCCATGAGTGCATGGACATTTTTCAGGAAACTCAACTCTGGTTAAAAAAAATAAAAAAATAAAAAAACTACCCCAGCTTATGCTTCTCCCCAACATAAGAAGCTATCATGACCTTAAGAGAGTGGTTAACTCTCTCAGCTATTACACAGATTTTTAACACTAGAACTGCCAGGCTTTTTTCAAGACTGAGAACCGCCAGAGCCAACGGCAAAAGTCGTCTGTATCCTTTTGTTTTCACTGATGGGCCATTAGTCCTCCATCCCTCATAGTGCACAAAGCAATAATGGCTGAAGCCCAGTGCCCAACAAACCTTAGGTAACCGAAAATGCTATAGATCAACAATAAACAAGACGGATCGCTTCTTAACTTCTAATAGTGCAAATTGACTAGCAAGATGTTTTCAATAGACTTTTTTCACACGCCATCTATTTTCAGGAAAAAAAAAAAAAAAAAAACTTTCCAAAGTCGTGTTGCAGCAGTCCAAACACAATGAGGTAGCCTACCTTATCAGAATAAAACCTAGAAGAGTGGCTCTTTTGATAAATTAGATGGCTCCCTTTTGAAAATAAATAATTAATTATTACGTGGAATGTAACTTCGCTACACCCGATGTTGAAACAATACAATTGCCGCAAATGGCAAAAATTATTTCCCTTTAGAAAAATAAAACAACTGATTGTACTCAATTCAAACATTTTTAATTGGGTAAATCACATAATTACGAATGATAAACAAGCAAAGGAATTAGGCTACCACGCTTTACACACATACTATTAGGCTACTGCTTTAGCAACGAGTGCATGGAGCGGGGGGGGGGAAGAATAATTCAAAGAAAAAAATGCACTGAGCCCTTTGTTCATTTCCCCATGTTATTCTGCAAATACGTCAACAGTCTACACACATTTCCGGAGGGTTCTGTGAGCATCTCCCGCAGACAAATCGGTTGAACTCATGCATTTCTCCTTTTTGTTGCGAGTACATTTGCCCACCTGGCACTGCGGCACCTTTCCGCGAGTGGGGTGCAAATGTGGGCAACTGCCTTGGCGGATGCTGCAACAGCCCTGGCCGATGCTGCAACAGCCTTGGCCTTCATGTAGTTCCATAATGAGTTCCCCTCCTGCTTTCTCTTCTCAAGGGAAAAAACATTGCTTGTTTTTCTTGCCATCTGGTCGAGCGCATCCACACCAACCTATAAAAATAATAAAATATAGAAATGTCAGTGTTAAAAAATAATCGGTTTATACATTTTTAAAAAAAATCTTTACGTGGTATTTTCCACATAGGATGGATATCGTACTGTAGGTCTACATACCTTGTTGTGATTGTAGTCTGTCACTGTGTCTGGTTTTTTCTTTCGATCAGTGCCGATGCTGACAGTAGGATGCATGGTGCTGAGAAGACAAACGCTCTTTCTAGGCTTGCATCTGTAGATAGTGAGTGTTGCCTTGCGAGTCTTCATCACCATTGTGGAGAACAGTTCTCCGTTCTCTGTTTGTGTTGGCTTTCACAAGGTTTTGTTGGAAAAAGTTGTTCATCAACAGTTATTTTCTGCCCAGGCCTATAACAGATGATGGAGTTCTTCACAAACCTGTTCCAAATGTCTGAAATCAGCGCAAATCTGTCTCAGCAGGTCGCGTCTCCTTGTTGTCAAAACGCAGACATTTCATAATTTCGCAATAGCATGGTATCTTTGAAAAAGGACAATCCAGTAGCTCTCCATGTCCATGCTTTTCCCACCATATATTCCATATGCAACCCCTCTATATATGGTGATATAATAGGGGGGATCCAGGGATAAAAAGATAACTATCTTTCAGGCCTTCCTGCCCATGTTTTTTGACTGTGCCTATAGACACAGCTGTTCAGCGTCGACGACTAGAATGTCTTCCCATGAGTAAGGTGTGTGCATTTTAATAATTTGTATTTATATAGAACAGTGTAAATATTTCATTATTTTATAATCGTAGGCCACTGAAAATATTTCTTTATTAGGAGCAGTTTCATCTGTTGAAAACCAGCAAGTGTCAGCTGTGGTGAGTAGTCAATTATAGCCATCTATAATGCACTTTTGAAATTATTTGTAAGTAATGATAATAGTTTTTGGAAATTGTAAATGTAGTCTATTAAATATAATATTTTTATTCGAGAAACACTGAGGGTTTCTTACACTCAAAAGAGATTCATCTGGAGGATTAACCCCTTTGCAAAGACGCATAGTGATAATGGCGCCGGCGTCACCATTTTACTCAACTGAGACATTCGTTGCTACTGCAGCCAAACTATTTGTGGAAATCACAAACTCTGTGTTTTAACTTTATTGGTAGACGGTTTGTGAAAATTTCTGCCGAATACGGAGTTTCACTCCGTATCACTATTTCCCCGTAGCAAGTCCATTTAACAAGCAACCCCCACCTAGTCTATACCTACCCATGTGTGACATAGTGGACAATAGCGTCTATGTTTGAGTTCATAAATATATTTATTCATTATATAAAATTTGAATAACGTCATAGCAACAAGATAAACCCAACAATAACCTGATCGTATGCCAGAAAAGCCGTGAAAAGCCCTGCTCACTCAAATGCAAAATAAACTGTGAAAGTTCTACCATGTATTCTACTAGCAATATATGCTACTAAATATGAAATAAATATACAATCCTACCATTTGTTTTACATATCGAGATATTCCTTTCAAAATTCAGTGGTCATTTATTGTCTGGTACAATCGGTTTGAGAAATATTCAACACTTTATACCGCTATCACACTATCTGAAATGTCGACTCATGCCCTGTAAGCCTGTCTCATTCATTACAGTTCATTCTGGTTTAATTGTCAGCTTTTTTATCCAGTAGAGTACATTATAACCTTAGCAACGGTATATGCCATGTCTTTTTGGGTGCTTTGAACAATTTACTACAGCCCAGCGTAATGGCAGTTTTTGTTTTAACGGTTTGGTATTACGCAAGCTCTATAGAGTACACATTAGGGAGGGGAGTTTCCCTTTGCCGATATGTAAGTATTTTTGCATCTAAAATGCCGTTGGTCTCGCTGGCTACATATGTACGTTCGTGTTTCCTACATATGTACTCGAGCACTGTCTTTCCAATATGTTTCATAGCTATTTCATGTTATTTTCGCATTTTGAGTGCATTTTACATACTGTAGTGCAATCGTTAAATTTATTTTTGATGTAGGCTACCGATGTTCATTGAAGATAGAACATTTGGCAGCATTTTGCAGATGGTGGAATACTATTTTATGTTCATGTTATCGTACATAATATAGGCTATGGCATATATACTTGTCTCTTAGGGCATGACAAATGCTCATTCTAATTTACTGTGCGCTGATATATGGTAGATAAAGGTAAAATTTTCCTTGGAGTCATTATGACTAGGAACATTAAAAAATTAAAAAAACTACAGAAAAATGCAATCCCAGGACAAAAGTATACATACTGTAGAGTACAGGGACAAGTCATGTTTTATTGAGGTACAAGAGTGAATGATTAGGCAACATATTTAGGTGTATGTAACACTGTGATATCAATGTTTTTATCTTAAGCCATCAGAAGGAGCAAATGTATATGCTTTATAATGGACAAAACTAATTGTATTAATTTTATGACATGTTTTGCATAGGGGTTTTGGACTCATAGATATCTACCCCCCTATACTGATGAAAATATAGTAATTCTCACTTGAAAATTATGCAAAAGTGAGTTTTATGAGCCAAAACGTTGATTTGTAGTTCAATACAGCATAATTTCTTTTATTTAGAGCAGTGCACAATTTAGCCATTTGGATAGATTTGGAGACACTAATGGACAACAGGGTACACTGCCTATATTTTGCACCATAGACCTTTAGTAGTTCTGCATATCATCCTCAGATTTTGCAAAACTTGTGGACATGGAGTTTATGATCCAGGAAATGTATATATACTACTCAAAAGAAGTTAAGGGTCATATAAATATAGGCTAACGAGCTAAAATGGTGACGACTAATGACAAAATAATTATTTGATGGCTCAAGAACAGAAAACACAAAACAGAAAACTTTTGATTAGACACTAGTTTATTACCCTGATGAAAAATGTCATGCACCCCCCTAAATGATGTTCACACAAGTCGCAGAAGCTTCAGTAACTGGTGTAGCCACCGTTAGCATTCAGACATTCTTGACAACGTTGGCGCATGCTGTTGGTCAGGCGTTGGAAATAACGTTGAGGGATCGCTAGCCATTCTGCGACTAATCGCTGAGCCAGTTGCTGGAGGTTGACGGCAGGGACGTGATGTGATCAAACTCGCCACCCTAGTTCATCCCACGCATGGCCTGCATATTCACCCGACTTGTCACCCATTGAGCATGCGTGGGATGAACTAGGGTGGCGAGTTCAATTATGTAGCTCTCAGTATTTTGTTGCAAACTAAAGAAAAACTTTTTTTTTTAAAAGTTTCTTTGCATTTGCGGCACTTTATTTTGACTTAAATTATGAAGATAAACAAACCTAAGTTTGTATTGTAAATGGTACACCTGGCTTGTTTCATTTAAGCCATTTACCAAGTTTATGTGATGCTCACACCTGGAGTTATAAACAGAGTGCCGGCCTTAAACAGAGCACCCCTAAATAGGTGAAATTTGCCATCTGCGCCAAGGGGTTAACCTGTGCACCCAAAAGTAGTCTATGGTCATTTTGGTTTTGTTATTTATATGTGTATAGTTTGTGATTATGCTCATTGTTTTTCCGAATCTGTTTTGCTAAGGCCTTATGGTTTGTTGTAGGGAAAAGACATCATTTAGAAGTTGCGACCCAGCTACTAGAGTAGGAGGTTGGAATAGATATTGAGCCTGTGACAAAGTGGCTGAGATTTGAAGAGGAAGGTATGATATTATGTATTACAACATGTACGGAAAGTTGTAGGCTATGTACGTCTGTGTGTGGGATATTTAGTATCTACATTTTGTCATTTGTATTCTCGCAGACTGTGGGGAGGATACAGGTGATCGGCCTATTCTTCTAGATTACCCACCAGAGCACTGGAGTGATAAGGAAATAGCTCTCTGAGACCATGTTGATTTTGAAAACGATGCAAACTGTCGAGGAAAAGCTGAAGTACTGGCTATCGATTCATTGCGAACAGATGTGTGTGTAGCGCTTTACAAACTTACAGAACATATAAATGTGTTAGTCTATCAATAGCAAGTCGAGTTATTCAGCACTCAGGAGGGAAATCAACATACATTTTGGTAAACAATTGAACAGCTTTAACAAATTTACCGAAATTTTACAGAAAAGGAAAATATGATGTCTTACACCGCACTTAATTTTTATTATTACTTTTATTTGTTTCAGATTTTTTTCCCAATTTGGTAGTCAATTGAACCACATTCTTATTCAATTCCCCCCATGTAGCAACCGCTAGAGAATCACCACTACACAACCCGTCAGCTGGTGGTAGGAAGGAGGGCACCACGTCCTCTACAGGGCGCGACTCCTCGAGCCCCTGACCATGATTCCAACTCGCCCAGGGCCATTCTGTACACAACGATTCTCACCGAGCCCCTCCCCCACCTGGGAGCAGCTGCCAATTGCCCCTCCCTCGAGGATCTGGCAGGACCGGGGATCGAACTCCAATTCTCGGGGCACAACCGCACAGATAAAGTCTGCGCCTTAGACCGCTGCACACCTCACCTAATTTGCTGACTTTGTAGGCGCGTTTGTGTGTGTGTTTTTCCAGTTGTGGAAACATATGCGTCACTTAGACTGAGTGTGAGGGGGCAGGAAGGAGAGATCCATGGAGACAGGCACCGTGCAACCACCTGCCCACTGGACCCCATCCCATCAGCAGTCCTCCAGTCTATATCCGGTGAGGTCCTTCCATATCTGTCCTCCATTATCAACATCTCCCTAACCTGTGGGTATGTTCCTGCTGTTTTTAAGACAGCCCGTGTTACCCCCACTCCATAGTGCGCTTTTTCCTTGCTTAGCTTACTGTAGGTGACTGTAGCTACAATACCAAATGTAATTTTGTTTTAGATAGACATATATAGCCTAAATATATTTAACCTCTTGCTGCCAAACGCCCCCTAGCGGTAAAGCGGGCGTTATGTAAATTATTAAATTATACATTTCATTAATTTAATAATATATAATAAACTGCTCACCTCAATATTTTGATTAAATATCCTTAAGATATATCCATTCCTTCTGGGAAAGTGGTTTTTAAGCCCAAAACGTCGAGTTAAAACTTCGTAAATTACGTTGGAAATCGAGCATAGCGTCAGTTCAGGCAGGTCACGAGAGTGAAACCCGGCCATAGTTAATCAGCTGACAGCTCAGCTGAGTAGTGACGATTCACCCATCAGTCCATTCACAAAACAAGGCGGTCTATTTAACCGCCTCGCCCTACCATGGTGGATCCCCTGTCAGCACAACCGCTGCACATCCTGCATGTTCTACTACACGCCGGGGAAAAAGAATCGGAATCCTGCAAAATTCTAGGTAAAAGCTAAGTGATGTCAAGCTCTGTATTCTTAAGTTTTATGGTCTGTTAGACAAAAGAAAAGGGCGATATATTCAAATAACATTCGGTTATTCGAAACCTGCTTCCCTGCATGCATGACTGCACACTGTCAGCGAAAACAAATGGGATTCCTGAATTTGTTGCTTAAGCTAAGTGACTGCAAATGTCATTTAAGCTTATGCAGGGTGTCTGCAGGTATCAAGAAGTTAATTTTAAGACTTTTTAAGACATTTTTAATGCCACCTAGAATGAAATTTAAGACCAAACTTGCAACAAAAATAAACATGAAAAGTGTATACACTCTTCGCAACTGAGTATGTAATATTGTCAAGAATGAAGTTAGCAGAAGTGGTTCTAGTATTCCACAAACCACCGGATGCTCTTGTAAGGGAGCAGTACGCCTAACTGGAGAAGACAATGGGCGATATTTTCAGGCTCTTACTCCAGTGCGCTAAGACAGGCGGTGTGGCAAAAATGTGTAATGGAATGGAATGCTCTGTGTCTACTGCATGTGTACTGCATTCAATTCCATGCCACATTTTCGCCACACCACCTGTCTTAGTGCACAGCACACTGGAGTAAGAGCCTGAAAACAGCACCCACTGGGCCTCAGCACCCAATTGGGCCTCATTCAAGTACAAATTTGATCGTAAATGGGAACATAAATGTGTAGATTAGATTTACAATTAATTTACATCGAGGTCAAACTTTTGATGAATGCAGTTCTAAATCAACATTGAGGCAAAACGACACTAATTACTTGAGTTTAAGGACATTTGTCCAAATGTTTATTACAGTGAAATAGGGGTCGGTGTGGCTACAGAGCCTGTGGGGTGGGATCAGGTTTCAGCGGAGGGTTTGTAGCTAGATAGCTACTGCAATGGCGGAGGTGAAGAAGCTCAGTGAAGTGAAATGACAAGCCGACAGGGCTCGTTCAAAAACCAGAATCGGAATTGCTTTTCCTCGATGGCAACAGCTGAAGTTCAGCAAGGGGATGAAGAGCGATGTGGAGTTGACGTGTTTTCTGTTGGACCTGTAAGTAACGTTACCTCTAGCTATGCAGCTAGCTATGGTGACTGGGCGGGGGTTGGATATATGATTGTAATATGAAGCTGAAAATAGATATTAAACCATTAGACAACAAAGCAAGCATTTCATAAACCCACTCTCTGTCCTAAAGGTCACACTGTTAAAGGAAGTGCTCCCGTTTAATGAATCAATCGCTAGGCCTAGGCTACATTATTGCCCTCAAACATCAAATGGCACGGAAAAAAATTATGCCCTTCTTTGGACAACGAAGAATAATTCTCCTTCATCCCAGGAAAGTGGTTATTGGTGTGTAAGGACTGTACACGTACACACTGTGGTCAGTTCAATCCTGACTTGACAGGGCAAATACAAGAAGAGATGTTCGAATTTGCGGCAACACGAGTGTGGGCTGTGACTCCAAATAAGCGCTGCAAAGAAAACCCGTTCATGACGCCAAAACAGCTAAAATAAACTGCGCGGTCAATGAAAAATAACTTTGCACACAGACGAATTTCGCGAGATAATCAGCTATACAATAAAAAAAGAATCGCCACTACCTTCAGCTGCCAATGAGTGATCCCTGTAACAAATAAACATTAAAAGACTAAGAGCAGGATAAAGAACAGGAAAGTACCGAAATTGGTTTAAAACGCATAAATCTGGGATCGTATAATTGTGCAGAACGGAGCAATTGGAGTCTGCTGGCGTGCTCTTGAATATTGTTCGCTTTGCATATGGGATTCTACCGCCCTGAATCCCATTGTGCCAAGCTTGAAACATTTGCGACATATACTGCATCGGGCTTCGGAGACATTACCGGGCACGAGTTTTAACCATGTTATGGGTTTTAACCATGAGTATTCGCTTTTCTCAAGCCATTTATCGTTAAACTTGCATTTACCCATGAATCCGTTAGTTTGCTAGCTTGGCTATTACATAGAACTTAGATTGTTACCTCACTTAACTGAATCCGAAGCAGAAATTTAGCAGAAAGTAATCTTGTCAGAATCGCTCCTACTGACAGTAGCCTACTACTGTGGAACAGTTTAGATTGCTTGGTAACGTAGAAGCACCCGCGAACTCTTGCGGTCACGTGACTTCACCTAAAAAGGATCCTTGCGTATTTTAAAAAAAAAAAATCCAGTTTCTATCGTATTTGGTTTTCTTTCAGTTTATCATTTGGCAAAACTCAATCACACCGTATAGTGAGATTGGGAACACATCGCCTCAAAAAATATTTAAGACCTTTCAAAAACGAATTTAATACAATTTAATACATTTTAAGGCCTTTTTTTAATAAATATGAATTTAAGACTATTTAAGACTTTTTAATGACCCGCGGACACCCTGTTATGGTCTGCTATGGAAACTGGCGATATTCAAATAACATTTCCCGGACAAGGAAGGGCGATATATTTACGTTGCGTAAGCTGGCTATTTAAAGCGCGCCTCTCGTCGTGTAACCCGGACCTTATTGCTTGTATTCGAAAGCTTCCAACTGGATTGCTAGCTAACATTAACAGACTATATTGGCTTCAGAGGTATAAAACGCACGGTAACCTTTATATTATCCTTGGGCTAACCTAAACGGTAAGCATACACCCTGCCCTGGAATATTGGTTGGTCATGTTCGCATACTTGCTGCCTCGTTCTGGAAGTGGGAGACCAAAGAGATCTGATACTTCGTGGACGCGGTCCGACTAGGCTATTCATTGAGCTGGCTTCTGATATGAGAGGTTCGTGGCCGTTCACGGATGCTGATACGTAAGTGGGGAGAAAATAAATAAATAAACAAATGTGACAATGATTAGTCTACATAGTTCACGTCCTAAATGCTCTTCTGCTCCAACTATTATCGTAACTAGTTATGCGTGTGTAATCGGTAATGATGTGAAGACTAGGCCTACCGTTGGCCGGGTATGTAATTGTACATTCTATATCTTGCACGTTATTGCGTTGGCCGATCTGTATCCTGCATGGTATTTTCATTTATCGGGACATAATTGCGCTCGTAGGCCTACTGCATCTGCGTAGCCTACTCGGATAGCTTGCTAATAGTTTTCAGGTTGAATTTAAGTGTTGTAGCCTATTCATCATTATTATGGCTAAATTGTATCATTGCCAGGGATTTGTAGGCTATATTAGCCTAGCATACTACTGATTGCAGACAACCCTAATTCACATTGCAACATTACGCGTGTAGCTTTTTGCGGATACACTAGGGGAGAACCGGGACGAAAGAATAACATTGATTTCGCGAAAACTACAGAAATCCGAATACCGTAGATCAGTCAGTATGTGACACATGTGTAATCATTTCACTCTGCAAAGAACCAAAGTTATTTTGACAGCTGAAAGTAAAATATCGAAACCGGAAGTGTTTTCGGTTGTATAAGTGTGTTTATGTTTAGAATTTTCCAAACATGCATTATTTTCTTAACACAACTGTTGACTAAAGGACAGCATAGGTTTCGAATGGCATGCTTACGAGACTTAGCTGCTAACCAAGTTGAAAGCAAGCGAGACACGAGCGGGACTAAAAGACACACTGTTAAAAGGCAGTGCTGAAAATCAATGCACAACCTTGGAATGCGTATTGACCCCATCAGAACCGAGTATTCAACAATGCCGTGGTATAATAAGCATCAATAAATGATCTCTAGTAGCTATTAATAAAGGTGATTTGCCATTAAATCATCAATTTCAGACCGTTTAACGTTGCGATGCAAAATTCTATTAATTATGCAACATTATGCTCTTGACGCATGGTTGATTTTCATGGATTTTAAACTTATAGCAAAGTGGGTAGGCGGAGCAAGAGGTCCAATTTCGGGGCTGGAATATCCGCACTTGGATTAAAGCCTTCTACGCCTGTCAACGTCCCAGAGCTGGGAAAAAGCTCTGAAGAAGCATTAAACTCGTTGTTGTCCATTATTATTATTAATTGGTCTAATTCAGGGCTTTCAGCCGGATTTCTTTCCTTCCAAAATAAAGTCTCAGGTTTCCCTAATTTTCACTCAGCTGTAAACGAACCCGAAATAGTGAACAAACTGCTTGCCAGAGAGGTCGAAAAGGGTTATATGATTGGCCGTTCGATAGCTCGCCATTTCCAATATTCCGCATCAATCTTATAGGAGGAGCCACACGTAAATATTCAGAAAAAAACGCCTAATCGACTTATACCCCTCATAATAACTATGCCCAAGCTATTAACAGTATCATCCCCCCGCAACCATTTTCCCTGTTTTACGCAACCGCTCGACCACGTGATTCAATTTATCAAACATTCCGGTAAAGGAGCTTGTCTCGGTAAAGCCGACATAACGGATGCATTTAAAAAATCATGCCTCTCCATCCATCCCAATGGCATTTGTCGGCGTCATGTGGGTAATAAAAAATGTATGCCTACTTTTTCGGTCAGGCTTACTTTTGGTTGTCATAGGCTAGCAGTCCCCCTATTTTCGATACATTACCGGAAGACTTGCTAGATTCTCCTTAAACTGCAATTGCCCCGTCTTACACCTGCTAGACGACTTCCTAGTGGTAGATTTTCCATACTCCCAGGCGGATCGTCGCGTTATACCGTTTAAAATAAATAAATAAATAAACATGTTTAATGAAATGGGCGTTCCTCTATCCGAGGAAACTTTTAAATGGCCTAGTGTTATCGAGTTTCTGGGCATTATTTTTTAGATAATCGTGCAGGCTCTCAGCTGTCGGATAAATTGGCCCGCATTCGGGAAGCTATCAAATATACCGAGAACGCAGAATCTCTTTTATTAAAAAAATAAATAAAAAAAAGAGCCGCTCTCCCTATTGGGTCATTTCAACTTGCTGTGCGAATTATCCCTCAGGGACGTTCTAAGACCAATTTGCGGTCAAAATATCGCTAACTTTGGCCGATCTTCAAAAACCGGAAATGCTACTGAATGAAGAGTGGTGAGCCGAGCTAATGATCTGACTCACTGAAAAGAGCCGGAAAGCCCATCTCTAAACGGCATCCCGTTTTTCATAACGACTACGTCGAAACATCAGCTACTTTAAAATTCTTCACCGACGCAGCGCTTTCTATTGCTTTTGGGGGTTTTTATAATACTGTGGTTGCAGAAACATGGCCTAAAGAGCTGCAAACTCTGCCTCGCAATATTCAATTTATAGCTTTGCTCGAACTATACCCAATCATCGTTGCTTGCATCCTACGGGAAACAGCTGGCCAAGGAAACAAATTTTGGCCTATTGCGACAACCAAGCCACCGTCAACATCTTAACAAAGGACGCTCGTCTGTCCCTTTCATCAATAGGCTAGTAGACGCCTGGACTGGATTGCGTTATGCCACATGGTCACATATTGCGTTATTCTTCCTGCTAACAGCAGGGAGTTTTTCCTTGCCACTGTCGTATGCTCTACGGGGGCTCAGGCCTGGTTCTTTGTAAATTGTTGTGATAATGACACTTAAAAGTGCCATTTATATATATATATATAACTGACTGAATGGAATCTGTCAAAACCATTCTCAGTGCTGCGGTTCTGTTCTAGCGTAACCCTAATGGGGGTTGTGCAGCTGCCCTCGCCGCCATACCCATGCTTGCTCGCGTGGATGGGCGGGAGGGCTCGGTGAACAGAACCATACCGCCAAACCTAAAATGTATTGTTTCATAATGTCAATAAAGTTATTTGAACAACAGTGGCCTGACTGAAATAACAACCTAATTCGCAAACATGTATTGCAGCTTGATGTCACACCATAAACAATGTGCTGGTAAACTGTTCTGCTTAATTGTATTTCACAAAACTTTGGTTTGAAAAATCGTTATACCTTTAGACTTCAAGAAAAAATACTTTAAAACTTTCATACAGCTGTACATGATTCTTTTCACATTTTATTTTATTTTTTTAGGCCCACCACCACCCTCCCCTCTTCAGAGGACAACTTTCTTTTTTAATTACAATTGTTATAACTTAAAAGCAACAAAATAATGTCACCTCTCTGAGGGAGGGAAATAACAGAGAGACAAAACAAATAAAGACCTAATAGGGATTGACAAGGGAAAAAATGGGTACATAACAAGAATAAGACAGACAAGACAGGAACACAATAACAAAGAAGAAACGGACAAACAACTCTTTGGGTTGTCAGCATTTCTGATAATTAATGGGGAAGTTAATGGGTTGTCAATATTTGTGATAATTAATGGGGAAGTTAATGGGTTGCTGTAGGGGCTATGAGATCATGGAGTGAGACTATGAGAGGAGTGTGGGTGTATGTGCGTGTATGTGTAAAAGGTTATGTTTATATGTGTGTGTGTATGTGTATGTGTGTATGCGTGTGCGGGTATGTATATGCCTGGCTTTGGTATGTGTTGGGTGTAGTCAGTGGGTTGATTGATTTATTGCATTAAAGAATTGATAAGTGGGTTCTATGTTTGCTCAAAGTTTGCTATTTGGTTATTGGCAGAGGCGGTCATTTTTTCCATTGATATGTATTCTGTGAGAAGATTGGTCCAATGTGTGATGTTTAATTTTTTCCTTGATTTCCAGTTCAAGAGGATGGTTTTCTTGGTGATAGTTATGGCAATGAGTATTATTCTATTGATATGGTTGGGATGGGAAACTATTGATAAGTCCCCTAGAAGACACAGAGACGGGGTTAGTGGAATTCGGCAGCCCAAATATAGGGATATTTTATTGGTTATTTCCTGCCAGAAGCGTTGAACAGGTGGGCAGTGCCAGATGGCGTGAAGGTAGTTGTCTTGTGTGTTTTGTGTACATTGTGAGCAAATATCTGAATTAATGAGACCCATTTGGTGCATTCTTTTTTGTGTGAAGTGTACCCTGTGGATTAGTTTGTATTGAATGAGTTGTATTGGGCATGAGTGAGAGATCTTTTTCCCAGTTGATGTTAGGAAGGGATATTGAGGAATCCGAATAGTTGAGTAATTTGTATAATTTAGATAGAATATTTTTACTAGTTATTATTTTAAGGACTTCCTCTACTATATTGGGGGGTTGTAGGTTGTTTTGTGGCATACAAATTTTAGAAGTAATAATGGCTTTTAGTTGGTGGAATTGGAGAAATGATTCGTTCCCAATACCGTACTTCTGGACCAAATCTTGGAAGAGTGTAAAAGTGGAATTTTGAATGATATGCTGAAGTTGTGTGATGCCTTTTTGTTTCCAGGTAGTGAAGTGCAACGGTTTTTTGTTGAGTTGAAAATCTGGGTTATTCCATATTGGGGTGTATTTGCAAGGTACAGTTTGTAGTTTGTGATTTTTAGGGCTTTCCACCAAGCTGTCAGAGCTGTTGCATTCAGTATAAATTATTTTCACATTTTAAACTGACTTGTGCTTTTCTGCACTTCATTATGTAGTTTGGCTGTGTTCAGTTTGGCGTTGTGAAACTCAGCCAGTTTCTGGAGTACCAATCCCGTGGCTTAGTATATTTTAGTCAAAGGGGTTTTGTACTTTATTGCACAGTTATATGCAAAACCGTCGTCAATTGGGTGTATTTCTTTGACTGATAGCACAATAGGCCTATCTGAAGTGGGAAAAACTCACAACGACCCGCCTCCACTGCAAGTGTTATTTGCTTTCCATTGGGTTTTTAAACTGTCTGTCAAAAATTCCAGCCAGGCTGTGCAGGTAAACGAATGAGCAATTTATGTATGACATAACATGAGGAGATAAGTGAGGATGAGTTTGTTGTTGATTATTATGCAGGGGTTTGTTTTATCTAGGAAACTGGTGGACATTTAATCCCGTTTGCATATACCGGGACTCATTTCTGGCTAATGGGGCTCTGGTGGAATACAAGATTCACTGTGCTGCTACATGGGTTTGGAGAGCTTCTTGGGGACCACGGGTAGGCTAGTTAGTTGTGTAATATGAAACACACCAAAAACACATCTAAAAATGAACTTTTATTGGCAATTATAAAATTTTATTGTAAAACTTAAAAAAATAAATCATATTGAGACTTTACTGGAATCTTGCCATTTTGCACAATTTGGCACAATTTGTGCCAACTTTGGTAACCAAAATGGTTCACCTGAAAAAAAGCTCTGTAGAATTTGAATGGTTGAAGATATTGACACCATATTCTTAGCAGAGATAGGCAGCATATTAAGGAATCAGAACAGAGGAGTTATTTCCTCCATAGCTCTTGTAGCTCATCAGGTAAAAAATCAGAAATTTGAATGTAGGTACCCGTTTTTTAGTTTTCACAATTTCTGTACATAAATTGTTGTAATTAAGTAGCAAAAAGTGTATGTATATGAATTATGACTGCTTAGTCATAATAGTGCAGTTCTGTTTTAATAAAAAGCTATGAACCATATTTGTAGCCTTTACAGTTTTTGAGATAAACAGCTTTGTTGGTCACTAGTAAAAAGGCGCACATTTTTTTGCCCTTGGTATTAAGAGGTTAAGAAACCAAATGTCCTACCTGCATGAAGTTACAACTGAAGAGTTTATCTTATTCCATTTTGCCAATGTCCAGAAGGCCTACAGTTGACATTTTCACCGCGAGTAGCCTACTTATCGCAGCTGGCGGCTGTAATACTTCACTATTGTAAAAAAGAGTTATCGTAGATTTTATCAGGGGATACCTGCATTCATTTGAATACGCAGATTTTAAACATGACTGTGCAGACGTATCTCAGCCATGTTATGAGCCTTGGTTACGAATGTTACAAACTTTGTTTAGAAGAATCATGTTTTTTTTGTTTCTTTGGTATTTCAAATACTACAATATCCATGATGCTCACTGGATATTCCATGTGTCTACTCCACAGAAGAAGGGAAAAAAGGCTCATTTTGGACAACAGAAGAAGAAAAGAACGTAATTTTCTGTCATTGAAAAGGAATACTTGATAACACTCGAGCAGAGTATTACGTTTGATTGTAACTTGTCATCGCATAGACCGATAAAGTATGATCTCTATCTTTAAAACCATATCGATGACGGACATATTTGAACACGGGAAAAGTTTTGTTTGGAACTCGAACATTTACGGTGAGTCAAAGTTATATCTTATGTGTGGTGGGCTCTGGAGATCTAACTAGTCCCTATATTTAACAAAATTTCACATATTTACACAACAATTTGCATTTTGAAATTTAGGTGAATGGTAGATTTGATATTCAGGATTGCAATTCTGGTATTAACTGAATTTTTACCGGATAGTGATTTTGTTACATCTTTTGCCTCTCCTGTAAAATAAAGACATTGAAATCTGTACCGGGTCACATATGTGGTCCAATTTGACTTTGAAATAAATCCCCCAAGCAGTAAAAAATTATACTTTGCATTTTTTGCTCATTGTCTTTTTTATAATGTTAATTCTTGTATTTCTTTCTGTTTTTAATTGTTTATGGCTGTTATTATACTGCACTGTGTTCGCAGGGTTACTGTATTCTTTCTTACACCCGTCTGTAATGAGAATAATGACAAACTTGGTGCATACATTCACTCTTATTGCACGTATAGTGATAAAAAGGTACCTCTTAACTGTATTACATTCAATTAAATCAATGCAAAATAGATAGCCTATCGTCTTCCAATGCAGAATCCTAAAGGTGACAAAAGTCGCTAATAAATGTGGTGAGGAAATGGGATAAGTTGCATGGGGAAAATTGGAAATAAATAAATGATTAAATGCATGGTAGGATCTAGACTTTTATCGCCTTTAGCGTCTCATTCTGCAAGTGGGAGGTCTCTCTGCTGTCGTTTTTCACTAAACCACGTGATGCGGGATAGCCCGACATGGTCAAAACGAGTCCAATACACACGGCTCTTAACCTTCCTAATGTGTTAGAAAGTTGTCCACACCTTTTGTGTTAGCGGGTCAAATTTGACCCATGATGTAACTCAGCCCAAAACACTCAAAAAACAATATTGTTTTTGATCTCATAACTAACTTATTATGCATTCATAACCATACAATCACTGCTTTAAATTTGATTTTTATGGTCCCAAGACCATTTATCTTACAATATACCACTTGTTTTCAGTTTAAAAAAAGTTAAAATTCACTCATTATATTTCCTATAGTGAAGACAACGGGTAATTATGTTATCTGACTATAATAGACTAATATTAGAACACACTTTCTAGAATAAATAGCTTGTGTTTTTTTTTAGAACTTTATATTATTAACCATAGTGACATCTGTGGTGTTACGGGCCAAAATTGACCCGTATATATCTATGTTAGAAAAAAGGTAAAAAAGTCCTTTATTTTTTATAAACCAAACTTTATTTTGTTAAAAATAGCAGATGCAAATTTAACATGAACATGAACAACAGTGTTTCTGTGTGTGTGTGTGTGTGTGTGTGTGTGTGTGTGTGTGTGTGTGTGTGTGTGTGTGTGTGTGTGTGTGTGTGTGTGTGTGTGTGTGTGTGCTCAAAATAACACATTCAAATTGAACATTGAACATGAACAAGATGGGGTGTGTGTGTGTGTGTGTGTGTGTGTGTTCACATGCATGAATTACAGTATGCGATTGTTTGAGTGTGCTCCTTGCAGATGTATTTCTCACATGTGTGGCAAGTGGTGCTGGTTTTTCTGTCCTTGTTGGCAGGGCAGGACTGGCACCTCTTTCTCTTGTTGCCCCTGGCATTCCCTGGCTGGTTCCTTGTGCGGGTTGCTGGTGTGGGTGTAGCCTGAAGCTCTCTCACCAAATTGGAAGAGGCAGGGGTACGGGGAGCAGAGGGAGGTAAGGAGGTCAGAGATTTCAGGGATGAAGGTTGAGGTGGGCTTGGGAGGTTGATAAATAAGAACCAGGGTCACGGAGTGAGAAGATTTGCACTTTATAGTGAGGCATTCAAAGGAGGTGAGCTCAGGCAGAGGTAGGAGAGACCAGTTCAGGTTGTTTCTATGTATGATGTCTAGGCCGCCACCACGATGGACACTGTTTTGTGCCTTCTCCATGTACCTGTAACCAGGTAGACAGGCCTCATTTAGGGCGGATGCCAGTTTTCAGTAAGGCACATGATGTCAAGCCTCTTGTCCAGTATGTGCTCATGTAGCAGAAGGGATTTTTTTGTCAGAGACTGAGCATTCAGCAGTTCTAGCCTGATATGCGAGATAGCAGTCGATGGAGTGGGACCTTCAGTGAGCCTATTCAGGGCCTGTAGAACACTGCAATCCACTCCGCGTTTTCAAGTTTTCTGAAAGCACAGGGGTCTTGCGGTGTTTCCAACAGCTGGGCTTGCTGTTCTTCTGGCATTTTTGTTGAATCCACGGCGGGAGTCTCTGTCCACTGTCAACATGGAGCACCGAACTGCGTCAGCATTCCCACTCATCACCTCACTCCTCCCCCGCATTATCTTCTCCTTCCCTTCCCTGGTGGCCTTTTGAAGATTGCCTGCAGTCCTAGATCAGTCCCGACATCTTCAACTCTGGTGAAGAGCGATGGTAAACTTTGTAGCTGCAGATCCAAACATTCCCGAGCATATGTTGCGAATGCGTCTCCATGGTAACGACCACAAACAAAATTATCCCGAATTGACAATTCCTCATTATTATCAAAACGAGCAGCAGGAGTGCCCTGAACAATCTCCAGCCCACTTCCCCATCCCAAAACAGACACGCAGCGCATGAAAAAAACTAAACACAACAAAATACATTCAAATGAGCAAACACAAACACGAGAGACAGCTGGGCGACATGTCACCATTACAGCGATGAAAATTAAATAATAGATAATAGAAATAGATGATGAAAACAAAAATATTGAAATATAGCAGCAAGCAGTGATTCCCGGGGACCAAGAGGCATAAGCAGTATTTATCAAACAGAGACTGCAAAATGGTAGACAACTCAAGACAGGGTTGACCCAAAAAGCAAATATATGGGTGAAAACGATAACCCGAACAGAGCTGAAGTGCACATCCTTTTTGTCGCAAATGAATAAAGAAATCTTGGCCGCTAAACCGCAACAGGACAACATAGGTAGGCCTCCACATAGATGTTTTTGTTGGCTTTTGTGTGAGATTGAGACTAGTGATGATGTTTGACTAGAAATGTTTGTTAAAAACATGCAGCCAATGGCACAGTTATGAATAGATTTTTTACATTACTGCAACAATGCGCTCTTAACCAGATCTTATTTTCTGTGTCTGACAAATGGATAATTGTTCCCATAGCCAACTGTAAATGTGACCTGCAGTAAATCTTTCATTGGTAGTTAGTGTCGTAGGCTACTGGACCATGTCGGCGGCGTTTTACGTCTTTTAAGTACAAGTGAAACAGTGAACAGTTAATACTGTTAAATTTCTTAACCTTTGCAATAAAAAGACGTGCGTTAATGTGAAAACAACATTGAAAGAAGCATAGCATTTGCAAAATAGTTTTGCCAAACATTAATTTTGTACCAAGCAGGAATCGAACCACTGACCTCACACATGGAAAGGCAAGATTATAACCACTAGGCCAAAGCAGGTTCATGGAAATGCGCAGGCCAAATAAGACTTTTGTGTTGTGGTATCAGATCGTGTTGGCTTACTGACTTCCTACTTCAAACAGTGAACAGTTAATACTGTTAAATCTCTTAACCTTTAGAATACAAAGACGTTCGTTAATGTGAAAAGAACATTAAGAAAAGCATAGCATTTGCACAATAGTTTTGTCAGACACTAATTTAGCCTTTGGTACCAAGCACGAATCGAACCACCGACCTCACACACGGAAATGAACTGGCCAAATAAAACGTTTGTGTTGTGGTATCAGATTGTGTTGGCTGACTTCCTAATTCAAACAGTTAACAATTAATATTGTGAAATTTCTTAGCCTTTGCAAAAAGAATAAGTTATTTTATGTTAGAATACAATTGTTAGCATGACGTGCACATTGTGTGAGTCAAAAATAAATGTTAGTAACAGGTGGTGATCGAACCGCCAACCTACTACATGGTAGCACCATGCCTTAAGCACTAAGCTACAGTAAACTTCAGTTTGTATGGTAGGTAGACAGCCTTTTGAGCATTGATAGTGTACTTGGCAGATGTTTGAGACTAGTGACGATGTTTGTAACTCTAATGCGCCATCACATGGCTTGATTGGGTTAAAACTGCAGGGCTCAAGTCTTGATCTAACTCTCAATCAACGCACCAAGTTTTAAAACATTATGTCAAACGGTTTTAGATTTATTAGCATTTTTTTTGATAAGCCACGCCCAATGCAAAATTAATTGGCTTCTCATTCGGCCATTTCTTGACATAGGCCTTAGAAAAGTAAACCATTTATGAAGGGACGTGGGCTGACTCCCTCGAACAAGTTTTGTGCAAATTGGTCAAATTCTCTAGGAGGAGCAGCATTTTAAGCGTTTTACAAAATAAATGCTAATTAGCGCAAAATCCAAGATGGCAGACTTCATGATTCCTTGAGGCAAATTTGTTGAGCATGAGCAGTGGGACTTGTACACACCAAATTTTGTGACTCTAGATCAAACGGGGCATTGGCAGTGGGCGTGTCAATGTCAAAGTATTGTCACGTGCACTACAGCGCCACCAACTGGCCTATCACCACCACATTTGGTGAGGGTTTGTGGGAAGACACCTTCTAACTATATGCCAAATAAGAATTAAGAATGTTTCATAAGAATCAGCCAAACGGTTAAGGAAAAAAAGAGAAGTAATAGATGAGTACATTTAAACCAAAATGGCAGCAAATTCAAGGTGGCGCCCACCCAATTAGTAAATATCTATGTTCCAAATCTGGGCCTTTGTCACTATAGCAAGTTTGAAATTTCTGCAAAGGAACAGTGATTTTTAGTGAATTTTTAAATATTTTTTATATTTGGATCTATATAGCGCAAGCACGTGGCTCAATTGGGTTGAAACTGCACAGGTTAAGTCGTGATTTTACTCTTAACAGACCTATCACTTTTCATATCCTTCTGTCAAATGGTTTTGGAATCATTAGCATTTTTCTGATAAGCCATGCCCACTGAAAATTCATTGGCTCGTCATTTGGCCATTTCTTGGCCTAAGCCTTAGAAAAGTAATGCATTAAGGAAGGCCAGTGAGCTGAGTGCATACACCAACAAGTTTAGTTCAAATTGGTTGAATTTTGTAGGAGGAGTAGCATTTTAAGCGTTTTACTAAAATGCTCATTAGCGGAAAATCCAATATGGCGGACTTTGAGGCAAATTTGTTCGGCATGAGCAGCGGGACCTGTATACCAAATTTTGTGACTCTAGGTCAAGCAGGGCATCTGCAGTGGGCGTGTCAATGTCAAAATTTAATCACGTGCACTACGGCGCAACCAGGTGTTCAATTTGCTTCGTAATATACAGAAACCAAGAGTTTGGTCATCCCAACAAGTCTGCCAAGTTTGGTGATTCTAGGAAAAACCAGCTCATGGGAATTTTAGGTGAAAGAGGAGACAAAAAATCGGTCCCCTAAAAATGGTAGAACAGGAAAGCGTCACATAGTGTTTTCAGTCCCATCTGCTAGCATAGTAGCCGCAAGCTAAGCCCCCTGTCATTCCCTGAAAACGGAGAAGCCGACAGTTCAAAAACACAAGGAAAAACACAGCAGAAATAAACGGGAAAGAAGTAAATCCTGGTATCTCACATGAGGTGCCTATGTCAGAGCAGCATCTCGGGCAATGACAGGCCATGGGGTAGGAGTCAGACTGAGACTACTAGGGGAAGCTGACGAGACAGTGGGGGACGTAGAGAAAACACCCCGGCGAGAGACACCTAGGGCCGGCCAAGAAAAGAGGTAGGTGACACTGCTGTTAACCAGAGATCTGATCCGTCAAGATCCACCGGTATATAATCCAACTTGCGGGAAAAGGTGATCAAACTTGAGGAAAAGATCAGAGCGCAGTGCTAACTTCTAAACATTTTAAAACCAAACTAAGGTATTAATACAAACAACAACAGCCTAGATTACCCTTATCCTTAAAGCTAAAATGTTAGCGTAGCTAACTTTAAAAAGGTTTTCACAAAGAGGAGCGGCTGCCAGTGTGCACCAGCGTTCCCTCGACCGGAGATCCACATGTAAAGCAGTCAGGTTGGGAACCCATCAACCGCACGTGTTTCCTGCACCGTGTGTTTCATGTTTAGCCTTAGTTCTGCTGCCAATTTTACCAGTAATGGTATATGTGAAAAGTGTCAGCTTAATTTAGAATTGGCATCCGGACATTATATCAGATCCAGGAGAGCGAGAGTTTGTTCGACTCCCTTTTACCTGAGCTGGATGCCATCTTAGATGCTAGTATTTCTCCCCCGTCCGAGTCTTCACTGCAGGATGATTTTGACACGGTGCAAAAGAAACATAGCTGTCGGCCTATAGGGCCGCTGAGCACCATCCTACTCGCGTTTCAAACCGATATCAGATAAACAGATATTCCCCACTTAGTAACACACCTACTGAGAAAGCCCTGATCACAGTGGATAGTATTCTGAGAAACGTGAGATTAGTGACACCAGCGACCATAGTGCAGTGTACGCCTGGTGCCAGAGCTACCGATGTTGAGGCTAGTTTGAGAGTGCTGGCTAAAAGTAAATGTAAATACTCTAGAATTGTTATTCACGTCGGCACCAATGACTAGTCACCAAAAATAACTTTGTTTCGTGTGTGCAGTGGCTATAAAGATGTATCAGGAAGTAATATGCTCTGGCCCGATCCCAGTTCGTAGGAGTGACAATGTCTACAGTAGACTTAATTGATCATAGATCATAATCACAAAGTACTGTGTCTCACTGAAACTTGGCTAAGACCTGGTGAATATGTTGCACTTAATGAAACGTCTCCTATGGGTTTTTTAAGGACTCAAGTGTCGCGTCAGTCAGGAAGAAGGGGTGGTGTTGCAGCTATCTATCAGTCCACCTTAAACTTAACCCCTAATTCTGGAAATACATTCTCACCTTTTGAAGTTCTTTCTATGAATTGTGTACAGCATGACAGCGGTAGCATGCAGTGCTTTTTCCTAGTGTCTGTTACTCACGCATAGCCTACAAAGCACTGTCTGTAAGTCCTTAATTCCAACTTGCAAAAACTAGTCCTGCCTTTAAAAGTATTGAGGTCAAAATGTGGCTAAGGTACAACTAATAATATTGCTTATCTTAGCTCACACTCAATAAACTAGCTCTATTCCAAAGCAATGCTATCCAAACTTTCCTAAATTATTTAATGCCACTTTGGCCCTGTGTTTTTTCATCTTAGCATGTGAAGAGATTGTGGTCATTCAAATATCACATATCATTTCAATTAATGTTTTAAAGAGTTGATGAATAATTACACTCCAGAAAGGATATGTTTATACTTTGTTGGCAAACTTAATTTAGAAAATGTACAAGTTTTAAAATGTTCGCTGCTGCAACAAATTTCTTTACAATTCACAAACAGACAATTATATCAAGAAACATCATGTACAATAAAGGGGGATGAATAAATAAATGCAGATAAAATATTTTGACCTAGACAATAGCGTATAGCATTTTTACAAAACGTATCCAGGCATGTTTGCCCTGTTAATGTAGCCTACTGTATGTTTGTGGGTCAGATGATGCCAAATAAGTAATAATACAAATTTTCTTAACATAATAATACTTACGATATTTGCGAACAGAATTTTGTGAAAACAAGAATGTCTAGGCTCTGTAGGACCACACAGGTTTCTACAGAAATCCAAATATTCCAAATAAATAAATAAATACACAATAATCATAATAATAATAATAAGAATGCATTTTATTCATGCTGTGCTTTTCATAGACCCAAAGCAGTGGATGCAAACAATTGTTCAAACATACCCTATAGTGTAGTAATTTTTCTTTTTAACTCTTTGCGTAGAAGGTGACGCCGGCGGAACCTTTTTGCTCAACTGAGACATTCGTTGCTACTGCAGCCAAACTATTATTGGAAATCACAAACTCTGTGTTTTAAATTTATTGGTAGACGGTTCGTGACGATTTCTGCCGAATATGGAGTTTCTAAGTGTCACTATTTCCCCGTAGCAAGTCCATTTAACAAGCAACCCCCCACCTAGTCTATACCTACCCATGTGTGACATAGTGGACAATAGCGTCTATATTTGAGTTCATAAATATATTTATTCATCATATAAAATTAGAATAACGTCATAGCAACGAGATAAACCCAACAATAGCCTGATCGTATGCCAGAAAAGCCCTGCTCACTCAAATGCAAAATAAACTGTGAAAGTACTGTCTCATTCTACCATGTATTCTACTAGCAATATATGCTACTAAATATGAAATAAATATACAATCCTACCATTGGTTTTACACATCGAGATGATCCTTTCAAAATTCAGTGGTCATTTATTGTCTGGTACAATCGGTTTGAGAAATATACAACACTTTATACCACTATTACACTATCTGAAACGTCGCCGCGTAATACCCCCATGCCCTGTAAGCCTGTCTCATTCATTACAGTTTATTCTGGTTTAATTGTCGGCTTTTTTATCCAATAGACTACATTATAACCTTAGCAACGGCATATGCCAACTCTTTTAGGGTGCTTTGAGCAATTTACTACAGCCCAGCGTAACGGCAGTTTTCGTTTTAACTGTCTAGTATTACGCAAGCTCTATAGAATACGCTTTAAGGAGGGCATATTCCCTTTTCCGATATGTAAGTATTTTTGCGTCTAAAATGCCGTTGGTCTTGCTGGCTACATATGTACGTTCGTGTTTCCACTCGAGCCCTGTCTTTCCAATATGTTTCATAGTTATTTCATGTTATTTTCGCATTTTGAGTGCAGTTCACATATTGTAGTGCAATCGTTAAATGTATTTTTGATGTAGGCTACCGATGTTCATTGAAGATAGAACATTTGGCAGCATTTTGCAGATGGTGGAATACTCTATTATATTCATGTTATCGTACATAATATAGGCTATGGCGTAGGCTATATACTTGTCTCTTAGGGCATGACAAATGCTCATTCCAATTTACTGTGCGCTGATATGTGGTAGATTAAGGTAAAAATTTCCTTGGAGTCATTATGAATAGGAAAATTAAAAAAAACTACAGAAAAATGCAATCCCAGGACAAAAGTATACATACTGTAGAGTACAGGGACAAGTGTTGTTTTATTGAGGTACAAGAGTGAATGATTAGGCAACATATTTAGGTATATGTAACACTGTGATATCAATGTTTTTTTATCTTAAGCCATCAGAAGGAAAAACTAATTTTATTCATTTTATGACATGTTTTGCATAGGGGTTTTGGACCCATAGATATCTACCCCCCTATACTGATGAAAATATGTAATTCCCACTTGGATATTATGCAAAAGTGAGTTTTATGAGCCAAAACTGTTGATTTGTAGTTAAATATATCTTTTTTTTATTTTATTTACAGCAGTGCACAATTTAGCCATTTAGATTTGGAGACACTAATGGACAACAGGGTACACTGCTATATTTTGCATCATAGACCTTTAGTAGTTCTGCATATCATCCTTAGATTTTGCAAAACTTGTGGACATGGAGTTAGCAAACTAAAGAAAAAATTTTTTTTGCAAAGTCTCTTTGCATTTGTGGCACTTTATTTTGACGTAAATTATGAAAATAAACAAATCTAAGTTTGTATTGTAAATGGTACACCTGTCTTGTTTCATTTAAGCCATTTACCAAGTTTATGTGATGCTCACACCTGGAGTTATAAAGCCTTAAACAGAGCACCCCCTAAATAGGTTAAATTTGCCATCTGCGCCAAGGGGTTAATTTCTAAGTGCAACATATCTGAATCAGAGTATTTCCACTATAGATTATTCTCCTTTCACAGTTTGATGTGGCACATACAGTTTCATTGACCACATTCTCTTGAGATGGTAAGATGAAAACACACAGGGCCAAGTTGCATTAAATAATTTAGGAAAGTTTGGATAGCATTGCTTTGGAATAGAGCTAGTTTATTTAGTGTGAGCTACGATAGGCAATATTGTTAGTTGTAACTTGGCCACATTTTGAGATCCATACTCTTAAAGGCAGGCCTAGTTTTTGAGAGTTGGAATTAAGGACTTACAGTGCTTTGTAGGCTATGTGTGAGTAACTTGGCATTTTTTATTTTGAAAACATGTTTTTGTTGAGATATCACTCCTTTTTGGTAGCTAACTAATGATGATAATGCAAGAAGAAAATGACATAGAGAGAGACATGCATAAAGAATACATACAGACTCCTACTAAAGACATTCACGTAACCTCTACTGACAAGAATGAGAACATTTCTCCTATTACCGATACCCACAATTACTTTTAAAAAGTTTGTAGATGAACTATGTATTTAATGTCTAATCTGTTATGTATAACTAGATGTTAATATCCCTTAATTGCACATGTGAGACATGCTGCCTAGACTCTGTGGGATGGTCAATTGAGTGATGGCATCTTCTCGGTTATCAAGTGGGTGCCCTCTTTCCTCCATGTTTCGCTGATAGGCCCACGACACCTCCAGAGGGTTCAGCAGTCAGCGCCAGCCTAAACCATCATTCATGGCGCTCTAGGCAAAATACATTTTTTTATTAAAAGTAGTAGAGATAAAAAAAGAAAAAAAAACTTACCTACAAAAAAAGCATGTATTTATGAAAATTTACTCCAGAAGATAAAAGTGCAAGTGAAAAATAAATGAACACTTCAATGTTTATGACTTAACGGTTCAGTACATTTTCGATACAGCAGAAAAAAGTTAAATGCAAAATATAAAAGTATTTTCCTTTTATTAAAATGTAACAGTGGCTAACTTGCCATAATTTATTTCTTAACAAAATAAGGCACATTAACGCTCAAGCCCTATTCGGACAGGATAAATTTTACGGGGATGTAGGGCAAGGTCATTATTACCGGAGCATCGCCGTTATTTTAGTCCTGTCCGAATCTGACTGCGCGCCAGTAAAGATTCCAGCGTATTTCACCTACTGTTAAATGCCCTGTATAAATAACTCCAGGGTAGCAATCCCGTGCGAATTGACATGATGGTAAATATTCTGTTATTTCCTGTAACAATATTAGCCTGTTACATTCTGTTATATTTTCTGTTATAATCGTTCCATTATAAAGTCCCGTACCGGGACTGATATTTACTGATAATTGAATTATCAGTGCTCATCATTACATTATATCGGCCACCAAGATATTCATCACTATTTCTACAGGAATTCTCAGAGCTGATCTCACTTGATAGATTAATCCTGAATGGAGACCTGAATATTCATATTAATAAAAGGAATGACTCCAAAGCTATGGAGCTTATGAATTTACTGGACAGCTTTGAACTTACCCAACCTTTCCCCTCGCACAGTTTGTGTCTCAGGAGAACGTTAAAAACTATAATCCCTGTAACCCCATGTAACCCCATGTAAATGAAGCCACTCATCAGCATGGTAACACCCTAGACTTAGTAATAACAACAGGGTTAAACATTGATAATGTTTTAGTATTCGAATTACCTATTTCTGACCATCACTGTGTGTTTTTTGATGCCAACCTAATCTTAAAAAAAGACCAAAAGGGAATTTTTGGTCCAAAAGAGATTCCTAGATGGCAAGGCTGAAGCAAAGTTCGCTAATATATGAGATCGTTTGAGCCATACAGTTATGACTGCTCTTTAAATGACATGGTTGAAAATTTCAACAATACCTTGTCATCTACTTTAAATACTGTTGCTCCACTAAAGATTAAAAAGAGGTCGACTGACAGAATCTCCCCAGGGTTAAACAATAACAGTGTTAATGATATTAAGAGAATCTGTCGGGCAGCTGAAAGAAAATGGAGGAAAACTAACCTCACAGTTCACTGTAATATATATACAAAGAAGCCATGAATGCCTATAACAAAGCAATAAGTCTGGCAAGAAAGGATTACTTTTCCAAGATTATTACAGAAAATTCTGGAAACTCTAGAATATTGTTCTCCGCTATTGACCAGCTACTCAACACTGCCCCCACCCCTCCACAGTTATTATTAAATCCCGCACCAGCTTCTGACATTCTTATGGCTTCTGCCTCGAAATGTGAAGAATTTGCACAATTTGCAACAATAAAATAACAACTATTAGAGCTAGTATTGTAAACACTAGTAACCCTTGTGATCTGCCCTGCATCAAGCCGGCAATTATGAGGAACTTTAGTAACATTTCTGATACAGAATTCTGTGAGATTGTAAGACAGAGTAAACCTTCAACTTGCTATCTTGACCCTGTCCCTACTAAATTTAAAAGATATATTTTTCATAGTGTCTCCACATCTGTTCTAAAAATAATTAATACATCCCTTGAGACTGGAATTTTCCCCAACGCATTTAAAACTGCTGTTGTGAAACTGCTATTGAAGAAACCAAATTTAGACCATAGTGTACTAAGTAATTACAGGCCTATATCCAACTTACCCTTTATGAGCAAGATACTTGAAAAAGTAGTTTTTAATCAACTAAACAACTATTTAAATGAAAACAGTATTTTAGAGAAGTTCCAGTCAGGTTTTAAATCTAATCACAGTACAGAGACTGCTCTAACTAAAATGGTTAATGACCTTAGACTCAGTGTCGCTGCAAACAAGGTCTCCAGTGCTTATTCTCTTAGATCTGAGTGCTGCATTTGACACAATTAACCACAGTATTCTAATCAATCGGTTAAAAAACTGGGTCGGTCTCTCTGAATGTGCTGTTAACTGGCTCTGAACATACATTACAAAGAGACAATTTTATATTAGTCTTGGAGACCAGGTATCAGAGAAATATGACGTATCTTCTGGTGTTGCACAAGGAAGCTGTCTTGGTCCCCTTCTTTTTTCATTGTACATGCTACCACTAGGTAATATCATCAGAGAAGACAATGTTAACTTTCATAGCTATGCTGATGATACGCAATTATACATTTCTGTGGAACCGAATGACGTTAATGCCTTATACTCCCTGACTACCTGTCTGTCCGCAATTAATGGATGAGCAATAATTTTTTTTAATTAAACGAAGGTAAGACAGAAATACTCTTGGTTGGCCCCAAAGCCAAAAGAGATGTACTTTCTAATAAGGTGGGAAATTTGGCTCATCAGAATAAAACAGAAGTAACAAGTCTAGGCGTTATTTTAGATTCTGATTTAAGTTTTAAAACCCACATAAATAAGGTGATCAAAAGAAGAAATATTCCACTTAAGAAATATTGCTAAAGTACGGCCGTTTTTAACTCAAGAGGACACTGAGAGGTTAATTCATGCTTTTATTTAAAGTAGACAGGACTACTGTAATGCTCTTTTTACTGGTCTTCCAAAAAAGTCAACTGAGAAACTACATCTAATTCAGAATTCTGCTGCTAGACTTTTAACGAAGACATGGAAGAGAGAGCATCCTTTTACAACACTGATTCCCTGTTGTTTTATGTCTCTTCTCGAGCTCTTAGGTCCTCCTCTATGGCAGCTCTTTTAAACATTCCAAAAGTCCCCCCAAATAAAATTGGGGAAGCTGCTTTCGTCCACTATGCACCTAAATTGTGGAACACCGTACCAAAAAGTATTAGAGATGTGGGCTCTAATACTGAAAACATACCTTTTTAGTCTAGTTTATAATTAGCAACACTATTTTTATTCTTTTTAGTCCTTTTATACTCTTTTTATCTGATGTTCAGTTGTTGCGTGTTGTCTGTTGAGCACTTGAAAAGTCCGTTTTAAGAGCAGCAAAAGACCGTTTTAAGTGCGGCAGAAGACCGTTTTAAGAGCGGCAAAAGACCGTTTTAAGAGCGGCATTTATTGTATGTACAGTGCACAGCAGATAGCAGGCAAGCTGATTTTATTTATTTTCTGTATTTTTTCTCTATTTTATTCTGGTTTTTAATTAGGTTATTAGGTTCTAATGTTCTTATCTATCTGTATTTTCTTTTTCTATTTTCTGTATTATTCTGTATTTTGTTTTTATTGTTGTGAAGCAGATAGCAGGCTGATTTTATTTATTTTCTGTATTTTCTTTTTCTCTCTATTTTATTCTGATTTTTAATTAGGTTATTAGGTTCTAATGTTTTTATCTATCTGTATTTTCTTTTTCTATTTTCTGTATTCTGTATTTTGTATTTATTGTTGTGAAGCACTTTGGGCTGCATTTTATGTATGAAAGGTGCTATACAAATAAAGTTTATTATTATTATTATTATTACCGAATGAAAGAGGAATTTGTTTTCCAGCCTTGACAAAATAAGCACCGATTATTTTCTGATTAGATGCGACAGTGTGGGAACAAGGACATGTGAAGAGTCCAGGACATGAGTTACCCTTACAGCCGCAATAATTAGCCTACACAACAAAGTGCGGAACATGTTTATTCAAAAAACATGTTTTCATTTGCTGTCCTTGCTCAGTGTTGAAAATAAAATTATCTTTATAATAAAGTGTTTATTTAAATAAACAAAAAGGGCAAAATTTATGACACATGAGAGACAGATGCAACTCACTAGTTCTAGTATGCTAGAATTAATGGAAAGGGAGGAGGAGTGTCAATCACAATGACAGCACCACAGCAAGGCGTGGCTAGAAGTACAATAGACTGTTCACAGATACTTGCAGTCAGATTTTGACAGATGGCATTTGTATTTTTCCTCAAAGTTTAAAAAAATCTGTAAATGACGGGAAATTCTCGGTTAACGCAACCCCTGGTTGCAGCGCAGATGTAAGGAAACATTAGACAATACCAGCAAATGTGTGGGTATGCGCTTGTTTTATGAACAGGAGCAAGCGCTGCGCTCCTGGCAGCAGACATTCCAAAAATTTAGAAGGGGCGTGCCAGGTGCCAAATTTGCGCCCCTGTCAACGTGGCGCTCTAGGCGGCTGCCTTGTCGCCTATTCTGTAAAGCCGGCCCTGTCAGCAGTGATTCCCGGCGTCCCGGGCTCACCCCCTAGATGCCATCTACTCACTTGGGGGCCCAGGAGGAGTCCTTTTTCTTCATCCAGAGCCACTTACTACCCTTTTCAGCAGTTCAGGAGAGCTCTTTGACTGCTTGCCAGTGGGCCTTCCCTCGGACTCCCATCTCCTGGAGTAGCCTTGACATTTATGTGGCTACAAACCCTCTGCAGCCTACTTCGACCGGTTGGACCTTTGCTTTCCAGCCACGTTGTTGCGCATCGGCTGCAATCTCAGCGTACCTCAGCTTCTTGCACTCGTAGGACTCCTCCACTGCATCCTTCCAGGGCACTGTAAGCTCGATGATGTAAACGAGATGGGGCCGACCATAGCACAAGGCCTGGTCTGAGATTGGATGACGCGATCTCAGTTGGGAAGCAGAGCCTCTGGCTTAAGTCTGCGACCATCTTCCAATCGCGTGCCCCACCTAGCCGCCCAGTGTCTGGTCTTGATGTGGCTTGACCCTCACCTTCCCGGACAAATGCTGTTGCCGGCCAGTGGGACGAAGGGGGAGGAAGGGCGTTGATGCTCATCTGCCAACCTTCCAGCAATGCTGCAAGACACTGTAACACCTGGTTGTGCCGCCAGGTGTATTGGCCTTCAGTGAGGCTCGTCTTGCAGCCCACCAGGATGTGTTTTAGTGTTGCTGGAGTTGGGCAGAGGGAGCATGTGGCGTCTTCTCTGTACCACTGGCTGAGATTCTTGGGAGATGGCAGGACATCATAGGCAGCCTTGATGGTGAAGCTCGCTTTAAATGTCTCCATTTCCCACAGCTCTTTCCAGGAGATCTTTCTCTTCTCCACTCCCTCCCATCCACCTCCATGGTGAAGGCCAGCGGGAAGATGGTACAGCCGGCCATGATTCCCACTTCCAGATGTTGCCACGCTGTGGTGTAGTCTGCTGTTGTCAAGCATAGCTGCTTGTCCTGGAATAGGCCTTGACGAGGCTTGTGAGGGCCACTGGGACCCTGAAGAAGTCAAAAGTAGTCCAGAGGAGGTTGTGACGGACTGAGCCAAAGGTGTTGGCGAGGTCCAGGAACACCACGTGAAGGTCTGTTCCCTCCTTCTTGGCGACCTGGATCTGATGCCAGATGGTGCTAGCGTGTTCCAGACAACCGGAGAAGCCTGAGATCCCTGCTTTCTGGATTGATGTGTCAATCAGATGGTTTCTTTGCAGGTATCCTGACAGCCTGTGAGCCACCACGCTAAAGAAGATTTTGCCCTCGACGTTTAGGAGGCTGATCTGGCGGAATTAGAAGATTTCTGATGAGTCCTTTTCCTTTGGGATCAGGATTCCTCCGGCTCTCCGCCAGGATGTTGGTATCTAATGCTTGCGCCATACCACCTTCATGAGCCTCCAGAGGAATCGCAGGACATCTGGTGCATTTTTGTATGAGCCTGTATGGAACTCCATTGGGACCTGGAGCTGATGAGGCCCTTGCTCTATGCACAGTTTTCTCCACTTCACTCAATCTAGGTGGGGTGATATCTAGTTAGTGTTCTGGTGGATGGATAAGTGGCATGTCAGGTCAGAAGGTGATCTTTTCGTAGCGTCAGTTGTCTGTGCAGGACTTTTCCAGATGTTTTTCCAGGTCTGCCTTTGACACTGAGAGACTTCAACTCTTCTCTCACTCACCCCCACAAACATCAAAGATAAGCCAGTCTGACCCCCCCCCTCACACCTTAACCCAATCAGGGCAGGGATCCCCTCCCTGTAAAGATATTTTATGGAGCCGAATAGAAGAAAAAAGAAGTTAGTTTTGGAGTTTGTTTGGAGAAGAAGTTCATCCTTTTTGTTTTTGTGGTGGTAGTTCCTTTCATTCCTGTTCCGCTAGAGGGTAAATAATATTTGCAATTTCTGGCTTATCTCTCACTTTACTGGTATCATCTAATTAATATCTGGTTTCATGTCTTCCCTTTTGTAAATTATTAGTCAGCCTACATTCCTTAGTGAATGTATGATTTCCAGTCATTATTCTAATTGACAGTTCTTCATTTAATAAAATTATTTAATCTCAAGACCTGATTTAGACTTTGTTTTGGCTTGTTGGTTGATCCACCAGGTTACTGTTCGACTTACCTATCAAAGAATTCGGTGATTTAATTATTGATTGTAATTTTCAATAATAATTATCAAATTAAATAACGTAAAACTTTTGAATGTAGGTTAAGTGAGGGGTTCTAGCACGCAATATCGCTTGTGTTCAGTATTCAGAGTGCCGGACGTTTTAACAAGGGCATTGACTGTTGGAACTGCTGAATTCAGATAATACACATTTTACCTAATCCTCACTTACCCGACACAGTTCTCCTCAGTGTTGCAAGTCTGCTCCGGATGTCTGCTTGCAACAGGTTTATGCCTTCCTTCTCCTCCTCTGTGGATCTAAGATCAAGAAGGACCAGGACTGAGCTTTCATCTAAACCTGCGTTTAGAAGTAAATCATTTACTACCTTTAAAAGGGCCGTCTCCGCGCTATGATGCGGACGGAAGCCAGATTGGAATTTTTCAAAAAGGTTGTTATTGTTCATTGCAGATATTAGTTGTTTAGAGACTACTTTTTCCAGGACTTTAGACATAAAAGGCAGCTTTGAGATAGGTCTGTAGTTGTTTAAAACTGAGATGTCAATATTTGTTTTTCTAAGAAGAAGATGAATTATAGCCGTTCCGCTCCATAGCTGTAGATTAATTCCCCCATTCTCTCCAACTTCTTCATGGTGGTGCCTCTGAGCATCTCTAAGATGTTGCAGAGGTCAGCGTTGACCTCCTCCCACATTGCCTTTTCGCAGGACTTTGGCCACTTGATTAACGGCTTTCGCCCCTGGATCTTCTTTTCCGCTGCAGGTCGCAATGGGCTGGGTTCGGGTTGCTCTCCTGTGCCTGGCTTTTCCTCTGCTGAGACAGGGTTATTGATGTCCTGCAGACTTTGGTTTTTGTCCTGCTGCTGAACTTCAGTCGACTGATTCAACCTGCTTCTCAGAAAGTAGCTGTCGATGTCAGATCCCTGTTGCCCCTTCGTCAGGCACCCTTTCCTGCCCTGATGTATTTTCAGGCCTCTGGTGGAAGTAACTTTTGCCCAGCCGCATATGCGTGCTGATCATGCAACTCGTTGTCTTCCGTTCCTGTGTCAGTTACCGGGTTGTCTGCCGATGAGTCATCTTCCGCCCCCCGCTCTCGCTGACTCAGGGGGTATTTTCTTCTTAAAGGTTTCCATAGCCAAAGGTGGGTGGGACCCAAGCACGTTACGTGCTCGATCCCGCTGCCGCGGGTAGCTAGCTCGTGGAAGCCCTGGTGAAGTCTGTTCCCTCCTGCCAGCTGTCTTTCCATGCTGTCATAAGGTCTTTCCTTAGTTGTCAGCTGCCTTTTCACAGCAGTGACTGGTTCACCAGATGTGCTATGTAGGACTGGTGAACCAATGAAATACAATGAACACCACCACCTGAGCTATGGATCATGAAGAAGCAAGTAAATGAATGAACCAATATGGAGACATGCATGCACAATAGGCTAGATGCGAACACATTCTAGCAGAAAGAAAGACATATGATGGTGTTTTAAAGGGTAGGCTACACTGTAGAAATAGCTGCTAATGTGACATGTGGGAAGATGACTGGCGTACCTGCAGTAAAAAGTAACGTGAACCTGGTAACTCCTGCATCGATGTCAGGCACACTAAGCACAAGTCAAGTCAAGTCAAATTTATTTATATAGCACATTTAAACAACCATCGTTGACAAAGTGCTGCACAGGTTACATAATAAAAGCACAATCAATAAATAACAATAAAACAATAACCATCATAAAAGAATAGGGACACAGTAGAGATGCCAAGCTCAACTCAAATTGAACGCCAATGTGAAGAGGTGAGTCCATAACGTAGCTGCACATACATGGGTGTTTTTTTTTTCCCGGTAGGCTACCGTCCTGCCTATTGCTGCGTTCCAGGTAGCCTACCTCGTGTAGCCCTATGGGAAATAAGGTCATAATTTAAGTTGATGCATTCATAAATAGAGTAAGTTCATAAATAGTATAAATAGACTTAAAAGGTTTAAAACATCCAGTGTGACGATATCTTACAGTTTGTACATATTTTGCAGAGTGGATGTAATTTCATGGTTAAGTTAATGGACTGTATTATTTACATGGTGTGAAATATATATTTTCGTTATCAAATACTAAATGCATAGTGATGGCAAGGCTGTAATAATACTTTGATTTGTATACAAAGAAAAAGGTATTCTAATGTGTGAATTTATGTTATTAGCCAATCAGGAGTGAGTTGGAGGTCAGATGGGGAGAGTGACGAAAACGCAGGGGAGGAGCTACTGTGCAGTAGTCATGAGTTAGAAGTGTAAATGCGTTACCCACGTATTTTTATTGTGTTTGAGGGATGTAATAACGTAAGTGCTCAACCCGTGAACTTTGAGTTAGTCCGACAGTCAGATATAATGTTTGAACAATTTCTTCAACGAGGAGTCAACGTTCTGCCAGCCCGCCGTCTGGATTAGCCCAAGTTAGCTAGTAAATGTGAGTGAGATCGCTAACTCTTCTGGAATGTTCGAGGACTTTGCTGGTTCGCTAACACGGTGAGAGGAGCCGCGAGCGCCGTTACATCTTGGAGCCTGTGAGTGAGTTGCTTTTTTCCTTTCTGCTCGGTAGAGTGAAGGAGCCACGCTAGCTGGCTACAACGCATGCGAGCTACACACCAGGCCTGCAACTATTGGGGTAGTTTATTTTTGCCGGTTTTTCTTTTTATAGAGGTATTGAGGGCCCATTATTTAGTAGATTGGTATTTGAAAGTATATTGCACTTGAAGTGTATTTTGTTTGATTTAAGCACTTTTGTGATCAAGAAAGCTAAAAGAGGACAGATTTATGGTTTGTTTAAAGCTATACCCTGATAGTAAAATTACTCTGGCCCAGATCTGGTCCAAATAATTCTGAAGATCTGTAACAGATTTGGCACATGGATTTGGCCCGGCTTAAATTTGCACAACGGGCCAATACCGGCACTGATCCGTTTTGCATATCTGGTGCGAGTTAGGGCCAGAACTGGCCCAGTTCAACCTTGAATTTCATTATAACCAGTCCAGATCCGGCACAGATCCACGACTCATTTTCGCGTCTGGTCCAAAGGTGGCGCGGACTCAGTTACTGTCAGACTGACACAGGCCCAGCTCTGGCCCAGCTCTGCCCCAGCCTCCACCATCAGCCTTCACATCCAGGGCAGATACGGCCAGATCCTGTTGCCTTATTTGTAGATATGATTGAAATGTCATTCATTTGTATTCGGATTGACAATTTCAGTGCAAAATATGTTAAACTTCCACGTCATTTTAAGATAGTCTAGCTTTTTTATCTTGCTACAAGTATACGGACAACTCTCAAAATGCAGTTTTAATTCTAGTAACTGACATATTTGTTCTCTTGCATTAACCATAAATATATGCACAGAACCACATTAAAAAATACAAAAAAAAAAACGAGAACAATTCACAAGTATCCTGAAAATTTTATTTTCCAGAAAGTAGCTTACAGTGGCAATCAATTTTTTCACACTAAGTTATTCTTGTTCCAATGCTTTGGAACACAAGCTTTATCATATAGAGTAAACGTTGCAGCTCAATTATTTTAACCATATTCCAACCTCACAGTGTGAGTGCGAGTGTGTGTGTGCATGAGAGAGTGAGCGAGTGAAAATGTGTTTGCGTATGTGTGTTTGAAAGAGTGAGGGGAAAACGTAGTTAGTAACATCGAGCAATGAAATGAGGAAGAATTATTCTTATATTATGTAATAAACTCACTGGCAATAAAAGGAAGTACATTTTAAAACAGGATGAAACACTGCTTTGGAACACAACCTTTATCATACAGAACACAGGCTGCAGCTCAAATTGTTTTTAAACCATCTTTCCAACCTCCAGTGTGAGTGTGTGTTGAGTGAGAGAAAGAGGGTGTGAGAGAGACTGTGTTAATGTCAGTTATTGGCTAACAAATTCTTCTCTCCCTCTGCACCTCAGCTGGTGAGCAGCAGTGAGTGAGAGAGAACAAATGTGTGCGTGAGAGCGAATGTGTGTGTGTGCGAGTAAGAAAGCGAATGGTGAGTGTATGTGACAGTTTGAGTGAAAGAAAGGGAGATAGTGGGTGAATGTGTTTGTGTGTGTGTGAGTGTGTTGAGTGAGAGAGAAAGTATTTGAGCCAGAAGGTATTTGAGAACGTGGGTGGGTGAGTGAATGAGAAGAAATTGCCATAACATCAACTCACTGGCAAATAAAAGGAAATGCATTTGAAAACCACATAAAAAAACTGATCCACAAGCTTTAACATGAGTCCAAGCTGCAGTAGCGTGAGTGTGTTGGAGATGTTATACGTCGCTTGACTGAACTTGACTGGCAGCAATAGCGCGAGACTTGCGTCCTCCACCCTGGTCTGATGCTAAGCCAAATCATCGAATGGACATTTTTTCCGATGTCGTTGTTTGTTGCATTCTGAGTCAATTGGTTCTTCCGTACAGCCCCTGTAAAAAAAAAATAAAAAAAATAAAAAAAGGTTTTCTTCATTGTTCCTAATAAATATGGTACTTCTATAGTTTAAAAGCTTCAGTGAAGATTATAAAATTTTCAAACAGCATAAGTTCTTAAACCATTACTTACATATTACAATCACCTTGGCTGCCATGGCTGCAAAAGACAGCTTCCCATTTGCTCCCTTCCAATTGATCATTTTGGCCACGTTGTCTGCAAACAAATGTGCTAAAATATTCCATGTCACCCGCTTAGGGTCACTGCCCCCAATGGCAGCCAGATGTGTAACCTGAGGATACAAATTAACCCGTGGTTATAATCTAATTTTTGTACATGACATGCAATTCAATCCTATCAGTTGTCTAGTTAGGTTTGACAACATCAAAGTATCATACTAAGAAAGGATGACGATATTGACAGGGGCCATACTAAAATAAAAAGCAGATGAGTCAACTTGCTGATACCCTGTATATTTAAAGTGTAAGCACCACATAACATCCCCAAAAGATATTAGACCAATTCGTTTTATTCTAGAGGTTTTTCATTAAATTAAACTGAAATTGTTGTTAGTACGACTTCAAATTTGACAAATTGATCACTGCTGACGGAAACACCCAAAGTCACAGATGGAAGAAAAACAGCTCTGCTATAATACAGTGGGTGTTCAAAAAAATAGCAGTACAACATCAGTAACCTGATGAACCACTGTTATTAGTAGTAGTGATATTTCTGCATGGCAAATAATTTACTTGTAGATGTAGTAGTGTAATAGAAAAACAACAGACCCAACTGTCATGACATGCACGCTGCTTGTTCTGAGTAATTGACTCATTCATTGAAAGGGGCGTGTTCAAAATAATAGCAGTGTGGAGTTTAATTAGAGAATTAATTCATTCTGTGAAAAAAGCAGGTCAAACGGGTATTCCACAGGTAAACAGGTGATGCCATCATGATTCTGTATAAAAGGATATCAAAATACTCCTGATATCTTATTTCCAGGTACTCTTAGAAGCAATACTATAACCTCTCTGCATTTGAATGGATCGCTATGGGAATTGGGGGGTGGGACTAGATTAAGCTGTAAATTACACGGGAATAGCATGGAACCCATGGTTGGCTAAATGGCTGTAAGTCAGCAAGGGTCTGAGGTATCAAACGAGCCTCAAACCATCACTCTGCTGCCAGATATGCAGTAGATATGGATGGATCACTTGAAGGGTTGTTTCTCCTGACAAATTAATTTTTCTATGGAAAAATAAGTCAGGAGAAGAAACCCTTCAAGTTATCCATCCATATCTACTGTATTTCTGGCAGCAGAGTGATGGTTTAAGGCTCGTTTGATACCTCAGACCCTTGTTGACTTACAGCCATTTAGCCAACCATGTGTTCCATGCTATTCCCGTGTAATTTACAGCTTAATCTAGTCCCACCCCCCAATTCCCATAGCGATCCATTCAAATGCAGAGGTTATAGTATTGCTTCTAAGAGTACCTGGAAATAAGATATCAGGAGTCTTTTGATATCCTTTTATACAGAATCATGATGGCATCACCTGTTTACCTGTGGAATACCTGTTTGACCTGCTTTTTTTCACAGAATGAATTCTCTAATTAAACTCCACACTGCTATTATTTTGAACACGCCCCTTTCAATGAATGAGTCAATTACTCAGAACAAGCAGCGTGCATGTCATGACAGTTGGGTCTGTTTTTTTTCTATTACACTACTACATCTACAAGTAAATTATTTGCCATGCAGAAATATCACTACTACTAACAGCGGTTCATCAGGTTACTGATGTTGTACTGCTATTTTTTTGAACACCACTGTATATCTGGTTTGTTATATTAGAAATGTATACACACCACTGTGGGAAAAACTGGTTGCAAATAATAACGTTTGTGATTATTACACACTAGCTAGGACAAATTAACTGATTTCCAGGGCTATGTTTTCGTTTACTCTTCTCTTTTCTGAGTTCTGAAATCAGACACAACCAGCTACCTGCACAACGCTGCTATACAATGATTGCAGTGCCTATGTGAGTACTACCTTAGAGCAGTGATTTCCAAACCTCTCCTAGGGTACCCCAAGCCAGATCCAGTTATTTGATGTGTTCCACCTCAAGCACACCTGATGCAAACTGATGAAGCCCTTGATTAGTTGCATCAGGTGTGCTTGAGGTGGAACACATCAAATACCTGGATCCGGCTGGCAGTACCGAGTGGGCTATAGTCTGATGATTGGGAGACAACAACAAGCATTCTCTGGACTGCTTATAAGGTAAATGACCTGCAACTTATGTCATTTCAGTGAACCTCCCCTTTAAAGTGGCCTGCTACCTACCAAGTTTTGCCTTGGTTTGATATTGAGGTAATCCTGTAGCCACATTTCGAATTCAGTCACATCAGTCTTCGATGCCAAGGGCAAATGGAGCTCATCAGGAAGAGAAGCTATATTATCTCCAGAACTGCATGTCTTGGTCAGAAGTGTGTTTACTGTTGCGGCAAGCTGCATTTGATGTTGCTTGATGCTCTCAAGGAGAGTCAAGATGTGTAGTTGAGCCGCTGAGAAAATATCAACATAAATTATTTTATTTTTTTTAACAATTATTCAGACATTTATACGGTTTTTAGATAATTTACAGAAAGTTAAAGGACACAAGGCTTGTTTTTTGTTACAACACATTGTAGTTGAGACTAAATTCATTAATCCTAATATAAAATGGCACTGTGATGGTGTTAACTGACTATTAAGCATTAACCATTGGGTATATATTGTGGTGCGTGCTGCCATGCTTTTTAAGATGCATTTTAAAAATAGATTTCCCTCCAAATTTACTGATTATTGATTGAGTACATGACACGATCAATTGATGTGGGGAACAAAAATGTCAAATGCTCATCCCTACCTGATGCAGCAATATTTTTAATCAAATACATGCAACAGAGCTCTGCCTATGAATGATACGCAAAAATACAGGTCCATGCTTACCAGTGCAAGGTATACCATCGCTGCTTCTTTCTGTCCGGTAAGTGGGCTTGAATAAGCATCTGGCTGGAGATTCTGGTGACAAAGCACAACATTTTAGTTGGCTAAAATGCTGTGAATACATTTGAACACACTATCCAGTATACCTGCACTGTAAAAAAGAAAAAGTTGGGACAACTCAAAATTTTAAGGCAACAAACTTCAGCAAAATTTTAAGTTAGGCAATTAAACACAACCTTTTAAGTTTTAGTAAGTTAGAGTAACTTATTCTTTTATGTTGTATCAACTTTGAATCCTTATTTCTTTTAACTCATCTCAAGTTACATTAACTTATAATTTTACATTATATCAACTTTGAATCCTTATTACTTTTAACTCAACTGAAGTTACAGTAACTTATAATTTTACATTATATCAACTTTGAATCCTTATTTCTTTTAACTCATCTCAAGTTACATTAACTTATAATTTTACATTATATCAACTTTGAATCCTTATTTCTTTTAACTCAACTGAAGTTACAGTAACTTATAATTTCACATCGTAACAACAAGTAGCTTAAACTTGCACACTGCAACAGTTAAGGTAACTAATATATCAATTAGGACCAATAACATCCCATCAAATGTATAAATAATTACAGATGCAACATCTATATTCAAAACTTTTTAATCAAATCCTTTGGAACAAGGCCAAGTAAATGGCTGCTGAGACCCATAACTGTCCCAGTCTTAGCACTTTATGTGGTATATTGTATACTAGCACAAAGGGAAAATTTGCAGAGTTTCCCTTTAACTTGTGTTGTAACATTGTATACTAGCATCCTTTACATTTTGCACTTAACTTGTTTTTGTAACATTGTATATACCAGGTTCATCTTTTGTAGAACTTAACCTGTCCAAACACCAAAGTAGTGGACACTTTACTACTGACTTACAAGACTTAATCATCTCTTTCTAACTGAACACATGCTGTGCTCTAAAACTTGAACAATAGGTATCGAGTACAGTCAAGCATACAATAAAATTGCATAGTAGCAAAAAGATCCAGAACTGCCAATCTAACTCTTCAACAATAAAATAACAAGGCTACTTAGATCCAGAACTTTCAGGCAAGTTACATGAGTTACATCATTCTACAAGGGGGAACGGGAACTTCTGCAATTCAAAACAGTCCCAGATGCAACATCATCAGCTGACAGATTCACTGAAGGAGTTTGTTTTTGAGGGATCTGACCCTTGCAGAGAGATCTGTTCCAAGTTCCATGAAAACCTTCTGAATGGTTTCAAATGTGTACCTCAGTTCTTTTGGGTACTGGAGGTTTAAAGCGTAGATCAGCCCAAAGAGGAAAGCAAAGGCCGTTGGCAGGTCAGGGAGATCCTGAAGGACGATGTCTTCTTCTAAAATAACAGCAATGTTCATGATTCTTGCAGGAGCTGAACTATCATCATCCTCCAACACAGTGAGGATACCCACAATGAGGCCCTTGGTCTGCTCCTCTTCTGGGTCAGTGTCCTGTGATGACAGACAGGAAATGACCAACACACCAATAGTAAAGCAAACTGAAAGACATTTGTCATTAAAATATTGTGACTCAGAATAAGCTATTACTGATGATGATGAATGATTTCAAATATTGCATAAACCAATAGTTCCCTCCCCGAGTTACTTTGTGACATATTACATTACATTTCCCTGCAACCAAAACCAAATCTCTAATATAAGCCTGCTTCAAAATAAAGGCCTGGTCCCCTCTATTCTCTGACCTCTGTCACTATTTGAGAATTTATATTATGTTATTTTAGAGAAAATATGTATGTTGCGATATATATTGTATTTGCAGCATAGCCTAAAAATATCGAGTTACTATTTGTAAGCCATATCACCCAGCCCTAATAGATCTAGAATAGTCTAGAATGGGACAAAAGGGCAAAAAGATAAAGGTTGAAGGCAAAGTCAAGTACAGTACAGATGAAGTCCTAGGAGTCTATTCTATCTACAGTTTAATATATATTTACAGTTTCTACTAATAACCACTCACCAGACAGTTCCTGAACAGCTTCTCATGACTGTCACGGAGATACAAGGGAAGGCCCTTCAAGGCTGCAGTCTGTCGATGTGCTGTGATGTCAGATGTCTGAAACACAAAGGATTGGGAGAAACATTACACCACGATGTAACTAACATGTAGAAAGCTTTTTTGCCCGCTTAGGTGCAGAACTCAACAAACTGAAACAATCACACACATGACATATTATGGCCTTATAAAGTTGATATGGCTGAAGTGTTAACAAACAGGTGCCCTCTTCCACATCCAGCAAATACCTGTTGAATGCAAGTTTAAGATTGACTTCTTTTAACTTTGTTTGATCTCCACTAATTCCTGATATAAATATCTGGCTTTTTAGCTGCTAAATGTTCCACTTTCTTCACCATCTAATCGCCATCGTTGTCTGTCCCTTAGGTAGTGTACAGTGGGTTTATTCTGAGAGTTTGTCACTACCAGTAACACCTCTCATTTGACCAACTGTTTATAGAAAAGAATATTGATTAGTGCAGCTTTATAAAAAGAAAAGAAAAAAACAACAATTCCTTGTTATACATTTATGTCCATAATGTCTAGAATAATGAGATTATTAGGTCTAAAATTCACCTCTTCATCCAGTCTGTTAAGGAGCTGATCCATCGCAGGTAGAAAAGCTGTCCTCCTTGCCCGATAGAGTCTATGGAGCCCTGGAGTGTGCTGATTAATGGCTGCTCTGAAGTCGTCTATTAGGTTCTTGTTGGTGATCCGATGAAACTCTTCCCTGATCTGTTGAAAAATTAGAACAATTTTAAATCTTCAATACAAAGTCAATACAATTACAACACCATCCTTGTGATAAAATATGCACTTTATTAACATTAGTAAGCAACTTGAGATTCTTGTTTTTCAAAGACTAAATCAGAAACACAACATAATATGTGATGCGGTATGTCAAAACCAGGCGGAATTGGGCAAGAGGTCAATTTTGAGTTATTGGTATATTAGTAAAACATAGACCTTGCACTTTACAACTCCGCTTTCTTTTTTCAAATCGGATATTCCAAAGCGAAGTTATTAAGATTTTAAATTGGACCGTCTGAAACATCGAAACTGAGAAATAGCCCTTTAAAGTTTGAGTTTAAACAAAACAAGTTGGTTAACAATGTTAGCGTACCGAACCCTGTTATCGGGCGGAAACCAGACATTTTTGTGATCAACATACGATATTATTCTGGCACATACCATTGAACATATTATATTTATTAGGTTCACAAAACGATAAGCTAACTTTTAAGCCAATAACCATGTAGATGTGACCGGTAGTTTTTTTGTTTTAACGTCTTTTAGATTAGAAAGTACTGTCAAAAAAGGGGCGCCCTTTATCGGGCGGCTCTTGTAGGCTAGTGCATAAACAAGCTCACGATTATTGTTGTTTTAATAATCAATTAATAGTTTATTTCATCAAGAAAGATACCGTTTGAATAACCAATATGTTGGCAAAATAGCTGGCTAACTGGATAGTTTACCTGACAGTCCGAAAGATGTTGATATTGGGTTTATTTCTTCACAAAACGATAAACTAAGTTTTAAGCCAATATTAAACATGTAGACGTGACCGGTAGTTTTTTGTTTTAACGTCTTTTAGATGAGACAGTAATGTCAAAAAAGGGGAGACAACTATCGTTTATTGGCTTAAAAGAGATAGGCTCAATCGCATTGGATTTATTTCTTTACAAAAACGATGTTAACTTTTAAGCCAATAACGTGTTTTTTTTTTTTCGTTTTAACGTCTTTAAGATGAGACGAGACTGCCAAAGAAAGGGCGCCCATTATCGGGCGGCTGTTGTAATCCATAAACAAGCTCACGATTATTGTTGTTTTAATAATCAATTAATAGTTTATTTAATCAAGAAAGATACCGTTTGAATAACCAATATGTTGGCAAAATATCATCATGCGATTTTACGTTAGCAAGTGAGCTAGAAGTTACGCTAAATTTGGCGTAATTTCCAAGCAAAATCTCGAACAAGGCATCATTTTCTGAAATGACATGCCTCTCTAAAAGTGCTTTAAAAAATACTTTGTCGATGAAATTTCAGTTTGAAACTTTTACAGAACATTTTTAATATTTGTAGCATCATAAATGTTCAAAAATCTCAAAAACGCTAAAATTCACCCCCAAGGCATTTTGCAGCTTTTCCTCCGTTCGTAGCTCTGCCCAATTCCGCCTGCTTTTGACATACCGCGTCACATATAATCTCAGCTACTTACCTCTGCCTCACAAAACAGAGCAGGCCACCGCTCCCGAACCTCTGACACCATAGGCTCTAGGTCCACAATCTCCTTGCGCCGCAGAGAGAAAGTCAGCTCCATCTGTTGCTTTATGAGTGCAACATTCTTGTTCCTCTTCTTGAACTCCTCAACCAGAGCCAGTCTTTCCTCCTCCAGCGAATCATCAGTATGGTTATCTGGATGGTCAGGGACATGGTTAATCTCCCCTCGGTTTGCTCTCTTCAAAGAAGGACTTGCACCATCATCTCCATCATTTCTTCTTTTCCGGTTAATGCTGACCTCGATACAGCCTGCCTGACGTAGTTTGGACCTGTAATTACCAAGTTTGTATTTCATGCTAATTTTCCAACCATCATACCCTGTTTCACTGCCTGGTTCTCGAAGGCAGGGGTGCTTACTGACGAGAGCAGAAGCAACTGACTCAATCTGGTCTTGAGTTGGAAATTTTCTAATGATATAGATGCAAATAAAATATAATTTGATTTGGAATGAATGGAAAAATTGCATTGTGGGACAGTTTGCGCGGGACAGAGCTTGAAGTTTGACAGAGCTTGAAGTTTGACAGAGCTTGAAGTTTGACATAGTCGGCTCGATTCTGGCATTTTATCATTATTTTATATTATTTTATTATTCTTATCGTCCTGTTATTTTATTGTCTTATTATTTTAGCATTTTATACTTTTATTTTTATTTTTTAGTACGATTTTAGTTCTTTATCATTTTATTTTTTTACCCTCGACCGTAGTACAAGCGTTCAACAGATTCTTCAGTTCAAGCGCAAGTTTCACCATGTCAACCATGACTGGTGAGGACGAACTACTATTTAATAAAGCGAGTAAAACAATCACTGACCTGGAGGAGGACATCCGACGGCTCTCGGATGAATTAAAAAGGAAAAATGCCCTTTTATCCAGCTATATGGACGTGGCTCTCGAGCAGACCAAGAAGATTGCCTCTCTCGGCGCAGCCTTGCAGGATACAATTCCATGGGAACCCTCGTCTCAGCCACGGCCTTCTTCCTGCTCGACTCCGAACCACCAGCCGCCCTGGACTGAAGTGGTGGTCCGTGATCGCAGGAGAGTCTCAAACGGGGCTGCCTCACCGCCTCACCTAAACTGCTCAAACCGCTTTGCGGTCCTGGCTGTCGATGCTCCGGCACCTCCTAACACTGCAGCCTTTCCGCTACTGGAGCCTGGCGGCACTCTGGTGGCTCACCGCTCCACCGTACGTCCAGATCAGCGGCCCTCATCCAATGCGTTGACCTCCGCTTCCCGGCGAAGGATCCTGAAGGAGGCAGTGATCAGACACTCTGAATGTCTTCCCTGCCCTGAGCCGGTGATGAACGCTCCCCCTGTGGCTGCTGTCACTGACTCGCCACAACTCCCGCTTGCCCGGACACCCTCAACGGGTTTGTTATCTCCTCGTCCCCTCTTCTCCCCGACCACGTTAATAGTGGGAGACTCCATAACCAGGAACCTCCGCTTTTTTAACGCAGCCACACACTGCTTCCCCGGGGCTACGGTCCCTACGGGATCAAATGACATAGCTCGTCAGCAGTCTGAACTGACAAAAAAGGATTTTAACGACCTTTTTAAATTTTTAAATAACTGTGGAAAGTCGGTTTTTATTTCCGGCCCCCTGCCCACGCTGAGGGGAGCGGCACGCTTCAGTCGAACCCTCAGCCTTAACACCTGGCTCCAGTCCGCTTGCAGAGCGAACAACATAGGTTTTATTGATAATTTTAATTTGTTTTGGAACAATTTTGCCTTTTTTAGATATGATGGAGTACACCCCAACAGGCTGGGTAGCCAAATGCTAGCTGCAAATTTGCAGCACGCTGTTCAGAACTATCCACGGGACTGACTATTTACATCCAACACCCCCTCACCGGAAATCATTCCTCTTCCGTTTGTGTTGCCTCGGCCTACTGTCCCTCCTGTTTGTGACGTTCTTAGAGCCGGGGGTTCCAGCGCTGTCAATGCATTAAGAAATAGAAACAAGAGAAATAAACAAAACTGGAAGACCCCCAAAACAGTGAGTAATCTTGGAAATGCTAAAGGACTAAAAATATGTCATCTCAATGTCTGTAGCTTAATATCAAAATTTGACCAAATTAAAATGCTGATGACACAAACTAGCATAGATATTCTTGCTATCTCGGAAACTTGGCTAACACCAACAATTCCGGATTCCTTTCTTTATATTGAGAATTACCATTTATTTCGTAAAGACCGGGTTGGGAAACGTGGAGGAGGAGTAGCAATATATGTATCAAATAAGTACTCATCAACAAATAATCAAACAGACACGGCATCCGAAACGTTACAAATCACCTTTTATTTAACGTCTCAGCATGCTATAGACATTTTAGTTTCATACAAACCCCCTAACACGTCACCAATAGATTATGTATCATCCCTAACAACTATTCTTGAGTCGGTCAAAACAAAAGAATATATACTACTTGGTGATTTTAACTTAAATTGGAATGATACTATTGCTACACCGTTAAAACATGTAGCAACCAAATTTGGACTTGAACAATTGATAAAGGAACCAACGCGAGTATGTAGTACATGTGAAACAATTATTGATCTAATTTTTTCCAATGAACCGACAAAATATAACCTAAATGGGGTTATTAAAACAACATTATCTGACCATTTTCTTACCTTTGCTATTAGAAAAAAAATTATAGAACACAAGGGACACAAATTGAATGTTATAAAAACGATACCAGGCTCCCAAAAACAGACGTACCAAAACGAGATTAATAACATTAACTGGGAAGAGGAGAATAAGATGAGCAACCCAGAGAAAATACTCACGAGAATGCATGAAAAAATTAAGACTCTAACTAAAAAATACACAAAAAATTCTAAACTAAAGTCTCGACAATTATCTTTACCTTGGATTACACCAAATATATTACGTCTGCTCAAACAAAAATCAAAACTTATGAAAAACTACTATCGTACTAAATTATTAATAGATAAGCAAGCTTTTGCGACAATTAGAAATAAATGTATCGTAGAGTTACAGAAAGCAAAAACTAATTATTATCAGAAACTCATAAATGAAGCCTCTTTGCACCCCAAAAAGCTGTGGGATGCACTGAACTCCATAACTGGAGGAAGGACAAAAAATAACCAAGGCAAGATAAGCGTTTTTCTCACAGGGATTATTGCTAACAGAGCCTCAAAAACTTGCTTGCGCGTTTAATACGTTTTTTATTTCATCAGTAGAAGAGCTCGCAGCCCACTTTGATCCATCTGTGCAACAATTGGAATTTTCTGCCTCACAATCACAACCTTTCTCCTTCGCAGAAATATCTCAAGACTGTTTAATAAACATCACACATTCTCTAAAGAAGACAAAAACAAAGGATACACATGACATGAACTCAGACTTCTTTCTGTCACATTTGGACTCTTTATTAACAGTCACCCATCATCTCATAAACTTATGTATTACAAAGTCTGTTTTTCCTTCCGCATGGAAAACATCTAAAATCATTCCCATTTACAAATCAGGTGATCCAACAGTCATATCAAATTATAGACCGATATCTATTCTTCCCATAATGTCAAAGATCCTGGAAAAGGTGCTAGCCACTCAGCTCACCGACTACTTAGAATCACACGGTCTTTTAAATGAATTTCAGTTTGGTTTTCGAACAAACAGATCAACCACGTCCGCAGTATTATATCTCACGGAATCAATTAGACAATCATTAAATGTAGGGAATATAACCGGTGCAATATTTATCGACTTTTCAAAAGCATTTGATACCGTTAATCATTCAATACTTCTCAATAAGTTAACGAAGTTCAACCTATCATCAACTGCAATAAACATGTTTTCATCATATCTATTAGAAAGAACACAACTGGTCCAAATAGATCAACTTAAATCCACTTCTATGACAAGCAATATCGGTGTACCACAAGGATCTATTCTAGGACCGCTATTGTTCATATTATATATTAATGATCTGCCCTCAGTATGCTCATCAACCCAAGTGCTTCTATATGCGGACGACACCGTTATCTTTACCTCTGCGCATAAAATAGATGACATTCATTCCAAACTTTCATTAGACCTACAAGCTCTTCACCACTGGTTACACAGAAATCATTTAACATTAAATATAAAAAAAACACAATGTATGTATTTTCGATCCTCTCAAAAAACATTTTCGACTCCGCCCCCTATACAACTAAAAAACGAACCCTTGTCCGTAACAAGTACCTATAAATATCTCGGCGTCACGCTTGACGATCATATGACGTTTAAACCACATATTGAATACCTTGCAAAACAGCTAAATAAAAAACTTTTCGTCTACAATAAAATTCGGACATATCTTACACGAACCGTTTCAAATACATATTTAAATGCCATAATTCTATCCACATTATCATATTGTTTACCAATTTGGTCATCTGCTACAAAATGCACATTAGACCCAATCATTCGTCTTTATAATAGATCGCACAAAATTCACGCGAAATTACCATCTCGCACACATCATTGCACTGCCTTACAACAAGTAAACGCACTCACTTTTGAAAATTACCAAATGTTACTGAACTTAAAACTTTACCATAAAATACAAAACAATACTCTTCCTCAGATCATTAACAACCTATTGCCACGTCATTCCAATAACCGACAACAAAGACAAACCCGTTCCATTACAAACGCATTAAATCCACTTCAAAGATACAAAAACAATTTTGGTCAAAAATCGTTTTTCAATAGAAACACAGAATCATGGAATAATTTACCATTAAATATAAGGACAAATATACATTCTAACAACTTTAAAAAACAGCTCAAATCTCATCTTATAAATAACCAAATCTGTCAACACTAGACTATAATTAATTTCAGATCACGCTGTGTCTGCTCCATAAACACTCACTTTATTATTATTATTATTATTATTATTATTATTTTTCATTGTTTCTACATATTTCTTTCTGAAATTTCTCACATTTTAATTACTGTACATCTATAGATTTTATAGATTTTTTACCCCTGTCTTTGTTATTTTTTCCTCATTTTCTGTTCATCTCAATTTATTTTCTTTTTCTTTTTTTCTTTCCCTATGCTGTAGGACAGGGAACCCTCTGTAAAACAGTAATGTACTGAGTAGGGCCCAAAGATGTTAGGACTTTTATGTACTAATATCTTTTTTCCCTGTATAAAAAATAAAATTGAAAATTGAATTGATCGGGATAGGCTTTCACTTCAAAAACTGCCTGAGCAATCTTATCCAAAATGTCCATCTTCATGTCTCTTGTTAGGCTGATACCTTTCTTGGTCTTTTCATATGCCTCATTGCCTTTGCGTAACTTCAATTCGACATCGTAGGAGAAGGCTGGAATGAGAAAATGTGAAGGCCACTCGGATATACTCCGCAGATAGTTATTGATAAAAGCTGAGGGACTCTGGGGTGGCTCTGTGGAGGATAAACTGGCTGTGTCCAGGGAAGACCCCGAGTCTGATTCTTGCAGAGCATGTGCAGGTGGCTCATCCCGAAGAATGTGCAAGATGACACGTTCAGGTGGCAACTCATGGATATCAGTCAAATTGCAGAGATCATTATTAAAGTCTGGGTCCTCAAACTGTAGTGTGAAGCTGCCTTGAAGTTGAAGATTTTCCCGAAGAATGTTTTGCAAATTTTCAACTGAATCAGGTACTTGAGGAAGCACCACTTTACGAGACATTCTTGGGGAGACTTTCACCAGCAGTAATAAACCCTGTGTTAGATGAGAAAATAATAAAAGAAGACAGAAGGTTTAGGTTGCAGAAGGCAAAAAACAAACAAAAACAAAACAATTTCCAGCCAATTAAATTTATAAACAATGCAGCAAGGAGTTACATTGTGTCAGTACTATCTGCAAAGCACGGTTATAGTATGTGAGAAATGTGCTGCTTACATGCAAATTAAATCCTAAAGACAGGGAAAAACAGAAGCCCCCACATGGAAGAGAATGTGAGTGACCTGATGCAGGCAATGTACGTATATGCCTTAACGGTCCAGACTGCACAGGTGAGCCATATCAGCTGACAACCCTACAACCTCACATTCATCTCCTACACTAAACCATATCAGATAGAGTAGTACTCAATACAGAGCGGGAGGATCATCAGATTATGTACAATTCTAAAATGTAAAGGCTAGTTGAGTCAACACATCAAAATTCATATCATAGTTCAACAACTTTTGGAGAGTAATACATGTTGGCATCTTGTTTGAATGGAAGAATGAGAGAGTGAAAATAAGAGTGAGAGCATTTTTTCTCTGAGGTGTAATCAGAGTTTACTTACCATTCTGTGTCCCTTCAATGGAGCAGGCACACTTTTGGAGTCACCAGCACCTTCCCTCCCACTGTGTATGCTGTCAATGGATGATGGTTGTTGAGAGCCTCAGGATCAAAAATCTCAGTGTCTCCACAAGCTCGAAAGACCTAAAATGTTCCAGGTACCAAGATGTGAGCTTTTTGCCAACAAAGGCCACTTTTTCAGGGTTAACTACTATGGTCACTATTCTGTAGAACTCTGGCAGTCCACTGCAGTGTCCAGCTGATATAATCATACCCTCTGCATATCGGGTCCCATGCAAATAAATGTCTTTAGAAAGGGACACAGTTTCAAGATATGGATACTTTCTCTCAATCACTGTGCGCAGGACAGCATCCAAATAAGGTGTTTTGATGTCAGTCACTTTCTCCACATGTAACATTGGCTTGAAAAGACTTTGGCTATCAAATTGGCATGCCATCATCTGCTGGTGTTTTGAGGACAGCGTGAGAAGCACATTCTTAAAGTTCTGAACATCATGCACAGTCTTCTTGAAAAAACTGTGTTTTGACTCAAACCTCATTGTCCATAATTCCACCAATGGACCAAAGCAGCGTATAAGGTAAGGATAATGTTCAGCAAAGTGGTGCTTTGGGCGCAAGCTAAAATCAGGAAAAGTGTCTGTGAGCAGTCTTTTGTGATCAGACAACTTGATCTCCAAGTACTGCAATATTTCCTCAGAAAAAACAGGTGAGACAACAATCTCAACAATTTCTTTGAGGTCCATCAATATCTCCCAAGCAGGTTCTTGTTCAGGTATGCTGTTTCCAATGAAAAGAGGGAGGAATCGTAACAGGGTCCAATTTTCATGGCCATTGCCACCTATACTGCGCTTTTCAAAACTTGCTTTAGAAATTGCCTTTGGTTTATTCACCCTATCTGAGTATTTGTAAGGAAATGAAGTGATTATGCTATTCAGTCTGTCCAAAGTAATAAAGCCTTTTGAAATCAACTTCTTTAGACACAAAGACAGTTCTACCGGAACAACACCTTCAAAAAAGTCGTGCAATATGTCTGGAGGAAAACCAGTGACAGGGTGAAAATATGACAGATGCTTACTTAGTACACATTCACCTTTAACACCATTTACATGTGGAACATTTTCATCATTAAGTTGCACCAGAAATGTATTGTACTGTTCTCTGGACCGTAGCTGGAAATCAGAAATTGCAGTGGTTGCTATTTCACCTCGACTTGTCAAACAAAATCTACAGAACTTGTTTACATTGAAACTCTCCTGAAAGCCTGCAAGTCCGTGAGCTCCTAAATTATCGGCACAGACACAAAATACTGTACCTTTTACATAGTTATCAAGAGCTTGAACAAACACCCCTGCTTGTTCCAGTGACTTTATATCCTTAACTAATGGACTGAGAAACTTCTCATAACCAAACTGCTTAATATCACAAGTCTTTCCAAGGAGAGCTAGATGAATTGAATGTAAACTGGAACGGAACTTTGAAGGTAGATTAAGAATAACCCAATAAACTGCAGTAATCTTGTGAATTTTCTTTGATGTGCCTAATGGGTTACACAATTCTAAATCATCTATATAAAGCCCTAATGCAATTCGCAGGTCTTGTTCTCCAAAAAGTTGATTTTGTTTGAAATAATGGCCATCTTTAAAAGACTTGTAATGCCCTGGTGTAGTCTCTTCATTGAAAACAAGCTTTTCCAGAAACTCTGCTCTATTCAGTAAAAGCTCAATAACCTGATTCACAGAAACATAAACAAAGGCTTTTCTTGAAGTCCTGTCATACAACAACTCAGTTGGCTCAATGATGGAGAAATGCTCCCTGAAATATCTATTTCTCCTATAATCAGTTGATAATGTACCTTTTTCTGATGTAGAAATAACTATTGGATTTGTTTGGAACACAGTGTTACTTATCTCTTGAACAACATCTTCCTCAATTTCAATGTTATGTTTTGCAAAGACCTCTTTGAGAACTGCAGATTTATGAAACTTGAAAAAGGACAAAATATCATTAAATTCTTCTACAATTACCTGTATTGCACGTTTAGACACATGTAACGTACATTGCATACGAAGAAAAAGGGATGCTAGTTTGTGCTTGAGTATTTCATCATCCACATTCTCTATACAATCAGCTTCACCGTTTTCTGTAGAGTCCAATCTAGGACTACTGGTCAATGGAAATCCAGTCTCAGCTCCATCATTACTTGGTTGATCTGTGTCATTAGACTGAACACCACTAACTACCCTGACTGATGTCCGAAAATCTCTCACCGTATGGTTTTTATGCTTCCGTGATACATGACCAGTAAAGCTGTTAAGGCAGTTAGTTTCAAAGCTGCACCCTAAGAATGGGCAAGACACGACCTCTCTGTGTCTAAGGTGATGATGCAAATGAATGAAGATTTTTTTTTTTTTACAGCAAATGTCTTTGAATTCACACAACCAACAGTGAAAGGTTGAGTTCTCTTGCCTTGGGACAATCCTGTGTAATCTTGAAAGGTGTGATTTCAATGACCCAAAGGTTCTGAAAGTGCACAAGCAGTCTGTGTGGATGCAAGGCCAGTTTGCTCCTCTGTGATGAAGGCGGTAGTGCTTCAGGAGGACAGCTTCATTGGCATGGGTGAACTTGCAGAATTTGCACTGCATTCATTTAAATCTGAAAGACAAAGGTGACAATTTGCTGGAAATTAGCAAAGCAGGCAGTAGAATAGGTTAATTTCACTCAAACAAATAGGTTCTTAATAAGTTTTAAACATGTATCAATTTAATGTCAATGTAAACAGTAGGCTACACTCTGGAATTTACACAATTTTGACAAACTTAATACAATATTTTGTGCAATTGATTTTGAAATTGTAATACCTTTTGCTACAGGAAAGACAAATTACAATTAATTCAATTTAATTCATAATTTATTAGACACCACTCAGCACACTTCAGTGTATACTAACCCATTCATTCATGTTTTTAGCAGTACCAAAGCTTGTCTGGAAGCACGATTGGGGAAGCTACTTTTTTAAAATTTTTATTTATTTATTTATTTATTTATTTCGGCATGTATATAGTCACATTTCATCACATTTCTGAAATATGCCTTGAACAAATACAGTACCTGCCGAAAAGGGATACGGGAAAAAAGCAGACTGCTTATCAAAGTCCCGCCCCAATTCCCTCACAATTTTAAATGTTCATATTATACATTTGATTAAAACAGATTCTTTAGTATCACAACAGCATAGCTGAATTTTCTTTATAGCGAAATTGATCGAGAAAGAAAAAAATACGCTAAAGTAAAACAAACCAATTATTAAAGTCCAAATAAGTCGGTTTTAAATGTACATGTCATACATTAGTCAAAGCAATTTGTTTCATTTCAACAGCAGACAGTCCCGAATATTGTTCAGATAATGTTCAGATAAGGTCCCATCTGGACATGACGGCTCGCCAGTGCCCTCACGCCTTGTAGAGAATATCTTGTCAATAGCGTTAAATGTCCAGTTTAGAAGCTCCATCCTGAGCAGTTTGTGCGACCAGTGTCTGTTGTCTTGTGTTGCAAGGTCCAGGATCCTGTGTAAACCACTTGCATTGTTTTTTTGCACATCGTGACATTGTTTTCATTTCCTGACAACCCCCTATTGTTTATACTTGATAATTTCCTACCATCTTGCATCTTATCTTACTCTTGAAGGTCTTTAAGTTTGTAGACATTTTAATCTCATCATGTAAACTGTTCCAAAGCTTAACCCCCACAATGGATAATGAATGACCTCTGAGTGTTGACTTTATAGATTTTTGTTTATAAATCATATTTCCTCTTAGGTTATGTATGTCATCTCTCTTTAGAAACAGTTTCTGTATATTTACGGGTAAGAGATTTTTGGAGGCTAAGAATAATATTTGTACGGTATTATATTTAATTATATCCTGCCACTTGAGAAACTTTGCCTTAATAAACAAATCATTTGTGTGGTCTCTATATGGGACATAATATACAACTTTCAAACTGTAACTTGTAAAGCAAAAATTTTATTATTGTTTGACTAAAACTATGCATTGTCACAACATTTTGGGCTATTATCATTACTACTATTATTTTAAAAAAAACAGGTTGTAGTTTTTCACAGTACACTCAGACATTAAGAAAAGGGAAACAAATATGCTCACTGATGAAGTGCTATGTCCTTAAAGCTGCAGTTGGTAGCATTTATAAACCCCCCTATTCCCGTGTGATATTTTTTACCTAGGATAGCAAAAGCGATGATGCCGACCTCATCTAGATGGTGGCCGTATCATAAACTCTCATTTTCCAGCTAAACAGGACACTAAAGTGTGTTCCTGAACACATTTGAGGCTTAAAATATACAATGCAGTAACAGAATATTGATTTATATTTCATCAGCACTGCCTAGTTTCATAATTTGATCGAGTTTCACGAGACGGCTGTATTGTGCATGCACGGAGCAGGGGGGCTATGCAGCACATGCACTCCAATATACACTGCATTAGAGACTCATTCTGTTTTTTGTTCAGATGCGGTGGATTCAAGCAAATGACATTAGGAGAGCAAGGAGTCATAGGGGCATGATTTTTGTTTCACAGATGATGTCTTATGTATTACTGTCAGGATATAGTGAGTTTCAGAAAATAAAACAAAAAGTTATTTTTATAAAAGTTACCTACTGAACCTTTAATTAATCCTTCATATTTTCGTCAGTGATTCCACTGTGCACATACAAAATAATAATCACAAAATAACATTAGTAAAACAAGGTTTATTTGACAACAGTTAGACTCAATATGTAGAGACACTGAGAAGCTCCACACTCAGTTTGTTGTTGCAGCGCGTTTCACGGACATGGCAACGTTATTGACGTGTGTGTGTGTGTGTGTGTGTGTGTAACTTACTAGCGATGTGTGTCAGCTGTGTGTATATGGAAAAAAGTAAACATTGGAGGATAAACTGAAGAGAAGAGGGTCGCACACAGCATGTTGTCAGAACGTCACGGCCCTGTTCCGGCGTGCCAGCATTACCTTATACACAGACGCTGTAACACAGTTGATCCGCCAATTTGACTACCTCCCTTCCCGGTGTAATGGCGCAACAACTCTGACCCCCCATTCCGCCTTCGTACCTTATACACAGCACAGTGAGGCGGCATGACGCCGCCGTAATGCCGCCTTGAACAGGCTGTGTAAAAGGGGCTTTTAGTTGCACTTAACGAGCGTCACACTGTCATCAAGTCCAGTAAAACGTTATATTTCACTTCGCTCCATATGTGTGTAACGTGTGTGTGCGGAGGAGCTGAACCCCACCCTCGGCCGGAGGAGAGGAGAGAGGGAAGAGGCGACCAGAAATTATACGAAAACGCGGTTGAGAACTCTCAGCATTATTTTTTCCACGTTTATTCGGCTGAGGCGCTGTGAATAAACTTTAAAGGCACTAAGGGAAAACCCCGAATAACTTTACCCTTTTGATGAATGTTGCAAACTAACGTTAACGTTACATGACAAGTTTACACCAACAGAAGTAACGTTACTTAACGTTAATAAGATTGAAGCTACAACGATGAAACATCTACGTTTAGCGTTAAGTAATATAATAAGTTACACAAATACAATAATTATTCTATAGTCTATCTTACCTGCTGACTTGCTTCTCTCCTGGACGGGGAGATGCAGGTGCGGAATCCGGTGTTGGAGCAGTCAATTCTTCCGACATAACATGTTGAGACATGAAGCTAGCGTTAGCATTGTTCAAACAACAACGTTAGTCCCCAACACTATCTTGAATTGACCACTGTTAACCCTGTACTGTAATTACAAGTTAGCATACACAAATTAAGACCATTTGGACTGGAATAACACACGCCCTGTGTTTGAAGGCCAAGACAAGCGTAGCTAACATCAGCTAACGTTAGCCGCTAGCGTTCAGTAATTAGCCATGTGATAACTGATAATGCCTAACGTTACTTTATCCATTTATTTATCACACCATATAACTTTGAAGAAAATTCTGACACCATTTTAACTTAATAAGACGAAAGGAAGGTTTAAAGTTAGCTTACCTGTGTGAACTCCAGCTCCGATGAGACACAGCCACACTGGGGGTCGGAGAACTTCAAGTGACAAATCTCAACTCGGAAAGTTGGCTTTCGCGCATTTCACAACAAAGACACACGAGTTATCACAACTTTCGCCCCTTGCCTTGAATCACAACTTAAAGATATAAGTATTCATAACTCACTGAATGCTTTTGAAACAAACAACTGTCCCGGCTTGCTGGACTGACTTAAATTATTGTCTCAATGTTAATCATTTATATTTTTAAGTTTTAACAACTTTAAATTCTTTTTTACGCCAAAAAATATAAGTTGGCTTTTTTACAGTGTGTGAGACAATGCATATACAGTAAAGCACAGTTCTATGGAAGCATATCGTAGGCAAAATTCAAATGAAAATGCAATACGTAAAATGGCAATGTGACGTCACGTGGCGCTGTAATGGTGACATGTAGTCCAGCTGTCTCTCGTGTTCGTGTTTGTTAATTTGAATGTATTTTGTTGTGTCAGGTTTTTTTTTCATGTGCTGTGTGTCTGTTGTGGTGCAGGGAGGCGGGCTGGAGATAAATCGGGGCACTCCTGCCGCTTGTTTTGATGATATTGGCGAATTGCAGTTTGTGTGTTGGACTGCTTAATGCCACTGGACATCTCAGGACAGCGGGGGCTATTTTTAATCATGGCAGCCATTGAGGTGTGTGTGGGGGGGGGGCTCATATAGTAGGCCTAAAAGAAATAAACTAACAAAAAAAGTACAATATGAAATCACAACAGGCAGAAAGGTTTGTTATTGTGATAATAGTTTCCATTCAAATGTATAATGGAATGGTTTCATGTTTTTATAAAACTGATTTTATATTGTACCTCAGATTTTTTCCAGTTCTTGTCCAAAATTATTGTTGTGTCCCCCAGTTAGGGGGTAGGGGGTTATATAAATAAGTATAAAGTCCAGAATATAGTTCCTGTGCAACACCACTTCCGGTCGAATCCCTGCTCACTTCCGGTTTTTATCCGAATACAGATACAGATAATGTTGATGGCCCAACAGATACAGAGACAGATAGTGGCATCGCTGCACACCCCTATTACATAATCACGTGAAATATATTCATGCAGTTCAGGAAATACGTTTTTATTTTCCAATTAGCATTATCATTTGAATAAAGCTAATCATAAAGTGTGCATATCTGTTTAAATGAAATGTCAATACTACGACATGAAATGGCAAATTCAAATTCAGTTATTGAATTTTAATTTTGAGACATAATGTGCACATATGAGTGGGATATTTAAATGCACGTGGTCTCACGCGTGCTTGGGCAGAAGCGTCGCTATGTGACGCCAAAGGTAGCCTTTTGCGTCGTATATTGACGGTTGTGGCCAGATAACTTTTCTTTGGTCGTGGCACTTCAATATTATGCTTTTTTTCCCCTTCATCCAGCAGACAGTTACGTGAACTCCTGTGGTCGGGCTCGCCCACTATCTTAACAGTTCGGGCATGAGCCCGAGTTACGTGAACTCCTGTGAGGTTATGTTTAGGGGTTGGGGTACAGGAATCACAAACTCACAAAAATCAACGCGCACACGGCGAAGACTGAGCGGGCATGCTCGCGGTCGGTTACCAAGCATATTCATGAGCAAAGCCGTCGCCATAGTAGGATTCGTGAATTCGTGACCGAGTGTGTCAAAAAGTACTGACGCAAAAGGCCTCCTTCTGCGTCCAAAGGATGACGCCGTAGGCTGCTGCCAAAGCGTCACTTGATGACACCTTGGGATGAGACCAGGCTGAAATGCAAATGTAGGATGACATTGCCATTTTACGTGCTGCATTTTCATTTTCATTTTGCCTGCGATATGCTTCCATACAGTTCAGGTAAAGGAGATTGCTGACATGCAGTCCATGTTATATCAAAATTCAAAGCTTACCAATGATGGATAAAGGCCCTTCTGCATCAGTCCATGCAGGTGTGGAGATGGGATTCATTAAACGACTCTTTGGAGGGGCATCTGGGGTGCGGTGGTCAGGAGGCCGGGCAACAGGTGGTGGTAAAGGGTAAGAAGGTCTTTTATTCGCACAGACCTCATCGTCATTGACCTCATCAGATTCACTATCCCCATAGTGGTGTCTGGGACAGAAAAGAAAGATGTGCACCTGTTATTAAAACTATTATTAAAATTTCTTATTGCAGTTAGTGCGCTCCATTGTTGACAATCTAAGGTATTGCAAGGTCAGATTTATGGTTTATTTTTTTTACATAGATGAATTAACAGAAAAATTTAAATAAATATACAAACATCCAAACAATAAGCATACCTTGCCCTTCGCTGTCTTTTTTCCCCGGAAGCATTGTCATCGTCAGCATCTGACTGCAAATCGGACGTCTGACAATACAATGATTCACGCAGCTTCTTCCGTGCCTCCAAGTAATGGGCTTGAAAGATAAAAGAATCACAAGATTTGTACCAATAATACAGTGTCAGCCTTTTTAAAAAATAATTGTTTGTGATTTTATTGAGGGGGTCAGCATAATTCCAGGCTACATTACTTCCCGATCTAGCGTCAGACCAGTCGTTACCATCAAGATTATTTCAAACATGTTTAATATACATGACACAAATCTGGATATCTGTGTACTCCTGTAGTGTGAGGTGGTCAGCCATTAATCTATGAATACGCTCTATGAACCTGCAAGACTAGAAATCTGTGAAAGCCAGTCATCAAGGGTGGGATGCCCCATCTTTTCAGAATCCATTTAGTCTCTTCCCAGCTTTAGAAAACACATAAAACCTACTCAATATCAGGGTTGGTTGTAAACAGGGTGTGAAGCCAAATGTTGGTAAAAGTTTGATTGTGGCTGGTAAACTTTCTACGCTAGCAACCAGTTTGGCAAGTAACCAACCAGGTTGTGTTGTATTGTAAAAGGTAATGTGGCTGATAAAATGTTGAAAATGGCTGGTGATTTTTTGAATCCACAAGCCACTCTGGCCAGTAGGTGATAAAGTTAATTTCATGCCCTGGTTGTAAACCATGTTACCAATCTGATATTATTATGTACACTGACCTGTCAGCTAACACTGAAGTAATGAACTTATTCAAAGCGAATTCCAAAAGCCACAGCAATATACATTTATCTTCGACCAAGGAGACACAAATGGGCACTTTCCAGAACTAACAATGTAAAGCTACTGCTTGCTTTTTTGAAACTGTACATACAGCTGTGCGAGGGTCCAGAATACCAGTCTTTTGATGTCAGTAGTACAGTCTGTACAATAGAGTAAGTAGGCTAATTTTTTTTTTAAAAGTACCTTTACGACACAAGATTCTTGCATCATATTGCAGCCAGTCATGACCAGGGGGTTCTGATAGTCTCACAGCTTTGTTTATTTTCTCATCATTAGGATAGTTCGGCCACCATGTCTTTCCATCAGCATACCATGTACTTGGGACAATGTTAACCATTTCATCACACAGAAATTTCACAAGCAGGTACATCTACTCAATAAGAGAAAAACAGTGAAAAGAGATTTAGTACAAAACATAGCTCAGTACATGTATTGTTAATTCATCCAATATATTTTCTTTATCTGTATCAAGGTTGTGATCAAAAACGGAGTCTACTATATATAGCTAAAACATAAAAATGTGTAAATTGGATCATTGTAATAATGCTGGTGGGTCATTCCGTGGGGGAAATGGAGCCTTTTTAAAAAAAATTTTTTATAAACCTTGACCTCAGATCTTTCTGATATTTGACATGCGTAATGTAACCTTTGAGTTATGACCATTGTTATACTTTTGAGAAAGACAAAACAAACAAACCATCATTAAGAAAATTAGGGGCAAAGCATCTATTTTCACTCCACTTTTGGCCTACCCACCTCAACTTTCGAGGAGTGATTGACTGGTTAAAGCAGGGGTGCAGAGCGCCGGTCCTTGTTCCAACCAGGGCTGCACAAGAAAGGCCGATTTGTTTCAGGATTTTGTGCCAACTTCTGCTCTTAATTATTTAATTAGCTCAAGCATATCTTGATCTGACATTTGTATAGTCACCAGCTACAGCCGCAGAGTGCAAGTGTATCCTAAAGATTTTACTGTGCTCAAGTACAGGAGTGAACCAGCGTAGTTTATAGAGCTGTCAGAAAACTAAAACTAAGGTAATTGGTTGGAACAAAAACCAGGACTGGAGTTCTGCAACCCTGTGTTAACCAGTCAATCACCCCTTGTAATACTACTGTAAACCAAAAAGTACAAGAGATTCCACTCTGTAAATTGGAATGTGTATACATAATTTTTTAATGCAGATCTGAGAGCTCAAGGTTAAAAAGGGTCAGTTTTCCCCTGGTCGGTCCCATCCTTTAGTTTGGAGTGTGAAAGAGAGGAATGACGACAACCCTGTTGTGATAAGGCAAAGCTACACACTTGTGTGAAATGTCAGTGACCTCTGAAAAGTGAAATAGTTCACTCAGTTGTGATACACAGAGCACAGAAAGGAAATCGGAGTCAAATGGATATTTGAAAAAAAGAGACCTGCGTGTACACTACATACACTGACAAACGTCTTATGACTTGAGCAAGTGGAAATCTTGGTTTTCTAACCAACTTCTTTAGCTTGTGCAAATAGTTTTCAAATGGAAAAGCAGAGATAGAGTCTAGATAACCTAAATTTTGCACATCATGTGCCAAATGGACTAAGCCATGGACATTGTATACTAAAAACTCTTTTCCATAAATGTCACCAAAATGTTTCACAAATGTCTCAAGTAGAGACTGAGCATAATCACAATGGGTGGAGGAAAACTGAGGACTAATCAAAATGGCAATGGCAGTGGAAAGCAGCATAAAATTGCTGTACAATGCAGCATCTAAAATTCCTGCCAATACCACAGGACCAGTATACAAAAGAAACTGGCGAAACTCAGTTGCCTTCCACCGGTCTACTTCTCTAAGCGGTCTAGGTTTCCGTGCAAATTCATCAGGGATGTAAGGACGGACAGCCACCAGGTTTTCAGAGATTCTATTGACCAGATTATAACGCAAGCGAGTTTGTAGTGGTCCCTTGAGCCAGAGGTTCACCAGGCGCCTTACAACACCCAAGCATACTAAATGCATTGAGACACCAAACCAACATCTAGTCCTGGGAAAGGGATAGGACCATCATGGTGGTGGTCTTCATCAACCTTTGAAGAAAATGATTCATCCGTCCTGAGTCGATATTGGGTTAACGGAAACGTCATTCGTCTGTTCACATACACCCCAGTCTGAAAACATTTGTCGCATCCCTTGTAGCCATTATGGGATTTAATATTTTTTATGAATGACCTTGCAGGTGCATCGCATATAACTGAATGGATTTTTAAAGAGAAAGACTTGCACTCAAAAACAAATCCTCTCTCAAGCTGTCCTAATTCTGTGACAAAATCCTCCAAAATGTCTGCAGATGATTTGGGTTTTGTAGATCCAGAAAAAAGCCCCATAACTACTGGCTCTTTCATTGGAGCACTAACAAGCAACCCTAAAATAGGCCAAAGTTGTGCACTGGAACTCTTAAACAAAGGCAGTCCGTCAATATTAATCTGCAACATTAAGCAAGAACCAGAAACTAACGTGTCTTTGATTTTGTTTAAAACACTTTTTAGTGAAGCAAGAATGCCAAAGTGATGGTAGAGCCCTCCACATTTCTCTTGCACCGTGTATCCTGTTGTCTTGGTGTTAAGAAGCGTTCGTCCATCTTTAGGGAGTTCAGGGTGGAATTTACGCAATATTGACAGGAGTGCACTCAAACAAATTAGGGATACTCCAAAGAGAATAGCCCAACAAGCTAGGTGATCAGCAAGGCTGACACCTGCGTTATCATCATCAGTCTCACTATCAGACAAACTCTCTTTATCAAAACAATCATACATGGCACCCTCAACAGGCAGACCTACATTTTCCTCATGCAGGTCTGCTTGTGGTAAGTTGACAGGGGCAACATCCTCAACAGGCAGACCTACATTTTCTTTTTGCGGGTCTGCCTGTTGTAAGTTCACAGGGGCAACATCAACTTCCTCTGACAGTGATGATGTGTTCACTTCTGTTATGTCTAATTCACTGTCCAATATGTCCTGAAGTCGCCAGTCTAAGTCTACACGAGCCCTACGTCTGAGAGTGGCGCTGGTTAGGCCTGTCACGATAATTACTATATCGACTTATCTTACGATAAATGGACATGACGTCGATCATTTTTGCGACCTCGATATTGCCCATTGTGTTTACAGTACATGCGTGTTTGTTTACATAAGAATGTCACCAACATTTTAGCCAACATGATGCCAGAATAAACAGCATAACTTATTGTGCGTGGTCTATCTATTTGAGGCAAATAATCTGTCTACCTGTTTCAGCAGGTTATTTCCAGAAGGTTTCAGCATTTTGATAAATCCAGTTTTGCAGTCATTTATGATCCCGCTGAGTTTCTCTGACCACCGCGCCGGGGCTGCACCTCCACACATGGAATTCAGCGGAGCAGAGGAGACAGCGAAGTAACGTTGGTCGAGTTGATGACAGCGACACTTGTTACGTTACTGTTGTTACTCAGTTGTTGGTTAACTCGGCCTTTTGAGCCACTTTGTTCGAGACGATCTGTGCCTCTCACAGTGGCGCCGGAATGAGTGAAGTGGGGGGACATTCAGTTTTGGATAGCGTGAGCTATATTGGTGAGATTTTTCACGTCAAATTCCCTTCAATCTCAGCCTAGCCTACTGTTTTTTTATGGTGAAAAATGCATTCCCTCCTCTCATCAGGATACTTTCAGATCTAAATTGTAGAACACTCGGTTTTTTTTTCCTTTTTTTGCGCAGCGTCCTGGCTCCTGCTGATATACTCAGAACTGTTTCACTGTAACCATTCAACCAACCAGTCAATATATATTTTAGAATCACATTCGAAAGAAAATCATGAACTAACAGGAATACTGCTGTGTTTCTGGTTATTATACAGCATTAATCACTGAGGAGCCATGTAAACCATTTGCAGCAACACCTCCTCTCAATGTCGGAACGATAATTAACCACTTTTATAGTCTATGAGTTATGATGAGTCATCATAACACACGCACAGAGACAGACACACGCACAGACACACACGTCCTCCAGCGGGTGCTCTAGGGCTTAAGAGGTACAATAGAAACTAAAATGAAACTCTGAAAACTAACTGAAACTAAACTGAATTGAAAATTTCGTTTTATTTCATTTTAATAAAACGAAATCAAAGGAAAAATTAATAAAAAGTAGGCTACACACTACATTAGACTACGTTACACACAGAGCTGCTTTGTGAACCTGCTCTAGTGATTTTTAACAGCCTTTACAAACAGAAAAAAACAAGGATTGTGTAGATTAAGTAACTGAAGCACTTACATTAGTCTTTTCTTTAATCTGGTCGCTCTCACCTCTGGTGTTAAGAGCTTGTAACGTAACATGCGTCGCTGTCCTACACTTTGCTGCTGCACCTGTTCCTCCCGGTGTACTCCGGGCTCTTTAAGTCCTCTTCAGATAACAGTAACGTTAATCAGAGACACTGGATGCTGTTATCGGATCATCCATGAGTGGAAAACATCCCTCCTCACTTTTTCTTCACATCTCCCGCCTTCATGATCACTCTTGCCGTCTGAAATCAGACCCGGAGGAGCTGCTGTCAGCCTCCGTCTTCACCTACTGGGCCAACGGCGCGTCTAATAATCCGAAACAACTTTGTCCAATTGTCGTTAGAGGTGGGAAATGAATTTAAAGTCTGAGCGATCTTTTCCTCACGTGAATTCATTTTATCTTGTTCTCTGTCAGTGTCTCCTCTCAGCCTCAGCGCTGCTCCCTCCGCAGCTGCTCCTCTTTGTCTAAACTTTATTCAACCACGGGAAAACTGACGTGCTTCACAAATAAAATCAAAGTGATCTAACATTGCATCCAATCAAATTTGACTATTTGATTGTATTATAATTTCTTTTGATGGGGGGTTACAGCAGGTTATGACAGGTGATGACAGATAAACATGATGAATAAATGACAGATGTTTGTTGACAAATGGACTAACAGGAGTGCAATTGTGCAGGATTAATGTTCAGTTATTCACAGTTATGGAGTGTAAGTACATAGTCCAGAGGTGCGTTAATATAACGCATATTGACAGACCTTAATGTAATGTGACGTGTCTATAGGTGGAGGAGGTAGGAAACAGTGTCAGTGGGGGTCCCAGGCCTTGTTAATGAGGCCCACTGCAGATGGGAAGAAACTGTTTTTGTGGCGTGAGGTTTTGGTCCTGATGGACCGCAGCCTCCTCCCAGAGGGAAGTGACTCAAACATTATCATTATATCAGTGGCATAAAATGGTCTTAAAATTACAATAATATCGTTTATCGCAATTATTTCTGGGACAATATATCGTCCAACAAAAATAGTTATCATGACAGGCCTAGCGCTGGTGACTATGGTATGTTTGCTCATGTTACGTAATGGTGTAACCCAAGGTAGTACAAATTCAATAACTTACCTCTGAAAATCTGGAAGGCTTGAGCACACCTGAAAATACAGACAAAAAGTAAAATAACTGACAAAAATATAGATTCTGTGTTGAAAAATATAAAAATACAGGAGCACTATGTTCACTTTCAATGGCATCAGCTCTGACTAAAGCTGTGGACATGTTTTCAATCTCCAATATTTCTCTAACATCTCCATAGCAGCTAAGAACTTTAATATTATGGATCTTGCCCATTAGCTTGAATTTATTACAATGTAAATAAACATTTACCATCTTAATTTAAACTATATTATCTAAGCTAAGGGAATAACATTAGTTTAGTTATCAATCAATTTGAGCTATCTATCAATTTGCCAGGCTTTATGTTTATGTTGACAGGAGCCATTTGCATGAAATAGATTATCAAACATGCTAGTATGATGATTGATAGTCTATTTCATGCAAATGGTTCCTGTCAACATAACGCCTTGCAAATTGATTGATAAAGTCAAGTCAATTGTATTATATAGCCCTCTATCACACAAAAAAAATCATGTTTATTTATACAACTTTTTAATAATATATTATTGTTCCCATATCGGAACATGATTTTCTAGTGTGTAGAAATGGTACCAAGAGTTGTAGTGATATGCATTTTTTTAGGCAGGACAATTGAAGGATATTTGGCAGAGATGTAAATCTTACCAACATAAAACAGTTGAAGAGTGATAGTTTTAAGAACTTATGCTTAACATCTGTAGGCAATAACTAATTTATAACTCATTGGGGTTTTCTTAGTTTTAATAATTGGGATATCGACGACCCACCACTAGGGGGACACCGTGGATAGAGTTAAGCAAAGTATTGTATATTCTAGTGTAGCACCTTGCTAACTTGGAAACCGAAAAAGGAGCTGTAGCTTTATCTGGCAAGCAGGTGAGTTAACGTTAGACTCATTTGTTACGGGAGGGGGTGGAAGAGTGTATTTATTTCGTTGTTTTAGCGCGATGGGAAATAGGACAATGTGTGTGGCTTTGTAACTTACTGGCCGTCATAAGCATAACGATAATGTGGACTTGATTTGCAAAAGGTAATTTAGGTAACGTTAGCAATAAGAGAGCAAGCTTGTCTATTTCGGCAAAATACTAGCTGGCAGGTGCTGTGTTAATTAACGTCATTTCTGTAATTCTGACCGACTGTTTTCGCGTACTCATTTGAGCATCCTGACGCAATACAAAAGGGCGCTCCGCTGGTTTATATTTTCCTCTCGATTAAACAAGCTCCTCAAACGTCAGCAGTACTAATAGTAGGACTAATAATAGTAAAAACTTAGAAAAAAAAAGAAAAGAAAAACTTTTTCGTTAATTTTTCTAGAAAGTACAGGTCAATTTCAAATTTGAACACAGGTCAATATCTTACCTGACGTAAAAACCGAATAGTAGAAATGCATGTTGACGTGGACATATTAACGTTAACAGAAACAAAGTTTAAAGTCACATCTGGCCTGGATTGGAAGCATCTAAAGTAAAGAGAACCAAATTTCGATAATTTTCCTGCGAGGATATATCTAAATTATATCTTCATAGCAACACTAAACGCTAGCTAGCTACATTGAATTATCGTTAGCTAACGTTAACCCTTGCAGTGATCCATCCACATCTACTCCATATCTGGCAACAGAGTGATGGTTTGGGGCTCGTTTGATAGCTCAGACCCTTGATAACTTACAGCCATTTAGCCAGCCATGTGTTCCATACTGTACCAGTGTAATTTACAGCTGAATCTAGTCTCACCCCCCAATTTCCATAGAGATCCATTCAAATGCAGAGAGGTTATAGTATCGCTTGTAACAGTACCTGAAAATAAGATATCGACAGCTTTTTGATGTTGATGGTCACAGACTTCAGGAAGTAACAGCATGTAAAGGATATGCGACCAAATATGAAATATGATACTTTAAAAATACGTTAAAGCAAAGGGTATGAATACTTATGTAAATGAGAAATTTTATTTTTTTATTTTTAATAAATTTGCAAAAATCTCAAAAAAACTTTTTTCACATTGTCATTATGGGGTGTTGTGTGTAGAATTTTGAGGGAAAAAATTAATTTAATCAATTTTGGAATAAGGCTGTAACAGAACAAAATGTAGAAAAAGTGAAAAGTGAATTTCCGGATGCACTGTATGTCCAAATCAACACAAAAATGGTTAACTGAACACAAAATCAAGCTGAAGAGAGAGATTCTGTAAAGAGGAATGGTCTCAGATTCCTTGCTCTGTATTCTTCAACCTTATTAGATGTTACGGGAGTAGACTCAGTGCTGTTTTATTGGCAAAGGGAGGTTGTACAAAGTATTAAATGCAGGGGTGCCAATAATTGTGGCACGTGGTTTTGTTAAAAATTATTATTTCTTGATGAGGGATTTTTTCATCAACTGTTAAAAACATTAATTGAAATCATATGTTGTTCCATGAGGCACAATCTCTTCACATGCAAAGATGAAGAAACACAGGGCCAAGTTGCATTAAATAATTTAGGAAAGTTTGGATAGCATTGCTTTGGAATAGAGCTAGTTTATTTAGTGTGAGCTACGATAGGCAATATTGTTAGTTGTAACTTGTCCACATTTTGATATCAATACTTTTAAAGGCAGGCCTAGTTTTTGCAAGTTGGAATTAAGGACTTATAGACAGCACTATGTAGGCTATGCGTGAGTAACTTGGCTTTTTTTTTTACATCATAGACGTTTTTGATCCGATTACAATTTTCAAGTAACGCCCTCAACTCTGATTACATGTAAGATAATATGCTGTGCATCGTGTAAATGATTTGTAAACATAATAAATGCTTTATTTTGGGAGCGCTCTAATCTTCATGTTAGCTGTATAAGGAAAACGTTAATTACTACCATTTTAGAATGAGCCTTGACTGTAGGTGAAAAAGGAATTGTAGGCCTATTTGTTTTATGCATTTTTATGGAAGTAAAATTCTCTTTTTTGTTCGCAGAGGGCCTTGTTTTGTTTTGTTTTTTGGCATTCCCTAGAATTCACTTTGTGTGTGTGATCTTTACCAGTAGGCTATTAAACATTAGGCTACAGTGTCTGACCACAATATCGATAGTGTTAACAGTTGCAGTGCACTTTGTGTGGAATAGGCTACTGAACTGATAGAATTCACTTGAACAAAATGTTGCATCCAGTTAGCTGTTAGTGAATAGGCCAACATCCGTTAGCTTTACATCCTTTTGTGAATGCATCCTTTACCTTTTGTGCACGTTGCACTTTTTGTATTCGAAACTTTGTAATAAAGAATGATCTATTTTTCATAAACATGACTCTGGTGCTTTACTTCTGGTAAATTGAAAGGTGGCCTGTATGTACTATAGTTATTCTGAGTAATCACCATGATCCTATGATGAAGTTCCATCCTGATGGGAGTGGTCTCGTCCAGGATGACAATGCCCCAATCCACAGGACACGAGGGGTCACTGAATGGTTTGATGACCATGAAAATTATATGAATCATATGCTATGGCCTTCGCAGTCACAATCTCAACCCAAATGAACACCTACAGTTTAAGTCGGAAGTTTACATACACTTAGGTTGAAGTCCATCCATCCATCCATTATCTAACCCGCTTATTCCTGATCAGGGTCGCAGGGGGTGCTGGAGCCTATCCCAGCATGCATTGGGCGAGAGGCAGGAATACAGCCTGGACAGGCCGCCAATCCATGACAGGGCACACACACCATTCACTCACACACTCATACCTATGGGCAATTTAGAGTCTCCAATTAGCCTAACCTGCATGTCTTTGGACTGTGGGAGGAAACCCACGCAGACAGGGATTCAAACTTCTTCGTACCTTCTTGCTGTGAGGCGACAGTGCTAACCACTGCACCACCGTGCCGCCCTAGGTTGAAGTCATTAAAACTCATTTTTAACCACTCCACAGATTTCATGTTAGCAAACAATAGTGTTGGCAAGTCAGTTAGGACATCTACTTTGTGCCTGACACAAGTAATTTTTACAACAATTGTTTACAGACACTTAATTCACTATATCACAATTCCAGTGGGGCAGAGGTTTACATGCACTAAGTTGACTGTGCCTTTAAATTTTTAATATTTTGTTGCATATCCTTTGCATGCCGTGATGTCCTGATGTCTGTGACCCAACAACATCAAAAGACTCTTGATATCTTATTTTCTGGTACTCTTACAAGTGATACTATTACGTCTTTGCATTTGAATGGATCTCTATGGGAATTGGGGGGTGGGACTAGATTTAGCTGTAAATTATGCTGGAACAGTAGGGAATACATGATTGGTAAAATGGCTGTAATCATCAAGGGTCTGAGGTATCAAACAAGCCTCAAACCATCACTCTGCTGCCAGATATGCAGTAGATATGGATGGATCACTTTAAGGGTTGTTTCTCCTGACAAATGTTCCTATTGAACTCTATGGAAAAATAAGTTTTACATTTTTTGTATTCTATAGGCTATGTTTTAGTGAGGTCTATGTGTGCTGTTGCTTTTGCTTTTTTTAAATCATGTATTATATGTAGCCTGGATTCTTGTCAAATTTAATCTATTTCTGCTGTTATATCCACCAGGGGTGCATTTCCCAAAAGCATCGTAAGGCTAAGACGATTGTAAAACCCTTCTGACAAAGCTTCTTGACTAGGCTATAGGATGTGTTTCCCAAAAGCATCCGCTCATAGAAATCGCACTTAACCCTAAGATTGATCATTATCGGGAAACATTAAAAAAAAATTTAAAACTACAGAAAAATGCAATCCCAGGACAGAAGTATACATACTGTAGAGTACAGGGAAAAGTTATATTTTATTGCGGTAGAAGAGTGAATGATTAGGCAACATATTTAGGTGTATGTAACACTGTGATATCAATGTTTTTTATCTTAAGCCATCAGAAGGAGCAAATGTATATGCTTTATAATTGACAGAACTAATTAAAAACTTCTACCCTTGCAGCCAATCACGGTTGCTTCACTCACGGCGTCCGTCGTGGTCCAAAAATCGCAGCGCCCACTGCCAGCAGTATGAGAATTTCAACGTAGTAGATGGAGATGGATAGATAACCTTTTTTTAGAACCTAGCAAGCTACATTCATAATGTAAGTAAATACATGATTAGCGATTGTTTTGGTTAAATGCCTTTCCATTTTACACTGTAAACAGGCTACCAATGTTGTACTTGTAATCATATTGTCAACTACCTTAGCCCAAACTAACAAATAGCAAGCCTGAGCTAATTCTTTGTATTAGCTATAATGACCTTTTGTTATTTTGTCTATCTCTGCAGCCATCAAAGACACTGTTCATTAAAAAATAAAGTAAAACGGCTAAGGGCAAATGTGTATGCCTAATAGCATGTCTTGGTGAATAAAAGCTATTAGAATAATCTGTTGTGATTTAGTAATTCCTCATTACAGCAAGATTTTAAACTATAGCCTACTGACAATAATGTAAAAATTTAACAAGAATATCTTAAAGGCCTGCTCAGTAATTTTGGTTGTTACTCGACGAAAATTACGTGCATGGCAACAAAGTACCTCGGCAGATCATGGTTCTCGTATTTATTTATAATAAATATAATAGGCTACATTACGACAAAGCCATTTCCAAGGTTTATTTGCATGGTTCATTTGGCAAAACTATTTTTCGATATACTATCTGACGAGTGAGCACGGTGAGCACCAAGTAAAAACGAGTGAATGATAGCTACGTATGATACGTATGTCCCCAGCCATGCCATGGTTGGTTCAGCTGGGCAATGAAAATGCAATAAATACTGCATTTGCCCACTCTCTGGGCAAAAGGCCCCCCTCCATGGGGCAAAATGCCCCCCATGGGGCATATTGCCCCAAATGAAGTTTAATTCCACATTCAGGTGTAAAAATAATTTCATTTGTGTTATATTGGCCATTTAAAGTAGTTCAGTCTTAAAAGCTGTATTTTATTGATATTAATATCCTCTCCATGATGCCGTTTTGATACAGCCCACCATCACCTTATCTGTAGATTTAGTCAATTTTACTTTTTTCTCATAAATCATGTGCAAACTTATCTTTAATTATGTAATGTTTGAATACTTAGTCTCTAGAATCAGGAGGCAAAAAGTCAAGTTTTTTACATTTATTATGAATGAATAATTCATTGAAAGTAGCACTTTGAAATTCATTGAAATTAACATTGTAATGTGTGATAGAAATAAATAAATAAATACAATAAATAAAGTGTAATTGAAATAGATAAATTAATAATATTATTATTATTATTATTGATTACTATAATAGATTACTAAAATAGATATAATAATAATAACAAACATTGAACAGAGCATAACATTGAGTGCAATCACTAAAACAGTGCAAGTAGTTTTTGTACAGTAGTTAAGTAGTTTCAGTCACACAGTTCACAAATGAAACCCTCCCCGATCTGGTTTGTACACTCCTCATGAGCCCACTTTTGGCATTCCTCACACCTGATCCAATTCCCTCCACTGACTGAGAATAACTCTATGGAACAGTATGGAATACATAATTGGTAAAATGGATGTAAGTCGTCAAGGGTCTAAGGTATCAACGAGCCTCAAACCATCATTCTGCTGCCAGATATGCAGTAGATATGGATGGATCACTTTAAGGGTTGTTTCTCCTGACAAATTTTCCTATTGAACTCTATGGAAAAACAAGTCAGGAGAAGAAACCCTTCAAGTTATCCATCCATATTTACTGTATTTCTGGCAGCAGTGATGATTTGAGGCTTGTTTGATACGTCAGACCCTTGATGACTTACAGCCATTTAGGCAACCATGTGTTCCATACTGTTCCAGTGTAATGACAGTGGCCGAGAAGTGTCGAACGAACTGCATATCCAAAATGCTTTGCAAATTCGAAAAACACAAGCACATTAACGGAAAACACAACTGCAAAAGCCACAACACAACTGCAAAGGTGACAACACAAATGCAAAGCCAAAACAACAGAAGTGAGCAACAATGGATGTTGACAATGAAACTTGCCGACTATTACAGCATTGCCTACACATGTGGAAGAGGAAACGTCTTGCCCATTTGAGAAGTGAAACGTTGTTCATATCAACATCCGTTGTTATGGCTTTGCATTTGTATTGTCACTTTTGCAGTTGTGTTGTGGCTTTTGCAGTTGTGTTGTCACTTTTGCATTTGTGTTGTGGCTTTTGCAGTTGTGTTTTCCGTTAATGCGCTTGTGTTTTTCGATTTTGCAAAGCGTTTTGGATATGCAGTTAGACACTTCTCGACCACCGTAATTTACAGCTAAATTTAGTCCCACCCCCCAATTTCCATAGAGATCCATTCAAATGCAGAGACATTATAGTATCGCTTGTAAGAGTACCAGAAAATAAGATATCAGGGGCCCTATCTTACACCCGGCGCTAAGCGGCACTAACCCAAATACAAGTGTCTTTGCTATCTTACATCACGCGCATGGTTCATTATAACGCCTTGCGTTCACGTCGTTTAACTACCATGTATTCTTGCGCCTATGACAAGTGAACTGGGTGTGTTGGTCTTAAGATGAGTGGCCAGGATTCTTTTTGGCGTATTGCTATCTTAAGCCAGCAGAAAGCGCTTGCGCTAGAACCACCAAAAACCTGGTCTAAAGTCATGTCGCAGTTGTTCACATGTTATTTTAACGGCGCATATAAGTGCATCTACATAGGCGTGTGAACAACGCGCGTACCCTCCTGTCTGCTACACACAGGGGCGCGCACAAGCATGACTAAAATATCTAGATCACAATGTGAAATATTATTATTGTGTAGGCTATATCAAAAATGCATAATAAAAAAAGGTTCCATAGGTCCACATACCTTTCCCTCAGCGAAGGGAAACGATGCCACATTACACTGCTCTCAGCCCGTCCCCAGGTGATGTGCGATGGTACGGGACAATGGCTATCCATTTAAAAGGAGCTGATAACACCTACAGTGCATCCGGAAAGTATTCACAGCGCTTCACTTTTTCCACATTTTGTTCTGTTACAGCCTTATTCCAAAATTGATTAAATTATTTATTTTTTTTACTCCATATCTGGCAACAGAGTGATGGTTTGGGGCTCGTTTGATAGCTCAGACCCTTGATAACTTACAGCCATTTAGCCAGCCATGAGTTATCAAGGGTCTGAGCTATCAAACGAGCGCCAAACCATCACTCTGTTGCCAGATATGGAGTAGATGTGGATGGATCACTTTAAGGGTTGTTTCTCCTGACTTTTTTCCCCCATAGAGTTCTATAGGAAAATGAGTCCGGAGAAATAACCCTTGCAGTGATCCATCCACATCTACTCCATATCTGGCAACAGAGTGATGGTTTGGGGCTCGTTTGATAGCTCAGACCCTTGATAACTTACAGCCATTTAGCCAGCCATGTGTTCCATACTGTACCAGTGTAATTTACAGCTGAATCTAGTCTCACCCCCCAATTTCCATAGAGATCCATTCAAATGCAGAGAGGTTATAGTATCGCTTGTAACAGTACCTGAAAATAAGATATCGACAGTTTTTTGATGTTGATGGTCACAGACTTCAGGAAGTAACAGCATGTAAAGGATATGCGACCAAATATGAAATATGATACTTTAAAAATATGTTAAAGCAAAGGGTATGAATACTTATGTAAATGAGAAATTTTAGTTTTTTATTTTTAATAAATTTTCAAAAATCTCAAAAAAACTTTTTTCACATTGTCATTATGGGGTGTTGTGTGTAGAATTTTGAGGGAAAAAATTAATTTAATCAATTTTGGAATAAGGCTGTAACAGAACAAAATGTGGAAAAAGTGAAGCGCTGTGAATACTTTCCGGATGCACTGTATATCAAGCCTAATGCGCGAATTGTCATTTACACCTAATGCGTTAATTGACATTCAATGGAAAACTCGCGCACTGCAATAGATGGACATTTGAGTTTTGAAAATGCGCTTCAGATGTCATTACAGTACAGCTCTGTTTATCTAGGAATACAGCCTGTACGTAAATTGAATGGTTTGTGACTGAAAAAAGTTCAAAACCTTGTCCAGTGAATATTTCTTTTATTGTTTTTCAAATAGCCTAGGCTACAGCGGATTCGCTGTGCATAAGGTTTTTTCAATAGCCTATGGTTAAAAAACGGAGATAAATGTCACCATGTTAACTGAATTGTAACCTTAGCTATTCTTTGTCCTTCATATTTTTTAAATTACAGTGACAAGGTTTCCATACCCTCAACTTATTAAAACCCAGCTGATTTCACCTGTTATTCCATAACTGAACAAAAGATTTTAAAGAGACCTAAGCGTCTAATTAGAAACGAAAATAAATTTGCAGCACGTTACAATTAATTCACAATGAATTTTAATACTATTATCTGCATGTGCGTTTTACAGGAGCAGGTCTGTTTCCCCTGCTGTAAATCACACTTTTAACAGTCTTCCTGGGAAAGTGGTTTTAAAGCATTACGCTACCAGTAAAACAGGTTGGTCACATTTCCATAAGCAGGACATTATAAAACAATGGAAAATATTTCTGAACCTATGGGTTGCCAACCTGACAGCTTTATTGTATTTATTGTCATCATTAAGGCAAAATAACGTTATTTATTTCATTAATCAAAATTAGAATGCAGGTAATGAACTTCGGATGAAGCTTGAACATGAGTTCATTGCTTCATTGCATAATCAAACGAAATTCGTTAAACAAGCAGGCTAATTTGGCGTTTTCTAAGGTGAGACGGAAGCCTTTGGTAGCTTATTCTCAGCTGTTGCAGGTGCCTTTAACGAAATTTAACCACATATATTTTGTAAAATAACAGCACTGTCGGGAACTCATAATGGTTTGTCCGAATAATATTTATCATAGGCTACTATTGATCCATATAGCCTATTCCTTGATCTCACTAAACACGCACGAGCATGTCTGTTACGCCATCATATAAGCAATCCGCCAAGGTGGAAAAGCAGGCTTTTAAAGGGAATGGGATATGACATTTTGATTGGTTTATTGCATGTCACACCCAAGACATACCTATAATTAATGAAGAGACTAGGTTCAGCCCATTTGCACACTGCGCCGTGCTTAGCACCCAACAAACACGCTGTTAAAACAGCAAAAGCCTGAGTGCAATTAGACCAGCGTTGTCAATAATCTACCGTCGGGTAACCTGCTTGACCCGCATCAGTCTGGCTTCAGAACCGGCCATTCCACCGAAACTGCTCTCCTGGCTGTGACTGAGGCACTCGCCACTGCTAGAGCCTCCTCCCTCTCCTTTTCTGATTCTCCTTGACCTGTCTGAGGCATTCGACACGGTCAACCACAAACTCCTGATCTCCACACTCGCTGAGATGGGCATTTCTGGAACTGCCCTCTCTTGGTTTGTATCGTATCTCACTGATAGATCCTACCAAGTCTCCTGGAAGGGTTCCGTCTCTGCTCCCCGTCCCCTGTCTACAGGAGTCCCGCAGGGATCTGTACTGGGTCCTCTGCTGTTCTCTATGTATACTAAGTCTCTTGGCTCAGTAATCCATTCACATGGCTTCTCATACCATAGCTATGCTGATGATACTCAACTCTTCCTCTCTTTCCCTCCCTCTACCCCACAGGTTAAGGAGAGGATATCTGCTTGTCTGACTAACATCTCTGAGTGGATGGCTACGCATCACCTGAAGCTCAACCTTGACAAGACAGAGCTCCTCTTCATGCCGTACAAGACCTCCCCACTACATGACCTCTCCATCACCGTTGATGGGACCGTGGTGGCTGCCTCCCGCTCTGCAAGGAACCTGGGGGTGGTCCTGGACGACCGGCTGGACTTCAAAGAGCACATCAGGGCGACGGCACGGTCCTGCAGGTTCCTCCTGTACAACATCAGGAGGATTCGACCGTACCTCACCACCTACTCCACCCAGCTTCTTGTCCAGACCATGGTCACCTCACGCCTGGACTACTGCAACTCCCTGCTCGCAAGCCTACCGGCCTGCGCCATTCTGCCTCTTCAACTCATCCAGAATGCAGCTGCCCGGCTTGTGTTCAACCTCCCGAAATTTTCCCACGTAACCCCCCTGCTGAGGTCTCTCCACTGGCTGCCAGTTGCAGCCAGGATCAGGTTCAAAGTTCTGACCCTGGCCTACACTGCAGCCAATAGGACAGGCCCCGCCTACCTGCAGGACTTAATCCAGAACTATGTTCCTGCTCGACCACTTCGCTCTTCTACAGCAGGGCGACTGGCACTTCCCCCCCTCCGTGTCAAAGGCTCTCGCTTGTCCCGACTGCGGAGTTTTTCCACATTAGCACCTCAGTGGTGGAATGAACTTCCCATTCCCCTACGTTCTACTCCAACCCTGCCTGCATTCTGTCGTGGCCTGAAGACACACCTCTTCAGACTCCACCTTGACTGATATCCTCACCTAGGAATATCAGTTCCCTGTGTTTTCCTGTCTGTTTATTATAGTTTATAATACTATTTGGAATGTTTTATCATAGTATAGTTTATAATAGTATTTGGAATGGTTTATAATAGCATAGTTTATAATAGTATTTGGAATGGTTTATAATAGTATAGTTTATAATAGTATTTGGAATGGAAGTGTGGTGTTGCTGATTTGCCCACAGCTTACTGTGAACTACAGTCAACGTTCATTGCTAGGGATAGCTGCTACATTATGCAAAGGATGTGCTTTGCCTCGTCTGTTCTGTAATGATGATGATGTCTCTGTACGCACTTACTGTACGTCGCTTTGGATAAAAGCGTCTGCTAAATAAATGTAATGTAATGTAATGGGTAGGCTAAGTTTCATTCGGTTTCAGCTGTGCGTTAGTTGATTGAACTGTTTGTAGCGTAGTCACTGTTTAGTTGATGTAAATTGCAGCATTAGTGGTCAGTCATGAAAAGCGGCATGGCGGCGCGTGTAGACGCAGCGACCCCTCTCTGTCCCGACCGTGCGGTGTTTTGTTCTTTTAGTAAGTGTTTGTCCGAAAGTTTTTCGTCTTCGTCTCGTCTGTCTACACCGGAATACAAGTACAGTCGACAGGCTCTGTTAGACATCTGCAGGAGCCAGCTTTACAACACTTTGGATACTGCACAAACAGAGACAATAAAGGAGCGCGGACTACTCCGCCGGCCCGCAACCACACCGGACTCGACTGCTACTCCTCCCCCGGAAAGGAGGCGCCGCAAGCGGTGCGAGAGGAAGCAGAAGAGGGGCAAACGCAGAGGTATCCGGGCTAGGCTAGCGGCTAGACCAACTCACCCAGCCATACCATCCATCCTTCTGGCAAATGTACGATCCCTGGACAATAAAATGGATCACATACGACTGCTGAGATCAGCGAATCGAAACGTGAGTAACTGCTGTGTGCTTCTCTTCACTGAAACATGGCTAAATGACAACATCCCAGACTCCGCTGTACAACTGGAGCAGCTAACATGCTACCGAGCGGATAGAGCCCTCGTAAACGGAGGCAAGACTCGCGGTGGTGGGGTCTGTGTTTACATCCGTGATGCGTGGTGCCGGGACGCTGTGGTGGTATGCAAACACTGTTCACCACTGGCAGAGTTTATGATCATAAGGTGCCGTCCTTTCTATCTGCCGAGGGAATTTACAGCGATTTTGCTAGTCGCTGTTTACATCCCTCCCACCCCCAACAACAGTGACAGGAATGCGGCACTTGGTGAACTGTATCAGGCCATCAGTGAACAACAGACAGCACACCCAGATGGATTCATCATCCTCGCTGGAGATTTTAATCATGCTGATCTCAAGACTTTCCTTCCAAAATTTCACCAGCATGTTGATTTCCCAACAAGAGGAGATAACACTTTGGACCTGGTCTACACTACTCACAAAGGAGCATACAAGGCCTCCCCCCTCCCCCACATTGGACTCTCTGACCACACCACAGTTATGCTAATGCCAGCATACAGATCCGAGAGTGAAAGTCATCAAACCCGGTTCCGAAGCAGGTACGGGTGTGGCCAGAGGGGGCCTCCTCTGCTCTTCAAGACTGCTTTGACACAACCGACTGGGAAATGTTTAAGCAGGCAGCCACATACAACAACCACACGGACATTGAGGAGTACACAGACACTGTTACTTCTTACATCAGTAAGTGCATCGATGATGTGACCCACACAAAAACCATCACCACCCGAGCTAACCGGAAGCCATGGCTGACAGGGGATGTCCATCGGCTGCTGAGGGCCAGAGACAACGCCTTCAGAGCCGGGGATGAAACTGGCCTGAGAGCAGCGAGAGCCAACCTGTACCGCAGCATCAGGAAAGCAAAGCAGGAATACACACACAAGATAACCTGCCATTTTAAAGACAGCAGAGACACACGGAGCCTGTGGCAGGGCATTCAGACCATCACAGACTATAAACCTGTGCCACAGCTCTGCGACAGCAACATCTCTCTGCTCAACAACCTCAACAGCTTCTTTGCACGTTTTGAAGCACAAAACAACACATCCACAGAAGATCCCACCACCCCCCCCACGACCAGGCTCTGTGCCTGTCTGCTGCCAGTGTGAAGAGGACACTCTCCACTATCAACACCCGCAAGGCAACAGGTCCAGACAACATCCCTGGTCGTGTGCTGAAGGACTGCACAGAGGAGCTTAAGGACATCCTCACGGACATCTTTAACACTTCTCTGAGTCAGGCTGCTGTTCCATCATGTTTCAAGTCCACCACCATCATACCTGTGCCAAAGAAACCTGCTCCATCCTGCTTCAATGACTATCGCCCTGTGGCACTGACCCCCATCATCATGAAGTGCTTTGAACGACTAGTCATGTCACACATCAAATTCATCCTCCCCCCTGGACCCCTACCAGTTTGCATACAGGGCCAAACGGTCCACAGAGGATGCAATCTGCTCTGCTCTCCACCCAGCCCTCACCCACCTGGACACAAAAGACTCATATGTGAGAATGCTGTTCATAGACTTCAGTTCAGCATTCAACACCATAATCCCACAACAACTCATCTGTAAACTTGACCAGCTGGGGCTCAACACCTCCCTTTGCAACTGGCTGCTGGACTTCCTCAGTGAGAGGCCACAAGCAGTACGAGTCGGCAACAACACCTCGAGCAGCATCACACTCAGCACAGGGGCCCCCCAAGGCTGTGTGCTCAGTCCCCTGCTCTTCACCCTGCTGACTCATGACTGCACAACAACCTACAGCACCAATCACATGGTAAGTTTGCGGACGACACAACTCTGGTGGGTCTCATCACCAAGGACGACGAGACCCACTACAGGAAGGAGGTCGACCTTCTAACCACGTGGTGCAGAGACAACAACCTCCTGCTGAACGTCAGCAAGACCAAGGAGATTGTTGTTGACTTCCGGAGAGGCCACACCAAACACCCCCCACTGACTAACGGTGCTGCTGTGGAAAGAGTGAGCAGCACCAAATTCCTGGGGGTGCACATCAGTGAGGACCTCTCCTGGACCACCAACACAGCATCACTGGCGAAGAAAGCACAGCGGCGCCTCTACTTCCTCCGCAAACTCCTCCACCCATCATGTGCACATTCTACCGGGGCACCATTGAGAGCATTCTGACCAGCTGTATCGCTGTGTGGGGCGGGAGCTGCACTGAATACAACAGGAAAGCCCTGCAGCGCATAGTGAACACAGCTGGAAAGATCATTGGTGCCACACTCCCCTCCCTGCAAGACATTTACACCACCCGCCTCACTCGCAAAGCGAACATGATTGTGCGCGACGCCAGCCACCCCGCACACAGTCTGTTCAGCCTCCTGCCCTCAGGGAGAAGGTACCGGAGCCTCCGTGCCCGCTCCACCAGACTCACAAACAGCTTCATACACCAGGCTGTCAGGAAGCTGAACTCTCTGCTGCCCCCCCCCCGGTACAATATATCATGCTGCTATATGGACTTTTTGCACAATACATCACTGTTTTTGCACAATATATCATCCTACTATACTGACTGCACAATATATCATGCTTTTTTGTACTACCTAACATATATATAAAACTTCTGCTGCTATCTTCTTACATATTTTTATATGTTATATATTATATAATATATTTTTTTTTTTTTAAACTTTTTGAATAGTAGTAAATGTCTTATCTGTTGTGCACTTTATTGTTTACTTTAGTGTTAGAAAATGTCTTGTCTTGTGCATTTTATTTTATTCTGTCACCGTAGGATAGTGAGAAACGTCCTCTCGATTCCTCTGTATGTCTGGTACATGTGGTTGAATTGACAATAAAAACCTTGAACCTTGAACAGTTGTTTACTTGCTTTGTGCTTTTAGGCAAGCTGCTAGTCTTTTGTGTTGCTAATCGAAAATAGATTCACCTGAGTGAATAAATAGCATGTTTTGCATTCCTACTTCAGAGTGCAATCAGACCAGCGTTGTCAATAATCTACCGTCGGGTAGGCTAAGCGTCGTCTTTTCATTCGGTTTCAGCTGTGCGTTAGTTGATTGAACTGTTTGTAGCGTAGTCACTGTTTAGTTGATGTAAATTGCAGCATTAGCGGTCAGTTGTTTACTTGCTTTGTGCTTTTAGGCAAGCTGCTAGTCTTTTGTGTTGCTAATCGAAAATGGATTCACCTGAGTGAATAGATAGCATGTTTTGCATTCCTACTTCAGAGTGCAATCAGACCAGCGTTGTCAATAATCTACCGTCGGGTAGGCTAAGTGTCGTCTTAGTCAGGTCTCTATCCCTCGACCAATCCAGCAAGGTTGGACCTGTCGGTGACTGTGGTCCCAGCCAGCATAGCTCTTAGGGTCATCAGAACATGCAAGCTTCGCCACCACGACAAGGTGTCAGCTGAGCCCACGGTGAAGAATATATTAGGAAAACTATTTTTTCCTCTTCACTGTCAATAAAGCTGTCCATCCTGCCAAATAACATCCAAACAAAAGACTGGATAAAGTTCTGAATGAAGGAAGCAATCATATTCTTTTTCTAAATAGTGCTTAAATTGTGTTTGATTCGTTAGAATAATATATTATCTGCCTCAAAACACTGACATTTCCTCAAAATGATAATGACAACTGACAGTAAATAAAGTGAAAAACACTTCACGTCATTACTCAATTTTGTCAACATGTTTCCAAGGAGAAAAAACACTTGGGTGAGTTGCCGTTTATTAATTGTTTTACAATTATTTATCATTAATTTTGCATCTCCCTTTCACAGTAAAATGGTGGTGTACATTTAGCAACCAAGAGTTTTTATATGAGACTGTGGTCTCTTATAAACTCCCTAGGTTATTAAATGTACACCAGCAGTTAGATTTACACTGGCACTTTTGTTGTGTTTGCACTGTGGTCATTCATTTTGTTGACCTATTACTATGCTGAAATTAAGATATTTTAGGCCAAATTATATGTACAAATTGCCACTTGTGAATAAAAAAAGTGAGGACTGGAGGAAATATTCTACTGCAGACTTTACCTTAATTTGTTTTGTAAGTTATTTGTTCTTTGATATGTACAGGTATTGTTAATGTGTGTATGTTCTTGAGATTATGCATATAATACACAATTACTTAACTGTGGTTAAGCTATCCTTTTTAAAATATGTTATACAACTGCCTATTTCCAGAAGTACAAGTTTTCGGGACACATTTTCAGTTTGTCTTTTGATCTTATTTTTTAACACATTATTTCAGAATCCACTACTTCCGAAAGTTTGGACATGTATTTGATTTTGTCAAATACAACAAAAAAAAAAGTATTAATTGCATTTTGAAATCTACAGGCATATTTTTTAAAGCTATACAACACACAATCAATGCATGTAGGAAGCATTATTTCCAAATATATATATATATATATTATTTCCAAATAAATATATTAATTTGTTTATAACAGTGACCATCATGAAAGTAGCACTACGGAAAATGTTACTGATGGTAACTGTTAATGGTAAGGCAAGAATGTTATCAAGAGATTTCACTATTTACAGGAGTTCCAGGTTTTTCTGGTTATCAAATATTCGTAATAACATGATACAAACAATGATGATTGCATTATGTACTGAATATACTAAATATATATAATTATATAATCAACACCTTACAATGTTAAACTGTTATTATAAGATTCATTACAATTCATTGTACCATTTGTGCTCATTCAATAGTTCAGAAAACTGAAGATTCAATTAAATTTTATTTGTATTGCGCTTTTTACAGAGAACTGTCACAAAGACGCTGCACAGGGAAACAAGGAAAATTGAGCAAAAAAACTGCAGATAACAAGATAACTACAGAGGACATTGAGAGAACTGTTAGGCATCTTCAAAGGACATCATCTCTGCTCAGTCCTGAAGTCTCCATATCCTCAGCATGGGTTTTGGTCCTGTCTCTGTACAGTTAGCTATTCCCCAGCAATGTCCTTAAATCGTTTCAGATTCCGAACAATACACTTTGCAACAACAGAAGGTGATTTATCAGTTGATTTCTCTTTTTTACATTAAGTTTTGTTTATGTTCATTCACATTATTTTACTCCTCCCCAAGTATATGGGCCAAAGCATTTAATATACTGTAGAAAGAAGGACTGCATGAAATATGGTATAATTGCAAAATAATTAATAAGTGTTAATATGACAGTTTTCTTTTTTAATTTAATTTCTTATTAAATGTTTTTGCAACTTGATTGCCACACTAACACGTGAATGAAGAAACTTCATTCATTAACTAATTCATGAAAATATAAACTTCTCAGGAATACCTTCCAGGAGGAAGAAGAGGAGGTCATTCCATTCCAAAGGGAGATGATGCCCCAGAAATTGAGGTAGGTTCTATCACCTAATAGTATGCACAGGAATTGCACACTATCCAAAGTGGAGTTAATATCAGAGATTTGATTGTGAACACTATGGTCTCTCAGGATTACTTTCCAGTTTCTGAGGAGGAGGAAGAAGAGGGCTATTCCCATTCAAAGGAGATGATGCCCCAGAAATTTAAGTAAGGTCTTTCAGCAAATCATTTGATTATCACAGTGAAATAGTGTGGTCCCCGTTTGTGAGTTCAATAGATTAAACCATTTAATTCCTTTGGTCTTTACAGAAAAACATTTGAAAAATGTTTTCCTGTAAATTATACAGTCAACGGATATATTTAAGGACATCATGGTATGCAAAGGATATGCAACCAAATATTAAATATGTTTACTTTATTTAAGTTTGTTAATTTGTCCAATTACTTTGGGTCCTCTAAAATGGGGAGGGTAGACTATGTATAAAAAGGGCTACAATTGCTGCATGGTTCACCTGATATGGATGTAATCCCTCAAATTTAAGCTGAAAGTCTGCACTTTATCCTCATAGTCACGTTCATTTCAAATCTAGTGTGCTGGAATACAGAGCCAAAATAACAAAAATGTGTCACTGTTCAAATACTTTTGGACTGCACTATAAATACTGAAATAGTTTTCTAAAATTAATGAAAACAGTGGACAAAAAATTCCTGGACAGTCTTCTGCTGTCAAAATTCTGGTAAATAGCTTCATGAAGATAACCCCATTGTTCCGTGTCACACCCTATTATATACTCAAGGAAAGCTGATTTTTGCATTTGCTCATGCTTGTGCTTGGTGAAGGTTGGGCCCTGTCTCTTGATCATAGTAGAGTACTAATTGATTTGTACATTTGGAAAATTAACATCCTTATTATTTACAGGGTACCAAAGAGAAGAAAAGCTTACAAAAGGCAGCTTCAAGCAGAAGTTGAGGATGTGGATAAGGAAACACAAACTCTGTACAGCCATAGCCTTCCACAATCACCTCTTTTTTTCCCATTGATCCAAGTGATTGGCACATGCTCAAAAAACAGAAAAGATCAGTTTAAGGGACTTGAGTGGACTAATGTAATTTCAAAAAGGCATAAGGTCAGTTTATCCACTGTGCACCTTTGGCTTTGACAGGCATAGCGTCAAAGTCATTGGTTAAATTCGAAGCACACCACCTTTTAAATGCAAAGGGTATTGCCATTTTGACAACTGCCCAGTACGAAACTGAGGTCAGAGTACATGAAGAAAGGACACTGAAGGCCTGTGTAGAACTATCTGGTGGTGTGGCTCTACACAACTCATTGGACATAAAAAAGACAGCCTGTACGTGCAGGAGAACGTGACAGGTTGGGTAAAGACTTAGAAAACAAGTTCCCAAGAAAATTGTATCTGGAAAAGGTAAATGATATGGATGAGGCCTATAATTGATTCAGGAAATAGGGATGGCGCACCAACCCCAGCAGTACTGAAGACTATTTCTTCTGCTGAAAAAAACAATGGATGCATAAGAAGTCCTCAGTCTGCATAAAATGGTGGGAAAAAAAGATAATACTCCAGAGGATGTACTTCAAAAGGTACTTCTACATCCTAAAGGAGTATGCTGTGGTCCCAAAGGAGCATTGCTGTTTTTCAAATCCAATCCAAAGAAGTCATTGTTTATTTGGATTGCCACAGGAAGCATTGTTCAAAAAGAAAAAGGGAAATACATCACCATTCTACGTATATGAACTTGTGGTGCGCAACCCAAACAAAGCTGCATCACCTTTGCCTATAGCAACTTATCTGACATGTGATCACACTACAGCCTCGGTACAATATTTCCTTAATGCCTTTCGCGCTGACCGCATCAGGCACTTTGGAAAGAAAAATGCAACAACTCCAAAAATGGTGGTTTGTGATGGCTCAATTGTACTGCAGCAAGCAATTTTGCAAACCTTTTGCAACAATAGTCTAAACAATGTGCTCTGCCACTATTACAAAGTCGTCACAGGAAAGCAACTGCAAGTGACTTTGAAATTCCCAGCATACATCGATGCCTAAGCCTTGTGATGAAAAATGCAAAAACATTCTGCAAAAAACAGTAAGTATAAATTTTATTAAATTTTATCTTGCAGACGTACTGTGAACTTATTAAATGATATGTATAGTTATTGTGTAAATAACCTTTTGCATATTATTTCAGTATTCCAAACCATTACCGGTTATCGATGCACATCTTTGGCCTTCTGACAAGTGCAACTACCTTGAAAGATTTCGAGGAGATGGTTGTTAGTGCAACTGCTGTCTTCTCAAGCCCATGCAGTGGATCACAAGTAGAAAAACCACTTCAAAAACCTTCAACACAAGATGACATCTATGGGAAACCCACTTTCAGTCGTACTATGCTCAGTTGAGGACTATGAGGTAACTATTTCTCTAGTACAAATTGTGTGTGCACGTGTCCTGTGAGAGGGAGGGAGGGAGAGAGAGATAATGCATATATTGTGCTTATTTTTCTGTATGTATTTAAAACATCTTTGATCCAGTTTATGAAATCCTGCTCAATTTCAGGATGTCATCGGACCAACTCCTTTTGATGAGCACTTCAAAGTGATGATTGCCAATGTCCCTCATGACCCGTTCAGGAGAGGAAAATCTGTACTATGCAAAGACTTTCGTCCCTGCCTTGGCAACATATTTCCTACCTCAGGCAGCACTTTGGTCCAGCCTCATGTTAGCTTAGGTTCTGTTTCTGTTTTAATGTTACTGTACAGTTTCACACAATATAAGCTATGTAACCACATCAAGCAATATAATGCATATACGATTAGTATATTCATGTAGAAACACAGGCTTGGCCATTGTTGTGCATCATAATTTACAGAGCATTGTATTACAATAAAATATATTAAATGCAATGCAAATAAATGACTGAATTAAAAAAGATTTACATTTTTTTTGTGCAATATTTTTTTAAATATTTCAATTTAAATTGGAGACCTTGGAAGACATGGAGAGGGGTTGCCATACATCAATTTCTCCAAGTCATTTGAAGAAATCGCAAATAAAAAGCACACCGGTAAAAACACATACGTATATATATTATATTAGCATTTTATCTAAGACATTTAGCAGGCTATTGCAGTTGTAAAGAAGTATTTATTTTACACGCCACAATACCGTGGAGTTCAGTTCACTCATGTTCACATTGCCTCAGCGTGCTCCGTAGCTGCTATGGCTTCACAACTGTGATTATTGTGAGGGTAGCGCTTATATTGTCATTTATTGAATTTATATTAGTAAAAACACACAGAATGTCTAAGATTAGTATGAGCTATGTTATATTTTTGATTTTGTATTGACCAAATGATACTAAATGAGTAAATAAGCGTTACTTGGCATAATTTATGCTATGATAATACCATATTCTATGTATATATAAAAATACAGAAACCATGTTGCTTGTTTATAGAAAATTTTATTATATCCAATGTAAATAAGAACACAACAGTAACAGACAAAAGTTAGTCTGTTAGTCTTTAAGACCAGCTGCTAAACTGAAAGTTTTGAGTTTGCAATCAAAAAATTAAGTTTTTGGGGCAATTACCGAAATCTGTCATTATAGGTTTGGTAGATAACGACGCCTTTACAGGTGTTTATAACAAGAACCCTTTCAATTTCCAACATTACCACGCCGAATACACGTTGCTCAGTATGAATGGGCTCCAGATCCCGAGTAAGCCCTACCTCCCAAATTACGGTACCGGTTCTGCGGTTCGTGAATTTTATAGTTTAACGCTTGCAACTGGAAGGCATCTGAAAGATACACCATTGTGTATATATCGTCAAGAATACATGAACGGTTACACCCTTTATGCTTTCAACCTGACTCCCGATGACGGTTGCAGCCAGCATCTATCCCTGATCAAGACAGGTAATATACTTCTGGAGATGAGATTCAGAAACCCACTACCCAGAACTGTTAATTTAATTGTTTACGCATGCTTCAACAATATCATTGAAGTGAACCAGAGGAGGAACGTGCTGTATGATTATTATTAATCATGAACACCAGAGGACTAACGGCTATTTTGAGTAACAATCCTTACACAGTAAAGAACTTTTATGGGGTTCTGGCCTGCGATGAGCTACCGTATAATAAACTAAATAATTTACCCACATTGTACATTGTGAATACACACCCTTGAAATAAGCCTGGAGAACACTGGTTAACATTGTATGTGTGTGCTGATAAAACTGGTGAATTTTTTGACTCCTACGGCACCCCCCCGACTATATTTATTTCCCAGATAGCATCAATACTTTTATGCAAAAGAACTGTAAACGGATTGTTTACAACACGGTACAAGTGCAAGACCTGCACAGCACAAAGTGCGGATAGCATTGCATATTTTATCTGCACAACAGGGCCAAAGGGGTTCCGTTTAGTCAAATTATATCCCTATACTCTGATAATTTGAAAAATAACGATGCGATGGTTTCAAGATATGTTGATGAAATATACTTGGATAAGTGTGTTAAAAACATGTTAAACTGTATACAGACTGCTTGCTGTGGTGAAATGTTTAAGGCCTGTCACGGTTGAAAAAAAAAATATGCATGTTTTCTTTGAATGTTACTTTATGTATTTTCTAACTCTGTTAACACGGTAATGAGTTGATTAATTTCCTCAGTCTGGGTTACCCCTCTGCTGATCTAGGGAGATTGACTAGTTAAGCTTAATGTATCATGGAGTATTGCACCCGTAGAACTGTGTCTTAAGTTAGATCATCTCCGCATGATGTTTATACATGTTGAGAACGGGGGTTGCCAATATTAACTTCTGGGGTCCCTGAGCTTTCTTGGATAGGCTATACCTTATGAAGTGGCCTCTTCCGCAACCTCTGAGATAAACTCAGATATCTAGTCAGCCGTGAGAGGTGTACATAAATGGCCGTATGTAGCACCTGGTGGAACCAGCGCATCCAGTTCAGAGAACAGGCTCAAGAGTACGAGAGTACTTTAACAAATCAACTGTAAATTCTACATCGCAATTAGATATTAGTAATTAAATTGGAGTCAGATACATGAGTATAGAATCAGTGTTGGTGGCTGACAGTCAATATAATATACACAGGTTGCCGTTTTGGATAAGCTGGGGTCAGCCTGCAGGCCAGACTTAGAGCGGGAGGCAAAGTGGTACTATTGCCTCTGACACGTGGCCAACTATTAGCTGATCCCGCGAATCTAAAGAAGCAGTCTCATCCGGTTGTAAGAACAGTAATATTTCAGAACTCTTACCTTTTCCCACAGCAACAGCGGAAAACATCACGCTTAAACCTTCGCTCCGTGCTATTCCCTCATTGGTCTAGCTGCGCGGGATTTACAATTTGGTGACCTCGACGTGATCCCAGTTGCTGTTTCTGAAGTTCCAGCGAAAGGCCCGGCCGACGTAAGAGAGTTCTTCCCTGCTACGTGTGGTCGATCACGTTCCTGACGCAACTTCCTGTCCTTCGAGATGAGGTTTGGCTTTCCTGCTGCCCTATTCTGCCTTCAGCTGCTGTGGTAAGTCCAGTCTCAACTACTTCTTAGAAAGTGGCGAGGGAAACCTTAAAAGACACCCATATAGACACATTTGTAGAACGGGTCGACATACCCAATTGTGAGTCCGGAAACTGTAGAACTCCGGAGAGGTTTAAGCTTTTAGAGGAACACCATGGCTAGTGAGGAACAGTGTGCAGAGAGGGCAGACCAGGAGGTAATGGAAAGTTTTGGCCTGTATTTCAAGGACCTTTTAGTTTGTGTGCACGACAGTGGAGTGGGCTTAACTTGGAATAATGCCCAAATCCTCAATTGGTATGAGAAGGAGGGCTGTAGTCTCCAAACTAAGACCCGGTTCCGGAAACTTCCAGCCGCGATTATTTATCTGCTGCGCCGAAACGATCAAATAGCTTTAATTGAGAATGCGCGAGTTGTGGCTAATACTCGGGAGCTTGAAAAATTACGCTCTGATGAATTGCGAAAGCTACGGGCAGAGGTAGAAGCGTTCGCATTTGATAAACATAACTGGGCAATCCAGAGTAACCGCAAACGCGGATTGCTGCACTTGAGCATGAGTTAAAAGGGAGTCAGGACTATGCCGGGGCCTTAGAGGCCTGTTGCGGCAAAGTCGGACTATCTGTCTCCACCATTCGTCAAGCCGGATCTGCCGCTGTTAGTGGTGGCATGCGAGAGGAGAGCGATGATGAGGAAGTACTAACCCTAATAGATAAGCCCAGTGGGGAAGCCGTTTCGGGGGGGGGGGGGGGTTTAGAGCTTCGTGCGATCCGGCTCCTGCGGCCACTAGAACACCGGCAGCGTCTGTCCCGAGCACGTCCACAAACTTTTATTATCGCCCGAGTGAACCGGGGACCACCTTGGCAGCGTAGCCCTGTGATAACGCGCCGTAAAGCGGGCACCAGTATCCGTAAGCCGGCGAAAGTGGCGGTATTAAAAACAGTAACTAATGCTAATGACGTTGTTACGGTCATTAGTCGTCCCCTAACATGTGAGGAATGTGCTAGGCATAAGGAGGTCGTGGGTATGATGCCCAGAAGAGGCCCATTCCAACCATATTGGGACAACTTAATGCTGCAGGCCTCCGTGTATAATTTAGAGCTTCGGGACGTATGGCAAATTGCGCTCCTTACAATTCCCGAAGAGTTGAGGTCTAAATTGCCCAAGGAATTGCGTTCGGGGGCGATTGTGGTTAAGCTAGAGGAGGATGAGACAGACAGTGATGTGCTTGACCGGCTTAAGGAAGCCTTATTACAGTTAAGAGGCCCGACGCACGTCGCGTGGCATAAAATTTTAGACATAAAACAGTCGTCGAAAGAAGCCTTTGAAGTGTATGCCGAGCATATGTGGGTATCGTTCAAAGAGCACTCAGGATTAGAGGAGGCGAACCAAGATCAGGAAGTGCTATTGCAGCTCCTGTAAAACAATGCAGGCCCCCATATGCAGCAGGCGTTAGCCAATGGAGCCGACCCACCAGAGAATACCTACAGGTCATTGGTGGAGTGGGCTTCCAAAATAGAAAATCGGCTAAGAAAGCAAAGTAAGCCTCGTTCTGTTTCTGCAACTCAATGGGTTGCCGAGGGGAAAGGGGCGACAGACCCGCAGCTTGTATGTCAATACTGTAAAAAGCCTAGAACAGTGTTTTAAATTACAAGAAAAACTTGGCATTCCGCGTCAGTCATCCCGTAATGATAAGTGGATAATTCAGGAACTGCGAAAGCTGATAATGCTGAACAACCCAACGGCCAGCAAGCCAGACTTAGCTGAGCAAAAACAGCCAAAAAAAGTAACCCTTACAGTGTGCTTCAGGCAAGTTTGGCAGCGTTAGCTGCCAACTATGAGGATTCGCAATAGGGGTGCGTGGCCTCCCTCACAGTCGGGAGCATTATTTCCAGTGGTAACCGGATTAAAATACGGGCTAGTCTTGGAGGCCGATTAGTTAACGTTTTAATCGATACCGGTGCCTCATGTTCCTGCACAGATATGTTATTACCCTTAACTGGCGAAACCATACAAATTAAAGGCATAGGCGATAACCTTATGGTGGCTACTCGCACACAACCCATTAAACTTGATCTAGGGGTAGTGGTGCTAGAGGAGCCCTTATGGCATCTGCCGAACAATGGAGAAGGGACTGTACTGGGCATGGATATAATGCGGAAGCACGGCTTTGTAATTCACTGTCATGAAAAGCAGATTGAGCTAAAAACAGACGGGGGTGCGAAAAAGCGCAAACCTGGAAACTGCATTATGTCCATCTGGAAACCGCATTATGTCCATATCCGCTCCAGGTCCCTTTCAGCAATTACTTAGCAAACACAGTGATGTTTGGGCAAATCACGAACATGACTGCAGTCTCGTGGACTTTGAGGTCGGCATTGAGGGGGACCCACCTCCCCCCCAAAAGCAGTACCACATTAAGCCCGAGGCAGAAGCCGCGGTTCATGAAATAGTTGAACAACTTGAGATGAGGGGTATTGTGCGACGATGCAGTTCGATCGCTAACTCTCCGTGTCTGCCGGCACCAAAGCCAAATGGCAAGTGGCGCCTTTGTATTGATTATCAGCGTCTTAATCAGGTCTTGCCCAGAGCCACACCTATTGTGGCAAACCTGTGTACTATGATGTCTCAGATACCAACGGATGCATGCTGGTTTACTGTTCTGGACATCAAAAATGGCTTCTGGTCGCTTAAAGTTAAACGAAGGGACCAATGGAAACTGGCATTTACTGTTAATCAGATCCAGTACACCTGAGAAAGAATGCCACAGGGATTCCATAATAGCCCAGCGATTTTCCATAGAGCAGTAGCTGACGTTTTGGGACAGCTACTGAAGACGGGTGATGTCATCCATTATGTAGATGACATCTTAATAGCATCGGGGGGATCACGTGATGATCACCTACAGCTAGTTGATACAGTGGTGCAGACGCTGGGGAAGGCAGGGTTTAAGCTAAATAAAGACAAGGCGCAAATCGCACAAAAGGAAGTCCACTACCTAGGCTATACGCTCACGCAAAGTTACCGTGCTTTGACAGAAGATAGGCATAAATGCATTGCCGAACTGCCCCGACCTCATACTTTAAATGCTTTACAGAAAGTGCTAGGAACTGCGAACTATCTCCGGGATTTCATCCCTGACTTTGCTAGCACTACGGCACCGTTGTACGACCTTTTGAAAGGCAAATCTAAACCCTCCGATGTCCTTGAATGGACCAATGAGCACAAAGTGGCATTCACAAATTTAAAACAGCGTTTGTGTTCGGTGCCGGCTTTGGGTTTGCCCAATCCATTAAAACCGTTCCACATCCAAGTCGACGTGCATGAGAATACACTCAGCGGCGTGTTAGCTCAGGAGCACGGGGGGTTATTGCGTCCAATTGCTTACTATAGTCGTAAAAAATCTCCAGTTGAGCAGGGATTTGACCCATGTACCCAGCATGTCCTTGCGGTTCATTGGATGTTAACAACAACAGAGCCACTTGTGGGTTTCCAACCTGTTGTTGTGCACACAATGCACACGCCAGTTCGAATGCTGCTGCAGGGCCAAATCAAAGGCGTATCATCCCACAGGCTAGCGAGGTGGCTTCCGGGAAATTACAACAGAGAGCGACAGAATCCGGCCCCATCTGCTTGGGGATGTAGAAGGCCAGCCGCACATTTGCGAACCTAGACCAGAGGTACAAAGCCCAGTTGGTGATAGAGAATTACCGGGTCAGACCCGAGCGTATATTGATGGCTCAAGGTTCTGGAAGGAGGGTAGGTTCTATACGGGATGTGCGGTCTGGGTCCCTCAATGTAACTGAGACGGTAGCCAACAGCTGTTGTTTAAATTGTCGCCCGGGATGTCAGCACAGAAAGCTGAGCTTGTTGCGTTGCTAGAAGCCATTACGGCCCACCCTGAATCGCTATGCGTGTACACTGATAGCCGCTATGCGTTCGGGGTAGTGCACGACTTCATGGCGCAATGGCAACTGCGGAAGTTCCTCACAGCCGCCGGGATTACGGCAATATGGCAGTTAATACAGGATCGCAAAGCCCCCCTTTCTGTTGTTAAAGTGCGCGCGCATATCACAAGACCCGGATGTGCATGAACAAAATAACCATGTGGCTGATTACCTAGCCAAGTTAGCTGCCACATGCGGTGACGACTGGCAACAGGACGCCCCATCGGGTCTCGCTGTGAGCGCAAATCAGGTTACTCCCATTGACCTTAAGCAGTATCAGCAAGAGCTGTGGAAGGAGGGGGGTGAACTCACACCACACTTAAAGCAGGACCAGCTGGTGACAGTCGCGGAGGGCATAGTTTGGCGAGAAGGTAAATATGTTGTTCCCGAGGGTCTTAGGAGGCCAGTCATCAAAATGTATCATGAATATGCGCATGTGGCTGCTGACAAAACCCTACAATTAATAAAGCGCCATTTCTGGTGGTCACATATGGCATCGGACGTCGAACGGTGGTACAATACATGTCTGGTATGCGCTATGGTCAACCAGGGCAGGCCTGGTCGCAGAAATCAGCGGCAGCCAGACCCTCCAAAGGGGCCGTGGGAGTCCCTCCAATTAGATTTCATTGGTCCGCTTCCCAGTGACAAGGGGGGGTACCGCTATTGCCTTGTGATAATTGACAAATTCTCGAAATGGGTTGAAGTCATTCCCACGCGCAATAACACAGCGAATACTGTGGCACGAGTGGTGGCGAACCAGATAATCCCCCTCTGGGGAGCACCAATGCAAATCGAATCTGATCAGGGGACTCATTTCACAGGTCAAGTGACCAAAGACTTGTGTAAAATGTTAAACATCAAGCAAAAATTTCATGTTCCGTACAGGCCGCAGAGCTCCGGAATGGTTGAGCGGGTGAATCGCACAATCAAAGAGGGGATTGCCAAACAAATGGCACAGCACCAGAACAGGTGGACCGAGGCTCTGCCTACTGTTCTGACCATCCTGAAGGCTACCTCCTCCAAATCTACAGGCATTAGCCCATATGAGCTTATGACTGGGAGGGTGATGAAACTGCCAATTGACCCAGAGATTTCCCCCGCAGATCTGATGTCGCTGGTGGCGGCAAAACAGCAGGTGGTGCTGGAACAGTTGCAGGAGCGGCTCAAGGTGCTTCATGCTCAGGCGGCACTGAAACAGCAGCAGGCTGACCTGCGTAATGACGCACAGTTCAACCCTAACTCTGAGACTAAATTTGCAGAGGGTAACATGATCATGGTGCGTGTCTTTGTCAAGCAGGACGCATTTGCCCCCCGGTGGCACGGGCCATATGAAGTAAAAGCTGTCTGTAACCGCTGCATAGCCGTGACCATACGGGGGAAGTTCAAGTGGTACCACATGTCTCAATGCAAATTGTTCGAAGGTACAGGAGGCATGTAACTGTTTTTCCCTATGTCTGTTTTATTCCAGGCATGCCGCAGCAATCCCATGGACGCCAGATGCCAGGAGGGTATCCGGGGATTCATGTGAGAAGCTGGGGCAGCGGATTTTATTAAATCACAACCTGAAGTGCGGGAGATGGGTGTGGCGATATTTTAAGGGGCCATCCACACCTCATATCACCATATTGCCAAGGGAGTCAGTCACATGGCCTCCCGGGGTAGCGCCGGAGCCAAATTGCACCACAAAAATTTGCTGCAAGTCAGGTTCCACCCATCTCCCATCCAGGATGGTAACAGGTTACACATTTCTACACCCTATCAAATTCACACAACCCAACACCACTGCCTGGTATCAACTTAAGTTACCCAGGTTCCGACACTGGCGGCTTGAGCATTTTACCTTACCAGGACAATGGCCTAGACCCTAAAAAGTGCTACTGCACAAAGGACCTAGAGCCAAGCGTTTGCAGATGAACACACACAGGTCCACATAACCGGACACACATAGGGTACACTGAACAAATTTTTAACCTAACCTCTTCCATCAGCGACCACAGTGGGCCGAAGGCCTTCGTTTAGACCAGCCAGAAGGAGGGAACCTACTGCATGGGGTGGTGCGAGGCTAGTTTAGAGGCTTTTACTAGCCTTCAGAACTGTACCTGGACGCTGCATCACTGCTTCAACCTGACCACCTGCGGTTACCGCAAGCCCACGCACTGCCCTAAAATCTACCCCCTCCCTCCTGGCGGCCTTATTAAAGAAAATGTTAATAAAACTCTGTTGCATGACATAAATCTTGTAATGGCACATGTGAGTTACAACATTTCAAACATCCTGTCAGCGTATGTAACACACTGTGATATAAATGATGAAACGTATGCATGGCTACAGGCACGGCTCGATGATTTAGTCTCTGATTACAAAGGCAGACTCGCCATTCAAATTTCACCCGTACGTTCAAAACGGAACCTGTTTTGGAGATTACAGGTCTTTTTGGCACAGGTAACTCCATTTCTAACACCTATCAAATAACCAAACAATCTCAGTATTCTGCATGGTTGGCAAATCAAGTGGCCACTGGTTTCCAACACCTCACCAATAGTAATGAAAACATCATTAAGGCAATTAGGTCTGAAGCGCAGGCGCTTCTCACCATCAGCCACTCATTATTCAATCAGACCCGTACCATTGAGCGTGACATAGCCTGCAGGACGTATACACAGGATTTGTTTACTGCTGCCAGACAGGAAATCTTAAGACCTTCGTCTGCGTAAAACCCCTAGGCATGTACTAAATGACCTCATTGAGACCTTAGACCTGCATAGGTGGATTGCGTCAGAGAAGATGAGACATACATTATTCTGAATTGTTGACATTAATGATGTTTACTGGAACGGAGTGTGCGGGATGTATTGGGTTCTTTGTTTCCTTTCCTTTAATTCACCCAGACCAAGTGTATCCAAATTCCACTACCATACGCTCCACTGGCGTAGTAGTGAAGAATCAGGTCCTCAAATTAGATCCTCTAACAAGGTACATTACCATGAGGGGCACTGAAACCATATTCACCACCCGTACGTGTTGTCATGAGAAATATAATTTGTACCTGTAATACTTTACAATCTTTTTCCCACAATGACACCAAGCTCATTAGTGTTCAGTCCTTACACGGTCACGCGGATGCAATCCAGGTCTCCCACATGCAATGGTGCGTCATCAGTGAGATGAATTCCTTCACATATGGAGGTCTGACCTGCGCAGCCAACCACACTTTCTGTCTGGAAGTGACGGAAGACTTTGCAATGGGTCAGATCAACATCCTGGGGAGAATTCCACTGGAGGTGGACGGCTCACCGTGGTGGGAGGACACCTTCTACGAGCAGGGAACGCGGGCCCTGACTGACCTAATGGACTTGGTGCAAAAGGTCATCCGGGAATTGACCAAGCGCAGGTGGAGGTGAACCTGGCCAAAAGAACAGTCGAAATCCTGGCCAGCTCCTCCACCCGCTCCGCCCAGGATGCTTACACCTGGTGGGACTGGGTGTTCCGAGGGTGCGTCATCGCCAGCACCCTCATCTTCACCTTGATCCAGCGTTGCCATTTCCGGCATCTTATCCGCTCCCTACACACCTCCACCCACGCTGCACTGGTTCTCAGCCCTCTCCAGCTGCCCCAAGGCCGGCCATGAGACCACAGGCACCAGCAGGGGATCGCCCAGCCAGGGTTTTCTATGACCCCTTGGGACAGTGTTCTTCTTGTCCCACGGGGCCAGAGGGGGGAGCTGTAAGACAGGATTTAACACCCCAGGGCACCTAAGAGAACACAATACCGGGAAGTGGCGCCCTGTGATCTTGGAGCCGTAAAATCACGCATCTGGTGCCGGGATGTTTACTGGGACCATCTGGCCTAAGGTTTACGGCGTCCAAGAATGTCCTAGGATTTTATGATCCTGGGAGAGACACTGGACTGTCTGAAACTCCCGCGCACGGACAATACAAGAGTGCCCCCACCTGACGTCACTGAGGCAGGCCACATCCCTTTCCTTCAAATAATGCCCACACAGCATAATATAACAGTACAGACTGCATTGGTCTTCAAAAATCCTAAAAACCTTAAAATGTGATGAATATTTTTGCTACGTTGTACAGTATATACTGGAAATAGTCTTGACACTGGAACATACATTATACACTCTTTTTCCAGAGGAATAAGCATATATTGTTCAGTTTCTGAGTGTTACATGAGTAAATACACACATTTAATGTACCTCACTGAACAGGGGAAACTAGGGTATAATGGTAATGTTCTCAACAGGAATCCTGGGACTGTTTGGGCATTAATATTAATCACATTTGAAAACTATGCAGAGATGGGATTCTCATGACAACACAAACGTAGACCTACTCATGTTTGATATCGTTTTGATGGTCTCGGTGTGTGTGGTGCAATGGCCTATATTTCCTAAATGGTCAACATGGAGGAAATATATATTTCATAACTCAGGAGTAAACTGCCGTTGTGGAATTATATCACATTATATCACATATTCTGCAAACCCCCCTGGAAGGGGGTGACGAAAAGTGCAATTTAGCTTTCTGGCCAGTTTATGGTTTTACGACCGTCCGCAGCCAGATCAAACACAGAATTTGGGAATATAAGCAGAGGAAACAAAGAACTAGGGGAAGCTGTAGCCAGACTCTCCTGCACATCTCACTTTGTGTCTTGTGTGTAGTGGTTGCCAGGTATGACTAAGTATTTTACTCTATACTCTATTTTGAATATGTTGTGTTTTAACTTGTAACTATGATTGATTATTTTAAAGTAAAGAACCTACCTGGTAAACTAAACTATTAAACTTGATTTGTGTGGTTTCTCTGAAAAACCACACTGAGATAAATTCAGATATCTAGTCAGCTGTGAGAGGTGTACATAAACGGCCGTATGTAGCACCCGGTGGAACCAGCGCATCCAGTTCAATGAACAGGCTCAAGAGTACGAGAGTACTTTAACAAATCAACTGTAAATTCTACATCGCAATTAGATTAGTAATTAAATTGGAGTCAGATACATGAGTATAGAATCAGCGTTGGTGGCTGACAGTCAATATAATATACACAGGCTGCCGTTTTGGATAAGCTGGGGTCAGCCTGCAGGCCAGACTTAGAGCGGGAGGCAAAGTGGTACTATTGCCTCTGACACGTGGCCAACTATTAGCTGATCCCGCAAATCCAAAGAAGCAGTCTCATCCGGTTGTAAGAACAGTAATATTTCAGAACTCTTACCTTTTCCCACAGCAACAGCGGAAGACATCACGCTTAAACCTTCCCTCCGTGCTATTCCCTCATTGGTCTAGCTGCGCGGGATTTACAAAAGTAAGATTCTTTAGTTTATCCAGCTGGCTTTGAGGCACAATAAACATCTTTTGCACATGCTCCATGTTTTTAACCGCCACCGTGACCCGCTATCAAACTGGTGAGAAACGGAATTGCGACACTCAGTCGAGGTAGAAGAAAACCGCCCTTTTGATTAATCACTTTCACTTCTTTTTAATTGATGTTTTTTTGTTGGCCAGCAGTTTAATTCCAACTTTTTTTTTTTTTTTTTCTTTCCCAGTTGTGTATCCGTTAGGGGTATATTGCCACGTAAAACATTGAGAGCTAGTTCACAAATTGTGTTTATAAGTTCACCAGAAGCAGACTGTAATATGGTACGTCTTTGCTGTGCATTACCTTAAAATAGGGCTTTTAGAAGCGTCCAGTTCCGTTTAATACGCGCAGACATATTACTTTTTCTTTAGCACATAAACTACCGGCCGTTCTGATGCAGTATTCCTCAGGTGTCTGTGCTTTTAAATCCACTAATAGGTAGCCATAAGGTTTTCTGGTCGCATCATCGAAACTTGCATTTTATCTCTTGGATTTTTGAACAGAACAATATAGTTTGCATTAAGATTCATTGTGCAGCTGCTTCGACCCTGGAAGAAAAGATTCTGAACAAGATATACGATGCTTAGGTTTCTATGGTGTTTATACTTGGGAAAAGCTCTCAATTTCAGAGCTCTGACTGGCAGCCTGCATAAGGTCATCAACAATTACCATATTGGTTTTGTACAAAGGTAGCAAAACCTTCTACAAAATATACATTCTTTATTTTACAAAGCACTATCATACATGGGTTGCCAGCACGAATAAAACCATACAATGTTCTGTGGTACTGTTGACAATACATGTTGTGCATTTTCGAGCAGTGTTTTCACAAAAACTCTTCTTCCATGGTAAAAACAGCCGCACGATAAATCTTAATGCAAACTATATTGTTCAGTTCAAAAATACAAGCGATAATTTTTTTTAAAGTTCATGTCAAATGTATCCCAGACATTCAAAGTTTTTTCTTGAATGTTTCGATGATGCGACCACTGGTTTATAGCCCCACCACCATGTCTGTTGTATTATGTTGTGTTGAATATCCATAGAGTATTACTGTTAAGCCTGACGCACACAGCCCGACTGAGGAAATTTAGACTCATCTCAACTGAACTGGTTGGTCTGTGTGCACGTAAAAAAAAGAAAAGAATCTGAAATAAATCCAGTTTTTGGTCGAGATTCTCAAATTTGAAGATTGAGCATGTTGGATCTCAGTCAGTCTTGCATGGACTCAGATTGTCAGTGTTCACCGGGTTTAAAACTGACAAACTGGTAGAACGATTTCCAGCCAATAAACGGGCGTTATTTTATTAGAACTACGATCGAATTGCGTCACAATTCATGTTTCCTGTTTCGCTTGGCTGGGAATAGGCTGTATAAACATCAGCAGTGATTTTGGTATTGCTCAACCAATGTGTATGCAACTGAGTAAATTATAGTAATCTCGGGAAATGGCTAAATTATTTCCTTTTGCGATTGTTGAAACGAATGCACAAGTCACCTGGAAGCAGCGAGGAGAGCTCTGAATAGTGTAGCAGTGTACCGACACATTTGTAGGCTATGGCTAACCCACTGCCGCAGAAGCCTGTGTGTCAACTTTGTAAAAAAACATAATAAAATTACATGATAGTTCGTCCAGCTTTCATCCTCAAAAGCCTGGCAACTGTCCTGATGCTAATTGGATTTGGCTGAACGTATTGTGTGGTAGGTGACTGAGCTACACTTGTCCATTGCTTCGTAGATAGGCTATAAAAACATAACGGTAGGCAAATTATACCAATGGCCTAATAATTATATTAATAGGCTATCCTGCAAAACTGACTACAAGTAGAACGTAGCCTACAACTGGTTGAACGACTAGTCTACTGTTCGCACAGCTATATATCTGTAGCTACACAGGTTACACACAAATATGGCCAACTTATGGATGAGAGACTGAGGACCTGCTAATTGATTTGTGGTTGAAGAAAACCTGTCTTTATGATTGTTCAAGTAAAGCTTATTCAGATCGCATTACAGACAAAAGCTATCTCCGATTACATTTTTTCTTGTAGGCTACCCTTAAGCCTGCACACACAGTTTTGACCTTAAATGACAGCGCATATATACGTATATATATTTTATTTTATTTTTTATTTTCCTCGACAGCTTCAGCTTTTTAATAAAACACATTATTAGGGCAGAAGGACAAGCTATAACTTCGGTCCCACTTCATATTAACATTAACTTGCATTTTATCTCTTGGATTTTTGAACAGAACAATATACAGTCAAGCCGGAAAGTCTCCCCACCCCTTTCACCTTCTCCACGTTTTATTACGTTACAGACTTATACTACAATAGATTGAGTTAATTTTTTGCCTCAAACATCTACACACAATAGCCAATAATGACAAAGTGAAAACAGGTTTTTAGAAAATATGCAATTTTATTTTACTGACAAAAATAGGTTATTTAGGGGTTACATATCTATACACACCCTTAGCCTAATACTTGGTTGCTGCACCTTTGGCAGTGATTACAGCTTCAAGGCGTCTTGGTAAAGAACCTACGAGCTTGGCACACTTGTTTCTGGACATTTTTGCCCATTCCTCTTGGCATATCCTTGCAAGCTCCGTCAGGTTGGATGAGGAGCGTCGGTACACAGCCATTTTCAGCTCTTTCCACAGATGTTCAATTGGATTCAGGTCTGGGCTCTGGCTGGGCCACTCAAGGACATGCACAGACTTTCTCCGAAGCCACTCCTTTGTTCTCTTGGCTGTGTGCTTCGGGTCGTTGTCATGTTGGAAGGTAAACCTTCGCCCCAGTCTGAGGTCCAGAGCGCTCTGGAGCAGGTTTTCTTCAAGGATCTCGGTGTACTTAGCTGCATTCATCTTTCCCTCTATCAGGACTAGTCGCCCCGTTCCCGCTGCTGAAAAACATCCCCACATCATGATGCTGCCACCGCCATGCTTCACTGTAGGGATGGTATTAACCAGGTGATGAGCGGTGCCTGGTTTCTTCCAGACGTGACGCTTGGTATTCAGGCCAAAAAGTTCAATTTTGGTTTCATCAGACCAGAGATTCTTGATTCTCAAGCTTTGAGAGTCCTCTAGGTGCCTTTTGGCAAACTCCAAGCGGGCTGTGATGTGCCTTTTACTAAGGAGGGGCTTCCATCTGGCCACTACCATAAAGGCCTGATTGGTGGAGTGCTGCCTGGATGGTTGATCTTCTGAAAGGTTCTCCCATCTCCACAAGGATACGCTGGAGCTCTGTCAGAGTGACCCTCGGGTTCCTGCTCACCTCCCTGGCCAAGGCCCATCTTCCCCGATTGCTCAGTTTGGCCGGGCGGCCAGGTCTAGGAAGATTCTTGGTGGTTCCAAACTTCTTCCATTTACGAATGATGGTGGCCACTGTGCTCTTTGGGACCTGTAAAGCTGCAGAGATTTTTCTGTACCCTTCTCCAGATCTATGCCTTGACACAATCCTGTTTCTGAGGTTTGCAGATAATTCCTTTGACCCCATGGCTTGGAGTTTGCTCTGACATGCACTGTCAACTGTGGGACCTTATATAGGCCGGTGTTGGCAATCCCCAATCATGTCCAATCAATTGAATTTATCACAGGTGGACTCCAATTAAGTTGTAGAAACATCTCAAGCAGTATCAGTGGAAACAAAATGCACCTCAGCTCACTTTTGGGTGTCATATCAAAGGGTGTGCACACTTGTGTACATATGATATTTTACATTTTGATTTTTTATACATTAGCACAAATGTCTAAAAACCTGTTTTCACTTTGTCATTATGGGCTATTTTGTGTAGAATTTTGAGACAAAAGATGAACTCAATCTATTGTAGAATATGTCTGTAACGTAATAAAACGTGGAGAAGGTGAAAGGGGTGGGGAGACTTTCCGGCTTGACTGTAGTTTGCATTAAGATTTATTGTGCGGCTGCTTCGAGCCTGGAAGAAAAGATTCTGAACAAGATATATGATGCTTAGGTTTCTATGGTGTGTATACCTGCATAAGGTCATCAACAATTACCATGTTGGTTTTGTGAGTAGTATATGGAACCCGGCTTATGTCACTTTTTGATTGAATTTGATTGATGGTTGATAGGTCAAAGGTCAAGCGGTCAAATGGGGGTCACATTTGCATATTTTAATTTTTAATTTTTATATTAATTAATTATTTATTTTTTTATTTTTTTATTTATAAGTTATTATTATTCGGGTCGGGTTTATTGTGGTGGTTTTTGTTTCAAGGTTTTATTTATTGGCATTGTAACGATGTCATTTTATTGGTGGTTGTTTGTTGTAAACGTCGGTTTTTATGGTCGTTCTTTGGGTGAGGAATTTTAAATTTATTAGAACAACATCGTGAAAAAGTAACTTTGTATATATATATATACGTATATATATATATATATAAATAAAAACAAATGTATAGGTTAGTGGCAATAGTTTGTGTTAGCAGAAGCGTTTTAAAAGAATAAAAGAATAAAATAATTCAAGACGGTTAATTGCAGACTTTTTTTTTTAAACGTGACAGACCGCGGTAGGCTAAAATGAACAAACTAACACGTTATTGCGTTTCTGTATTTCCAAGACATGTTTGCTAGAGAGAGAGAGAGTTGTTGTAAACCACGCGTAAATCTTTCATCTGAAATTGAACAATTCCCCAGCAGTCTGCTTAACACAGATACTCAGAGACAGGGGCAGACAATCACACAGCGTTGAACTACACGCGGCTCCAGTATCTGTCGAACACACATGTTCTAGCTCAACGGTTAGAGAGAGCTGTTGTAAACTACGCGTAACTCTTTCAGCTGAAAATGGAACAAGCCCAGGAGTCTCCTTACAACCCCTGAGGCAATTCAAAGACACAGATACTCAGACACAAATGGAAGCGTTTTGCACAGTCATGATAAGCCCCTCCGTAGTTTAGCAACAGATGGTGGAAGGCTTGAGTACTGCTGCTAGGGATGCTAGGGGGAAACCTTTTGATTGACAAGGAACAGATGTTATACAACGCGGTTGATTCAAAAAATAAGTTTGAAATGAATGAATGAAATGCGTAGACTGGAAATATTTCAACAGGCCGCAAAATGCCCCGAACCCATTGAAAAGAACTCCAAGAAGCGTTTTCCAAAAATCTAAAAGTCTGTATTAGTAAAAATGTATAAAAACTTTTCAGGATTTTTGCTTTCAGTTGTCTAATACTTAGAGCCAACATGAGTGTTTAGTATCGAATGGAATGTAAAAGATGGGTGGTTATTCAATTTTATAATAGAAATATAATATTGTGTAAGCCTAACTCTTTTTAAAAAAGCATTTTATTTGTCAAGGTGTCTACAACCCCACAAAAGGGGATGGGGTTTGAATGATCGAAACAGCTGGTTTTTGGCGGTTTTTCAGAAGATATTTTGTGAAAATAAAAATTAATCTACTGAACGTTATTTGTTTGTTTCAATAGACTATTTGCGCAAGGGTTCGTATACAATTTTAGCAGAGGTTGCAGGTCTAATAGGTTAATTAATTACAAATTTTTAAAATATAAACAATTTGCTAGATGGTCATCTATTGTTTAGTATCGATCGGTTACTAAAAAGATGGGGCTATTCAATTTAATCAGGGTTGAGGCGTTATATATATTAAATGTGGCTTTTAATCGTATATTCAAAAGTGTATTTTATTCTTCATGCGACATTTCACGGGGAGGGGCACGCTTTTACGACCTACGTTCATTACGTAGATCTATTCGCACCTCGAAAACTCTGAAAGGTATAAAGAGAGACCTACTGTTACACAAAAAAACAATCTTGATTCTACACTGCGGAAGAAGTGATTTCAGCTAATCCTTTGTTTGTAAGAGATGTCGATGCCGATGCCGGGCTTGGACTTTACAACACCAGGTATGTGCGGCTATTTTAATTCTTATAAAGTGTGAAACTTTCAAGTTTTTAATTAAACATATTGAATATTCTACTTCTTAATTAAAGTTGTTAATGTAAAATGTATTACAGATTTGGATCTATATTACAACGGGCCACACGTTGATGGAGCTTTCGACGTTTTAGCTGAAATAATAAACGAAGACAACAGCGTTAGACATAGTAAGATGTTTTTACATTTTTAAAAATGTGTTTTTAAGAGACTTTATATATATATATAATTGCTTTTAGATACTAAGTGGCAGACTACACGTGTGAAACCACGTGTCGCCTAGGCCTGTGTTTTAGCAACAGAAAGCTATTTGTTGGTTAAATACATGTGAATGAAACATCCTTTGCTCAAAATCTGATTATAACTATTGAACATTACCATGTGTTTTTATTTTTCGGATATTTGTTAAACGTTTAACTGTTTTTAGATAGACCTACAGTGTACACGCGGTCTCGGGAAAATACACGGGCCCAAGTTTTAGCTACAGAAGATGATCCACGTTACAGTTTATTACAGAGTATGTAACTTACATACTTTTGTTCAATATCTGTTTATTGTTAAAAAGGCTCAGAAATCCCGATAGAGACTGTTGCAAAGACAACATCTAACCGGTCTAAAATCTACAAAGGAAAAAAAACTGTAAGTGTGTGTTTGGGCCTGTGCGCATGTTCATGTGTGTTCCTAGCGTACAGGCTACACAAACCACGTGTGGGTAGGCCGAAGCCATGCGTAACCTAATTGTTAGTTCAACACAATTGAATGAAACTTCCTTTGAGCAACATCTGATTATAACTATTGCTATGTGTTTTATTTTTATTATTTAAAAGGCCCTGAAAATCCCCCTCTAGAGACGACGGCAAAAGCAAAACCTAACAGACCGCAAGGCTTGAAGAGAAAACTTAAATCTCACCACTTTTTCTCCTATTAAAATAAAATGTTTTTTTTAATTTATTTTGGTTATTTTTAATTTGAATTTTTATTTTTAAATTTCGTAATTAGATTTTTACTTTTTTAAAATTCGAATATATTTTGTCATTTGATTTAGATTTTTAATTTGAATTAATTCGATTATTGTTATTTTTTTATTTTATTTTATTTTATTTTATATTTTTTATTTTTTTATATATATTTATTTATATATATATATTTTTTATTTACCTTACAGCCTTTGAAACAACGGGTGTGTTGAGAGCCGCCGATACGCCTAAAAGACGTGTGACACCAGGACCACGGCCATCAAAAGCAACCGCCGCAGCAGCCACCGGCCCCGCAGACAAACCAACAACAGCAGCAGCAGCAACCGCCGCAGACAAGCAAGAGGAGCTGACAACTCCTGCCAAGGCCTCGGTTTGTCAAAACGACAACATAGAATTAAAAATATTGGACAATTTTAGGACCCTTGTTGACAATTTTAGGAACCTTTCTGACAATTTTATGATCCTTTCGACTAAATTGCTATTAAAGTAAAATGGCTCCTAAAAGACCTTGTACGTGTCCATGTTCAGGGTCCCAGAGTAAAAGACCTGCCGCAGAAAATGCTGAAAACCAGGATACTAACCAAAACGTTTTATCGCATGAAAATGTTAATCCACATCTCTTAGCTCTTGTTAATGATGTTAATCAGGCCTCTATTAACACGCATGAACCTAGTAATGAAAATGTAGAGTCTAGTAATGGAACTGTAGAGCATGATGTTTTTGCCGGTTTGTTAAGAGCTTTGGACTCTGTAAACCGCGAACTCGCTAGACACGTTGAACCAGATATGACCCCAAACAACGCAGAAAATAACATGCCGGTTCTTACAGAGCTCGAGATAAACCAAAGCACTGACGATAGGGACCTACAAGGACTTCCAGAAACCAACCAAAATGGTGGTGGTGATGGTGTGATTAACAACACAGACCTTCAGGTGATACGTAGGCCAACTTTCAACAGTACAGAAATTCAACTCCGTTTTAACTTTACATCTTTGTACAATGTTGATAACTACGCAGAGTTTTATGTACACATCTTAAACACTTTAGAAAATCTTCTGGCTAAAGTTCGGGAGCTGTCGAACCCCAGCGATGCCGTACAGTTAGAATTAAGGGGTGATTCTCTGTCTCAGGGTGTAACTGTACAGCGAAGCGGTGATGAAATAGATTTGGAGGTTTTTTTGAATATGGTTGAAGAGTTGGTTCAAAGCAATTTTGATATCCTGGTTGATGAAACTCTGATGCTTGTGGCTCACATTATTCAGAACCCTAATGGCGGTGGAGGAGACCGACGAAAATTATCATCATGTCTCAAGAGTGAAATCATTCGCAAAAAACTAAGACATTTAATAGTTGTCTACAATGCCGATAATAATCTCTGTTTCGCAAAATGTTTGGCGCATCTTTTAAATCCAACATTCACTACGTGTGCCGCTGAAAGAGAGGCGGAACATTTACAACGTTCCGTAGGTTTGGGTGTTCAGGACAAGGTTCATTTTTCAGACATTCAAAGGTTTGAGAGGTTCTTAAACATCAAGATAGTTGTATGGACACACAGTTCAAATAACGGCGTCTTAAAAAAGTTTCAAACGAGCAACACACCACACTCTAAAACCTTTTTTTTGTACCTCGAGGGTGGCCACTATTACGGTATCAAATCATTAACAGGTTTCTTAGGCAGTAAATATGTTTGTACATTTTGTTACACACCATACACAACGAAACATAGCCACTCCTGTTTACATTATTGTAACGTCTGTTTTGGCGCAGAATGTTTTACACATCGTTCATCAACGATAAGGTGTAAGGATTGTAAGCGAATCTGTCGGTCTAGGTTTTGCTATAACGCGCATAAAGTTTTGAAACTGCAGGAGTCTAGCGGTAAAATGCTCAGCTCTTGTGATACTATAAAGTTCTGTGACAAATGTGCACAAACATATGTAGTAAGTAGCAAAACATCTAAAGCACACAAATGTAGTCTAAAGCTCTGCAAAAACTGCAAGGCTGTATTGACCCCTGAAGTTGAGCATGTGTGTTACATACAAACTGTGAAAACTGAACACCCCAACCGGCGTTACGTTTTTTATGATTTTGAGTGTCGGCAGGACCATGGCTAACACATTGCAAATTTCATATGTTGCATAGATTTTAAAGGCAAGCGTTGGACTGCAAAGGGTGATGGCTGTGTACAGGCTTTTTTTAAAAGGTATCGAACCCGAAAGTACAAGGGTTATACATTCATAGCCCATAATTCGAAGGGGTACGATGGGTACCTGCTGATGCAGTATTTGGTAAAGCATGGTGTGACACCAAACATCATAGCGCAAGGCAGCAAGCTCCTGTGCATTACAGATGAGGCTTTCAAACAGATTCACTCTGTTTCCTAACTATGAAGCTAAGTGCCATGCCTGGCTCTCTAGGTTTTGAAAATGCAAAAAAAGGGTATTTTCCCCATTTCTGGAATAAAATTGAGAACCAGAATTACATCGGTCCGTACCCACCACCCTTGTACTATGGTTTTGACACAATGATGGCCAAGGAGAGGGAGGACTTTATGTCCTGGTATAATAATGTGTCTGGGGGTGTGTTTGACTTTCGAAAAGAAATAGCCGAGTACTGTCAGAATGACGTTGTTATTTTGCGGGAAGCTTGTTTGCGGTTTAGGGCCGAGGTGCTTGGGAGCACAGGTTTAGACCCGTTCCAGAGCATTACAATAGCCTCGGTGTGCATGAAACAATACTGTACAAACTTTTTGCCCAAAAACACCATAGCAGTCACATCGCCTGATAATTACGCGCAGCAGCAGAAATCGTTTTCCACAGCAGCCATTCAATGGTTAGAATATGTGAGTCATCGGGAAAAGATTTTCATTCAACATGCCTTGAACCGGGGGGAGGTTAAGATGGGTAACTATTATCTAGACGGTTATTCAGATGTAGCCGGCGTTCGGACAGCTTTCGAATTTGCGGGGTGTTTTTTTCATGCTTGCCCTCAATGTTTTAATTTAAGTACAATTAACCCTCTCACAAAAACAGATTTTGGTTCAATATATCACAAATTTCAAGAGAAAATTGACACTCTGCGTAGCGTATACAACCTGAATGTTGTAGTTATGTGGGAGCACGAATGGGTAAGACTTAAACGTGAGAGCCCCGAGGTTCAGGAGTTCCTGCGCCATCATGACTACCCGGAACGTCTGGAACCTCGGGCTGCTCTGTTTGGCGGTCGAACTAATGCGTTGCAACTTTACTACAAGGCTCAAGAAGGTGAACAAATACACTATTTTGATTTCACCAGTCTATACCCGTTCGTGAACAAAACTAAAGTTTACCCAACAAATCACCCCACCATCATCTTCCGTGACTTTGAACCGATCGAAAACTATTTCGGTCTGATCAAAGCCAGGGTATATCCACCAAGAAAACTTACAATACCTGTGTTACCGTACAGAGTCTCTGGTAAATTAATGTTTCCACTTTGCCGGTCCTGCGCAGAATCTGAGCATCAAGGTGCGTGTGAACATTCTGATGAGTTGCGTTCTCTCACAGGCGTATGGTGTACCGTTGAAATGCTTAAGGCTATTGAAAAAGGTTACATCGTCGACAAAATCTTTGAAATTTGGCATTTCCAAGATAGGTCCGATTCTCTTTTCAGTGACTATATTAAGACGCATTTAAAGGGCAAACAAGAAGCGTCAGGATACCCCTCTTGGGTTTCTGATGATTCTGACAAGGCGGCCTATGTGCAGAGTTATTGGCAGAAGGAGGGTGTACGTTTAGACCCAAGCAATATTTCTGTAAACAAAGCCAAGAGACAAATTTCCAAACTGTTTTTAAATAGTCTTTGGGGCAAATTTGGTCAGAGAAGCAACATGCCAAACACAACCTTGATCCGTGATCCTGAAGAGTTTCTGCAATTCATGTTTTCAGATGAGTATGATGTCTCACACTTTTCATTTCTTACAGAAGACGTAGCTCTGGTACAGTGGAAACTTGCTAAGGGCTTCCCAAAGGTCCCCAGATACAGCAATGTGTTCATCGCGGCCTTCACCACAGCTTATGCCCGGCTCGAGCTTTATAATGTCATGGATAAAATGCCTGACAGGGTTCTGTACCACGACACAGATTCTGTAATCTTTGTGTGCCGACCGGGTGACTGGAGGCCGTCTCTAGGTGATTTTTTGGGAGACTTGACTAGTGAGCTAGACCCCTTTGACCACATTGTTGAATTTGTATCAGGAGGGCTCAAGACGTACGGTTATAAAACACGGTTTGGTAAAACGTGCATGAAAGTGAAAGGTATAACCCTGCATCATACTAACACACAGGTTGTCAATCTTTCAACCCTCACAGAATTGGTACAGCACTATGTACAGAATCCAGAGGTCCCAGCTCGCGAAATTACAACCAACACAAATCAAATTGTGAGGAATAAGAGAGGGTTCTCTCTCAGCAATCGTTTAGTTTCTAAAAGATTCAGAGTAGTTTACAACAAAAGGGTCCTGCTCCCTGATTTCAAAACCTTGCCATATGGATTCTAGACAAGTGATTGGGGTTGAAAGTTTTGACAGCCGCCTTCAACATCCCTTTTCATGCATAATCTCAGGTCCATCAAACAGCGGTAAAAGCGTTTTTGTGAAAACACTGCTCGAAAATGCACAACATGTATTGTCAACAGTACCGCAGAACATTGTATGGTTTTATTCGTGTTGGCAACCCATGTACGATGAAGTGCTTTGTAAAATAAAGAATGTACATTTTGTAGAAGGTCTTCCTGAATCCTTGACCGATGAAGTTGCTACCTTTGCACAAAACCAACATGGTAATTGTTGATGACCTTATGCAGGCTGCCAGTCAGAGCTCTGAAATTGAGAGAGCTTTCACCAAATATACACACCATAGAAACCTAAGCATCATATATCTTGTTCAGAATCTTTTCTTCCAGGGTCGAAACAGCCGCACAATTAATCTTAATGCAAACTATATTGTTCTGTTCAAAAATCCAAGAGATAAAATGCAAGTTAATGTTTTGGCACGACAAATGTACCCCAGACATTCAAAGTTTTTCCTTGAATGTTTTGATGATGCTACCAGAAAACCTTACGGTTATCTATTGGTTGATTTAAAAGCCCAGACGCCTGAGGAATACCGCATCAGAACTGGTTTGTACGCTCCAGAGTGGCCGGTAGTTTATGTGCTAAAGAAAAAGTAATATGTCTGCACGTATTAAACGGAACTGGCCTTTTCTAAAAGCCCTATTTGAAGGTAATGCCCGGCAAAGACGTAACATATTACAGTCTGCTTCTGGTGAACTTATAAACACAATTTGTGAACTAGCTCTCAATGTTTTACGGGGCAATATACCCCTAACTGATACACAACTGAAAAAAATAAGAAAACAAAAGGTCGGAATTAAACTGTTGGTTAACAAAAGATCATCTATTCGAAAGAGGCGAAAGATTATTTCTCAAAAGGGTGGATTTCTTCTGCCGTTGCTGAGTGTTGCAATACCGTTTCTCACCAGTTTGATAGCGGGTCGCAGCGGGGCTTAAAAACATGGACCACGCCCAAAAAATGTTTCTAGTACCTCAAAGTCAGCTGGACAAATTAAAGAATCTTACTTTTACACCGGAACCAATCCGACAAACTGTTGAAAATGATTTGGATCAAACCATACGTAACATCTTATCAAGGACTGATGTTGGTCCTCATGAGAAGGTAAAACTGTACACGATTGCTCTACAACGTTTCATTGCATTGGTTAAACAAGGGGAAGCCGAAATGCAACATTTGACCCTATCGTTGCCTGTTGAGGTTGGCGATAATGTCAGAACGGACACCGCCCGAGTTGACGATTTTGTACAAAGCGTACCACCTAGAAGCCGGAAAAATGCCACCTACGTATTGGATAAAATTTCTAAATCAGGAAATGTCGCTACGTGGAATGATAAAGGGGAGTTTGTGTTTAATGGTACGGTTGTCAGTGGTTCACATATGTTGGATCTAATAAAGAACATAACGGCCCCTCACAAGATTTCTGACGATAGAAGGCCCCGGGGTTGGGAGGAATTCATAGAGGCTATGGCTATGCTTAATATGCCTATTTCTGTCATACCTAATCAAAATGTGCGCGGCAAGATAAATCAACACAAAAAGAAAATACCAATTACCGCCGCAACCTTTACTCCTATGACACCAGAACCAGGCCCTAAGGCTGTTTTTTCATCTCCCGCTTTAGACCATTCAGCGTGGCTAGATTTCTGAAGCTGTTGAGTGTGTGTGTGTGTGTGTGTGTGTGTTTTGTTTTAAATGATCAAAATGTCAAAATGTAAAGTTTAAAATGTTTTTATTTTATAATAAAAGACAAAACAATATTCAAACAATACATGTCTGTGTTTTTTTTTTCAACAGTGACAGGCCTTAAACATTTCACCACAGCATGCAGTCTGTACACAGTTTAACATGTTTTTAACACACTTGTCCAAGTATATTTTATCAACATATCTTGAAACCATCGCATCATTATTTTTCAAATTATCAGAGTATAGGGTTATAATTTCATTAAACGGAACCCCTTTGGCCCTGTTGTGCAGATAAAAGACGCAATGCTGTCCACACTTTGTGCTGTGTAGGTCTTGCACTTGTGCCTTGTTGTAAACAATCCTTTTACAGTTCTTTTGTAAAAAAGTAATAATGTTATCTGGGAAATAAATGTAGTCAGGAGGGTTTCCATAGGAGTCGAAAAATTCACCAGTTTTATCCGCACACAAATATAGCGCTAACCAGTGTTCTCCAGGTTTGTTTCGAGGGTGTGTATTCACAATGTACAATGCTGGTAAATTAATTAGTTTATTATTCGGTAGCTCATCACAGGCCACAACCCCACAAAAGTTATTTTCTGTGTAAGGATTGTTACTCAAAATAGCCGTTAGTTCTCTGGTATTCATGATTAATAATAATCATACAACACGTTCCTCCTCTGGTTCACTTCAATGATGTTGTCGAAGCATGCGTAAACAATTAAATTAACTGTTCTGGGTAGCGGGTTTCTGAATCTCATCTCCAGACGTATATTACCCGTCTTGATCAGGGATAGATGCTGGCTGCAACCTTCATCGGGTGTCAGGTTGAAAGCATAAAGGGTGTAACCGTTCAGGTATTCTTGACGGTTAATGCACAAAGGCGTGTCTTTGAGATGTCGACCTGTGGCCAGCGTTAGGCTGTAAAATTCGCGAACCGCAGAACCGTTACCATAATTTGGGAGATATGGTTTACTCGGTATTGGAAGACCGTTCATACTGAGGGATACATATTCTGCATTGTAATGCTGGAAATTGAAAGGGTTCTTGTTGTAAACACCTGTAAAAGCGTCGTTATCTACCAAACCTATAATGATAGATTTCGGTAATTGACCCAAAAACAAATTTTCTTGATTACAAACTCTAAGACCCGCGGCTAAACTGAAAGTTTTAAGACTAACACGATCAATCGGATATTTAACATTTGATGTCAGTAGAGCCTGGGCATGTCCGAGCTTAACGGGTGGAGAGACCCCAATTTTTTTTACAAATAGTGTGGCCGAGACCATTTTAAGGCGGTATTGTTGCTGAGGTGCATCCTCGCTCATTAGACAGAACTCATCCTTACAACGGACCATCTTAATTTTTATATCGACTCCGTTTATAAGTAGTCTCTCCTGAAAAAACATGTCTGCATGTATGGGTCCGAGCAACTCAAAAGTGTTACTCGCTGCTGTATATAGAGTTCTATCTTTCAAACCCGTTTTCACCCGCAGGGTCTGTTACGTCCATATGTCCGCTGGTGTCCTTATAGAATAATCCGGACGTAAATTGATTAGACATTGTGTCTTCAGAATAATTAAGTAGACATTCCATAATTGCTCTGTAGGGGTACGTGTTGCTAGACTGGCTTACCAGCCGGTCTCCCAATGAAATATCCACCTGTGAAAAAATGGTCGCTATGGGATAATTAATAAGCCCAACCTTGGCATCGGCCAGAATATTGGTGCCATCGGCCCGGGTTATCTGACACCGTAGGTATAAAAGAGTATTGTTTAAGTCAAGGTAATCTTCGCCATTACCGGCTATATAGAACTCTAGAGGTCCAGTATCCGAAATGGCAGACAGGGGTGGCACTTCTACGTAGATGCTCTTATCAATGCTTGTTTGTGTGTAAGGAACTGCAAAAAGGTCCAGTTCCGACTTCATACATTCCTCTGACATGTTGTGTATAAAGGCCATTTTTAAAAAATGTATCTACTTTTTCTCTTAACCTTCTTGGTCTGTTTTTTAGCCTTCCTCTTACGCTTCTTTGCGACTGTGACCCTAATGTATGCCGGCCGTCTCTTTTTAGACTTGGCTCGACTTGAGACCCGCCCCCCTGGAGGCCTTTTCTGTGTGCGACGTGTCATGACCAAAAGCCCCGAGCCTTCTTGTTCACCGTTGTTCAAACGACTCGTCACAACTTTATGGACTACATCCTTGGCTATGTTTTTAGCTGCTGATGTTAAATGTGGTCTGGCTATGTTGAAGCCTTTCTTTAGTAGGGGCAATGCCATTCGGAATAAACCTCTAAAAAGTCCTCCAAGACCGCTACCATACATAACACTCGCACCCTTATACCCCGGCAGACCATTACCGGCTTGTGCTGTATAATAGTCTATGTACCTATGAGGGTCAACGTATAGGTTTGAACTTGCCATTTTTATTCGTGATATCGATGTTTCACCGGCCTGAAATGCAATTTTATGAGGGCTTTACCGTAAGTTAAGCGTATGTTCTCGTTCTGATCCGATTTCAGCTCAATTGTTATGTTATCAATGTGCTTCTTGCACACGTGAACGTAGTGTGGCTTTTCATACGTGATTGTGATGACATTGTTGCTAGACCCGGTTATATGTACACATCGTAGCAAGGGCACAAAACTATTTCCGACTCTCTGGTAGTCAATAATGTCTGTGTAAACATACATTGTGTAAAAACCCGCACGAATATCTGCCGGATGTGGTGCCACAGAACTTGCTACTGTTAAGGGTACATCCGGGTCCAAACCCAACATCCTTGCAAGTTTACCACTAGCCTTCAACGACATATTTTCGTTGGCACTACTAATATAAATTCGGCTTTTCATTGTTGAATGGGACACCTCAATATCCAATTTCTTTATTTTTAGCGCCTTATTCATCTCATCCACCAACGTCTTAAGGTTCTTGTAATATCCCCAGCTTATTAAAACAACGTAGCTGAGTTCCTTTTTCTTACCATCATTTACGATAAAAACATTTTCATGATTTGATAGCATATTCCACGTACATGGGTATTGAATTTCTGCTAAAGCAACTTCCCATTGTCCACGAAATTCGAGGGGTCTGGCGAACTTCGTCGTGTAACACGATATTTTGTTTCCAGGATAGATATCTAGACTGGCATTACTGGGGAGAGTGACATAAAAGCCTGCTTCCTCCATAGCGAGCTAATGGTTTCTACTCTTTTAGATATCAATCACGCTATCTTTAGGTATCCAGCTGTTGTATTTTTCAGGCCATCCGACCCACTTCACTAAAACGAGCTTCTGTTTCTTATACTTCTTTTCGGCAATTATTTTTTCGACCTTAAAGGTTTTGTCTTTTCCAACTATAACCTTTTGTAATTCCTCCGCATAAAATGTACCGTCAATGCTCGCCCCATCATAATCCTTCAATCTATATACAGGAGGGATTCTGTGGACCCTTTCAACGACTGTAAAATATTCGTCTGTATATGTTTGCTCATAACCTTTTGCAAACTTTCCGCGTACTTTGGAAACTCTGACGGTATCCCCCTCCTCAAACTTAAACTTTAGCTTTTTAGATTTTTTTGTAAAGAGACCATACATATTTTTAAAAACTTTAAAAGAATTATTTTCGTTTACTTCAATTGGCTTCATTTTAATCGTATTGTGATAGCTGTTGTTGTAACCCAGGACCAAATCCTGGACAGAATCTACATAGCGTCTAGTGTTGTGCGCTGTGAAGTATCTCCACATCCTGGATTTTAACGTTCTATTGAAACGTTCGACTACAGATGCTTTCACATCGTCGTTGTCTGTGGCAAAGTGGAATATTTTGTTGCGTTTCATCAGACTCAGAAACCTTTTATTGAAAAATTCTTTACCTTTATCGGTTTGTATTTTTTTAGGTATACGTCCATTTGCGAGAATTTCTTGAAGGGCTTTTACCACTTCGATACCGGTCTTGTTTTTAAGAACACGTACCCAGGCGTATTTTGACAATATATCTATACAAGTTAGCATAAACTTCATATTATCATTATGCTCAGATAAACATGACATGTCTACTAAATCAAGCTGCCATTGTGAATCAATGTTTCTCACAATAACCCTGTTTCTTTTGAAATTGACTCTGATGGGTTTGTGTAAAGTGTATGCATCTTCACCCGATAACCAGTCCGTAACTTTCTTGTTTGATATGTTACTCCCTGTTGTTTCACGTAAAATTCTTCGCAAGCGCTCTTTGCCACCGTAAGAACCTGGATTTTCTGGAGCATAATAAACATCTTTCATGCGTTTCTCACCCGCCATCCTTACAGTTATCACAATAATGACACAATATATAAAAAACAAAGTATTTATTTATGTATTTTAAAAAAAGTTACAGGCTACATGACAGAAATTATACATATTAACATTTGAACATTTCTTGAAATGTTTTCAAATGTTGTCGTTCATCCGGTTTCGCATGCCTTCAGAGTGCTCGCACCATAGGTGCTCCTGCATTGCCTCGTCAATCTCCCAAAAGTCTGTGTTGACAACCGCAATAGCCTTCTCACTGGCTGGGTCAAGTGCTGTACGTGAGATTTCCAACAGTTTATCCCCAATGTGTGGCTCCTCCCGAAGTTCTGAAACAATGGTGTCAACAGACCCCAAGATTCTCACAGGATCTGGAACCCCTCCGAACACTTTCAAGGCCTTGACCAGCAGAGGTTGCAGCCACGGTTTTTTCACATTTGTCACAAAGTATTTAAAATTACTTTTATAATAATACGCATCCGCTTCAGAGACAGCTGTGTCTCAGTTGACTGGGGTGATCAACTTCACAGCCGGGGCATTCGCTTCTCCGATTGCGCCATTCAGAAGACAGGCGACTATTGCTTTCAACATCTTAATCATCGGGGTTGTGAGACAGCCGTCAATTTCATCGTCTGTACACTCCTGGTTTGTTTTTTGGCTGGACTGTTGTGCAACGTTTGGCAACTCGCAGCCTTCGTAGGCCATAGATTTTACCCCTGGTAAAAATAGGGTTTCGGCTTTGTCGGCATCGATCCAAGGCTCTGTAGCCGGCTTGTCATTGTTCGCTGAATACTCAGGCTCCCAAGATTCTGAGCAATCGGCCCGCTTTAGGGTTTTATACATTTTGTAAACGCTCTGAGACATGTTTGTCAAGAATTCTGTTAAGGCAGTGAAATACTGAGTTTGTTGAGTGGCTTTTAAACACCTCTGAAACTTATAGCCATGCCTTAAAACTTTAGAGTTATGTTCTGTGGGTGGGGGTCTTCCTTTTTGGGCTTTGATTTTAATTTAACATATTTTAACGACTAATAATAATGAAACAATACGTAAAATAGCCTGTAAATGAAAAGGCTTTTTTTATTTTAAAGTTCACAAAATCAATCAAAAAGACATTATGTATACATTTATATTGAACACACACAATCTAAAAATTTAAAAAACATTATTATATATTTTTGCTTACATGTTTTGACATGTTATTTTACACAAAACTTGTCGCGTCTTCGTCATCAGAGGCAATTTAAAAAAAGACATTATGTATACATTTATATTGAACACACACAATCTAAAAATGTCAAAAAAACATTATATTTTTTGCTTACATGTTTTGACATCAACTTTTTACACAAACATAATCAACTTTCAAACTGTTTTACACAAAACTTGTAGAGTTTTTGTCAATGGGCGTTGTTGGTGGGGCTGGTGGTATATTTTCCTTATCTTCATCACCAGATTCTTCATCACCAGATTCTTCAGCCACGGCGTTGAAACGCGACAATAAGTTCGTTTTCACATCGGAAAAATTTCTCCAAAGTCTATGCTCCTCAAAAACCTCATCGGCTCGCTCAATAGCCTTGTTCAACATTTGCAGGGCGTCCAAATTAAAGACAATTAGCTTATCCCCAATGTCTCTTGAATCATATGTCTCGGCAATGAACAGTTTTTTATACTCTTTCATCGCGGACACACAGATAATGCTGCATTCCTCCGAACAGCTCAGAAAACTACAAATATTCTGTACATCGTCCACAACATCTTTGTAACATTGCTTGAATTTAAACCAATCCTTGCGTACAAATAATATAGACACTGATTTTTCGCTGTACAATTCCCCCTCACACAGGTTGAAAAGGGTCATCGTTGGTTCCTGGCCAGACGTGTCGATATTGTAGCCACATCGTCGATTTGAAAATTCTGCAGGCCAATCTTCGCAAAACGAACATCCTTGAAGCCTTGATACCGTTGTATAAGGCTTTTTTGGTCTTGTCAAAACAGTGCTGCTTGTCAAAACCTCTGGAGATTTCGGTGTTGAGGTAGACATGTTTCTTTTGCCGGTTGTTTCAAAGTCTGTTTTACGGCAGGAAAACGTGTGTTTGAGTTGTCAGGAAAAGCCGACACCTTTATAGGCCCTAAGCCCATAAAACCGCCAAAAACCAGCTGTTTCGATCATTCAGACGTCACACAAACCCCTGCTGTGGATTGTAGAAACCTTGACAAATAAAATACACTTTGAAAGAGTTACGCGTAGTTTACAACAGCTCTCTCTCTAGCCGTAAAACAGCGACCATGTGTGTCGGCCAGTCCTGCTCTGTGTCTCTGAATTGCCTATCTGTTGTAAGGAAACTACTTTTGGGGACTTGTTCCATTTCAGCTGAAAGAGTTACGCGTAGTTTACAACAGCTCTCTCTCTCTATAGCAAAAAAAAATGTCTTGGATCTCCGCGGATTTTGTCGTGTAGTTTACAACATGTCTTGGAAAAAAGATCTCTCCGTTTTGTCCTCGGCTTTTGGAGTCATTCGCACGCGCGTACGCCCGCACTTCAACAATTTGTTAAGAGTTTTCCCTTCGGCTCTCTATAGCATACCGCACTGGAAATACAGAAACGCAATAACGTGTTAGTTTGTTCATTTAGACTACCGCTATCTGTCACGTTTAAGTCTGCAATTAACCATCTCGAATTATTTTATTCTTTTAAAACGCTTCTGCTAACACAAACTATTGACACTAACCTATAAATTTTTATATATATATATATATATATATACATACACAGTTACTTTTTCGCGATGTTGTTCTAATAAATTAAATTCCTCACCCAAAGAACGGCCATAAAAACCGACGTTTACAACAAACAACCCCAATAAAATGACATTGTTACAATGCCAATAAATAAAACCTTGAAACAAAACCCCCCCCACAATAACCCCCACCCCCCGAATAATAATACCTTATAAATTAAAAAATAAAAATAATAAAAAATTAAAAATAATCTATTAATATAAAAAAAAATTAAAAAATAAAAATATGCAAATGTGACCCCCATTTGACCGCTTGACCTTTGACCTATGCCCCATCAATCAAATTCAATCAAATTGACATAAGCCGTATTCCATATACTACTCAGGTGTTACTCGGGAGAGTTACATAACCTGCTTCCTCCATGGTGACCTAATGTTTTTTGCCGGTTCCTGTAAGCTTTTCTACTCTTTTAGATATCTACTATCTTTAGGTATCCAGCTGTTGTATTTTTCAGGCCATCCGACCCACTTCACTAAAACGAGTTTCTGGTTCTGGTTCTTTCTGGTATGTTTCTTTTCAGATATAATTTTTTCGACCTTAAAGGTTTTGTCTTTTCCAACTGTAACCTTTTGTAATTCCTCCTCATAAAATGTGCCGTCAATGCTCGCCCCATCATAATCCTTCAATCTATATACAGGAGGGATTCTGTGGACCTTTTCAACAACTAAAATATTCATCTGTATACATTTGCTCATAACCTTTTGCAAACTTTCCGCGTACTTTGGAAACTGACTGTGTCCCTCTCCTCAAATGTTCTTTTTGGAAAGAGGCCGTACATATTTTTAAAAACTTTAAAAGCATTATTTTCGTTTACTTCAAAGGGCTTCATTTTAATCGTGCTGTGGTAGCTGTTACTGTACAGGATTTGGTCATGGGTTACAATATCTATATAGCGTCTAGTATTGTGTGCTGTGAAGTATCTCCACATTCTGGATTTTAATGTTCTATTGAAACGTTCGACCACAGATGCTTTCACATCGTCGTTGTCTGTGGTAAAGTGGATTATTTTGTTGCGTTTCATCAGACTTTGAAAGAATTTATTGAAAAATTCTTTACCCTTATCGGTTTGTATTTTTTTTAGGGATTCGCCCGTGTGTGAGAATTCCTTGAAAAGCCCTGACCACTAAGAACACCCAGGCGTACTTTGACAATATATCTATACAAGTTAGCATAAACTTCATATTATAATTATGCTCAGATGAACTTGACATGTCTACTAAATCAACCTGCCATTGTGAATCAATGTTTCTCACAAAAACCCTGTTTCTATTGAAATACTCTGATGGGTTTGTGTAAAGTGTATGCATCTTCCCCTGACAACCAGTCCGTAACTTTCTTGTTTGATATGTTACTACCTGTTGTTTCATGCAAACCCCTTCGCAAATGCTCTTTACCAGCGTAAGAACCAGGATTTTCTGGAGCATAATAAACATCTTTCATGCGTTTCTCGGCATCCGTCCTTACAGCTATCACAATAATGACACATTATATAAAAAAACGTATTTATGTTTTTTTTTTTTTTTTTTTTAAGTTGCAGGTTACATGACAGAAAATGCATATTAACGTTTAACAGGTTCTTGAAACATTTTTAAACATTGTCGTTTATCTGGGTCTGATCGCCTTCAGTGAGATCACACCACAGGTGTTCATGCATTGCACCGTCAATCTCCCAGAAATCACTGCTCCCATCAGCAATAGCCTTCTCACTGGCCGGGTCAAGGTCTGCATGTAAGATTTCCAGCAGTTTTCCCCTAATGTGTGGCTCCTCGTGGAGTTCTGAAACAAGGGTATCAAAAGACCCCAGGATTCTCACAGGATCTGGTTCCCCTCCGAACACTTTCAATGCCTTGACAAGCAGAGGGCTCAGCCAAGGTTTCTTCACTTTTGCAAGGAATTTGTCAAAATGATATGTGAAATAGTGAGAATCAGTTTCAAAGAGGCAGCTGTGTCTCAGTTGACTGGGGTGATCAACTTCACATCCGAGACATTCGCTTCTCAGCTGTTTTTCGATAGCGCCATTCAGAAGACAGGCGACGATTGCTTTCAACAGCTTAACCATCGGACTTGTAAGACACCCGTCGATTTCGTCTATACACCCCGGGTGTTTTTTTTGTCTGGTCTGTTGTACACAGCATGGCCCATCGTAACCTTCGTCTTCGTAGACCATAGCTTTTGGTTCTGTTAAAAAGACGGTTTCGGACTTGTCGACATCGATCCAAGGCTCTGTAACAGGTTTGTCATTGTTCGCTGAATACTCAGACTCCCAAGATTCTGAGCACACGGAACCCTGTAGGGGACTATACATTTTATACAAGTCCTGAGACATGCTTGTTAAGAGGTCTGTACAGCATGTATGAAAGTGGCTTTTAAGGCCCTCTGAAACTTATAGCCACGCCTTAAAACTTTAGAGTTATGAGCTGGGTGGGGCCTTCCTTTTTGGGGTTGATTTGAATTTAACATATTTGAACGTTTAATAATAATAATGAAATGTAAAATAGCATGTAAAAGAAATGCTTTTTTATTTTAAAGTTCACAAAATCAATCAAAAAGACATTCTGTATACATTTATATTAAACAGACACACACACAAAATCTAAACTTTTAAAATAATTTTTGATTATACATTTTGACAAGTTATTTACACAAACTTAGTCTTCGGCATCAGAGACAAAGGGTGTTGGTGGCACATTTCCCTTTTCTTCCTCATCTTCAGCCACGGCATTAAACCTCGCACACAAGTTCATTTTCACATAGGCCATTGATCTCCAAATCCGATCATCCTCAAACACATTATCGGCTTGCTCAATAGCCTTGTTCAACAAGTGCAGGTTGTCAAAATGAAAGACAATTAGAGTATCCCCAATGTCTCTTGATTCATAGGTCTCGGCAATTAACTGTTTTTTTTGCCATTTTGAGCACTGACACACAGATCACACTACAGTGCTCCGAACAGCTCAGAAAATTACAACTACCTTGTACATCGTCGACAACATTTTTGAAGCATTGTTTGAATTTAAGCCAGTCCTTGTGCACAAATACTACAGACTCTGTATTTTCACTGTACACCTCCCCCTCACACAGGTTGAAAGTGTAATTTTTGGTTCCTCGCCAGACGTGTCAATATTATACCCACAACGGCGATATGTGGAAGCTGTCGCTGGCCATTCTTCATAAAGTGAACGTTTTTGAAGTCTTGACATCGCAGCAAAAGGTTTTTTTGGTGTCCGCAAAACGGTCTTGTTGCAACAACATCTGGAGATTTCGGTGTTGAGTTTTCCGAGGTAGACATGCTTCTTTGTAGGTTGATTACAGGTGGTGTCAACGTCTGTTTTGGCTGTAGACCTGTTCAAAAGGTCTGAGCTTTATACTGACCACAGGTTTCACGGATTGTATAACAGCTGGACCTGTCATTCAAACGGCTTCCTACGCATGCGCAGTTCTCCGAAAAATTAAATACACTTTTTAGTCGCTACGATTAAATCATATAGGCTATATATAATCGCCCAACCCTGTTTAAAATGAATAACCCCATCTTTTTACAAGCCCATCGATAATAAACAGTAGCTAGGCACATCTAGCAAATAGTTTTTAAAACAAAGTTAAAATATAGGCTAAGTAGCGCGTCTATTGGCCTACGACCTCTGCTAAAAGTGTATACGCCCTTGTGCAAATAGACTAGTGAAACAAACAAACCGCTCAGTAGACTAAGGTTTATTTTCAATATGTATTAATCTATATGTTTTCATTCAAAATATCTTTGATCAGCCGCCATGTAACAGACGTTCCAAGTCATTCAAACGGCTTCCTGCTGTGAATTCTACGCATGCGCAGTTCTCCGAAAATTAAATGCACGTTTTGAACTCGCTACGCTTAAATCATATAGGCTATATATAATAGGCTCATATAGGCTCGCCCAACCCTGTTTAATAATGAATCATTTTTACAAACCCATCGATACTAAACAGTCATATTGGCGCTAAGTATTGCCATATTACATAACCTTGTGCAAATACTGAAATTTGTGTTTCATGATCCTGACCAGTGAACAACATTATAGGGTCGATAGACGTTTACATTGTGTTGGAAACGCGTCTTGGACGCCTTTTCAATGGGGTTCGGGGCCTTTTGCGGCCTGATGGTTTATTTTCTAGTCTATGCATTTCATTCTTTCTAAAGTTATTGGAGGTCCCGCCAAGCCCCCACCCCCGGCTGTTCGTGTCACTCAGTTCTCTCTAACGTCACGCACGCCCGCAAGCACCGCACCCCCCTCCCCAGCTGTTGCAAAACCCTCAAACTTTGACTCAAAGGTTTGTCACAAACTTTCCGGCACTATCCAGCTCATTGGACCGTGTAAACGTCCGTCAATTTCATAGGGGACAGGAAGCGGATACTACGGGGCATATCCCTTTTTAGGTATACTCCGTACGAAAAGCATATGGCTCCATTTGCAATGTCGCTGTCAGGCTGTGAACGTCTCTGGAAACGCTTCTCTATCCACGGACCCTCCGTGGGCTTCGGAAAAAAAAATTTATTTTTAGGTTTTGCGTTTTAATTCTGTAAAACGTTACATAGAATCTAAAATAAAATAGGCTTTCTAGTCTTTCGAGTCCTCCTAGGCTTTCTTTTAGAACACTAACTTGCTTTTTAGATGTACCGCTTGGCTATTTTACACAGTTTTACAACTTTACGCAAACCCCAGACTTCAACAAATATTCTAAGATCTTCACAGACATCTCCAAAACTTGTCTAAGTTTTTTTCTTCGGCGCCAACAAACATTTTTTTAAATGGCATGCATGCTTTCTTTCAGACAACTAACATGCTATAGCCTACCGCTATTTGTCAGATTTTAACAACCTGCTTGGATTCTTTTAAAACGTTTCTGCTTACACAAACTGTAAACTATTGCTTCTAACCTGTACTTGAAACCCCCACAACACCCCGAATAATAATACATAAATTAAAAAAATTATAATTAAATTTTTTTATTTATTTTTTTATGCATAATTATATTTTTTCCTAACCTCATGAATATTCATAAAATTATACCATGTGCACATCAATCAAATTTTGACATAAGCAGGATGTTATTTCTCTCTTACATCACGCACATAACATATCTTGCATGTGATCCATCTTAAACACTAACTGGTCATCACACTGCATGCTGATCCCGACGCACACGCACCGATAACTTTACGGCTATCCTTTATGTGTTTTGTATGGTTCATGTGCCATTGTTAACTAGCTCCAGCTTAAGCGGTTTCAAACCTCCCTCCATTTTAGTTTAAGTTCTCTCTGAACACGTGTCCGAGGCAACCCCCCCACACACAGAGAACAAAAAATTCCCACGTGTGCTCACATGCTAGTTAGTATATTCTCTTTTGAGAATAGTATATAAAATCCCCTACATTTCTGGTGCTGCCCATGTGAGGACTCTGATTCAGACATCATTTTACTAATCTTGCTCACAGCTACCAGATTCATACATATTCCCTACACTGAACTGATGGTAGAATTAAGTTGTATCCTCCCCCAAAAGTCACCTTAACTAAGTCTTTCAACCTGGCCATCTTATCCCCAGTTCATGGGGTACATAATTCTCTCCCTCTTAGAAAAAAAACCTAATCTGGGGTGAGCGTTTTGGAACAAAACTGCTGCTGTGCATTACCCCAATTCTCAGCTTTTAAAAATGTATTTATTTTTTAATACAAAAGCAACGAATGAGCGTCACAAACAAAGTGTGTATGGCAAGTTCTGACAAGAAATGCTTGCTGGTCAGCTAACAACCCACTCTCATAAATCATGTGTCAAATAAAATTTGACGTGTACATGTATCCCTTACCAACCACAAATTTATTACAATAAAAAAACAAGATTTGTGCAGTTTGGAAGGGAGTTTTCAACACTTTAAAAACCAAGTAAAATAACATGCAATGATTAGCTGAGCCAGGTTTGCAGATCACAGATGATCCAGAAAAAAACTTTTCTAGAACACCTTGACAAGAGCTAGGCTTTGCAATATTCTTACAATTAACCTCAGTGTCTGCCAAATAAAACAGGGAGAACCTCAAAGACCTGCTGAGTTTAAAGCCCAAATAGGCTGTAGACAAGAGGAGCACAGTAAGCGCTTGTTGGATCAGTAAAAACCAATTGGGACATTCCTTTTCCTGCCTCTTTTAATGCCAACAGGAAGGGTGTCATCACACCCCCATTGGCTAAGGCAATGCACCACAGCTGCTCTCAATTGTCAATCAACTGCCCGCTAGCCTCCCAGGCACTCATCAACAGCTGATCCCCATAGCCCAACAATCAACTGCTGAGTCAAGGAATCTTGAATAAAGAGTTTCGACATTGAGATCTCAAAATCGAAATTAACGTAAACGAAAACATGTACTGGAAAAAAAAACATCAAGAAAGCACCATAGGACCACCAAGGCTTTATTTTATCCTATCCTGCTTGATAGTTAATATATTGTGATTTTGAGTTATCCATAGGCCTACATTTTAATACTTTTAATATATATTTACTTGTTTCTTTTTTTGTTAGTTTTTGGTGCAGTGAGTAGCACTGTCATCTCACAGCGAGAGGTACCATGTTCGTGAGTAAACCCGGCCAAGGGCCTTTCTGTGTAGGGTTTGCATGTTCTCCCCATGTCCGTGTGCATTTCCTCCAACAGTCCAAAGACAAGCCGGTAAAGCTAGGGACACATTACACATTTTTACAGCCACATTTGGCAACGATTTGAGATTGGTAGTCCAGGGTAGTTGCGCTGTATAGTTGCAGCTGTAATTGTTCTGTTTGTGGGCAGTGTTGTAAAGTAACGAAGTACAAATACTTAGTTACTGTACTTAAGTTGTTTTTTACGACTGTACTTTACTCCAGTAGTTATCTTTCTATTTACTTTCACTTCACTACATTTTCAGGGGTTGCACCTTGAAGCGTGGCAGCCTCTTTCATACTGCTGGCTGACGGGGTTGTAGCAGCGAATTCTCAGCGGTTGCTACTAGGGGTGGGTATCGTTTCAATTTTATCGATTCCGATTCTGCTTATCGAATCCGGTTCTTATCGAATCTCGGTTCCGATTCCAATATTTTGTGGAGAGAAAAAAAGAACACATTTCAAGAACAAAAATTAGCCACCTTTATTCTTGGAACATTTAGGCTATAATCAACTGTCTGTGACAGGAAGGTTTCTTTTTCCCTTCATTTATAAAAATAAATATTACTCTTTCTTATAAGGAATAATCAACAAAAACTATTACAAACCAAAAAAGTGCAAGTTAACGAGGTGGGCGCCTTATCGAAAATAAATGTAATTACCACAAATTAAAGGCTGAGGAATAAAAACGTCATTAAATCTATTTCAAAGATGTATGGAATGCAGCACACGCTGTTTCTTTGCAAATTATGTATTATAAACCAAATCGACAGAATTAATGGAGCAGTTGTTTTTTTTTTTTTCTCTCAACCCGACTTGATCAAATGAGTCAAATGAAAGTCCGAAGTTCTCTTGTCCGAGAAAGCACGCTGTATCCACTATCGATTGACAACGCAAACAGGTGACTGTTACTATTGAGACCAATCTTCCGGCGTGCGCTGCGTGCTATTGATCTCAAAGCTACATGCATGCCAAGCTTGTGAGAGACTAGTTAACGTTACGGTCGCATCTATTCTGTTCAATAGCATCAGTAATATCACAGTACAGATATTCAATGCATTGATAAATTGGGAGCCAACTGCACAACCGCGAGTTATCCGCGTGACTTATCGAGGGGGAGGTGTATATGGATATTGCTGTGAATAACCAGATATCAATAATGCATTTTGCATACCTAAACGGAGTAGACAACCGTAGCAAAGGGGTGTAACCCCTTCACCACAAATCTTGTCACCGCTCGGTGACATTCATCCACTTTCTCCTTGCTCATCTTCCCCTTCATGGCTAAAGTGAAAGGAGTTTCTGTACAGGAGGGTCTCTGGGGATTAACCGGAGGTGGTGGGGTGCTCTGACTGCTCTCTGAACTCGTATCTAAGAAATATATATATTAGAAGAATAATTTGTAGACATCATTCGTTTAATATAAAAGGTGAATGTCAGCTCATCTGTGTTTTGTACCTGAGCGTGAGACGTTGCTACTGCTACTGCAAATGCTTCGTCATGTTGGAGGTGCTTCCTCCCTTGCACGAAATAACCTTACTGCAGGTGTTGCATTTTGCCGTGTTGCTATCTTTTTTAGTGAAGCTAAGCCAAACTTTCGAACGTTTGCTGCGGTCAGCCATGACGGTCGATCCAGAATGTAAACAGTAGCAATGTGCTTTGCTAAGTCGCTGACGTAATGCGTAACAAATGATGTGACGTTAGGTCCACGTAGCAGGTCCTGGCAGATAAGTGAAACTTATGGACTGTAAAAAGCTCACTGCAGTTCACTCGGGAGCGCGACTGAAATGTATGCAACAGTTAGGAACCGAGAAGCAGAATCGAAGTGCATGTGTCTTAACGAATCCACGGTTCTTGGAAATTTGTTAGCGGTTCCAACTTGGATGATTTTTGCCACGATTTCTCAGTACCAGACAAAATTTGTGAATCGTTTTTTTTTTTTGCAAAATGTTTTTGAAAAAACACAGGGCCAAGTTACATTAAATTATTTTAATTATAAGGAAACATTGGGTACCATTGCTTTGGAATATAGCTTGTCTAATATGTGTGAGCAAAGATAGCCAGTATTGTTTGTTGTAACTTGGCCTCATTTTGATATCAATACTTTTAATAGCAGGCCTAGACTTTGTTAGTTTTATTATAGACAGTGCTTTGTGTGTGTGAGTAACTTGGCATTTTTGTAAGTTGAAAACTTTTTTTGTTGAGATTAGTGATATACACCAATAGAGTACTCAAGTGACTACGTCACGCTGGTTTCGGAAGTAAATTCCCCATTCATTTAGAGCATAGACTTTAAAGGGATAGTTCGGAATTTTGGACATAATGTCTTAATTACGACTTACCCATGATGTAGTTGATTGATGGAAACCATTTTCAGATAATTCCATGCTGTCCCTTCTTTTGGACATACACACATTGCTAATGCTAGCGCAACTCTAAGGTAACTGCTAGCATCCACTACCAAATGCACTTAAACACTCCACAGTACACCCAAAGCAAATAAAATACGTATTAAGTTTCTTAAGTGTTCCCAGAACGTTTTTTCCAAAGTTTTGTATCGGCTATTTAGCCGATACAAAAATGAACATAAATGTATTTATACATACGCAAAAAAACGCTCCCAGAAAAGTCCAAGCTAATGTTCCCATAACCTAATGGGAATGTCAGGGGAACACAACTTGGAACCTAAAATTGTTAGCTGGGTGTATGCTGGTTACGCTACTGTCCTGTGCCTAGATGTTGCCTCGTCCCAGGTCGAAGTCCCCTGGCTCCAGCTGGGAGCTAGACCCAATGCTCCAATTAGCTCCAGACAATTCAATATGTAGTCCTGGATGTTAGCCCGTAGGGGTAAACACTGCGGCAAGATGTCCCCACAACCCCCTCCTCCTCGGGACCTCCAGTTGGACAATAGATTCAACATCCTGGATGACCTGTGTCCAGGCAAGCAGCTTCTTAAGCCAATCGCTGCCACAAGCTACACACCGCTCTTTCAAAACCCTGCTCGCAGGCTACTTCGCAGACCACAGCTCCTTCTCTGGACTGTTCATTTCCCTCTCCTGTTTCATTGAGTATTGGGGACTCTATTATCAGAAACGTCAGGGCTAAATCGGCTCTGACTTACTGTTTCCCTGGTGCCAGGGTCTTAAACATTCTTGAGCAGATCCCTATCCGCGTTAGCAAACATCAATATGTTCGACATGTAATTATCCATGTTGGCTGCAATGACACCTTCTATCAGCAGTCAAAATTACTTAAATGTAATTTTATCAGTTTTTTTAATGCTCGCAAGGACAGTGGAAAACATGTTTTTATATCTGGCCCAATACCTTCTATTGGCAGTGGGATAGGGTGTTTTAGCAGGATTCTTAAGCCTCAACACATGGCTGCAGTCTGTTTGTTGCTCACACAGCATGTCTTTTATTGATAATTCTTTTGGCAGTGCTCGCCCTTTTTTAGTGAAGACGGCATCCACCCGAATAGGCTGGTTACACAGAGTCTGTCTGCAAACATCTTTTATACAGTTAATTTGGCCTACAGGTGACTACTTACTCACCCCTCATTCATTAAACTGAACCAATTTTAAACTGAACCGTCACTCATCCCTGGCTCCCCCTACCAGCCTGGTGGACCCAGGTCCAGTGCTGCTACTATCTTTTCCATCCCAGTAGTTTGTAATAATAGAATTAACTATTTCTGTGGCCACCGAGTGGCTTTTTGAGAAGCCAAGGGGTAGGTGTTTTGGTGTTATGAGAAGCATACAATTTATCTCACCTCGTATATCCCATGTCTTAGAAAAAGGTGGCTTTTGGTCTCTTGAATTTTAGGTCCTTTATTTGTCAAGATTTTATCTCCCTTAATGATTTTCATTTTTCATGATAACCGAATCTTGGTAAAACCAAGATGAGGCTGCTGCACTTGTTCAGGCTAATTGCCTGCACCTTCATCAGCCTAGGCAACCGGGTCGTGGAGGAGGGGTAGCATTCAGATGCACCCGTTTTTCTTCTTTTGAGTTGCATTTTGAATCTTTTTCATACAGGGTCTTTGTGTTCTTGTCTTTAGACTCTCCAAATCAGTCTCTAATTTCTTAAAATAATTTTCAGAATTTGCTCTCCTATATTTTACCTAAATATGACAAAAATCTTGATCGTGGGTGATTTTAATATCCATATTTGCTGTCCTAATAACTCCTTAGCCACCAAGTTTTTAAACATTATTGATTCTTTGAATTTAGTTGCAGCAGTCACTGGGCCTACTCACATGAAAGGTCACACTCTTGATCTGGTTATGTCCCAGGGTCTGACCTTAAATAACCTGCAGTGTACAGATATTTGCTTTTCCGACCATAAATGCATCTTATTTGTGCTCCTCAATTTAGAGAGTAATAAGTTTAGTCCTGTATGTGCTCGCATCTTTAACTCCACGTCTGCTAGGAAACTTTCAGAAGCCTTCATCTCCTCAGCCTTAGACTTATTGCCTCCCTTAGACACAGATGAACTTCTAAAGAAATTTAACTCAACATATCTCCACTATTCTTGATTCGGTTGCTCGTTTTAAAATGAAAAAAATGCTCTGCCCCTTGGTTAAATGATAAAATCCACACCTTGAAGAGAGAATGTAGAAAAGCTGAGCGAAAATGGAGAGCTTCCAGACTTTTTGTTCACCTAGAAATTCTATGGAATTGTATGCGAAATTATAATGTGGAAGTTAAAAATGCCAAGACTCAGTATTTCTCGGGTATTATTACCAAAGATTTTCACAATTCCAGGGTACTTTTTTCTGTGATTAACCATGCCACAGATGCTTCCCAAGCGTTAGAGTAGAACCATCCCCAAAGAAATTTGAACAATAATACTTAAACTTAAATTTCTTTGTAAATAAAATGGACAATATCAGAACGTGCTCTTGACATCCTTCCCTGCAAATTCCTCAAATAAGTGTTTGACTCTATTTCTTTGAATATCCTTGCAATAATTCCTCTTTAACTTTTAGCACTGTGCTTGCTTATTTTAAAATGGCAATGGTGGAACCTTTTCTAAAAAAAAACCTCTCTGTCCCTAAATAATGCGGAGGGAAGTCCTTTACTCTCTCCTCATTAAGTTCAATTTGAGATGGGTTTTCGAGTGGAAGAATTCTCAAGATAAAGATGAAGGAAATAGCAGAATCTTCTATTAAATTTAATCTTTTATTAAACGGTCAAATGTTGATTCAACGTGGGAAAACCATAAACCTACGCAGAGGATTCGGAATTCCCCGAACAAAAACAAACATTAGCTTATATAATATCATAACTTTACGTTACTAATACTCCAATAATATGTGGTAACACCCTTTCATAATATCTTATTTTATCCAATAACAAATTAGGAAAAAAATAAATATGTTATATGACCTGTTCTTACCCTATGCGCTTGGGGGCACTCTTGATCTATCAGATAAAATTGTTTGTGACCTCTCCTCCTTTTAATCAGACCATGAAATTTTCCTTAATTTCCCTTATTTTTTATTCTTTTCCCACCTGTTCGGTCAGCATGATCTGTCTTATCCATTGTTATAAGTACAACTCCTGCTTAGTTATGGAACACAGGAGGAAAACATTCCTGTTTTGACCGGTGTGCTAGATGCCCTCGTCCTTGCTGACAGAGAACTATCCTGCATCCTCTCGCCACCCCCCATCTCAGTACTTTTCCACTAGATCTTGACTGTATTATTTAATTATTTATAAAAGTTTGCTTATGAGGCTTTCTTGGGCCTACAGAACAGTTTCACAAAACAGCTTACTTCCACAATAACTATAAGCCAATCTCTAAATTAGTTTTCCTGTCAAAGGTCTTAGAGAAAATAGTAGCCAATTAGTTGTTAACTTTTATGACTAATAATGATCTCTTTGAGAAGTTTCAATCTGGCCTCAGAACAATGCATAGTACTGAGATCACGCTCCTCAAAGTACTTAATCATTTGCTTTTAGCTGCTGGTTCTGGGAGATCCTCCATTTTACTTCTCCTTAATGTAAGCACAGCTTTTGACACGGTTGATCACTCCTTTTTATTGGACCGTATTGAATGTTGAGTTGGCATCTCTGGTACGGTACTAGGTTGGTTTACCTCATATTTATCCAATAGATCTTTTTCTGTCGCCATTGGAACATCTAAGTCATCTTTAGCAAAGGCTACATGTGGAGTTCCCTAGGGCTCTATTCTTGGTCCTGTTCTTTGTTCAATTTACATGCTCCTGCTGGGTCATATTATCAAAAAACACAGTATTAACTTCCATTGATATGTTAATGATACCCAGCTGTACCTGTCTGTTAGCCCTGGTGATATAGATCATCTATCAATGCTCCTAAACTGTATGCATGATATTCAAAACTGGATGACTTCAAATTTCTTACAGCTAAACACTCGTAAATCCAAAGTCATTCTTATTGGTTCCCCAACCAAAATATTATTCTAGAACATTGATTAATTAAACATGTTATTTGAATATGTGAGTTGTCCTGACCGAAATGGGGATATCAGCAATAGTATGTTGAAGAACAGGACTAAAGCATAAACTTAGTCTTGCGCATAACTTAAAGCTGGCAGCAAGCAAAGCAAAAACACAATGACAGCTAACACACATGTATTTGCTAGTACACATATTTGCAAATGTAATAAAATTTGATCAAGCTTCTCCAGCTGGCTAGCTAGCGTGCAGCAAAAGTATTAGATATCGAGCTTAGGGCTCCTAGGATTCCGTCTTTTAAAAAGGCAAATTCCACTTTGTTAAATCCTTTTTAACCATTTCAATTTTTCCCCCCGTTTTTTTACCTGGTCATCGGATAAAAGGCTAAATAAATTTAGACCAGTTAAAGGGCTAAATAAATTCCTCCCTCTACAACAAACCTAATCTAGCGAGAGCCTTCTGGAACAAAATGGCTGCTCTACATCACCCCAATTCTTAGTGCAGTTTCATGTACAAATTACAGCACTTTTTAAACATAGCCCCCCTAGTTCAGGGCACCATAATGTTTGGGGCACATGGCTTCACAGGCGTTTCTGATTAGTGTGGTGTGTTGCTTCCTTAGTGCAGGTATAAGAGAGCTTTCTGAATCTAGTCTTGATTCTAGGCTTTGGAGTCAGTTATTGGAATTTGTGAACATGAGGACCAGAGTTTTGCCAATGAAAATCAAGGAAGCCATTATGAGGCTGAAAAATAAGAAAAAACAGAGACATAGGCTAAACATATTATTATTTTGTGGTTGTGTTTTGTATTTACAATAATTTCAGATTATTGCATTCTAGTGGCCTGGTATTTAGTATCTTTAGCATCTGATTTTACATTTAAAGACAGATTTATTTATTTATTTATTTTTTACAAATGAATGCATTCAATACAATAGCTATTCACATCATAGTTATAAACCATTTGTTCACTTTAACCTATTATTTATTGGTTTAAATGAATATTTTACCTGGTCGCACCACCTGGGGGGTCTAATTTATAGGGGTCATAGGGGTCTAATTTAATATTTGGGAAGTTTAATTTAGCTTAATTGTTAAAATGTGTAATTGTACAGATGAAGACATCCATTTTGGTTGGTTATTACATAATGCACCATATTATTACATTTTCATCATAAAAGAAGTGCAACTCCCGCATTTTGTAATAGCCACCACAATATGCAATAATTTATTACAAAATGTGGGTAAATTTATTACATATTGCGTTCAGGCTGTTTATTACAAAATGCGGCAGATTATTACATAATGCGGTGTTATTACATAATGAAGTGAAAATGTATTACATTTTGGCGAGTTATTACATAATGCGGTGTTATTACATAATGAGTTGTTACAGGGCTCAAAAACCTGTCATCATCCACAATTATTCAATCATGTTTTATAAAGTCCCTCATTGATTTCCAATGGTCAAGTGAAGCAGTCAGACACTGTGCCTCACTGAATTTCCTTTTAAAAGTGTAAGGGTGGCGCTGTTTTTCATGATACTAGGCACATTTTTTAATCGAGGCACTTTTTTTTTTGTTTGTTTCACAAGGGAAATGGTAGTTGTGGTGATAATTCAAGATTAAAGAAAGATGTGTTGTGTGTGCTATCCGTGTTCTTTTTTTTTCTTCTTTTTTTGGGTGAAGCACTGCTTCACCTGTTGTCTTAGAGAAACCTCCTCTGATTCCCCTTGTTTTAAAGTATTGTGGAGTGTATGAATTTGGGCATATATATTTTTTTACTTGGCTTATGCATTACAGAAACAAAGATCGATCCGATATATATTTATTTTTCATGATTGCCGACGGCATCTTGTGTACGTAACTCTCAGGACACAATGAACTATGTACATGAGCCTGATTAATTTTGCTCTCCGATATGAATACGAGCGACAACTTTCACTAAGAAAAGTGGGGTTTAGAAAGGCATATCAAACATCTTCAAAAATATTTGGTTGAAAGAAATGTAGGCCATTAGGATAGGTATATATTTCCACATCAATTATGACAGTGTAAAAAATGTCACATTTTCGTGTCCCATTAATGGGTAAAAATCGAAAACAAAGTTTAAATTTACAATTCAATTCAGTTCAAGAAAGTCTGGCCCATGAGTTTATGTTATGTATTACATGGTTATATGAAGTACCACATACAAGTAAAACTGTCCCATAAAGTAAACACAAGACACTTTGGTCAACAAATGAAAATCACTTTAAAAAATCTCTCCAGTATCATATTTTTACATATCTGCTTCAGTATGGGGGGTTTCCCCAGGCAACATTCAACACCAGGATATATACTCCTTTCACACTTCTCAGTACTTTTCCACTCATGCAGGGTGGTGTCCTTGATTCACATAACTCAGATGCTCTGGTCACTTGTCAGTTGACTCCGCCTTATCTCGCGGAGGGGGAAAATTAAGACAAAGAAGTTTCAAAAAAGGAATGTGGAAAAATGTACTTTCTTAACTATTGGTTTTACACTATATATGTTCATGTATAAGTACTAAAAATATATTCTAAAAGTGTTTTAAATATCCATAAGTAGACAGGTCAAATCAAAAGGAACACAGTAGCATTCACAGAAGTTAAGGTTATATTTTATCTAGTATATAAAACAATAAGTTTTAATAATAATAAATGCATGACTAACAGCTCAAAATATCAATGTTTGTGTTTTTTGAGTATTACATTTGAGTTTATATGATTCAATGTGGTCTCCTTCACCACACCGTGCGCTGACATTCCAATCCGAAACGGAGATGTCCCCCGTTTGTCCGAGGCCTGGAGCAGAGGTCATCTTAGGAATGTAAACATAGTGGCCGTTGCTAAGGAGGAAAGGTGTCTCTGGATGCATCCAGTGATGGAATGTGGTACAGATGTGAGACAGAGAGAAACATGCTAGTTGGGGGTTGTTTTTGAACCCCCATCTGTATCCTTATTTTTAATGTAATTTACTATAGTTTAGTTATTGTAGGCACAACTAATCATTTTTTCTATCACACTTCACCCTTTTGTTACTAACAAAACTACTATAGTAAATCTTAAATCTGAAAGCTCTTAGTAATGTAGCAGACACTTTTTGTAAGTGGTAGCCGTTGTACCGCTGAACTTAAAACCATCCATCAAATGATGCTGGCTCATGTCCAAGCTTGGACATATAGGTTGGAGACCGAGCCCTGTCCAGTAGATGTGTTGTTAGAAATGAACCACCTGAAATGTTCGTCCATCTTGGAATGGAATAGCAGTCATTGGGAGTCTGCTATATAAAGAATGCGGGGTATGCAAGCAAATCCAGCAAGCTGATTAATTTAAACGGTAACAAAACACATTGGTTTCACTAGACGCCGCCCCATTTTGAAATTCGAAAAATGCCTAAATCTGAGCGTGATAAGGTAATAATATAGGGGCTGAGCTCCAGGTACCAAACCACGCTCCAGCGATTTCTTTTCACAAGTTGCCAGAGAGAATGTCCGTTAGGGACGTACGTTGCAAAGCTAAACGTGTAACATGCATTTACTACAACTCCTGGCTCAACTATTTGACCCAAATCCCCCCTTTCTGCAGGAAATACCACATATAGCAATAATATACCCTAAAACATAAATTCAACAATATTATGAAGTGACTTCATTAATCAACAAAATGTAAATAACTGCTCTCGTCCACAATCAGCACTGCAGCTCACACTGAACGGTGTCGTGCAGCCGCGAGTAATAGTTTACAAAAAATATTCAACATAAACAGGCCAGCAAGGGCACATGATGATTCAGCAAGGTGCAGAAAGTCAGCAACAAGTGGATACGACGGGCAGCAGACATGAATGTTAAAGTCCCCAACAATCAAAAGTCTATCGAATTTAGGCCTGATAAAAGAAAAGAGGTCAGAGAACTGCGTAATAAAATCCTTATTATATTTTGGCGGTCTGTAAATGAGGACAGACGAGCATTAGCCAATCCCACTTTTAATAATTGTACTTCAGCTGGAGAATTGTTCAGTGTTTAGGAGCCGGCAATTATAATGTTTCTTAAAAACAGCAGCTAAACCCCCGCCACGTCCGTTCCATAAGAGGGCTGAACTCACCGGGATGAAACCACGTCTCAGATACAAACATGAAGTCCAATCACCGGGAGGTGAAGAAATCATTCAGGACAAACGTCTTGTTGGATAGTGATCGCGTGTTGATTAACGCCTTTTTAGTTGGTTCACCAGCGGACGGATGGTCCGGTAATCCACTCCACCAGATTTAAAGCATGGCCTTGTGGGCAATCAATGGGGGCGAGCTGTCAGCGAGTCTGGGAGAACAGGTCGTAGGCAGGCGTACCTGATCTCGACTGAACGCCGGGAGATGAAGCGACATGATCGCACAGGACCAAGACTGTGTAATAGCAGGCCAGATGGACTTGAATGGGGAGGTATGGAGCGAGTGCCCTCGATCTCACCAAAACACCTCCTCGTTTGCCCCGCTTTCGGGACCAAAAAGTAAACGATTGATACTGTACTTACCTCGTCAGAACGAGTTTTTTTGTTTTAACATAAAAATACCGGAAATATCCACACCGTGCATGCAACGCAGAGAGTAGCTCTCCATGTCCCTGTCAGTTACACAGTTTTCATATGCTTTATACTATATATTTATTTTTAATAAAGTAGCCTATTTATTTTTAAAAGAATTAACTAGCTAGCTACTTGCTAAGCTAGACTGAAAAAAAAAAACAAGGGACTATCAAGCTAACTATAAAAAATACATACCAAAAATAAATAGGCTACTATAATTAGAAAAAGCTAAATTGTAAGATAGCTATATCGCTCGCTCGCTCATTCTCTCTATCTCCTCTCCACACAGATCAACCGCCCTCGCACCAAAACTTCTGGGTGTAGCTACCGAACTATCGGTGGGCGTAGCTGTACAGTTTTATATTATGTCAGCTGTAGGAAATGTCTGGCCAATCACAGATTGAACGTGCAGTACCTAACATTTTACCACTAGAGACACTTTTGATCCAGATACTGCTGACTGCAGTAATTTGTCAAGATTTGGACCAGAATCAATCAGTAGTACTTAGAAAAAACCAAATGTATCAGTTATCATCTAAAATAAGTTGTTTTAGTGCTTTGTTACCCTTTAAAGTTTCTGAATACAATATAATCTGATTAACAGGTTTTACTGTTCTTAGCGAGCAATCATAATATAAGTAGCCTATTACGTAAAAGTGTTTATTAACATGTTGGTAAAATACAGTAAAAAAAACGTTTTCATTAACAGTGAAATGTTTTGTTTTTATTATTATGCAAAGCTGAGTAGCACCGTCCGACATTTTCACTGACTCCTATTACCTAAGATAGACGTTAGATAGCCTACCTTGTTACGACCCAAAACCCAGCGTTTTAACCGAGTGGTTAAAATGCTCAAACAAGAAAATCTGCGTTAAACACAAATAAGCCTGTAAGAAATGAACAGTCAATTAAAAACCAATAGATTTATTTAGATCAGATCTTGGCAGCAGCGGTAAAACAAAACTGGAGGAAGCTCCTATGTCTTAAAAAGCTAATCTAGCTCACCCGGAAAGCAAAAGGTGCACAAGGGCAAAACAAAGTCTTCCGCAGGCTCGCTATGCTTCTGTAATCTACTCCTTTCTATTAAAAGGCGACACTATAAAAAAAAGGTGAGAGCTTCCTCCCTAATGGACGCTGAAGGCTTAGCTAGCTGCACTGACGGCGTCGAGTCCCATTAAACAGGGTCAGTTTACCTTTTATTACAGAGCGTAAAAGTGGCTTCAAAATAAAAGCGCGTTTGGCTTCTGCCGTCACAGCAAAGTCGCCACAAACTAACAAGCAGCTTACTACTACTTTCTTGGAAACGAGTAGCCTAGTTTGTCAACCATTTGCATAAACAAAGCCGCATACAAGAGACTTGAATTTGCTCGCTGCTCGCACAAAGCAAAGTTAAAACCAGCTTTTAATACGGGGAATCACGCAGAAATACAACCAGCTGTTTTATAGCGTTTCAACTGATGAATTTATTGAACTATGCAGTGAAAGATTGTTGTTGTGCTCGCGTTAGATGACACACGTTTGTCATGATCACACTTCCAGGGGCTTGGTTAGTGCTGCTCGGAAGAAAATATAAAAATACAGCATAAATCCGCTATTCACTTAATACAACGTGATTTGCGTGCACAAAATTTTTTTACCGTTGTTTCTCTGGAATGTGATTATTTGACGAGGGTGCTATGACCAGTGCTGTACATTCTAGCTACTGTACGCGTGGGTTTCATATTTTTCATATTTCAAATATTATGCCTCAGATGCACAGGTTAAACTAAACTTGGCAGTCAGAGCTAGATTAAACACATATAATCGGTATAAAACTGAAGTTGAAGTATGAAATATTAATTTGACATATGAAATATGCTGAGGTGCCGGCACCTAAAACAAGACGGCCACTGCGTGAAGGGGTTAAAATTACCGAGATAATACCGTGATAGTTTTGGCCAAGGTTACCGTACCCTGAAAAAGTCCGACACATGCCTAGGTAGGAGTAAAGCATCAAATAGGTTTGCGACTAGTCTATAGTGAGACACATCTTTACCCCCTGAGGTTATGAAACCTCGTTCTTTCCATAAGGCTCAAAAATCATGCACCACTCCAAAAGCATATCGACAGCCTCATAACAAAAGTGCCTAAGTCATTTTTTGGACATTTTGAGATTTTCTGCCTAAATCACTTGATTTATCATTCGTCAACAGTGTAAAAATACTCAAGTCACTGCAGGTCGCTGTGCACTTCCTGAACCACTTTATGCTATTCTGCCTAAATCCTCATTGACGTGGAATTGCAGCAGTTTTTTGCTTTTTTCTCAAAACTACAAAAAATGACTTAGGCACTTTTGTTATGAGGCTGTTGATATCTCAAATCGGTGTAAATGGTCACCCTTTTCCCTTTAGCCAAATAGCATGCTCTTGTGAGCGCAAATAACTCACATGCTTGTGCAGAGAAATGTGAGGGCACCCGTGCATTTTCTAAAATGTGATGCTCATTGCATACCGAATAGGCAGCTCGGGGAGCTCCTGTTATGGGGTGTCTCAGGGCTGATCCATCAACAAAACTACAATCTTGATTTAGCAAAGGGCACATCAGTTAAAACAATGCAGGGTTTTAACACCGTTTCCACAATTTGCTCACAGGAATGTGGTTTTCCTTCTGTGGGAAGCAAAGTAGCAGGATTAAGAGTGGTGCTAGCAACACTCCATGCCAATGAAGTAGACTGGCAGGAGTTACAGTGCTCTCCACTATTATTGCCACCCCTGGTAAAGATGTAGTAAACAGGGTTATAAAAGGTTTATGTTAGGTGAATTAGCTTAATGTCACACTGAAAAAATGAGAAAAATCCAACCTTTAATTGAAGTAAATTTATTATGAGAAAAAAAATCCCTCATCAAAAAATAATTATTTTTAACAAAACCATGTGTGCCACAACTATTGGCACCCCTGCATTTATATAGAATAAAGGTCACAAGGAGGTAGGGAGGGGTGGAGAGAGGTGCATCTTGAAGAGGTGAGTCTTCAATCTGCGCTTGAAGGTGGTCAGACTTTCTGTTGTTCTGATCTCCACGGGGAGCTCATTCCACCACCGTGGGGCCAGGACAGACAGACGTCGAGACCGGGTGCTAGTATGAAGTGGGGGGGATACCAGTCGTCCTGAGGAGGCGGAACGCAGGGATCTGGTAGGTGTGTAGGGTCTGATGAGCTTTTGGAGGTATGGAGGGGCTGATCCTCGGACTGCCTGGAAGGCGAGCACCAATGTTTTGAATTTGATGCGAGCCATCACAGGTAGCCAGTGGAGGTCAATGAGCAGGGGGGTGACATGGGAGTGTCGGGGGAGGTTGAAGACCAGGCGCGCTGCTGCGTTCTGGATAAGCTGAAGGGGTCTAATGGCCGATGCTGGCAGGCCAGCCAGGAGAGAGTTGCAGTAGTCCAGGCGGGACAGCACCATCGCTTGGACCAGGAGCTGGGTTGAGTGGGTGGTGAGGAAGGGACGGATTCTCCTGATGTTGTACAGGAAGAACCTGCACGCCCGGGTTACCACTGCGATGTTCTCGGAGAGGGACAGCCTGTTGTCCATCACCACTCCGAGGTTCCTGGCACAGGGCGTTGGGGTCAGTGGAGTGTCCCCTAGGGAAATGGAGAGATTGAGAGGGGGAGAGGTTAGAGCAGGAGTGTAGATAAGCTCAGTCGTGCCTGGATTGAGCTTCAGATGGTGGTTGTCCATCCAGCTCTGGATGTCTCTCAGGAAAGCGGAGATGCGGGCTGACACCTGAGTGTCAGAGGGTGAGAAGGAGAGAAAGAGTTGAGTATCGTCAGCATAGCAGTGGTAAGAAAGACCATGAGCAGTGATAACAGGGCCAAGGGATTTGGTGTAGGTGGAGAAAAGGAGGGGACTAAGGACTGACCCCTGGGGGACTCCTGTGGTAAGGGGACGGGGGGCCGATACTTTACCAGCCCAGGCAACCTGGGAGGAGCGCTCCGAGAGGTAGGACTCAATCCAGGCCAGGGCCGAGCCACCGATCCCTGCTGCAGACAGGGACGACATGAGGATGGAGTGATCTACGGTGTCGAAGGCGGCAGAGAGGACTAGGAGTAGTAGCACAGAGGAGAGGGAGGCTGTCCGAGCTGCGCGAAGCATCTCGCTGACGGAGAGGAGTGCGGTCTCCGTTGAGTGGCCAGGTCTGAAGCCGGACTGGTGGGGGTCTAGTAGGTTGTTCTGGGTAAGGAAACAAGACAGTTGGTTAGAAACAGCATGTTCAATAGTTTTGGAAAGAAAAGTCAGAAGAGATACCGGTCTGTAGTTTTGGATGTTGGAGGGGTCCAGCGTGGGTTTTTTCAGGATCGGAGTGATGTGGGCTTTCTTGAAGGATGATAACTAAAAATGAGTAACTTGAATTAATAATTAAATTAATTGCCAATAAAATTACACATTAATAATTATCTTAGCAAAATCACAATATTATGTACTCAGTTGATACCGAATTAATATAAATGATCCAGCGAAAAGGTGAAGGCATTTTGGGAAATCTCTGCGATTAGCATTGGCTGACTCAGTTCAACACAAGAGCAACATTAATACAGACCATCTTGGAAAAGTTTATTGAACACAAAGCACGATTCAGTACTATAATGTACAACAAACTATGTGTTTGTGTCCGTGCGTTGGGTGCACGTGGGGGTTTCCATGTTCTCCTGCGTGTGGGGGGTTGCCTCGGACACATGTTCAGAGAGAACAAAGAAACTAAAATGGAGGGAGGTTTGAAACTAGCTTTCGCTGGAGCTAGCTAATGGTGGCGCATGAACCATACCATACACAAGGGATAGCCGTAAGCTTATCGATGCGTGTGCATTGAGATCAGCGTGCAGTGTTAAGATTACGACTGGCTAGTGTTTAAAGACAGATCACATGCAAGATACGTTCTGTGCGTGATGCATTAAACCTAACGCAGCACGGTGGATGGCTTACAGCCATCCAAAGTAAAATGGTAACACAAAATTTTTACATAACACACATTAACCATTCAATAGCAGTATTGCCAATAGCAATATTGCCCCTACTTGAATCAATAAATAGGTACCTCCATTGGATTGCACACTCACAATGAAAAGGGGAAATCCAGTTGCCCAATCCTGTGGTTGCAGTTCGTAGGGGTAGCGATAGGGGGAACTGGCCGCCTCATCTTGGGTCCCTGGAACTGGTTTATTTCATCATCAGGGTTGCAGTTCGTAGGGGTGAATAATGGAACCGGTCGCATTATTTGTCCCGAACTATGCAGCGTGATCCTACTGCAGACCGCTTGCCTCTTTGGGGACTCACCGGCGGTGCTGTGCTGCAGGATCAGTGGGTGCGTGGTCCGCTTAGTGGTTGTTCTTGACCATCGGGTGCTCGCGATGCCTCCTTGCGTCTCGTCTCCAGTCCTTCGTGGCCGATAGCCGGGGTTAGATGAGCCCGCCTCGCTCAGTTGGATCGGCATCATGAACGGCCGTGCTTCCTTGTGGAGTGAGGGCTCTTCCCCGGGCGTGCAGGCCGCACGGGGCCATGAGACGAGACAGTGAAGGCCCTGGCGAGTTGAGCGGACAACTGAACCGGAAGAACTGGGAGAATGAGTAGCTGTGTTGCTCCTTTTTTAAACTTTATTGCCAGTCGCGCATTTCCGCTGCGCAGTATCACATTACAGTGCGGACGGAAATCACAACTGGTACAACGTCCTACGTCACTTCCAACGTGGAGGAGGAGCCTCCTGTGGACTACATGGAACCGTAGTTCCTGTTGACCCTACATATGGATGGATCACTTTAAGGGTTGTTTCTCCTGACAAATTTTCCTATTGAACTCTATGGAAAAATAAGTCAGGAGAAGAAACCCTTCAAGTTATCCATCCATATCTACTGTATTTCTGGAAGCAGAGTGATGGTTTGAGGCTTGTTTGATACGTCAGACCCTTGATGACTTAGAGCCCTTTAGCCAACCATGTGTTCCATACTGTTCCAGTGTAATTTACAGCTAAATCTAGTCCCACCCCCCAATTCCCATAGAGATACATTCAAATGCAGAGACGTTATAGTATCGCTTGTAAGAGTACCAGAAAATAAGATATCAAGAGTCTTTTGATGTTGTTGGGTCACAGACATCATGGCAAGTCATGGCATGCAAAGGATATGCGACAAAATATTAAAAATTATTACTTTATTCTATATATATATATATATATATATATATAAATGCAGGGGTGCCAATAATTGTGGCACACGTGGTTTTGTTAAAAATAATAATTTCTTGATTTTTTCTCATAATAAATTGAATTCAATTAAAGGTTGGATTTTTCTGGGCCTTGCGGTGGTACAGCGGTAAAAGCGCCGACTTTTAGTCGGTGCAGTTGTACTCCGAGGATCGGGGTTCGCGCCCCGGTCCTGCCAGATCCAAGCATGGCCGGTGCCCTGTGGGAGCGGCAGTTGGCAGGGCGAGTTGGAATCACGGTCAGGCTTGGAGGAGTCATGCCCTGAATAAGGGTGGCGACCTCCATCTAACACCGGCTGGCGGGGTTGTGCAGCGGTGATTCTCTAGCGGTTACTACACGGGAGAAATTGAATTAGAATAGGGGTTCAATTGGCTACCAAATTGGGAGAAAAACGGGAAAGAATCTGAAACAAATAAAAAAATGTATCAGTAAGATATTAAGCTAATTCACCAAAATGCAGGGGTGCCAATAATTGTGGCACACGTGGTTTTGTTAAAAATAATTATTTCTTGATGAGGGATTTTTTTTTCTCATAATAAATTTACTTAAAGGTTGGATTTTTCTCATTTTTTCAGTGTGAGATTAAGCTAATTCACCAAACGGTGAATTTTTTATAACCCTTTTTACTCATCTTTACCAGGGGTGCCAATAATAGTGGAGGGCACTGTATATAGTCAAGCCGGAAAGTCTGAACACTCCTTTCACCTTCTCCACGTTTTATTACGTTACAGACATATTCTACAATAGGTTTAGTTCATTTTTTGTCTTAGAATTCTACACAAAATAGCCCATAATGACAAAGTGAAAACAGGTTTAGACATTTGTGCTAATTTATTAAAAATCAAAATGTAAAATATCATATGTACACCCTTTGATATGACACCCAAAAGTGAGCTGAGGTGCATTTTGTTTCCACTGATACTGCTTGAGATGTTTCTACAGCTTAATTGGAGTCCACCTGTGATAAATTCAATTGATTGGACATGATTGGGGAACACCTGCCTATATAAGGTCCCACAGTTGACAGTGCATGTCAGAGCAAACTCCAAGCCATGGGGTCAAATTATCTGCAGACGTCAGAAACAGGATTGTGTCAAGGCATAGATCTGGAGAAGGGTACGGAAAAATCTCTGCAGCTTTACAGGTCCCAAAGAGCACAGTGGTCACCATCATTCGTAAATGGAAGAAGTTTGGAACCACTAAGAATCTTCCTAGACCTGGCCGCCCGGCCAAACTGAGCAATCGGGGAAGACGGGCCTTGGCCAGGGAGGTGAGCAGGAACCCGAGGGTCACTCTGACAGAGCTCCAGCGTATCCTTGTGGAGATGGGAGAACCTTTCAGAAGATCAACCATCCAGGCAGCACTCCACCAATCAGGCCTATGGTAGAGTGGCCAGACGGAAGCCCCTCCTTAATAAAAGGCACATCACAGCCCACTTGGAGTTTGCCAAAAGGCACCTAGAGGACTCTCAAACCATGAGAATCAAGATTCTCTGGTCTGATGAAACCAAAATTTAACTTTTTGGCCTGAATACCAAGCGTCACGTCTGGAGGAAACCAGGCACCGCTCATCACCTGGCTAATACCATCCCTACAGTGAAGCATGGCGGTGGCAGCATCATGATGTGGGGATGTTTTTCAGCAGCGGGAACGGGGCGACTAGACCTGATAGAGGGAAAGATGAATGCAGCTAAGTACACCAAGATCCTTGAAGAAAACCTGCTCCAGAGTGCTCTGGACCTCAGACTGGGGCGAAGGTTTACCTTCCAACATGACAACGACCCGAAGCACACAGCGAAGAGAACAAAGGATTGGCTTCGAAGAAAGTCTGTGCATGTCCTTGAGTGGCCCAGCCAGAGCCCAGACCTGAATCCAATTGAACATCTGTGGAAAGAGCTGAAAATGGCTGTGTACCGACGCTCCCCATCCAACCTGATGGAGCCTGCAAGGATATGCCAAGAGGAATGGGCAAAAATGTCCAGAAACAAGTGTGCCAAGCTCGTAGCTTCTTTCCCAAGACGTCTTGAAGCTGTAATCGCTGCCAAAGGTGCAGCAACCAAGTATTAGGCTAAGGGTGTGTACAGATATGTAACCCCTAAATAACCTATTTTTGTCAGTAAAATAAAATAGCATATTTTCTAAAAACCTGTTTTCACTTCGTCATTATTGGCTATTGTGTGTAGATGTTTGAGGCAAAAAATGAACTCAATCTATTGTTGTATAAGTCTGTAACGTAATAAAATGTGGAGAAGGTGAAAGGTGAGTGTTCAGACTTTCCGGCTTGACTGGTATATATCAGATCAAAAACTTAAACTTAAACTTAAAAAAGTTACTCACGCATAGCCTACATAGCGCTGTCTATAAGTCCTTAATTCCAACTTGCAAAAACTAGGCCTGTCTTTAAAAGTATTGATATCAAAATGTGGCCAAGTTACAACTAACAATATTGCCTATTGTAGCTCACACTAAATAAACTAGCTCTATTCCAAAGCAATGCTATCCAAACTTTCCTAAATTATTTAATGCAACTTGGCCCTGTGTTTCTTCATCTTTGCATGTGAAGAGATTGTGCCTCATGGAACAACATACACTGCCTGGCCAAAAATAAAAAGTCGCCGTTGCACCCGTCATGCATAGTGCCCACTGTACAAGCCTCTGGAGGCAGTGTTATGATCTGCGGTTGCTTCAATTGGTCAGGTCTAGGCTCAGCAACGTTATGCAGCAATAAAATGAAGTCAGATGAGTACCTGAATGTACTGAATGACCAGGTTATCCCATCAATGGGCATATTCCAGGATGACAATGCCAAGATTCATCGGGCTCAAATGGTGAGAGTGGTTCAGGGAGCATGAGGAATCATTTTCACACATGAATTGGGTCCTGACCTTAACCCCATTGAAAGTCTTTGGGATGTGCTGGAGAAGACTTTACGGAGTGGTTCAACTCTCCCATCATCAATACAAGATCTTGGCCAAAAATGAATGCAACTCTGGACGGAAATAAATGTTGTGACGTTGCATAAGGTTGTCGAAACAATGCCACGACGAATGCGCGCTGTAATCAAAGCTAAAGGCAGTCCAACTAAATATTAGAGTGCGACTTTTTTTTTGGCCAGGCAGTGTATGATTTCAATGAATGTTTTTAACAGTTGATGACTAATTACACTCCAAAGGATATGGTTGTACTTTGTTGGCAAGTTTACTTTAGAAAATGTACAGGTTTTAAAATGTTAACTTCTGCTACAGAATTCTTTACAATTCACAGACATTTATATCAAGAAACATCATGTACAATAGAGAAAGGGGTGATGAATAAATAAATGCAGATAAAAATTAGTAATATTTTAACCTAGAAAATAGCGTACATATAGCATTTTTACAAACGTATCCAAACATGTTTGTGGGTCAGATTCTTAACATAATAGTATTTATGATATTTGCAAACAGAATTTTGTGAACACAAGGATATCTATGCTCTGTAGGACCACACAGGTTTTGATAGAAATCCAAATAAATTAATCAATAAATACATAATAATAATACATTTTATTCATTCTGTGCTTTTCATAGACCCAAAGCAGTGGATGCAGACAATTGTTCAAAAATGCCCAATAGTGTAGTAATTTTTCTGTTTAATTTCTAAGTACAATACATCTGAATCAGAGTATTTCCACTATAAATTATTTTAATTTTGCAGTTTGATGTGGCACACACAGTTTCATTGACCACATTCTCTTGAGATGGTAAGATGAAGAAACACAGGGCCAAGTTGCATTAAATAATTTAGGAAAGTTTGGATAGCATTGCTTCGGAATAGAGCATGTTTATTTAGTGTGAGCTACAATAGGCAATATTGTTAGTTGTAACTTGGCCACATTTTGATATCAATACTTTTAAAGGCAGGCCTAGTTTTTGCAAGTTGGAATTAAGGACTTATAGACAGCGCTATGTAGGCTATGCGTGAGTAACTTGGCTTTTTTTTTAACGTCGTAGATGTTTTTGATCTGATATATATATACAGTATATATATCTTGGCCCCTGTGTGTGTGTGTGTGTGTGCCAGGTTTGACTATGGAAGCCAATGGAGAAATCTGATGGGAAAAAGTTACTGAACTTGCACTTTCTACATTTTTGCATTTATTGATGGAGAGGTGATTAATTATATTTTATTTGAACACCCTGCAGGGACTGGTCTCAAATGAGTGAACATTACATATGCTGTGTTTGAGTATTGTGATGTAACGCCTATTTTACTTCCTAAAATTCCATTAAGAGCCATTAAAATGCATTGAAGGGACCTGGTCTTTGCCTTTCTTACCAAGAAAGACAGTATTAACACACATTTTAAAATAAAATATTGTTCAAATTCATTAAATACAATCTAAATGTGACATCTGAGCAACTTATGTGCAATTTTGAAAAAAGGTTTGCCTGTACGTCTGTTAAAGTACAATGAAGCAAGATGGCTGGGTACCTAAGGAATTCATTGTTTTCGGTCTTACATTTGGAAATAATTTGGAACAAATTGTAGATTTGACTTTTCAGATTGACGTTGTAGAGTTGTTTGTGTTGAATACTAGCAAAAAAAAAAGCCTGATTAAATCATTGTGAACATCAAGCAAATGTTTGTACACAGCAAAATATGAAAAAGTCTAAGGGGGCTGAATACTTTTTCAACCCACTGTATATATGTAAATGTAATTTATTTTCTCAATATAACAGCCACTTCTATATTTATAAACAGTAAAAACCTTCCAGCAATATTCTTTCCTTCTTTGGGGATTACTGTGCACTCGCACATCAGCCATGCAAACAATATTCCATTAGTGTTCCTTCACTTACAGTGAAATTTACAGCATAAATATGATAGCAGCATTTATTATTTATTATATTTCTTTATTTATCTATTTTGTGTGCCGAGTGAGGATACTATATAAAGATTTTAAGCTCCAGTAACTCTTGCACTGTGTTGCATGCGTAAAGTGCAAATGTTCTTAATTTAAGAGGAGCGTTTTATTTTCCTCAATTCATTTTCGGTTATTTTTTTAACAGCCATTCAAGACACCTGGTAAAAAAATAAAAACGCAGCAAAAGTCTAAGGATTAAATCTTCAAGCACATCCTGAAAGAGAAAGCGGCTGATGCACTGAGATGCTGCGGATTGGACCCAAGAAGCTTCTTTTCAGACCCGTCGAGCAGGGTCTCCCACGTAAAACTGTCAGCTGTCAGTGAGCGCGCTCGGATGCCTGTCTCTGTGCTGCCTTGGCTCACCTCTCACATCATACATGACATACAACACGGTTTACTCTTATTTATTCCCCTGCTTTACGGCTACCTGTTTGGCCTGTTCGTAGTGTGATTCATTCCTGGCTTATGCATACACTTACGTCTTAATGAGATTGGATTAAACTAGACTGTTGCTTGGCAACATCTGTGTTGTCTTAGTCTATGTCAGAGGAAAAACAATGCTGACCTTGTCCATTCCAAAAAATTAAAACAGACCAATGCGATGCTTTTCCAATAGAACTTTGACAACATTTCATTTAACAATAACAAGGTGAATTTATTGTGTTCTCTTCTCCTGAATCCTCTATTAATTTCATCTACCTCAGACAGTTCTATCGTACAATAAAGAACCACAGTGCTGGTGATAAAATGTATGGCGCAGGCAAGGCCAGGGATACTGAATCTGTAGTAATTGTTTTGGCTTTTGGTCCCTTAAACCTTTTTCTGTTGTGAATTGTAATACACTGCCTGGCCAAAAAAAAAGTTGCCATAGCACCCGTCTTGCATCGTGTCCACTGTACAAGCCTCTGGTGGCAGTGTTATCTGGAGTACCTGAATGCACTGAATGACCAGGTTATCCCATCAATGGGCATATTCTAGGATGAAAATGCCAAGATTCATCGGGCTCAAATTGTGAAAGAGTGGTTCGGGGAGCATGAGAAATAATTTTCACACGTGAATTGTCCACCAGAGTCCTGACCTTAACCCCATTGAAAGTCTTTGGGATGTGCTGGAGAAGACTTTACGGAGTGGTTCGACTCAATACAAGATCTCGGGCAAAAATAAATGCAACTCTAGAGGGAAATAAATGTTGTGATGTTGCATAAGGTTGTCGAAACAATGCCAGGACAAATGCGTGCTGTAATCAAAGCTAAAGGCGGTCCAACTAAATATTAGAGTGCAACTTTTTTTTTGGCCAGGCAGTGTAGTTTAAAATGTAGTGCAAGACCTCATTTGTTCTCATATTATATCACAGATTTTATATTATATCACAGATTTGAGACAAGTACATTTTGAAAAATAAGTCATGTTTTTTAAACTCCTGAACTGCTTGAAAAATTCTGACACTCATGTGATTGCCTCATGGACCATCATAATTATAGTATGTAGCTTACAAAAAGGAAAATATGAGGTATTGATGTGAGATACTGTTGAAATTAAAATGAACACTTTTTGTTCAACAGAAACATCTTAAACACTGTGGGCCCTATCTTACACCCGGCGCATGGTTCATAATAACGCCTTGCGTTCACGTCCTTTAACTACCATGTATTCTTGCGCCCATTACAAGTGAACTGGGCGTGTTGGTCTTAAGATGAGGAGTGGCCAGGATTCTTTCTGGCGTATTGCTATCTTGAGCCAGCAGAAAGCGCTTGCACTAGAACCACCACAAACCTGGTCTAAAGTCATGTCGCAGTTGTTTACATGTTATTTTAACGGCGCATATAAGTGCGTCTACATAGGCATGTGCACAACGCGCATACCATCCTTTCTGTTACACACAGGGGCGCGCACAAGCATAACTAAAATATCTAGATCACAATGTGAAATATTATTATTGTGTAGGCTATGTTAAAAATGCATAATAATAAAAGGTTCCATAGGTCCACATACCTTTCCCTCAGCGAAGGGAAACAATGCCACATTACATTGCTCTCAGCCCACTCCATCAACATCCAGGCGATGTGCGATGGTACGGGACAATGGCTATCCATTAAAAAGGAGCTGATAACACCTATATCAAGCCTAATGCGTGAATTGTCATTCAATGGAAAACTCGCGCACTGCAATAGACGGATATTTGAGTTTTGAAAATGCGCTTCAGATGTCATTACAATACAGCTCAGTTTATCTAGGAATACAGCCTGTAAGTAAATAGAATGGTTTGTGACTGAAAAAAGTTAATAACCTTGTCCAGCGAATATTGCTTTTATTGTTTTTCAAATAGCCTAGGCTACAGCGGATTCGCTGTGCATAAGATTTTTTTCGATAGCCTATGGTTAAAAAACGGAGATAAATGTCACCATGTTAACTGAATTGTAACCTTAGCTATTCTTCGTCCTTCATATTTTTTTAATTACAGTGACAAGGTTTCCATACCCTCAGCTTATTAAAACCCCGCTGATTTCACCTGTTATTCCATAACTGAACAAAAGATTTTAAGGAGAACTAAGCGACTAATTAGAAACTAAAACAAATTTGCAGCACGTTACAAACGTCTGTTTCCCCTGCTGTGAATCGCACTTTTAACGGTATTCCTGGGAAAGTGGATTGTTTTAAAGCATTATGCTACCAGTAAAACAGGTTGGTCACATTTACATAAGCAGGACATTATAAAACAAGGGAAAATATGCGTGAACCTATGGGTTGCCAACCTGACAGCCTTATTGTATTTGTTGTCATCATTAAGGCAAAATAACGTTTTATTTTTTATTTTTATAGAATGCAGGTAATGAACTTTGGATGAAGCTTTTAACATGAGTTCATTGCATAATCAAACAAAAATCAAACAAGCAGGCTAATTTGGCGTTTTCTAAGGTGAGACGGAAGCCATTGGTAGCTTACTCTCAGCTGTTGCAGGTGCCTTTAACTAAATTTAACGCATATATTTTGTAAAATAACACCATTGTCAGGAATTATCGGAAACTCATAATGGTTTGTCCGAATAATATTTATCATAGGCTACTATTGATCCATATAGCCTATTCCTTGATCGCACTAAACACGCACAAGCATGTCTGTTTCGCCATCATATAAGCAATCCGCCAAGGTGGAAAAGCAAGCTTTTAAAGGGAATGGGATATGACATTTTGATTGGTTTATTGCATGTCACACTCAAGACACACCTATAATTAATGAAGAGACTAGGTTCAGCCCACTTGCACGCTGCGCCGTGCTTAGCGCCCAAAAAAACACGCCGTTAAAATAGCAAAAGTGGACTTGGACACGCCCTAAATGGACTTTACGCCATCCGCCAAGATAGAGCCCTGTGTGGTGGTGAGGCTCTTTAAAGGTGTCTACCAGTGATCCCCAGGAGTGTAGAGCAGCTCTCTGTGTTTGTGGGTCTGGGGTATTCGGACCAGGTATGGCAATGTCCTCACTCACTCTCTCAGGGTCTAGGGCTTCAGGACCAGGGATGACAATGTCCTCCAGTCCACCATAACAATTCAAAGCAGTTTTGTTTCCTTGGTTTAAGTTTGTGATTGAATGAATAAATGAATTAATGCATTTTGCTTCCATCCTTGTCTTGAACCCCCAGGTGAGAGGAGCGATATGTCCACAACTTTAGTACGTTTTAGTACAGCTTTAATTTTTCTTTGCTTAAGGCTTGCAGTTCCATCTGTACCTTATTGCGTATGTTTAGCCAACAAAATACCTTCTCATGTCTGGGTACAGCTCCAATTCTCTCCCAGAATTTATCAGATCAGGGCCAGTCAGTAATTGTCCCATAGATTCAATTAAACAAATCAAAGCCAAAAAAAAAGTTGTTTCATATTAAACTCTGTATGAAGCTTTAAGACTGAAAAATTGAAGAAGCGGGGAAAGGTATGGCCAGAAAATATATATATTTTTAATTTCACCCTCATTTTCTATTATCGAGACAGGTAGAAAGCAGGGAGGGTAAGAGATAGAGAAGGGAGCGCATCTGAGAAAGGTAGGTATCCAACCCTCACCCACGCTGGGGGAATTATATACGGCTGAAAAACCAGCTGCCTTCAGAACTGTGCCACACAAAATGCCAGCACAAGCTTTTTTAAAAAAAAGAAAAAAGCAAGTGAACTTAACCCTTTGAAAAGAACCCATTTTCATGTTTCCATCATCACAATCCATGTTTTAATACAATTAATAAAATATAACAGCCTGAAATATATAATCAAAGATAGAAGACTGAAAATAATTTTGTGAATATAGGCATCTTATTATACTTGAATAATGCACCATTTTAGGAATAAAGCCATTAAATAATGCAGTCCTTTCCCAGTGCTGCCTTTATTATGTTGGGTAGATGGTACTGTAGCTTACGTCTGGTTAAAACTGTTAGCCATAATATTAATGTTTCCTGAAGATGGCACACACACTAGACTGGTAGTTGATTCATTCTATGTTGATTCATTACGCCATGACTATATTATGGAATATGGACACCCCATAAGTTAGCTTAGGAAATGAAGCAAAGCAAACCTAACTCAATTTGAAACCAATGGATCCCGACACAAGACCCCTCATTCTGTCGGTCATTTTGAGACATGCATGCTTTTTATACTTTCATCGCTGTAGGCTTTGAATGAGTCCTCAAAAATATTAAATTCTGATGATGAATTGTCAATAGACATAACATGGGAGACACAAAATGTTAACTTATAAATCAGGCTCGCTTCTCAAAATGTGATATTCCATCATTCTAAATGAGCATGAGAACAATGGGAGTCCGTTATGTCAAGCACCGACAGGCACAGGCAGGCAGCAGATAGGCACACCAACAGTAGTAGCCATTCAGCATATAGCCTACACTGTCCAAATTGGCACTTAATTAGCGATAACGTGTTGGATCCAGTAAAGCAAGGGCAAAACAACATTGCTAGGCATTTCTGTTAAAGTGATACTGCAGTCAAAAACCAACTTTTCCGGTTGAAAACCGATGTTTTGGGTTAGATTATAATCATACACAACTGTCTATGTCCGAAAATCTCATGTTTAGTCAAAATAGTTTTATATGAGTTTTATATGAGGGGTGGTCTCGGCTGGGCACGTGGTATAAAAGCAGAGACCAACGGGGTTTTTTTCCTCTTTGAGACTGAGACCCTTGTACTGTTAACTAGTTAGTTCAAGTTCAAATGTGAATTGCTTTGTATTACTGCTAACGTTAATATTACGACTTCTACCGAGCTACTAAGGCTACGTTCACACTGCAGCCCTTAGTGCTCGATTCCGATTTATTGCTCAGATCCGATTTTTTTTGTTTGGCTGTTCACATAAATTTTTTAATGTGGTCCATATCTGATTCCAGTGTGAACCGATTGCTCTCCTCAAATGACCTGTGCAAATTAACAAAAACAAAAGACTGTTACACAGCCTGCAGAAATAAACAACAACAAAAAGTAAGTCATCAAAGTCACAGCTTCTGCGTTAATTTTAAAGTTGATGTGCAGTGGAGCTAATGATAAGGGTGAGGAGACGGGAAAAAATCCAAGGTTTTTACTAGCTTTTTGTGCTGCCATGGCTGCTACTGTGCAGAGTGACTCGTGAATGCGAGATCGGAGCCAGTAATGGGGGGACCGTGACATGGGCAGTTTAAGTGAAACTCAAGCAAGGCATGAAATTAACCTCGCTCACTCGCCTGGGCGAGGAGGGGCGACTTAAGAAAATGGAGCGCTTGGCCGTTTGGCTAGTGAGACTAGTCGATATAACATTTATAAAACGGATAGTTCCGGGATGCAGATTGGTCAATACAGCGTTCCAGCCGTGTTAAAATACACAAAAAGCTATCTGACACATCTGTTCAACTTCATGTGTAACGTATAGCCTAGCATGCGCACCCTTAGATTAAACTATTGACACACTATTGGACCGACAACCATAACGTTCGGTAAGCAGCTACATGAGAAAACCGTGAATAATGAATATCGTGCAACAAACCAAGACAATAATATGGACAGTTCTAACATTATTTTAAATCACAAAACGGGTAACGCAGCTGTCCGCGAATTATATAAAAACGTTGCCTATTATACTCAGTGGCGACTAGTCATTAGGGGCAAGTGGGGCACAGCCCCACCTGCTGTCAGCTGAAAGAATTGTGCAAACAAATGATATCATTATTCATTCTCAAATATTATCATCTCTGCTTTAATTTATTAAATATGTATACAACTACATCTTCCTAAATCGCATATAATTTTTAATATTTTATCATGTTTTTTATCATGTTCATTGGTCCCTGCCTTGCTGCTTTAGTGTGCGTTCTCCAGATTCGTGTCCACAGTAACGTTAGACCGTGAGTGGGGCTAGCCCCTCGCTCACAGCGCAATGTGTGTGTACCGGAAAATGCAAATACGCATGCTCAGGGAGTTACTGTATTCAATGTAGCCCCACTAAAACGTCATATCATATTTCAGAGTTGATTGGCTATTTCTGTCTGGCGCTAGTGTAACGTAGCAACGTAACGTAACGTTAGTCAGTCAATAAGAGAGGGGATACTAGTACTGTATTATAGCTAGCTAACTTGAGAAAAAAAATGAAATAAATATGAACAAAGTGGATTATTTACTGAAGCACACCTTTGACACCCTTACTCTGGGTGAGAAATTGGAGGTTAAGCGCCTTGGTGCCCACCAGCCACGCGATATAATCATCACCCAAACTGGAAAACACAACCGCGGGTTTAATGTGGAGTGGTTTTAAAAAATTTTAAAAAAAGGCTAACAGCTAGCGTAGACAAGAAGGCACTCTTCTGTTTTCCGTGTATGTTATTTGGGGGAGACGGTCCTTGGTCGAGGATGGGTTTCAAGGATTTGATTTATTTTTTTTGCCGCAGCATGAAACCCTGTTCTGAAAACTCTTCCAGATAAAGTGGGGATTAAGGTTAGTGGGTTCACACGCTAGCTAAAAGCACAGTAACTACATTGTAGCTGGCATTAACTTTCATCTGCATCCTGTAACCTAATCACAAACATTTACAAACGCAGACTCTGTATTCTTTCTAAATAATTCTAAATTATCGGTTTTATTTTAAACATCCCCGTATTTAGTTAGTACAAACATACCGTTAACACTTTGGCTCTATTCCCCGCACATTTTCGTAATTTCTGGGACCTAAAAAATGTATCCAGGTGTAGAAATGTCCGGTTAGACTTCTAGCTAGAGCAGCTGGTTAACGTTAGTAATGTTAGCTAGGCAATCACGGTAGCTAGCGAACTTATATGGCCAGCCAGCGATGACTTTAAGGAAGTCGAATAACTTAAATTAAAATGGCTTGCCATAAGCTATCGTTAGCTTGCTAGCTAAATGTTAAAACGACTTGCCGTGAGATATCGTTAGCTTGCTAGCTAGCTAACCCAGCATTGCTAAGCAATGGTAACGTTCATGACAGGGGAGTACAGGGGGAGTACATGACAGGGGGCGATTGCGTACGGGAGGGGTTGGAATAGCTAAATTAATATCTAAATTGAAATTACTTTGTTTTTTAACATCTTCCCGCGGCACTGTCAGGATAATCCTGATCTCCCCCTCCTGGAGCTCAGCTTCACCTGTTGTGGACCTCACCAGTCGCCACTGACACACTCACTCACTCACATACTCTCTCTCTCTCTCTCTCTCTCTCTCTCAATGGATAGCTGTTTGTGTTAAAAACGCATCAGTAGCAAGTGGGATTACTGTAATTTTGATTACTGTAGTTTGCCTGGTATGTAGCCTAAGTGGTTGGTGGCTGCCCCACCAATTTTTTACATATAAAAACGCCACTGCCTATACTTCCAACTTATTATGGTGTATCGTTTGTGCCCAAAATAATCCACTGCTTTGCACATTTCCCACTTATCTAAAATGACAACACATGATAATATAATGTGAATCTGTTGATAACCTACCCTGTACAATAGTGAGTTAACTAGCCCGTGCGCTAACGTTCTAATGCCCTGCTAGCTGCATCAAAAATTACGGTAAAAAGTCACATTAATTCCGATCTGACAGACTGCGGTCGCTTTCACACAATCGGTTATGTAGCAACATCTTCGCGAGGAAGAGTCTTCCACCACGAAGGAATCCTTTCAAACTCCTCCACCTCAAAACTCCCTGCAGTACTGCTGTCACTCTTGCCGCTTGCCATTTTGTTGTTTGTTTAGGTGGGGAGAGAGCAGGAAGGGGGCTGAGTTCAGTGGGGGCCTGAGTCAGTTCACCAAGACACACCCTTTCACTCCTTGACCGTATGAATATTCATAATATGACTACGTGGCACCATCGTCATATGACCACACCTACTCACGAGTTCCAGTTCAAATTGAAGCGGTAAAAAAGGCCTTAGAAAAGCCTCTGCAGTATCTCTTTAACGTTAGCTACCGTATTGTCTTTGCTAGCTGTTAGCTAAATAAATAATGCTAGGGTGATGAACGTTATCTTTTTAGTAGACTCTTCGTGGGTAACTCATGTCTAGCAAACTAGATAACTGTCTAACTAATTTGATATGGCTAGCACTAATGATAAACATAAATAAATTCCCTTTTCACTATTTGTTTTGTGTATTACAATTTTGTTAAATTCGTTTGCCTTTACCCAGCAACTAGCTAATAACAATATGTTTGATCTTTTTGAGTAAGAGCATAGCTACAGTAATTAGCTATCCTTAGCGATATAACTTAGCCATTCTAGCTAGCTAAATGCAAGGTGTTTAACTTACATACTAGCTAACATGGTACTGTTTCAGATGTGTATTGATAGCTAGTATATAATGTTACATACTGTATATGCTGTAAGTGGACGTTTTTTGATGTCATAGGTACAATGTGTTTAGGTAGCATATTTCGCACACCAATTACAAGGAATTTAGGAATTTCACCATCTAAACCATAAGGCATATATCAACAACATCCAGAAACGCCGCCGACTACTCTGGGCTTGAGCTCATCTGAGATGGACTGACGCAAAGTGGAAACTTGTGCTGTGGTCTGACGAGTCCACCTTTCAACTTATTTTTGGAAGTAATGGATGTCGTGTTCTCTTGGCCAAAGAGGAAAAGGACCATCCCGATTGTTACCAACACAAGGTTCAAAAGCCAGCGTCTATCATGGCATGGGGGTGTGTTTGTGCCCATGGCATGAGTAACTTGCACATCTGAAGGCACCATTAACTCTGTAGGGTATGTATGCATTTTGGAGCAACATATGCTGCCATCCAGATGACGTCTTGTTCAGGGACGTCCCTGCTTATTTCAGCAAGACAATGCCAAGCCACATTCTGCATGTGTTACAACAGCGTGGCTTCATAGTCAGAGAGTGCGGGTGCTAGACTGGCCTGCCTGCAGTCCAGACCTGTCCACCATTGAAAACGTGTGGCGCATTGTGAAGCGCAAACTACAACAATGGAGATCCTGGACTGTTGAGCAGCTGAAGTCTTATATCAAGCAAGTTCTGCATTCAAAACTACAATTAGAGTCCTAGGTTCCCAAAGGATTACTGAGTGTTGTGAAAAGGAAAGGTGATGTAACACAGTGGTAAACATGCCCCTGTCCCAACTTTTTTGAGACGTGTTGCAGGCATCAAATTTAGAATGAGCATATATTTACAAAAAACAATAAAGCTGATTAGTTAACATTCTTGTCTTTGTACTGTTTCTAATTGAATACAGACCAAAAAGAATTTGGAAAGCATTGCTTTCTGTTTTTATTTACATTTTATACACTGTCCCAACTTTTTTGGAATTGGGGTTTGTATGATGGACAGTGGTATGAGGCCACAATGGTTGAGAAATCAATCTGGATGAGACGACGGCATTTGATGATGTATGCCTCATACCTGACGCTTGCCAAAAAAAAAACAGTGACGGAAACACATTTAAAAAGAACAAATGTTGTAAAGACATTTTTTTTACAACAAATGTTGTAAAGACAAAGTTAGCAAGGTGTGTTATTTTCCTTTAATTGGGAGAATGAGGAGTTTCTCTTCTTTTCAGAGAAAGGGTGTCATGTCCTCTGATATTATACTCTTTTCCACAGCAGGTGTAATTCCTCTTTGCATGTAAACCTTTGTTACATGTAAAGGCACAAACTTTTGAGCCCCGTTTCTGGAAGTGCTTTTTGTAAAAGGAGAAGAAATACACCTTGAATATTTTAATGTCAGGAAGAAGCCTCTCTTCTCGTATGTAGTTCAGCCGGATACTGAGGGACAATTTACGTCTCAGCCTAACCATTAACCATTAAAATGTGCATTAACCATTAACCAAACAGACCATTATTCTTTCATAAGTGGCATGGACAAATATAGCAGGACGCTGCTTGTTCTTCCTGAAAGTATATGAGTTTGTGGTAGAAGAAGCACTCAAAGATGTCATGTGTTGGAGCCCAGGGGTTGGCTGTAGAGCCACAGATGAGTGCTAAAAGGGTGCACTGCATTTCCCTGGATAATAAGGTACCCCACTCGCACCTGTCTACATATCTGACTTTACAGATTCAAGGAGCATTATATGGTCTGTCCATCCATCCATTATCTAACCCACTTATTCCTGGTCAGGGTAAAGGGGGGGGGGGGGGGGGGGGGGGGGGGCAGAGCTCCCACACTACTCACACCTATAGGCACACGCACACCATTCACTCCCACACTCATACCTATGGGCTCACTCCCAGACTCATACCGGGGACACGGGGAGAACATGCAAACTCCACACAGATAAAGACTAGAAAGGCGATAATAGCACTTGCATACTCATATTGTTTTTTATAAAACGGGTAATTCTGACCATGCATTATGATTGGTTGAGAGGCGTTCAAAGCTGTGTTTATATTCACAATATAGTACACCTGTTTACCTGGACGTTTAAATTAATATCACTCCACAGCAAAAACTTTCTGATAAAATCTGCAGATAAAAAAGTTTGTATTCGGCACATATCTTAGTTACAGCAACTTTAATCTTGCAAACCATTTTTGTGGTCAGAGGTGCAGTATTTATTCAGTTTGGAAATACAAATTTAGTAATTAGGAATTTAGCTAGGCTACCTGTAAATTAACGTGAGAAACATAGCCTACCGACTGGTTGTGTGAATGCAAGTTAACGTTAAAATAGGCTAACGTTACACTGTGTGACCAAACCATTTTTAAAAGGCAAGGCAGCGAGTGGGAGGTAACATTAAATCGGAGTTATGGTTTCATACAATTTTCTTAAATAATGTAATGACAGAAATAACCAAACATTGGTGCCAATTGTAAGATATAAAAACGAGAAGGAACAATTTTTTCCTGATAGAGTCCATTGTTTTTAGAACGACGAGAGGTTTTTGCAGGAAATAGAATTAGTAACAAGCAATAGAATTAGCGACGAGAGGTTTTCAGTTAAAAAAGAACTACCAACCAGAGTTTTGCTTGACAACAAAAACACAACATGCCAAAAGTGCCACAGAAGGATATTTCAATCTCAGCTTATTAAGTTGATAAAAATCAATAAATATAAATGTAACTATATATAATCATTGTTGGTAACCATGGTATAAGCTGGCTACCATTTTATAAAAGCAATAAGGTAACTCAACGCAGTACAATATCGTCAATATAGTCACAGTTAAAGGGTTGCCGGCCCTCCGCGAACAACACCCTTTAACTGACTATATTGACAATATAGTACTGCGTCTAGTACCTATTGCTTAAATATTTACCTTTGCAGGATGGGTTCTTTTTTATTGTAAAAAATAATTTAATGAATAAGAATGGATCTGCACATTGATTAGATTCACTGGATACAGTTGCCACCTGCTCGGAGGGAGAGAGCTTTTAAACGATGTGCATCAACATTACTGCGTGCACTCTTTTTACTGAAGTGAATTCCCAGGTTTATTCAGTGTCCTTTATTTTATTAAAGGGGTAATAAACACTGAATCAAATATTTTGAGTTATAAAGCCGAGTATCTTGCCTCCATTTCATGAATCACATATATCCTATTGCTTAAAAAAATCTCCAAACTGAAACGTTTTGTTTCAGCCACGCCCCATTCGTGATGAAAAAAGAGGTAAAACCACCTTTTTTCTACACAAGCAAGTCAACGCCCCCTCTCGCCCTCTTCTTGATTGATGGGTATTCAAACTGCGCAAATTAACGCTCGCCCTTTAATTTCAAACGGGTTTCCGTTTGAACAGTTTTCATGACGCGTAACCGAATGGATCTATCGTCCCTCCCCCCAACTGTAACTCCTCCTCGTCTTTTGAAATTGGCGGAGACAGAACAAAAACTGTTGTTTATTGCCCCTTTAAAATGTCCTGAATCCAGTGTTTGTGGCTGGTATTTACAAAGTACAAAGGGACTAATTAAATGTCTGCAAAATTTAATTTAAAAAAACAATATGTCATATACTCATTCATATAAATACATTATTTACACGGTAGTCATACATTTTTATCAAGAGAACTGTATATGTTTAAGATTAGGAGAAAATAATTTTTTTGGTTAGGAACTAAATAGATTAATCGCTTTGAGAATGGCAGAGAACACCTAACTACCAATTAATCTGAAGGCTGCCTCCACATTTTGTTTTGTCTGATAATTGATGGCTTAATTGAATCTACTTCTAAATAATACAACGGCCGCTGAAACAACGGGGAGAAAGACCCTTGTGGATGTGTCTATGGGGATGCATTTTGGGGGGTGGGCACACACCACATATTGAGCATTTCATTAGGAACTTAGGGGTATGTTGATGGGTGGCAGGAGCATTTATGAGCTCTGCTGGGACCTGATATCCTATTTCACTGTACCCTGACTCCCCAGTGTACAATGGGGTTGTGTGATGGTGGGGGTACAATCCAACATGAGCTCTGTAGTGACAGGTCAGTACCAATCCAACATGAGCTCTATAGTGACAGGTCAGTACCAATCCAACATGAGCTCTGTAGTGACAGGTCAGTACCAATCCAACATGAGCTCTCTAGTGACAGGTCAGTACCAATCCAACATGTGCTCTATAGTGACGGGTCAGTACCAATCCAACATGAGCTCTATAGTGACGGGTCAGTACCAATCCAACATGTGCTCTGTAGTAACGGGTCAGTACCAATCCAACATGTGCTCTATAGTACGGGTCAGTACCAATCCAACATGAGCTCTATAGTGACGGGTCAGTACCAATCCAACATGTGCTCTGTAGTGACGGGTCAGTACCAATCCAACATGAGCTCTATAGTGACGGGTCAGTACCAATCCAACATGTGCTCTGTAGTGACGGGTCAGTACCAATCCAACATGAGCTCTCTAGTGACGGGTCAGTACCAATCCAACATATGCTCTGTAGTAACGGGTCAGTACCAATCCAACATGTGCTCTATAGTACGGGTCAGTACCAATCCAACATGAGCTCTATAGTGACGGGTCAGTACCAATCCAACATGTGCTCTGTAGTGACGGGTCAGTACCAATCCAACATGAGCTCTGTAGTGACGGGTCAGTACCAATCCAACATGAGCTCTCTACTGACGGGTCAGTACCAATCCAACATATGCTCTATAGTGACGGGTCAGTACCAATCCAACATGAGCTCTATAGTGACGGGTCATTTCCAATCCAGCATGTGCTCGATAGTGACGGGTCGGTACCAATCCAAGATGAGCTCTATAGTGACGGGTCAGTACCAATCCAACACATATAGTGACGGGTCAGTACCAATCAAACATGAGCTCTGTAGTGACGGGTCAGTACCAATCCAACATGAGCTCTATAGTGACGGGTCAGTACCAATCCAACATGAACTCTGTAGTGACGGGTCAGTACCAATCCAACATGAGCTCTGTAGTGACGGGTCAGTACCAATCCAACATGTGCTCTATAGTGACGGGTCAGTACCAAAGCAGCATGTGCTCTATAGTGACGGGTCAGTACCAGTCCAAGATGACCTCTGTAGTAACGGGTCAGTACCAATCCAACATGTGCTCTATAGTGACGGGTCAGTACCAAACCAGCACGTGCTCTATATTGACGGGTCATTTCCAATCCAGCATGTGCTCTATAGTGACGGGTCAGTACCAATCCAACATGTGCTCTGTAGTGACGGGTCAGTACCAATCCAACATGTGCTCTATAGTGACGGGTCAGTACCAATCCAACACCTACAGTGACGGGTCAGTACCAATCCAACATGTGCTCTATAGTGACGGGTCAGTACCAATCCAACATGTGCTCTATAGTGATGGGTCAGTACCAATCCAACATGAGCTCTGTAGTGACGGGTCAGTACCAATCCAACATGTGCTCTATAGTGACGGGTCATTTCCAATCCAGCATGTGCTCTATAGTGACGGGTCAGTACCAATACAACATGTGCTCTGTAGTGACGGGTCAGGACCAATCCAACATGTGCTCTATAGTGACGGGTCAGTACCAATCCAACATGTGCTCTGTAGTGACGGGTCAGTACCAATCCAAGATTAGCTCTCTATTGACGGGTCAGTACCAATCCAACATGTGCTCTATAGTGACGGGTCAGCACCAATCCAACATGTGCTCTATAGTGGTGGGTCAGTACCAATCCAACATGTGCTGTATAGTGACGGGTCAGTACCAATCCAACATGTGCTCTATAGTGACGGGTCAGTACCAATCCAACATGTGCTCTGTAGTGACGGGTCAGTAACAATCCAAGATTAGCTCTCTAGTGGCGGGTCAGTACCAATCCAACATGTGCTCTATAGTGACGGGTCAGTACCAATCCAACATGTGCTCTGTAGTGACGGGTCAGTACCAATCCAAGATTAGCTCTCTATTGACGGGTCAGTACCAATCCAACATGTGCTCTATAGTACGGGTCAGTACCAATCCAACATGAGCTCTATAGTGACGGGTCAGTACCAATCCAACATGTGCTCTGTAGTGACGGGTCAGTACCAATCCAACATGTGCTCTATAGTACGGGTCAGTACCAATCCAACATGAGCTCTATAGTGACGGGTCAGTACCAATCCAACATGTGCTCTGTAGTGACGGGTCAGTACCAATCCAACATGAGCTCTATAGTGACGGGTCAGTACCAATCCAACATGAGCTCTATAGTGACAGGTCAGTACCAATCCAACATGAGCTCTGTAGTGACGGGTCAGTACCAAAGCAGCATGTGCTCTATAGTGACGGGTCAGTACCAGTCCAAGATGAGCTCTGTAGTAACGGGTCAGTACCAATCCAACATGTGCTCTATAGTGACGGGTCAGTACCAATCCAACACCTATAGTGACGGGTCAGTACCAATTCAACATGAGCTCTGTAGTGACGGGTCAGTACCAATCCAACATGTGCTCTATAGTGACGGGTCAGTACCAATCCAACACCTACAGTGACGGGTCAGTACCAATCCAACATGTGCTCTATAGTGACGGGTCAGTACCAATCCAACATGTGCTCTATAGTGATGGGTCAGTACCAATCCAACATGAGCTCTGTAGTGACGGGTCAGTACCAATCCAACATGTGCTCTATAGTGACGGGTCAGTACCAAACCAGCATGTGCTCTATATTGACGGGTCATTTCCAATCCAGCATGTGCTCTATAGTGACGGGTCAGTACCAATCCAACATGTGCTCTATAGTGATGGGTCAGTACCAATCCAACATGAGCTCTGTAGTGACGGGTCAGTACCAATCCAACATGTGCTCTATAGTGACGGGTCAGTACCAAACCAACATGTGCTCTATATTGACGGGTCATTTCCAATCCAGCATGTGCTCTATAGTGACGGGTCAGTACCAATCCAACATGAGCTCTATAGTGACGGGTCAGTACCAATCCAACATGTGCTCTGTAGTGACGGGTCAGTACCAATCCAACATGTGCTCTATAGTGACGGGTCAGTACCAATCCAACATGTGCTCTGTAGTGACGGGTCAGTACCAATCCAAGATTAGCTCTCTATTGACGCGTCAGTACCAATCCAACATGTGCTCTATAGTGGTGGGTCAGTACCAATCCAACATGTGCTGTATAGTGACGGGTCAGTACCAATCCAACATGTGCTCTATAGTGACGGGTCAGTACCAATCCAACATGTGCTCTGTAGTGACGGGTCAGTAACAATCCAAGATTAGCTCTCTAGTGGCGGGTCAGTACCAATCCAACATGTGCTCTGTAGTGACGGGTCAGTACCAATCCAACATGTGCTCTATAGTGACGGGTCAGTACCAATCCAACATGTGCTCTGTAGTGACGGGTCAGTACCAATCCAAGATTAGCTCTCTATTGACGGGTCAGTACCAATCCAACATGTGCTCTATAGTACGGGTCAGTACCAATCCAACATGAGCTCTATAGTGACGGGTCAGTACCAATCCAACATGTGCTCTGTAGTGACGGGTCAGTACCAATCCAACATGTGCTCTATAGTACGGGTCAGTACCAATCCAACATGAGCTCTATAGTGACGGGTCAGTACCAATCCAACATGTGCTCTGTAGTGACGGGTCAGTACCAATCCAACATGAGCTCTATAGTGACGGGTCAGTACCAATCCAACATGAGCTGTATAGTGACGGGTCAGTACCAATCCAACACATATAGTGACAGGTCAGTACCAATCCAACATGAGCTCTATAGTGATGGGTCAGTACCAATCCAACATGAGCTCTGTAGTGACGGGTCAGTACCAATCCAACATGTGCTCTATAGTGACGGGTCAGTACCAAACCAGCATGTGCTCTATATTGACGGGTCATTTCCAATCCAGCATGTGCTCTATAGTGACGGGTCAGTACCAATCCAACATGTGCTCTATAGTGATGGGTCAGTACCAATCCAACATGAGCTCTGTAGTGACGGGTCAGTACCAATCCAACATGTGCTCTATAGTGACGGGTCAGTACCAAACCAACATGTGCTCTATATTGACGGGTCATTTCCAATCCAGCATGTGCTCTATAGTGACGGGTCAGTACCAATCCAACATGAGCTCTATAGTGACGGGTCAGTACCAATCCAACATGTGCTCTGTAGTGACGGGTCAGTACCAATCCAACATGTGCTCTATAGTGACGGGTCAGTACCAATCCAACATGTGCTCTGTAGTGACGGGTCAGTACCAATCCAAGATTAGCTCTCTATTGACGCGTCAGTACCAATCCAACATGTGCTCTATAGTGGTGGGTCAGTACCAATCCAACATGTGCTGTATAGTGACGGGTCAGTACCAATCCAACATGTGCTCTATAGTGACGGGTCAGTACCAATCCAACATGTGCTCTGTAGTGACGGGTCAGTAACAATCCAAGATTAGCTCTCTAGTGGCGGGTCAGTACCAATCCAACATGTGCTCTGTAGTGACGGGTCAGTACCAATCCAACATGTGCTCTATAGTGACGGGTCAGTACCAATCCAACATGTGCTCTGTAGTGACGGGTCAGTACCAATCCAAGATTAGCTCTCTATTGACGGGTCAGTACCAATCCAACATGTGCTCTATAGTACGGGTCAGTACCAATCCAACATGAGCTCTATAGTGACGGGTCAGTACCAATCCAACATGTGCTCTGTAGTGACGGGTCAGTACCAATCCAACATGTGCTCTATAGTACGGGTCAGTACCAATCCAACATGAGCTCTATAGTGACGGGTCAGTACCAATCCAACATGTGCTCTGTAGTGACGGGTCAGTACCAATCCAACATGAGCTCTATAGTGACGGGTCAGTACCAATCCAACATGAGCTGTATAGTGACGGGTCAGTACCAATCCAACACATATAGTGACAGGTCAGTACCAATCCAACATGAGCTCTGTAGTGACGGGTCAGTACCAATCCAACATGTGCTCTATAGTGATGGGTCAGTACCAATCCAACATGAGCTCTGTACTGACGGATCAGTACCAATCCAACATGAGCTCTATCGTGACGGGTCAGTACCAATCCAACATGAGCTCTGTAGTGACGGGTCAGTACCAATCCAACTTGTGCTCTATAGTGACGAGTCAGTACCAATCCAACATGATCTCTATAGTGACGGGTCAGTACCAATCCAACATGTGCTCTGTAGTGACGGGTCAGTACCAATCCAACATGTGCTCTATAGTGACGGGTCAGTACCAAGCCAACATGAGCTCTATAGTGACGGTCAGTACCAATCCAACATGTGCTCTATAGTGACGGGTCAGTACCAAAGCAGCATGTGCTCTATAGTGACGGGTCAGTACCAGTCCAAGATGAGCTCTGTAGTAACGGGTCAGTACCAATCCAACATGTGCTCTATAGTGATGGGTCAGTACCAATCCAACATGAGCTCTGTAGTGACGGGTCAGTACCAATCCAACATGTGCTCTATAGTGACGGGTCAGTACCAATCCAAGATTAGCTCTCTATTGACGGGTCAGTACCAATCCAACATGTGCTCTATAGTGACGGGTCAGTACCAATCCTACATGAGCTCTCTAGTGACGGGTCAGCACCAATCCAACATGTGCTCTATAGTGACGGGTCAGCACCAATCCAACATGTGCTCTATAGTGGTGGGTCAGTACCAATCCAACATGTGCTGTATAGTGACGGGTCAGTACCAATCCAACATGAGCTCTATAGTGACGGGTCAGTACCAATCCAGCATGAGCTCTGTAGTGACGGGTCAGTACCAATCCAACATGTGCTCTGTAGTGTTGGGTAGAAGAGATCAACGGGGGTAATACTAGTTCTCCATGTCCTCTTTAAGTGTGATTAATGCACCACTCAAGCGAATTTTGGAATTGCAGAAAATGTGTTGATTAATTCTGTGATAATTATTGTACTCAAATTTGCAGAGAAGTAAGAAGTCGTCAATTTCTGTTCTATTCCTAGACTTTGCAGCGGTGAAACTCAGCAGGGGTACAGGAAATTGCCACTTCAGTAATTAACACTGTACTTTTAAAAAAATAAGCAAGGAAAAATACAAGATTAACAAGAGAAACCCAATTTGCCCTGAAAAGATGACATATCCTTTACAGTGCAGATATGCTCTGTTATCCTTAACAGTACAATGTGTAGATATGCTGTGCAAGGCTCTTCACAGTGCAGTGTGTAGATATTCTGTCGATCCTGTTCACAGTGCAGTTTGTAGATACACTGCCTGGCCAAAAAAAAGTTGCACACTCTAATATTTCGTTGGACTGCCTTTAGCTTTGATTACAGCGCACATTCCTCGTGGCATTGTTTCAACATCCTTATGCAACGTCACAGCATTTATTTCCGTCCAGAGTTGCATTCATTTTTGGCCGAGATCTTGTATTGATGACAGGAGAGTTGAACCACTCTGTAAAGTCTTCTCCAGCACATCCCAAAGACTTTCAATGGGGTTAAGGTCAGGACTCTGATGGACAATTCATGTGTGAAAATGATTCCTCATGCTCCCTGAACCACTCTTTCACAATTTGAGCCCGATGAATCTTGGCATTGTCATCCTGGAATATGCCCATTGATGATAACCTGGTCATTCAGTATATTCAGGTACTCAGCTGACTTCATTTTATTGCTGCATAACTTTGCTGAGCCTAGATCTGACCAATTGAAGCAATCCGAGATCATAACACTGCACCAATCCAACATGAGCTCTGTAGTGACGGGTCAGTACCAATCCAACATGAGCTCTCTAGTGACGGGTCAGTACCAGCCCAATACCTATAGTGATGGGTCAGTACCAATCCAACATGTGCTCTATAGTGACGGGTCAGTACCAATCCAATACCTATAGTAACGGGTCAGTACCAATCCAACATGAGCTCTGTAGTGACGGGTCCGTACCAATCCAACATGAGCTCTCTACTGACGGGTCAGTACCAATCCAACATGAGCTCTCTACTGACGGGTCAGTACCAATCCAACATGTGCTCTATAGTGACGGGTCATTTCCAATCCAGCATGTGCTCGATAGTGACGGGTCAGTACCAATCCAAGATGAGCTCTCTAGTGATGGGTCAGTACCAATCCAAGATGAGCTCTCTAGTGACGGGTCAGTACCAATCCAACACATATAGTGACGGGTCAGTACCAATCCAACATGAGCTCTATAGTGACGGGTCAGTACCAATCCAACATGAGCTCTGTAGTGACGGGTCAGTACCAATCCAACTTGTGCTCTATAGTGACGAGTCAGTACCAATCCAACATGATCTCTATAGTGACGGGTCAGTACCAATCCAACATGTGCTCTGTAGTGACGGGTCAGTACCAATCCAACATGTGCTCTATAGTGACGGGTCAGTACCAAGCCAACATGAGCTCTATAGTGACGGTCAGTACCAATCCAACATGTGCTCTATAGTGACGGGTCAGTACCAATCCAACATGTGCTCTATAGTGACGGGTCAGTACCAAAGCAGCATGTGCTCTATAGTGACGGGTCAGTACCAGTCCAAGATGAGCTCTGTAGTGACGGGTCAGTACCAATCCAACATGTGCTCTATAGTGACGGGTCAGTACCAATCCAACATGTGCTCTATAGTGATAGGTCAGTACCAATCCAACATGTGCTCTGTAGTGACGGGTCAGTACCAATCCAACATGTGCTCTATAGTGACGGGTCAGTACCAAGCCAACATGAGCTCTATAGTGACGGTCAGTACCAATCCAACATGTGCTCTATAGTGACGGGTCAGTACCAATCCAACATGTGCTCTATAGTGACGGGTCAGTACCAAAGCAGCATGTGCTCTATAGTGACGGGTCAGTACCAGTCCAAGATGAGCTCTGTAGTGACGGGTCAGTACCAATCCAACATGTGCTCTATAGTGACGGGTCAGTACCAATCCAACATGTGCTCTATAGTGATAGGTCAGTACCAATCCAACATGAGCTCTGTAGTGACGGGTCAGTACCAAAGCAGCATGTGCTCTATAGTGACGGGTCAGTACCAATCCAACATGAGCTCTGTAGTGACGGGTCAGCACCAATCCAACATGTGCTCTATAGTGACGGGTCAATACCAATCCAGCATGAGCTCTATAGTGACGGGTCAGTACCAATCCAGCATGAGCTCTATAGTGATGGGTAGAAGAGATCAACGGGGGTAATACTAGTTCTCCATGTCCTCTTTAAGTGTGATTAATGCACCACTCAAGCGAATTTTGGAATTGCAGAAAATGTGTTGATTAATTCTGTGATAATTATTGTACTCAAATTTGCAGAGAAGTAAGAAGTCGTCAATTTCTGTTCTATTCCTAGACTTTGCAGCGGTGAAACTCAGCAGGGGTACAGGAAATTGCCACTTCAGTAATTAACACTGTACTTTTAAAAAAATAAGCAAGGAAAAATACAAGATTAACAAGAGAAACCCAATTTGCCCTGAAAAGATGACATATCCTTTACAGTGCAGATATGCTCTGTTATCCTTAACAGTACAATGTGTAGATATGCTGTGCAAGGCCCTTCACAGTGCAGTGTGTAGATATTCTGTCGATCCTGTTCACAGTGCAGTTTGTAGATACACTGCCTGGCCAAAAAAAAAGTTGCACACTCTAATATTTCGTTGGACTGCCTTTAGCTTTGATTACAGCGCACATTCCTCGTGGCATTGTTTCAACATCCTTATGCAACGTCACAGCATTTATTTCCGTCCAGAGTTGCATTCATTTTTGGCCGAGATCTTGTATTGATGACGGGAGAGTCGAACCACTCTGTAAAGTCTTCTCCAGCACATCCCAAAGACTTTCAATGGGGTTAAGGTCAGGACTCTGATGGACAATTCATGTGTGAAAATGATTCCTCATGCTCCCTGAACCACTCTTTCACAATTTGAGCCCGATGAATCTTGGCATTGTCATCCTGGAATATGCCCATTGATGGGATAACCTGGTCATTCAGTATATTCAGGTACTCAGCTGACTTCATTTTATTGCTGCATAACTTTGCTGAGCCTAGATCTGACCAATTGAAGCAACCCGAGATCATAACACTGCATCCAGACGCTTGTACAGTGGGCACTATGCATGACGGGTGCAACGGCGACTTTTTTTGTGGCCAGGCAGTGTAGGCTGTGCAAGCCCCTTCACAGTGCAGTGTATAGATATTCTGTGCTATCCTTCACAGTGCAATGTTTAGATATTCTGTGCAACTGATTCACAGTGCAGTGTGTAGATAGGCTGTGCAAGGCCCTTCACAGTGCATTGTGTAGATATTCTGTGGATCTCGTTCACAGTGCAGTGTGTAGATATTCTGTGCATTCCTTCACAGTGCAGTGTGTAGATATTCTGTGCAACTCCTTCACAGTGCATTGTATAGATATTCTGTGCATCTATTTCACAGTGCAGTGTGTAGATATTCTGTGCATCTCCTTCACAGTACAGTGTGTAGATATTCTGTGCAACTCCTTCACAGTGCAGTGTGTAGATATTCTGTGCATCTCCTTCACAGTGCAGTGTGTAGATATTTTGTGCACCCTTTCACAGTGCAGTGTGTAGATATTCTGTGCACTCCTTCACAGTGCAGTGTGTAGGTATTTTGTGCACCCTTTCACAGTGCAGTGTGTAGATATTCTGTGCAACTCCTTCACAGTGCAGTGTGTAGATATTCTGTTCATCTCCTTCACAGTGCAGTGTTTAGATATTCTGTGCACGGCCTTTTTGACAAACTCTTATTTTGGACACAGCTTTAGTATTTTCACTCCTTACACATGGCTCAGCTCACCCGCTACAGCAACACTTTGCCAAATTATGCATCAGTTTGAAAACCGAGGTCAGGCCCAGCGCAATTCCTTTGTGGACTCATTACACATTCTGTTTTCCTCATTAGACCCGCTCGATCTTTCAGAAAATAATCACACAAACATCACTGCGCTGCTTTCATTACCTGCTGAGGCTCTAAGGCCAAATAAACACTGACAGCAGGTAATGAGGTGCTGTCACAGAAGCCTAAACAAACACTACCCTGATGGCTGTGACAGCTATGCTAATTCTGGGGAGCCGTCCAAGCTGTGTGTTACCCGCAAAATTTACTGTGTTACTCCAACATTTATTTGGTAATATGCGGAGGAGGAGGAGCGAACAGCGTACCCACCACTAAGGCTGTGTCCGAATCAGAGCTCTATCTACTGTGCCCTGTGGACTGTGTACGAATCAGCCCTACGTATCTACTGTGCCCTGTGTACTGTGTCCAAATCAGAGTCCTATCTACTGTGCCCTGTGTACTGTGTCCAAATCAGAGCCTTATCTACTGTGGACTGTGTACTGTGCCCGAATCAGAGCCCTATCTACTGTGGACTGTGTACTGTGTCCGAATCAGAGCCCTATCTACTGTGCCCTGTGGACTGTGTACTGTTTAGCACGTGCCGTGCAGAATGCGGGAAATATCCTCCATACAATTTTCCAACCGTACTGTGCTAGTGTCCTAAGACGCCCCGCCTTTGCACGGCCATGTCACGTGTTGTTTTTGTTGTTGACAGAAAACTTAATCAAAGCTGCACCTCATTTTTAAAGCGAAGCTGCACGCCATATTTGAGGGACCAAAATGTTCATTTACTTCTTGAAAAGTATGCTCCTGAATATACTCAGCGAAACCCCAGAAGTAAGTACTTAATGCAGGGATTTTAAGTACCAATCCAACACCACCAAATTTAGAGAACATTTTGCCTACTTAACAACTTTCTCATCCAGTGTACTCAACAAGCATACTCAATTACATTACAGGCATTTCGCAAACGCTCTTATCCAGAGCGACTTACACAACTTTTTAGCATATTATCCATTTATACAGCTGGATATATACTGAAGCGATTCAGGTTAGGTACCTTGCTCAAGGGTACAACGGCAGTGTCCTACCTGGGAATTGAACCTGCAACCTTTTGGTTACAAGGCCAGTTCCTTAAGCATTATACTACACTGCCGCCCCCGCAGGTAATGAAAGCATACTCAATAGTATGGAAGGCCGCTGATTCGGACGGTGGAAGCTGTAAGGACAGAAGTTAAGCTGCAGAAAATCTTACGCCGTTGCCCGGGGTGCTGAGGTCGTGGCAGCCGTTCACATTGATTTGCAAGTGCCCCGTAGGGCCAGCGTCTATTCCTGCACTTAACCGATGGCGGTGCCAATGAATGCCACTGGCTGTGAGTCCAATAGTATATCTACCCTTGCTCTATGAATTAACGTGTGAAATCAGATGAAAAGAAGCTCCCAGTCAATGCCAGGGCGGTGCTAAGAAGCTCCCAGTCAATGCCGGGGTGGTGTTATGGGCAGCACAGTTTTTCTTGCCAGGGCACTGTATCAGAAATCATTGTTTCACAGACTAATAACTTTCATTCTTCACTGAACATAAATAGGAAGTGGATCTCCTGCAAATATCAAAATGCGACACAAACTGCATACATTAGGTTTCATTCACGCTGTAAACTGCATTGTAACAAATGTTTGTTATACATTTAAATTTGATGTATTTGATCTAGGAGTGTGACTTCTATACCTTTAATCACTAAATAGTAACACAAATGCTAAATGTTTGGGAAAATCTCTAAACGATTAAGCACATTTTTTTAAAGTGCCAACGTTGCTAAAATAATTTATAACCATTTCCTTTTACAGTGTCCTATTCTCACTGTGATTGTTGTAGGCTTGTGTTTAAAAGTATTAATGCTGATCTCGTGTCAGCATTCACAATTGAGTGAGGTTGTGGACACAGGGCATATGTATCTTGATCAGCTCTCAAGTGATAACGTAGGCGTCAACTTGTGCGTGGCAGGTGACACGGACATTCCTCAAAATGATTCACAAAGAACGGAAGAGAAGAACCGCCATTTGGGCTCATTTCGGCAGATTTCTGAAAATAAAGTAAAATGTAAACTTTGCGACACTGAGCTAACATACTCTAACAACACTAGAACGATACAAAATCAAGAAACATTTAAACACTCGACAGTGACAGTGAGTGACGGGCTGTGTAGCAGGTGCTCTCAGTGCATTTGAAGTTGTCTGCTCTAGTGTTGCACGGTACACCGAAACTTCGGTACTTTTTCGATACTTAAAAAAAAAAACGGTTCGGTATTAGAATTTTCCGACGTTCGGTACTTTAAAAAAAATAATTATATTATTCTTTTTTTTTTTATATAATCTTTTTTTTCTTTTTCTTTTATGTAGCTGCAATATTTCCCTTACCGCAGAATGCTGGAATGATCAAAATAGCATCTGGAAAAACCCTTGCCAAAACAGCTTCGGTTTCCCGTTAGGCCTAATTAAAATTTCCAATGGCGGCGCTGATATTATGAGGGTGTAATTATAGTTTCCGCCTCTACGCAAAATGGCGCACTTTCGTCCGTTTCGCTATCTGACCAGAACTCTTACATTTTAGTGTAGAGTAAAAGCTAATACAGAGGCAGGAGTTTGATTCTGCCTGTTCTTAAGGACTGATTATGGATCAGCACTATGGAGGAGTCTCAAAAGCAGCTCTACAGTGCTGCAAAGATAGCTGATCCAGAAACAGTCCTTAAAAACCGGTAGAAACAAACTCCTTGTCCTGGGTTTAAGTTGTATAGTTCTGAATATCATTTGTGAAGCTAAGGGGGGTTTATTGTATATAAGTTCTGTTTTAAGTTTATTAATATTATAAATAACTAATATTTATTTACCATACGCCTTTTTGAGCACGTTATTTTAGCTCAGAATGGAGAAATGCACCACTTTGTTACCAACACCCTCCCCATGTGTGCAACGACTCTCCGTACCCCCGACCTGCGTGATGATACTACCTCGGCCCCGCATGCGCGTTTGATGACACGTGTGCGCGCAACAACACTGGTAGTTTCGAGGGGCCTACGACCTGGCCTGAAAAAAAATCTAGGGGAAACACTGTACTGTATGTGACTATTCTGAAATAAATGTATTCTGTAGCAAATTTCTGAATGATACAGCTTCTTCTTCAGTTCGAACTTAAAACCATGGATGTGCAGGGAATATTTTTTTAGATATTGACATTTAAATAAAACTAGTAGAAACGAGGAGGAAATTGCCTCTGAAGGGCCAAAGTAAATAGGGTTAAGGTCATTTCAGTAGAGGTACCGAGTATCGAATCAGTATCGTTTCAGTTTCAAGTACCGTTTCAGTATCGAGTATCATGATACTAAACCTGGTATCGGTATCGAAGTCAAAATTTTGGTATCGTGACAACACTAGTCTGCTCTGTACTACCCATCCATCATATGATGCTTTTCCCTGTTATATGCTCTCATATAGGCCAGAGTATTTGCTTTTGACGTTCCGCTACGTGGCTGCTTTTGCAACTTGGTATTAGTCGGCATGAATTTACACAACAGTATGCGGTTTTGCAAAACTGTCATCAGTGGTAGGCTATTTTATTGTTGTTCATCCAATGAATATTAAAAAATTAACATTGCCACAGAATGATCAGTATAAGAATTTTAGACGTAAATGTAAAATGAATTTGTCTGTTTTTAATTAAACTCGCACCATTTCACTTTTAAAAAAAAAGTGGCATGTTGTTGCAAACAACGTGAACATAGAAGTGTAACGTTCCGTTCCCCTCCTGTCCTTTTCCGTGTTTTCCTTGTTTCCCTCCGTGTCATGTTGGATTCCCCTGTCCATGTTTTCCCCATTGCTGCAGGCTGGGCGTTTCCCTTCTGTTTGTCTCTCGGTTTCCCACTTTGGTTTCCACCTATCGCTTTCCCCGCTCTTGGCTTTCATTCCGCACCTGGTTGATTGTCAATCACACTCAGTTACATTCCTCACGTGTTCGCCTTTGTTTTCAATTTCACTCCCCTACTTAAACCCCCGTCTGGCTGCTAGTCGGCGCCAGTTCGTTGTCTAACCTACGTTGTGTGTTTCCTGGTCTTCTGGTTATTGTACGATATTGCTGTATGCTTGGTTGCGGACTTAACCCCGTCAACTTACAGTCTTTCTACCCTCCGGTCTGGTTACTATTCAGCCCTATCATTTACTGCATGCTTTGTTGCTAACCTGTCTCCCTCTAATTACCAGCTGTTCCTGCCTCCACCAGTCTGTAGCTGTTAGTTTGTGTGTTACGGTGCCTCCAACTCCAGCTCGCATTACGGCCGCAGTTGGGTGTCTGCCTCGCTATCCTGCAGTGGTTCCTGTCCGGCCGAGGCGAATCCCATTGCCGCGGTTACGGTCCCAGGTTCCTCAGCAGACCAGCTACCCCAACCGGCTCCAGCTGAGCTCCGCCACACAGCTCTACCCAGCCGGGCGCTGCCGGCTACCTACCTCATTATCCAGCCCTGTACCTGTTGGACCTCTCGGTCCAGTTCCAGTCCAGTTCCGGTGCTACGTGCACCTCCAGTTTAAAGTCCAGTTCCGGCTTGGAACAATCCCGTTGTTCCTGCTATCCAGTTCCAGTTGGACCTCCCGGTCCAGTTCCAGTCCAGTTCCGGTGCTACGTGCACCTCCAGTTTAAAGTCCAGTTCTGGCTTGGAACAATCCCGTTGTTCCTGCTATCCAGTTCCAGTTGGACCTCCCGGTCCAGTTCCAGTCCAGTTCCGGTGTTACGTGCACCTCCAGTCTAAAGTACAGTTCCGGCTTGGAACAAACCCCGTTGTTCCTGCTATCCAGTTCCAGTTGGACCTCCCGGTCCAGTTCCAGTCCAGACCGGTGTCTAGTGCACCTCCAGTTTAAAGTCCAGTTCCGGTTTGGAACAAACCCACCTATTCCGTGGTCCAGTTCCTGAGTGGACCTCCGGTCCAGTACAGTCCAGTTCCGGCTTGGAACCCTCCTCCTGTACTCAAGTCCAGCTCCGGCTTGGAGCAGTTCGTATTGAACTTTCTCACCCTGTGTAATACTGTGTTTTATTTTCTGTACAGCTTTGGGACTACCCCAAAGCTTAATAAAAACCCCTTGCTGTTAAATCTGCCTCCTGGTCGTTGCACTTGGGTCCAGCCCGTATTTGGTTCGTAACAAGAAGTTTGTGGAGTCAGAGCCACGGTAGCCTTTGATTAAGAGAGAAATAAAGAAAGCCGATATGCTGTATGGCGGCGATGATTGTTATTATGCTTAAAAAAAACATTTGATAATAGTAGATATGGTTTGTCACCCAGTCAACCTAGAACTATACTTTTCATTTAATTCACATAATTTTAAAACTCATGAAACCATTCAGTGACCCCTCGTGCCCTGTGGATGGGGGCATTTTTATCCTCGATGAAACCACTCCCATCAGGATAGACATGTAATTATCATAGGATAAAGGTGATCACTCAGAATAACTTTGTATTGATTTACAGTGACCCTTCCCTCTAAGGAGACAAGTGGACCCAAACCATGCCAGGAAAATGCCCCCCACAACATAAAGGAGCCCCTCACTTTAATTTGTCACCTGTCTGTAGTTTGTTATTATTTCTGGTGGCAGTCTATAATACTTGCGCAAGTATTTTAACTTTGATATTACTGATCGGATGCGTTTCTTGCTAATAAAATTGTGGCTAACATTTCCATTCATGTTTTTACTTGGTGTTTCCTTGAAATTTAACCAATAAAATTGCCCATTTGTATTAAAATGTCACGTCTCTGTTGAATTCCCTCCTTATCTGTGTTTTAGGGAAAACTCCTCCCACTACAGTGCACGGTGAATCATCAAAACGGGCTCAGGCAAATCAAATATGACAAGTGATGAATATGCCACTTTGTTAGTGCGACGACTCGCCATGCACCATGTGCCGGCCGAAAAATAGAACACTTTGTCATTATGAGAATTAATATTCTGTGTGTAAGAACAGTGTAGATTAATATTCTGACTGCTGTGTGTAAGAACAGCGTATATTAAAATTCTGACTGCTGTGTGTAAAAATAGCGTAGATTAATATTCTGACTGCTGTAAGAACAGCGTAGATTGATATTCTGACTGCTGTGTGCAAGAACAGCGTAGATTGTATTCATTTCAGTCCAGAAAATCTTCTTAAGAACCGCATCCAAATAGTAACATAAAATGAGTGTTACTTTCCTGGCCTATTTTCGAACTAAATAATGAGGAAATATGCTTCTGGACTGTCTTATGAATTTGCCAAGCCAAGAGAACCATATTACACATGCACACACACATTCACAAATCTGCCATTTCTGGATGTTTAATGAAGTCAGTTAGGAACTTTGCGCCTTATGCAGGATTTGACGCTGCAACTTTTTCATTACATTCGCAGTTATTTGAACACTGGCATTAAATATATTCTGTATTCAACCAGCAGCTTCCTCTGTTTCTCATGCAGAAAAGTTGAGTAAAACAAGTCCATGAGTCGAGTACATCTAGAGATGCAATAAGCAAGTCATTCATACTGAATAATGGGTAATTAATACCAGAGATTCAAGCCATATACCTGAGAATTAAAGACCTACTTTACAAAGGGGTCTTGCCTTGGACAGCACTGTTATTCCAACAGTACTAAGAGAAATACAGTTGTGTATTGTAGGTGAAAAAAGTGCGTGTTTAGTGCCAATGGCTTCTTATAGCTTCACACAGTGGTAAATGACAGAATTTTGTGGTGTCCTTGATATTCTGCCCATAAAGAGATCTACAGCAGTGTCATTGGTGTCCCGTGTTTTCAGAAATAAGCATTCTGTAATCTTCCAGCGTTAATCTTGTGCACTGATCAGAAAGTGCCCCTGCGTGACCCTCTACAGGTGCTTAAATTAATTGCTTTCGTTCTTTTGTTCAGGTTCACCTAAACTCCCCTGTCGTCTAGAAAATAAGTCTCTCTTAAAGTGCTGTGTGCTGTCAGAACTGATTCATCTTAACCCCTGGAGATTTGAAACACTAAATTATGCCATTATTACTGACCATTGTGTTGTTATTACTGAGCATTTTTATTCCACTTTTGATGCTTGCCATCAAATTGACGCTCAAGATTGACTTTGAGCCTAATCTGGCCCTGATTCAATTGTGATCTAAATGTGTTCACAGTGGAGAGGAAGTCGGTTGTCATGAAAACATGCTTCCTTGTGACCTGTTACATGGAGGTTTGGATGATTAGATTCTGAAGGAGTCTCATGGTTTATGTACACACTCATTTCTCCTATACAATACTATTCTCTCACTGCACAAAAAAATAATGAGCCAAGCACAAGGCAAACAATGCCTAAGCAAAGTGTTAATTGGCAGCGATATCACCCAGGGATTGAGGGTTTTCATTGGTAGGATTGTTCTCTACCCATCGTGTGCCAGATACCCCTTCGGTCCTGTCTTTTGCCCACAAGCTTCCTGCACTTGCAACATGTGGATTGTACACTTACTTCCTGTGACGTTAAGGAGGTTCAGGCATTCCCTGTCAGTCAGGTTACCACAGGAATTTATCAAAAATCCACAAAATCATCCATCAAATGACAGTTATTACAGGCTATTACAGGTTAAGAGTCAGATATGGTGCCTCATCTTGCACTCAGTCAATCTTTTTAAAATAGATTCAAGTTTGAATGAGATGCATCCCATCACCATATAAAAATATTGAAAATGAATTGCATTCCATCCTTTACAAAACTACAATACAAAGACAAGCTGATCCAGAACACTGAATTTAATGAAAGGTTGTATCAGGGCACTGAAGTTACACAGAGATTTCTACAAGAGCATTTTACACCAAATATAGATTTAATTTGGTTTGTTACAGGGTTGTGTGGTTTGTTGGCCAGCGTAGGAGAATGGCTGCTAGTTCAGCCAGACTGATTCTGTTTGCGCTGCCATACTCAACATGGAAATTGAGGAAAAGGAAATGTAATTGCCATCAAATTGACGCTCAAGATTGACTTTGAGCCTAATCTGGCCCTGATTCAATTGTGAATCAGAAGCTCTCTCCAAAGCTAGGACCCAATACTACTCCACTCTTATTGGCGACCAGCAAAATAACCCCAGAATGCTGTTCTCCACCATCAACCGTCTACTCCGTCCCATTGATGCCCCCCAACCCACTGATGCCCTCAACCTCTCCTCCAAGTTCCTGGACTTCTTCCAGGCCAAAGTGGATTCCATTTACCAACAGCTACTGCAGCCTGCCAGCCCTCCCCTCCACATACACGTCACCCACAGAATGTGCCTCCCCTCCTTCTCCCCTGTGGATGCTTCCCGGGTCGTTGAGCTGGTCACCAAAGCCAAGGCCTCCACCTGTCCTTTGGACTCCATGCCCACTACCTTGGTTAAGGCATGCCTACCTACCCTGTGCCCCATCATGGTTGACATCATCAATACCTCCCTGGAATCTGGCATAGTACCCTCCAGCTTCAAAATGGCCACTGTCACCCCCATTCTCAAGAAGCCAGGCCTGGACCCAGGTGACCTCAATAATTACCGACCGATCTCCAACCTTCCTTTCCTCAATAAAATCCTGGAAAGAGCAGTTGCCGCCCAAGTTCTTCAGAACATGTCAAACCATGAGCTCCATGAACCCTTCCAATCTGGCTTCAGAGCACACCACAGCACGGAAACTGCCCTCATAAAAATCATTAATGACCTCCTCATCGCCGCTGATTCCGGTCTCATCAGTATTCTCATTCTCCTGGACCTCTCTGCAGCTTTCGATACAGTCTCCCACACCATCCTCCTCAACCGTCTTTCTGAATACGTTGGCCTCACCGGTGTAGCTCTCTCCTGGTTCCAGTCATACCTCTCCAACAGGAAACAGTTTGTGACCATCAGAGACTCCAGTTCCACCCCAGCCCCAGTCAACCAAGGCGTGCCCCAGGGCTCTGTGCTTGGACCCCTCCTTTTCACCATCTACATGCTCCCCCTTGGTCAGATCATCCGCCACCACGGTCTCAGTTTCCACTGCTATGCTGACGACACACAGTTGTATCTCAATACCAAACCATCCACTCAGCTCCCCCCACAGTCACTTGTTAACTGCCTGCATAAAATAAGATCCTGGTTGTCATCCAATCTGCTCAAACTAAACAGCAATAAAACAGAACTCATGGTTGTGGCTCCTAAGGCACTGCTTCGGAAAGTTGGTGATCTCGTCCTAGATGTGGATGGCTGCTCCATCTCTCCATCCCCTGAAGTCCGCAACCTGGGTGTTATTTTGGATTCCAACCTCTCATTCAAATCTCATATCAAATCCATCACTAAATCTGCTTTTTATCATCTCAAAAACATCTCCAGACTTCGACCTTCTCTCTCTGACTCTGTGGCAGAGACCCTCATTCACTGCTTTATCACCTCCCGTCTGGATTACTGTAATGGTGTTCTGTTCGGGGTACCCAGCAAAGCCCTGGACAGGCTCCAGTACGTCCAGAACTCAGCTGCCAGGGTCTTAACCCGCACCAAGCCCTGGCAGCACATCACCCCCACCCTTATCCACCTTCACTGGCTTCCGGTTAAGTCCCGCATCATCTATAAAATACTCCTCCTCACCTACAAATCCCTTCATGCCCTTGCCCCCCAGTACCTTTCAGACCTCCTTCACCCCTACACCCCCTCTCGGAATCTGCGGTCCTCGGACACGGGTCTGCTTTCCATCCCCCATACCAGCTTCCGGACTTTTGGGGACAGAGCATTTAGTGCTGCTGCCCCCACCCTCTGGAACTCTCTCCCAGCAGAGATCCGCAACGCTGCTTCCTTGGACACTTTTAAAAAAGCACTCAAAACCTATCTGCTCACTATGGCCTATGGCCTTTAGCTGTTCTGTCATCCCCGGTCACTTTTACTTTACTTATTTTCTCTTTTCTGTTTAATTGCTTGTTTGAGTCATTCTGTAAAGCGTCCTTGGGTCCCTTGAAAGGCGTTATATAAATGTAAGTTATTATTATTATTATTATTATTAATTGTGTGTAATATTTCCTTTCATAAGGTCTCCTGCATATTCATGCTCCTGTTTCCTTTTGTCATGAGAATTAAGGAGAGAAGGCCCAGGCCCGAAGCTGGGAAGGACAGCCTCTTCAAAAACTGCCTGCACGATTCTAAAATACAGCAGAAATCACATTGACAAGCATAAAAGCAACAAAATCCCCTTCTTCAGTCAAGTGAAGAAGGCGATTGACCTTTAAAACGCCATTTAAAGGAACAGACCAGAGGATTGGTATTGAATTCATTATCGATTAGTTTTATTGTCCAAGTGTTTCTGTGCCTGTTTTTCAGATGTACATGAGTGAAACCTCCATCAAAGAGCGAGAGAAATAAGGCTTAACTCTGACCCCACAGGGCAGCATATTACTGAGATACAGCCACCACCGATGAGCTACGAATAAGTTTGGCGCACTTTTATCATGTTAAATAGTAAGCAAAATAAGCAATAAAAAGTAAAAAGTGCCTTTGAAGACAATATCTACCATGGAGACATGCCTCTATTGCCTGTACAACCATTAAAGCTTACATGCAACACATCAAAATATACAGTATCTGTACGATTTATGGCCTTTCATGGCTGGATTAGCAGCCAGAGTAGCAGAGACCTAGCATGTGCAGAATTAATTAGAGTTGTATTAAATCAATCTTCATAGTTTACCACTCCATATCTTCTGATTGCCTGTGTTATCTTATTACCTACCTATTTTTTATAGCTGTCTTTTATTTGAAAATGCCCATTTTCTATTTATGCATCACATTTATTTCATGAAAGAACAGAAATGCTAAATGTGCTGCTCTCAGCATAGTTCAAAGATTTCATCATGATATACTGCATTACGATAATAAGTGTCAGTCTCTATTATATGAATACCCATTTGTAAAAATATTTTTACTAGCATAATTGGAAATAAACCAGCCCAAGGGATTGTTCCTACATGGGGTAAAGCTAGAGTTGCATACTCTAGCTTTAAGTTGCATACTCTAGCTTTAAGTTGCATACTCTAGCTTTAATTATCCATACTTTGGAATATCACTACTTCTTTTACAATGTAGGCTAACTGTATGCATCTTTTTTCTTTTTACATAATAGTGCAGAACTGTATAAATAAAAAGTGAAACTATAGTTTTTTTGGTAAATATAAAGTTTGGTATATTGAGAGAATAGTATATGTGTGTTTTCTTTGTTTTTTAACACTAAAAATGAATTTAAACAGGACATTTCCCCTGGTTTGCACTACTGTTAAATAAAGCCTAATAACTTTGTGGTAACCTGCAGCGGTACCGCCCACACCAATAGGGGGGTTTCCCATTAATGTATTAAAATGTGGCGGCCAGAGTTGGGGGTAACGGATTACTAAAGTAAAGTAATGCGTTACTGTAATAATATTAGTTTTTCGGGTAACGTGGTAATATAACAAATTACTATATACATAAATGCGTGTAATAATATTAGTTTATTAGCAACGCGTCACTCAACCTAATATTGTAGGCTACGTTTCATGCTACGTTTTATAAGGCTATTTATTATGAAGAACTCTCCAATTGATTAATAATCCTTGGCAGTACGGAAGTAAATTAAGTTGTCAATCTAACTCAATCGTGCCAAAATTTTTAGATATATGACAAGATACGCAACTGGCGCTTTTCCCCATTGGATTTTTTGTCTGCACGAGGAAGTGATCAGGCATGTGCAGTAGTGTTTTCAGTTAGCTTAGCAACTAAAGTTACATAACGTATGCTTAGAGTGGTGCGCATCTGACTGGCGCTACCCGGATTTAAAGTTGGTTTTCGTTGGATAGTCAAAATCATAACGGGTTGTAAGTAGTAGTACTGGGTCCTGACAACTTAGGCATATATAATCTAAAAAGAAAAGGGAGATTTTTGATTTCATCTGTCTGATAATGACCCGTTTAGCAAACTGTTTTGTAAAACTTCATTGACAGCCAGTCATTCAATGAACGCCTGTTGTCTGTCTAATAAGTTCCAAGTGCGAAAGTTCCAGCCCCGAAGTTGGACCTCTTGCTCCACCTACCCTCTTTGACCGTGCGAAGTTCAGTGAACACAAGATGGCAGCTGCACGGGCTATTTTTTGTTATCCTTCACATTTCAATAGGCTACATTATTGAAATGGGATTTAATGTAATTCATTGTTTGATGAGTTGAAGTATTAATCATTTGAATGTTAAAAGCAGTAGCATATTTAACCTATTTCCACGAATCCACACTGACTGAGTGTGAAAGCCCTATATTTCATTTGATTAGCTTTTCATATTTGTCAATATCGTTTTAAAAGCAACATTTTGAACACACTGTTACTACATTTATATTGTCAATTGAAATGAGCTGAATACGTTTAAGAAGGTTAATTAAAAAGGTTATTTTCCATACGTCTTGTCTGTTGAATTAATCTTAGCAACTCTAATGTTGGCGTGAAGCGCCCTCATGAGGATTTTAACAAAAGTGCAAAGCATTGTGAGAATGTAAGAATGAATACGAGTAGACTTTTATTTTATCGGTTGCTATAGGCCTACTGGCTAGGAAGGTGATACATTTTTCAATCATTTTGTAAAACAATCTACAACATATTTCAACAACATTTTATAATGAATACGTAAGGTTAAATGGTCCTAATAATCATACTTCTGAAAGGGGAATAATTTAACACTGATTTAAGTGATTTTATGACAGAGTAACACAAAGTAATATAACGGGTAATATAATGCATTACCTTAATTGTAAAGTAATATAGTAATATAACGCTTTACTTTTTTAAAAAGTAACAGTAATATGTAATATATTACAATTTTTAAGTAACGCCCCCATCTCTGGTGGCGGCCCGCCACAGTTTAATTTCAACCGCCACAGTTTCAAATTGATTAAAAAAAAATCGTAGGCTTATGTCATAGATTATATAAAAATATGGACAAAGTCACTGTGACATCACCCATTGCCTTCCCACAGCCTTGTAAAAACCGTTTTGAGTCTCCGGAAGTCTTTTTCGCCACCATGTTTGTACAAACTGCGTCTGCTCCATGGAGCCAAAGTGACGTTGTCGGGAGCATGGTCAAACGGATATGGTCATCATGGTCCAGGCACAGTATGATTGACAGTTCGGGGTGGAGAAGCCACCCTAACCTTAACCAAACCCACCATTTTAAACATTTTAAACCCACTGTAAGAGCCCGGATGGCGAGAGCTGTGACCCTTTATTACGGGCACAGACCGAACAGGCCGAAACAAACTCTCGCACATCCTTTTCCATCCCAGGCCACTAAATCGCCTATCCAAGAAATCCTTGGTGCGGTGGACACCCGATTACCCACCAGATGGGAGTAATTCCCGATTGCAGTACCTGGCCCCGTCCTCTGGAGGGCACAACCAGGCAATTAGGAGGCCCTCCACCCGGATCTGGCTCCAGTTGCTGGGCCCCTAGCACAAGGGACACTAGGGCGGCAGTATAGTATAATGGTTAAGGAACTGGCCTTGTACCCGAAAGGTTGCAGGTTCGATTCCCAGGTAGGACACTGCCGTTGTACCCTTGAGCAAGGTACTTAACCTGAATTGCTTCAGTATATATCCAGCTGTATAAATGGATAATATGTAAAACATGATAAAAAAAAGTTGTGTAAGTCGCTCTGGATAAGAGCGTCTGCTAAATGCCTGCAATGTAATGTAATGTTCCATGTGACTGGGGCCAAAATCCGAGCAGCAGCTCGGGAGGACGTTCGTCTTCGGACTGATCAAAGATCCAGGAAAGCGCATCTGGTTTCACATTTTTTGAGCCGGGCTGATAAGTTAACACAAAATTTAAACGCAAAAAGAACAGTGACCAGCGGGGCTTTCTGCGAATTGCATCATTTGGCGTCCTGAATATACTCCAGGTTTTTATGATCAGTCCAGACAGTGAAGGGATGATCAGCCCCCTCGAGCCGATGTCGCCACTCTTCTAGCGCCAATTTCACCGTCAAAAGCTCCCAGTCCCCTACGTCATAATTTCTCTCGGCCGGTGTCAGGCCCCGAGAAAAATAGGCACACGGATGCAATTTCTGGTCTTGGGGTGAACGCTGAGACAATATAGCCCCTGCTCCCAACTCAGAGGCATCAACCTCTACCACAAAGGGGAGTGAAGAGTTGGGAGTAATAAGGATGGGCTCAGAGCTAAAACTTTTCTTTAACTCTGTGAAAGCTCCCTTAGCTTTCGGATTCCACTGGAACCGCGAAGGTGCCGTTTTCTTAGAGCTGTGATAGGTGCAACCACTGCGCTAAAATTGCAAATAAAACGGCGGTAAAAATGAGCGAATCCCAGAAAGCGCTGCACCTGTTTCACCGATTCCGGGGTAGGCCAGTTTATGACTGCTGAAATGTTCTCCTCAGTGTACATTACCTTACATTACAGTCATTTAGCAGACGCTTTTATCCAAAGCGACATACAATAAGTGCATATACAGTAGGAAGGTCATCAAAGTAACTACAGAACAGATAAGACAAAGCACATCCTTCACATAACGTAGCAGCTATCCCTAGTAATGAACATTGAATGTAGTTCACAGTAAGCTGTGGGTAAATCAGCTATACTATAATTCTATTCTAAAAACTATTATAAACTATAACAAACAGTTAGACAAGAAAAACACAGGGTACAAGTACCATGAGAAAAGGTCCTAGATTAGTGTATCAGTCAAGGTAGAGTCTGAAGAGGTGTGTCTTCAGGCCATGACACGGCAGGCAGTGTTGGAGTAGAACGTAGGGGAATGGGGAGTTTGTTCCACCACTGGGGAGCTAGGGTGGAAAAGCTCCTCAGTCGGGACGAGCGCAAGCCGTTGACAAGGAGGGGGGAAAGTGTGAGTCGCCCTGCTGTAGAAGAGCGAAGTGGTCGAGCAGGAACATAGTGCTGGATTAAGTCCTGCAGGTAGGCGGGGCCTGTCCTATTGGTTTCACTGTAGGCCAGGGTCAGAACTTTGCACCTGATCCTGGCTGAAACTGGCAGCCAGTGGAGTGACCACAGCAGGGGGGTGACATGCAAACATTTTGGGAGGTTGAACACAAGCCGGGCAGCTGCGTTCTGGATCGTTGAAGAGGCAGAATGGTGCATGCTGGTAGGCTTGCGAGCAGGGCGTTGCAGTAGTCCAGGCATGAGGTGACCATGGTCTGGACAAGAAGCTGGGTGGAGTAGGTGGTCAGGTAACGGTCGAATCCTCCTGATGTTGTACAGGAGGAACCTGCAGGACCGTGCCGTTGCCCTGATGTGCTCCTTGAATTCCAGCTGGTCGTCCAGGACCACCCCCAAGTTCCTTGCAGAGCGGGAGGCAGCCACTATGGAGAGGTCATTTAGTGGGAAGGTCTTGTATGGCATGAAGAGGAGCTCTGTCTTGTCAAGGTTGAGCTTCAGGTGATGGGTAGCTATCCACTCAGAGATATCAGCCAGACAAGCAGATATCCTCTCCTTAACCTGTGGGGTTGAGGGAGGGAAAGAGAGGAAGAGTTGAGTATCGTCATCATAACTATGGCATGAGAAGCCATGTGAATTCATTACTGAACCAAGAGACTTAGTATAAATCAAGAAAAGCAGAGGACCCAGTACAGATCCCTGCGGAACTCCTGTAGAAAGGGGATGGGGTGCAGAGACAGAACCCTTCCAAGAGACTTGGTAGGATCTATCAGTAAGATACGATACAAACCAAGAGAGGGCAGTCCCAGAAATGCCCATCTCAGTGAGTGTGGAGATCAGAAGTTCATGGTTGACCATGTCAAACGCCGCAGACAGGTCAAGTAGAATCAGGACAGAGGAGAGGGAGGAGGCTCTAGCAGTGGCGAGTGCCTCCGTCATGGCCAGGAGAGCAGTTTCGGTGGAATGCCCGATTCTGAAGCCGAACTGATGCGGGTCAAGCAGGTTGTTCTGGTAGAGAAAAACAGAAAGTTAGTTAACACCTTTGCGCAGAAGGTGGCGCCGGCGGAAGCTTTTTGCTCAACTCAGACATTCGTTGCTACTGCAGCCGAACTATGATTGGAAATCACAAACTCTGTGTTTTAAATTTATTGGTAGACGGTTCGTGACGATTTCTGCCGAATACGTAGTTTCTAAGTGCCACTATTTCCCTGTAGCAAGTCCATTTATCAAGCAAACCCCACCTAGTCTATACCTACATATACGTGACATAGTGGACAATAGCGTCTATGTTTGAGTTCATACATATATTTATTCATCATATAAAATTAGAATAACGTCATAGCAACGAGATAAATCCAACAATAGCCTGATCGTATGCCAGAAAAGCCCTGCTCACTCAAATGCAAAATAAACTGTGAAAGTACTATCTCATTCTACCATGTATTCTACTAGCAATATATGCTACTAAATATGAAATAAATATACAATCCTACCATTGGTTTTACACATCGAGATGTTCCTTTCAAAATTCAGTTGTCATTTATTGTCTGGTACAATCGGTTTGAGAAATATACAACACTTTATACCGCTATTACACTATCTGAAACGTCGCCGCGTAATAAGCCCCATGCCCTGTAAGACTGTCTCATGCATTACAGTTCACTCTGGTTTAATTGTCGGCTTTTTTATCCAATAGAGTACATTATAACCGTCGCAACGGTATATGCCAAGTCTTTTTGGGTGCTTTGAGCAATTTACTACAGCCCAGCGTAACGGCAGTTTTCGTTTTAGCTGTCTAGTATTACGCAAGCGCTATACAATACGCATTATCCAGGGAAATTCCCCTTTTGCGATATGTAAGTATTTTTGCGTCTAAAATACCGTTGGTCTCGCTGGCTACATACGTACGTTCGTGTTTCCACTCGAGCACTGTCTTTCCAAGTTTGATAGCCCTGTTGTTATTTTCGCATTTTGAGTGCATTTCACATACTGTAGTGCAATCGTTAGCTAAATGTATTTTTGAACTAGGCTACCGATGTTCATTGAAGATAGAATATTTGGCAGCATTTTACAGATGGTGGAAAACTATTTTATGTTCATGTTATCATACATAGTATAGGCTATGATGTATGCCTCTTATGGCATGACAAGTGCTCATTCCAATTTACTGTTGCGCTGATATGTGGTAGATTAAGGTAAAAATTTCCTTGGAGTTATTATGAATAGGAAAACTTAAAAGATTAAAAGAATACAGAAAAATGCAATCCCAGGACAAAAGTATACATACTGTAGAGTACAGGGACAAGTGATGTTTTATTGAGGTACAAGAGTGAATGATTAGGCAACATATTTAGGTGTATGTAACACTGTGATATCAATGTTTTTTTATCTTAAGCCACCAGAGGGAGCAAATGTGTATGCGTTATAATTTATAATATAATATAATATTTTATGACATGTTTTGCATAGGGGTTTTGGACCCATAGATATCTACCCACCTATACTGCTGAAAATATATAATTCTCACTTGGAAATTATGCACAAGTGAGTTTTATGAGCCCAAACTGTTGATTTGTAGTTAAATATTTCATAAATTTTTTTTATTTGCAGCAGTGCACAATTTAGCCATTTGGATAGATTTGGAGACACTAATGGACAAGAGGATACACGGCTATATTTTGCATCATAGACCTTTAGTAGTTCTGCATATCATCCTCAGATTTTGCAAAACTTGTGGACATGGAGTTTATGATCCAGGAAATGTATATATATTACCGATTTCACTTATGTAGCTCTCAGCAAAATTAAAAAAAACTATTTAAAAATTTTTTTCCCCTAAGTTTCTTTGCATTTGTGGCACTTTATTTTGACTTAAATTATGAAAATAAACAAATCTAAGTTTGTATTGTAAATGGTACACCTGTCTTCTTTCATTTAAGCCATTTACCAAGTTTATGTGATGCTCACACCTGGAGTTATAAAGCCTTAAACAGAGCACCCCTAAATAGGTGAAATGTGCCATCTGCGCCAAGGGGTTAAGGACAGCTCGTTCGAGAGTTTTGGACAGGAAGGGAAAGAGAGATACAGGACGGTAGTTCCTGAAATCAGAGGGGTCCAAGCTAGGTTTTTTAAAGAGTGGGGTAACACGGGCAGTCTTAAAAACAGCAGGAACATGGCCACAGGTTAGGGAGGTGTTGATAATGGAGGACAGATATGGAAGGAGCTCACCGGATATAGACTGGAGGACTGCTGAAGGGATGGGGTCCAGTGGACAGGTGGTTGCGCGATGGTGCGTCACAAGTTGGAGCACATCAGTGTCCTCCAGAGTCTTGAAGGACGACAGTGTAGCGATGGGTTCGGTATGGGGGATGTGGGGTGTCACTGGATGCGTGAAGGAGTTCCGGATTGTGGCCACCTTCCTCTCAAAGTGGGTCAGGAAGTCATCTGCAGAGAGGGAGGTGGGTGAAGGGGGTGGTTGAGAGATAAGCAGGGAGGAGAAGGTGGAAATAGTTTACGTGGGTTAGACACACATGCATTAATTTTAGACTGAAAAAATGAAGTCTTAGCCGATGTAGTTGCAGATGTGAAGGCTGCCAGCAGAGTGTGATAGGAGGCCATGTCATCTGGGGACATGCTACACTGAGGAGACCACGCTGTAGTGTAGCGTGTTCTCCTCTCTGTAGCATGTCCTCCTCAGTGTAGCGTGTTCTCCACAGTGTAGCGTGTCCTCCACAGTGCAGTGTGTTCTCCTCAGTGTAGCATGTCCTCCTCAGTGTACCATGTTCTCCTCAGTGTAGCATGTCCTCCACAGTGCAGTGTGTCCTCCTCATTGTACCGTGTCCTCCACAGTGTAGCTTGTTCACCTCAGTGTAGTGTGTTCTCCCGTGTAGCATGTTCTCAGTGTAGCGTGTCCTGCTCAGTATAGCTTGTCCTCAGTGTAGCGTGTTCTCCTCAGTGTAGCGTTTTCTACTCAGTGTACCATGTTCTCCTCAGTGTAGCGTGTTCTCTTCAGTGTAGCATGTTCTCCTCAGTATAGCATGTCCTCAGTGTAGCGAGTTCTCCTCAGTGTAGCGGGTTCTCCTCAGTGTAGCGAGTTCTCCTCAGTGTAGTGCATCTTCCTCATTGTAGCATGTCCTCCTCAGTATAGCATGTCCTCCACAGTGTAGCGTGTCCTCCTCAGTGTAACATGTTCTCCTCAGTGTACCGTGTCCTCCACAGTGTAGCTTGTTCACCTCAGGGTAGTGTGTTCTCCCCAGTGTAGCATGTTCTCAGTGTAGCGTGTCCTGCTCAGTATAGCTTGTCCTCAGTGTAGCATGTTCTCCTCAGTGTAGCGTTTTCTACTCAGTGTACCATGTTCTCCTCAGTGTAGCGTGTTCTCTTCAGTGTAGCATGTTCTCCTCAGTGTAGCGTGTTCTCTTCAGTGTAGCATGTTCTCCTCAGTGTAGCGTGTTCTCCTCAGTATAGCATGTCCTCAGTGTAGCGAGTTCTCCTCAGTGTAGCGTGTCCTCCTCAGTGTAGTGCATCCTCCTCATTGTAGCATGTCCTCCTCAGTATAGCATGTTCTCCTCAGTGTAGCGTATCCTCCACAGTGCAGTGTGTCCTCTACAGTGTAGTGTTCTCCTCAGTGTAGCATGTTCTCTGTGTAGCATGTCCTACTCAGTGTAGCGTGTCCTCCTCAGTGTCGCGTGTTCTCCTCACTGTAGCGTGACCTCCTCAGTGTAGCGTGTCCTCCCCAGTGTAGCATGTGCTCCTTAGTGTAGCGTGTTCTCCACATTGTAGCATTTTCTCCTCAGTATAGCGTGTCCTCCTCAGTGTAGCATATCGTGTTCTCCTCACTGTAGCATAGTGTGTCCTCCTCAGTGTAGTGTGTCCTCAGTGTAGTGTGTTCTCCACAGTGTAGCATGTCCTCCTCAGTGTAACATGTTCTCCTCAGTGTAGCGTGTCCTCCACAGTGAAGCGTGTCCTCTGTGTAGCGTGTCCTCCTCAGTGTAGTGTGTCCTTAGTCTATTGTGTTCTCCACAGTGTAGCGTTCTCCACAGTTTAGCGTGTTCTCCTCAGTGTAGCATTTTTCCTCAGTGTAGCGTGTTCTCCTTAGTGTAGCATGTCCTCAGTGTAGCGTGTTGTCCTCAGTGTAGTGTGTTCTCCACCATGTAGCGTGTTGTCCACAGTGCAGCATGTCTTCCTCAGTGTAGCGTGTCCACTCACTAACAGCTGTGCTTACAGACAGACTCTGGGTCACTCTGTTTTTATAGTCACATCATGCTGGTGGTGACGAGAGCACTTCTCAAATGCTGAAAGCAGGTGCAAGTTCCCTTGGATGCGATCTTAAAATCACCACCAGTCTTTTCCCCCCCTGCCACCAGGGTGGGCTGAAAACATGGGAAAGACTCCTGTACAGCAGCTGGGGCCCAGGGGAAATGCATTCCCAGGGTGTTCATAGCTTTTTTCCTTCAGTGGCCAAGCAGCATGCTTTTGTTGTTTCACCTCCAGCTTCCTTGATTTGCAGCTGCTTGGCTAAAAGTTTCTGATGTTGGCACAAAGCATGCTCTGTGCGGTGTTCAGACCGAGCCGTTGTGGCCGTTTAATTTCCCCTGCATCTTTGTTCACTTTTTGCTTCAGTGAGCTCGTACACTAGCCATCCTCACCTTGTGTGACTGTGGAATTGTGTGCAGTGGATTCCTCTAAGCAATTCATTTCAAATTTTTCCTCTGAAGGTGCATCATGTGGGGTTCAGGTGCTCTGTGCAGTGCTGGCCGAAGCAAGCCACATGCTGCAAGTGTCTCATACAGATTTATGTAAAAAATAAAAAGCCCAGCAATTTATTTAGATTTTTTTTGCTGGCAAAAATTATCTAAATTAGGCTAGAGCCTTACGAATGGCTCTTGCAATTTCAAATATGCATTTCACTCCCTTTGTCTCAAGAGCACAGCACTTTGAAGCCACATGCAGGAGGAGGTCTCATGTGAATCTCAAGACACCTCAACTTATGCGGCATTAATTTCAGTCAGCAGCTGCACACTTACATGCCATGAAGTATCACTGCAAATGAAAGGCCTAAATAAGTTGGTGGTTGGCTATCATAGCACTAATCTTATTTTTACCTGTTATACACAAGCTGTTTTTACTCAAAACTTGATGAACTTGAATGGGTCCAAAGATGAGCTAGATATGAATTGTTGTTTTATTATCTTGATGTTAAATGCATTCTACTGCACTGCAGGCTAAAGCCAGTTAAAGCATCGTATATTATCTATATTGGCCTATTCGCCAAGGTGTACAGCGGAACATTTATTTATCAGCCTAGGGGATATTTTCCTCTTTATTCAGAAATAAAATATGTTTAAGTAAACTGCAGATGATGCAAGATCATGGCAGCTTCTTTTGTTCAGAAAGGCCTACACACACACTCTCAATGCACACTGTCACGTCCATGGGGAGAGGGACTATTGTTCTCCATGGGGAGAGGGACTATTGTTCTCCCTGGGGAGTGGGTATATTGTTCTCCATGGGGAGAGGGACTATTGTTCTCCATGGGGATAGGAACTATTGTTCTCCATGACGAGAGGGTATATTGTTCTCCATGGGGAGAGGGTATATTGTTCTGCATGGGGAGATGCAATATTGTTCTCCATGGGGAGAGGGACTATTGTTCTCCATGGGGAGAGGGTATATTGTCCTCAATGGGGAGAGGGACTATTGTTCTCCATGGGGAGAGGGTATATTGTCCTCAATGGGGAGAGGGACTATTGTTCTCCATGGGGAGAGGGTATATTGTCCTCAATGGGGAGAGGGACTATTGTTCTCCATGGGAAGAGGGTCTATTGTTCTCCATGGGGAGAGGGTATATTGTTCTCAATGGGGAGAGGGACTATTGTTCTCCATGGGGAGGGGGACTATTGTTCTCCATGGGGGCGTGTGATGAGGATGGAGTGGTTAATGGTGTCGAAAGCGTCGCTGAGGTCAAGGAGGATGAGGATGGAGAGGAAACCAGAGTCAGCAGAGAGGAGAATGCCATTGGTGACTTTTAACAAAGCAGTTTCTTTGCTGTGTCTGGAGCGGAAGCCGGATTGGAAAGGTTCAAAGAGGTTATTGGAGTCTAGGTGAGATTTTAATTGGGGGGCGATGGTTCACTATAAAATCTTTGAAAGGAAGGGGAGGTTGGAGATAGGCCGGTAGTTGTCAAGGGTGTTGGGGTCGAGTCCAGTTTTTTTCAGTATAGGGGTGACAGCAGCGAGCTTTAGGGCGGAGGCGATGTAGCCAGTGGATAAAGAGGAGTTTATGACTTTGGTAATAAGAGGAGAAAGTGAGGGGAGACAGGCCTTAACTATGGTGGAGGGGATAGGGTCCCATTCCAATGATTATGGAGGATAGGTCAGGTGCAGTAATTTCAGAGAAGGATGTGAGTGGGTTATTGGAAGGTAGAGGGGAGGTGGGTTCTGGACCAGAGATGGTGGTGGAGGAGGATGTGGCCAGTTGGCTGTGTATTATATCGATTTTTGTTTTAAAATGCGATAGGAATTAATCACATTTACTGATGGTGAAGGAGCTGGAGATGGTGTCCATAGGTTTAAGGAGTTTGCTTATGGTAGAGAAAAGTGTCTTTGGGTTATTGCTGCCAGCTTGAATGATGGAGGAGTAGTGAGAGGAGCGTGCACTGTTGAGGGCATCTTTGTATTGCTGTTGGTATAGTATGTAGGCGTCTGAGTGAACAGTGAGACCAGTTCTATTGGCGAGCCGTTCCAATTGGCCGCCCTTGGATTTGAAGTGACGGAGCGGGTCAGTGTACCAATGAGCGGAGTGAGTGTAGGAAATTTACTTATTTTTTATGGGAGTGAGCTGATTGAGACAGGAGGAGAGTGCATCATTGTAAATGTTGACCAGGTCAGTGGAGGAAGCATTCTGGATGAGGACGGAGTCAGAGATGGTGTCAGCCAGTAGGGAGGAGAGGGAGGAGGGGTTGATGGACTTGAGATTCCAGAAAGTTATGGAGCGCTTCTGCTTGATGAGGGGGATTGCGGAGGGAAGTCCTTTACTCTCTCCTCATTAGGTTCAATTTGAGATGGGTTTTCGAGTGGAAGAATTCTCAAGATAAAGATGAAGGAAATAGCAGTCTTCTACTAAATTTAATCTTTTATTAAATATTTAAACGTTGATTCAACGTGGGAAAACCTTAAACCTACGCAGAGGATTCGGAGTTCCCCGAACAAAAACAAACATTAGCTTATATAATATCATAACTCCTCCTTTACGTTACTAATACTCCAATAATATGTGGTAACACCCTTTCATAATATCTTATTTTATCCAATAACAAATTAGGCAAAAAATAAATATGTTATATGACCTGTTCTTACCCTATGCGCTTGGGGGCACTCTTGATCTATCAAATAACATTGTTTGTGACCTCTCCTCCTTTAGTTTTAATCAGACCATGAAATTTTCCTTAATTTCCCTTATTTTTTATTCTTCTCCCACCTGTTCGGTCAGCATGATCTATCTTATCAGCTTAGTTATGGAACACAGGAGGAAAACATTCCTGTTTTGACTGGTATGCTAGATGCCCTTGTCCTTGCTGACAGAGAACTATCCTGCACCCTCTCACAACCCCCCATCTCAGTACTTTTCCACTAGATCTTGACTGTATTATTTAATTATTTATAAAGGTTTGCTTATGAGGCTTTCTTGGGCCTACAGAACAGTTTCACAAAACAGCTTACTTCCACAGGATGGGGATATTAATGTCCATGGTGATGGCCAAATGGTCAGAAATGGTAATATTAGAGCTGGTCAGGTTGCTGATGGAGATGCTGGAGGTGCAAACCAGATCCAGTGTGTGTCCTTTTTTGTGGGTGGCTGTTACGGCTACTCCCTGAAGGACCGCAACATAAAAGGCACAGAGACGTTGAGTTGCAAGTGAAGAAAATACATTTATTACACCAGGGGGAAAAGGGATAGGGAGCGTATGGGTGCGTGAATGCAGGTATGTATATGTATATATGCGTCTGTGAATGTAGATATGTGTAGCAAAGGAAACAGGTCAGTAGATGAAGCAAATATGGAAAAACCACGGTCCAACAAACTGTGGTCGTAGACCGTGAAGGAGAGAAAAAACCGTCTCCTCGGAAGCACAGGAACAAAAAGAACAGCAACTCCTGATTCCTGGGCAAACCAGTCTTTTAAAGGCATGGGCCAGGTGACTCCAATCAGTCAATTACCTCTGGAGGAGGGGAAAACAAGACAGCACAGCAGGGGTAAGGCAGGCACACGTAACAGTGGCGAAGTCAACAGGTTGGGTGATATTGAAAAGGTTTAGAATGTCCAGGAGTTCAGTGGCGGTTTTGCATTCAGTTGAATCAACGTGTATGTTGAAGTCACCCAGTAGCAAAACAGATGGTAAGATAGCACAGAGTTGTGTGAGGAATTCAGAGAAGTCGGAAAGGAATGCAGGGTTTGGTTTGGGGGGGCCGTAAATGACTGCAGTAACCAGGGGTTTAGGTCCAGACAGTTTAAAAACAAGGTGCTCAAATGAAGAGAGGGCAGGAATGGGTACTGTGCTGGTTTTGATGTGTTGTTGATGTAATGTGGCTATTCCACCACCACGCCTGTCAATGCATGGTTTATCCATGTATGCATATCCGGGAGGTGTAGTCTGGTTGAGAGAGAAATATTCCAGGGGTTTTTGCCATGTTTCAGTGAGGCAGAGAAAGTCCAGATTATTTTCAGTTATGAATTCACTGAGAATAAGCCCCTTATTGTTTAGGGATCAGGTGTTGAACAGAGCAAATTTGAGGCATGGTTGATTTTGGACGGGCTGCGGTGCTCTGACCAAAGTTCATAGGCAGGCAGAGCGCACGTGTGGATTGTTGTGGTGGTGACGTAGTGAAGCTGTGACAGTGCGCTCGTTTGAGCACAGGGATGGGATGGAATAATCAGACCGCGAGTAAACATACTTTCGTTGGGAGCCTCGTGGATCTATCTGAGCCCGTGTTTTTTTTATGGCTGTGATGCATGGTGAAGTGGTCTGATTTTTTAGTACGAGGAGTTGCGGGATGGAGTATTTCAGCGTCATGCCAGATTCGGAAGATGATAGCCTGGAGTCGCTTGCCGGTAGCCATGAACTTCTTAACCAGAGATGGAGAAGTGGCAGATACGACAGGATAGCCCACAGCATGGCAGGAGATCGGGGCTGAATGGGAGAGTTGTGCTGATTGTTGGAGGAAACGGCGAACTGCAGGAGTGCAGGGAATCAAGGTAAGAGAGAGAGAGGAGGCAGTCTGGTCGACAAGCAGCAAGAAGCTAGCTGCAAGCTAATAGCTGCTAACCACTAGCTAACTGAAGTGGCGACTAGCTGCCAGCTAACCGTAGAGGCAGCGGTCACAGCCAACAAGGGCTAACCGCAACAGGAACAGCTGCAGGGCTGTCTGGGGGAGACCTCAGTAGCAGTGATGGCGCTGGGCAGAAACGGGAGTATGTGGCCCGCTGAACAGCAGGGAGCTCACTGCCAGTTACTGCTGCTGGCTAGCTTGAAGGCTGCTAGCTAATCTGCTAATTAGAAGGAGAGCGGTCACAGCCAACAAGGGCTAACCGCGTCGGGACAGCTGAGGGGTTGTCCAGTAGCAGTAGTAGCATTGGGCAGTGGTAGAAGGGAGGATCCAGTAATCCGCAGCAAGGTCCAGAACTTTGCAGGGACTGGTGCAGGTAAAACAGTTTGTACACGTAAGCCGGTGTTGCAGGAAAGTGCCATCCGATGTGTAAGAAAAGATAGCAATCCAGTGGTATCCAGGCGGGAGACAAAAACATGTACAAAGAAACTAGAAACTAGAAAGTAACGTTAGTTAAAATCAAAACAGTAGAGCTTGCTGGAGGGCAAGAAAGAAACTAATCTAAACTCAGATGGAGAAGCGGCGAACAAACAACACCAGCGTCCTCTCCACCCGGAAATGAGATTTGCTTGATGGGGAGAGGGACTATTGTTCTCCATGGTGAGAGGGTATATTGTTCTCCATGGGGAGAGGGACTATTGTTCTCCATGGGGAGAGGGACTATTGTTCTCCATGGGGAGAGGGTTTATTGTTCTCCATGGGGAGATGGTATATTGTTCTCCATGGGGAGAGGGTATATTGTTCTCCATGAGGAGAGGGACTATTTTTCTCCCTGGGGAGATGGTATATTGTTCACACCTGCTTGCTCACCGCCAAAGGTTAAGGGCTGGGCTTCACCCTGACCTCCTCATAACAATATGTTTCAGCTTCCCAACAGTTAAATTCTCTGCACATCACTTAACCAAGATCAGAAATGTCATATCTACAGTAAATTAAGAAAAACATTACATAATTCACACCCTGTGGGTAGCTGTTTCTGTTATCATGCTGTGGAGATATATGTGCACGATTTCTCTCCAAGCCATATACTTTAAAAGTAATTAATTTTAGGGTATGTCGCACGACCACCTTATACAAATCTGTGTTATACAGAGAGAGAGAGAGGGGAAATGTTTGAGGATTAATAGCCAGCAGCATGGAGGCATGACCCCCGTGTATGTGTTCACTCCTGTTCCAAGTTTGATTGTAATGTGATGGGAAAATCTCAAGATGTGTCCTAAATCAGGTATGTGTCTCCCGCTGAAGTTTTAATTATGTTTCACAGAAACCAGCTTTCCTGTCAGAGAGGCCAATTATAATGGCTTTTTGTGTGTGAGGCTGTCATCAAGACTCAAAATATCACGCCACGAAACCACCAAAAAAAGTGGCCTCTTCCCTCATCAAAGGACATGTAAGGCTTGGTTGAGGAGTGACGTTTGGTGTTACTTCTGAACTCACAACATTCTGGGGATAGTAAAGTGTTTAGTGTTTCAAAAGTCATGCATGAATTCTTGAACAGAAACCACATTGGCAAATGGTGACAAAAATATAAAATTAGTAAAAAACAAGAGCATTTCTTGTCAATAATCTTTCGATTATTATTTAACTCCTTATGGGAAGGGGTTAATTATAAGGGAAATCCATGGGAAATGTAAACTGTGTATTGTTGTACAGGAGCATCGATTATTAATATTATAGCAGCATACTGTATAAAGGTTAATGTTTTAGACCTCATTAAAAGACAAATCCTTTATTTCAATTGAATTGTGTACCTCTGGAAAAAATTTACTTTTTTCTTAAATTGTCAACCTCTGGATTTGAGCGCATCTAAAAATTGAGAATTAAAACACAAGAGACTGTCATTTTCTCATGTTCTTATGACAGTTGTGTGCAGGGAGAAATAAATTGGGTACAGCATGATTTTAGTGAACTGTCCTATCAACTCAAGATGTCTGGGAGAAGTGTCAGAATTTAGGTGCCCAACTTGTGTCTGTGTCCTCAGCCTTATCATGAGGTCATGTGAAATCTCTGAAAAGTGAAAGCAGAATTATTCAGAACTCTCTCAGTTTTCAGCAACAGGCCACAGTTGGGCACATGACAGAGTAAGAAGTTTTTTCAGCAGAAGATATCAATTGTCCCCAGACCCAGATGGGAAATAACACCATAACCTAGAACAGCGCTACTCAACTCCGGGTCCTGCGGGCCGCAGTGTCTGCAGGTTGTACATCAGAGCAAATACCTGTGAACAATGCGGCCCGCAGGAACCAGAGTTGAGTAGCCCTGGCCTTAAACATCCACCACCATATTTCACTGTCGGTATGACATTCTGTTCAACATAAGCTTCCTTCTTCTGGGATTGTGCCTGGACAAAAAGCTCAGTTTTGGTTTCCAATCCAATCCATTCCAATCAAAGTTCTCATGTTGAACTTTCATTGGAATGGGATGCTCTGGTAAGATGGTAAGAACAATATGGCCTTCCCAGAATCTGTTATGGAAAGCATGATGCTTCTGATTTTGTAGAAGTCATTTGGACCTTTTTACTTACCTTACCTGAGGAACTGCAAATGTGAACACATCAAATACTGTGACCTAACAACAGTGTGTCTTTTTTTTTGAGGATCACTTTTATGGTTCCAGAGCTTAGATTAGCCCTGTTGGAATACACATTACATGGATGGCCCTCTGGGTTGAACCCTCATGTGTATAAACATAATCAGTTGTATAATCTTGGGATAAACTTTTGAAATTGGTTAATATGTTGAAAGATATTTCCATAATAATAATTTTGAATACAAACTACTCTTCCCACACACAAACAGTGTTATTTTAAACCTAGATAAAATAATAATTTCAGTAACTGTGTTTTGTTTGTTCTGAGTTTTTATGTAAATATAGCACATGGATTTTTTCTAGTTATGGATGTGGATAATTTTGCACGTTTTTGTTTCCTCTGGTTTGTCTTTCACAAATGTCATGGCAAAAGAAAAACTGTTTGCGTAGCTCGAAGCGTCCACGTTCGCGTATTTCTGTGAGGTATCTTTCAGCCCTTAGTCTTCACCCCAATTAAGCTAATGTCACTGTTTAAGCAAATCCGAGGTTTGCCAGCACAACGCTGGACGTTGGAACACAATGGGATATGTTCGCAGAAGACGTTGGGTGTCAGACCGGCATTCTCCTAGCCACAGGACATCAATTGCCTTAATGACTAAAATGTATTCTTTTTTCCCCAATCTGATTTTAGAGTAACACGCAACAGACAATCACTTCTCAAAGTTAAAAATGTCCTTTTAGCTGAAGACAGTGGTAAGTACTTAATTTTACAGTAGCCTACTCGGTCTAAAACCTGACTGAAGCATATGTAGAAAGTAGTCCAAACTTTTAGGATCAATTTAGCTTTATTAAAATGTAAAAATCCAACTTTTCGTAAAACAAACACAAAAATCCAATGCATTTAGGCTATTACATAATGATTACCAGGGGTGTGTCTAGAACATTTTGAATGGGGGGGCCAGGCTGGGGCACAGACCCAGAGGAGGGGGGCCAGCCATCAAGGCTTACCATTTTCTTTTTTTGCCGCGTACAGCAGACACACATGTATTTATACGACCAAACCTTAGCCCTAGCCTTAACCCTAGCCTAACCTTTTTTTTTTATACCTGCCCCCGATTCTAGGTAATGATATACAGTGCCTTCAGAAAGTATGAACACCCTTTCAAATTTTGCTGTTTGACAGCTCAAATTAAGATATGTTTAAATGGGCTTTTTGTTACTCATCTACACAAAGTGCTCTATAATGTCAAAGTGGAGTAAAATGTTTAGATATTTCACTATTGGATACACCAGAGCTTATTTTTAAGCCTTTACAGCAAAGGGTGTATTTTTTTCTCTACTTTGACATTATAGAGCACTTCATGTGAATGAGTAACAAAAAAAGTCAATTGAAATGTTAATTTGAGCTTTCAACATAGCACAATTTGAAAAAAATCCAATGGGTTTGGATCATAGACTGTATAAAAATATGGACAAAGCCACTGTGACGTCACCCATTGCCTTTCCACGGCCTCGTAAAAACTGAATTGAAGCTCGGAAGTCTTTTTCGCCGGCCATTTGTACAAACTGCGCCTGCTCCGTGGAGCCGAAGTGACCTTGGCTTGGAGCAGGGTCAACCGGATATGGCCAGGCACAGTATGATTGACAGTTCAGGGTGGAGAAGCCACAGAACTATAAAGCCCACAGAACTATATAAAGCCCATGACCTGACCAAACCCGCCATTTTGCAAAACAAACTTGCGGTAAACTTCCTTAAGTTGCTAATGTTTTATAATATAACATTTAATTTTCATCCTCAATTTTACTGTGTCATTTATTCGCATTGAATGTGTGGTATTCGTCAAATAATTAACGTTCATTCAGTTATCTTCAATTTATATTCAGCTAACATCAGCTAATTTGATTAGCTTAGCCAAGCTAGACGCAATGCATCACCACCATTGCTAACCGCTAATTAACTCGACTGTGGCAGAGCAGTCTGTCACGGTTTGCCGCAGCATGAAACCCTGTTCTGAAAACTCTTCCAGGTAAAGTGGGGATTAAGATTAGTGGGTTCACACGCTAGCTAAAAGCACAGTAGCTACATCGTAGCTGGCATTAACTTTCATCTGCATCCTGTAACCTAATCACAAACATTTACAAACGCAGACTCCGTATTCTTTTCCGATAAATTTTTTATTTTATTTTAAACATCCCCGTATTGAGTCAGTACAAACATACCGCTAACACTTTGGCTCTATTCCCCGCACATTTTCGTAATTCTTGGGACCTAAAAAAATGATCCAGGTATAGAAATATCCGGTTAGATTTCTAGCTAGAGCAGCTGGCTAACGTTAGTAACGTTAGCTAGGCAATCACGGTAGCTAGCGAACTTATATGGCCAGTCAAGCAAGGATTACTTGACAGCAGGGATAACTTAAATTAAAATGGCTTGCCATAAGCTATCGTTAGCTTGCTAGCTAAATGTTAAAATGACTTGCCGTGAGATATCGTTAGCTTGCTAGCTAGCTAACCCAGCATTGCTAAGCAATGGTAACGTTCATGACAGGGGAGTACAGAACAGGGGGCTATTGCGTACGGGAGGGGTTGGAATAGCTAATTTGTGATGCGGTATGTCAAAACCAGGCGGAATTGGGCAAGAGGTCAATTTTGAGTTATTGGTATATTAGTAAAACATAGACCTTGCACTTTACAACTCCGCTTTCTTTTTTCAAATCGGATATTCCAAAGCGAAGTTATTAAGATTTTAAATTGGACCGTCTGAAACATCGAAACTGAGAAATAGCCCTTTAAAGTTTGAGTTTAAACAAAACAAGTTGGTTAACAATGTTAGCGTACCGAACCCTGTTATCCGGCGGAAACCAGACATTTTTGTGATCAACATACGATACTGATATTATTCTGGCACATACCATTGAACATATTATATTTATTAGGTTCACAAAACGATAAGCTAACTTTTAAGCCAATAACCATGTAGATGTGACCGGTAGTTTTTTTGTTTTAACGTCTTTTAGATTAGAAAGTACTGTCAGTGCATAAACAAGCTCACGATTATTGTTGTTTTAATAATCAATTAATAGTTTATTTCATCAAGAAAGATACCGTTTGAAGAACCAATATGTTGGCAAAATAGCTGGCTAACTGGATAGTTTACCTGACAGTCCGAAAGATGTCGATATTGGGTTTATTTCTTCACAAAACGATAAACTTAAGTTTTAAGACAATATTAAACATGTAGACGTGACCGGTAGTTTTTTGTTTTAACGTCTTTTAGATGAGACAGTAATGTCAAAAAAGGGGAGACAACTATCGTTTATTGGCTTAAAAGAGATAGGCTCAATCGCATTGGATTTATTTCTTTACAAAAACGATGTTAACTTTTAAGCCAATAACGTGTTTTTTTTTCTCGTTTTAACGCATTTAAGATGAGACTGCCAAAGAAAAGGGCGCCCATTATCGGGCGGCTGTTGTAATCCATAAACAAGCTCACGATTATTGTTGTTTTAATAATCAATTAATAGTTTATTTCATCAAGAAAGATACCGTTTGAATAACCAATATGTTGGCAAAATATCATCATGCGATTTTACGTTAGCAAGTGAGCTAGAAGTTACGCTAAATTTGGCGTCATTTCCAAGCAAAATCTCGAACAAGGCATCATTTTGTGAAATGACATGCCTCTCTAAAAGTGCTTAAAAAAATACTTTGTCGATGAAATTTCAGTTTGAAACTTTTACAGAACATTTTTAATATTTGTAGCATCATAAATGTTCAAAAATCTCAAAAACGCTAAAATTCACCCCCAAGGCATTTTGCAGCTTTTCCTCTGTTCGTAGCTCTGCCCAATTCCGCCTGCTTTTGACATACCGCGTCACATTTAATATCTAAATTGATAAGGTTATACAGGTATGGAGCAATTGATTTGAGATACTTAACCCATAGTTTTTTGTGCCTTAAACCCCCCATCTTTATACATTGCCTTTTTCCAATTAGTGTATCCCTGCTGTGATGTGAATGAACTTTCCGAAGCACCAGGTAGGGCAAAGTGTCTGCATGGAAAACAGTAAGCAGAGTCCTGGCTTTGGGAATATTCCAGCCGTTGGTGTTGTGCATACCATGTGTTGTTGAAGGCCCTCTTCCGGTCACCTTGCATTGTTCTGGGGAACAGCTTTAAGTGCGGCTGTGCTGGCCCTGTTGCCCTAGACTGTGAAATATCTGCAAATAAAAAATGATCCAAGTTCAGCACTTAGGGCCTAGTACTTCAACATATGGTTGTCATGTAGCAATGCATTCAGCATCATAAAGACGTTTTTACACCAGGTCTGATAATGCAGTTAGAACTTGACCATTAAGATTAGTATCCCACTGAAATATGTCAATAGATAATCATTACCAGTGTCTGTTACAGCTAAGTTTGAATGCTGTCAAATATAATATTAGGGGGAAAAGTACCATGGGGTCCACGTGAAATGGGACGCGTTGAGGTGCTGGAACCTGGAGCCTCCTCTCTGTCACTGTTGTCGTCTTCAGGATATGACTGTTCACCCCCAGTTAGTGTCTGCAGACACAATGGATTATTATATTAATGCATCAACAGGTTGGATATTATTAGTTACATGAGTGTCAAACTTTTAGCTTGGTCTATTTTTGAACGTGTTTTTGAACATGTTTATGCACAAGTGAGATATTGTGGTGTTTTGCTTTGTAAAATAGCAAAGGAGAGGGACATTTTGATCATTGTGAGTGTAAATTACATGTTTTGGTGATTGTTCAAAATCAGGATATAACATGGAACTGGCAGAACTAAACATACCATAATGTGCTGGTGGGGCAGCAGACGATGGATGCTCATCATCACTGTCTGAACGCTCTGCGCAGAGTAAAGTGCCTAAAGAGAAAGTTTAAAATGTCAGGAAAGTATTTCATCAATGTGGGAGTTAACATCAAATAAAAAAACAAAAAAACAATTGCTGCACTTAGTAAATTACATTAGTGCCATTTTCCTGACCATATGAAATGGTTCAGTACGATTATGGTATTTTACCCTGGACTACCGTTTTAGGTTAGACTTTACATTTGATGTTCAGGGCTTAAAGACTATTGTATCCAGGATGTGATGTTTTAGCTACAAACTCCACGACTCCCTGTAAACCAGGCATACCTTGAGTTGCAGACAATTCAGTGGAAACTGACGGGTACTGCTACTCATCGCTGCCATCACTGACATGCCTGTCTGACTGCCTTGTTACACTTGTACTGGTTCCTGCTGCTGCTGACTCTGTACTTTTTGTTTTCTTTGGTGCGAAGTAACTTTGTATGTCTTGAGACCTTTTCATTGTACCTGTTCTGTCCCTAGGTCCCTGCCCCTGAAGAAATAATAATGCAATTCTTTCAATGACTTGCCCAAGGTCATAACAAATACTGTCCTTACTCAGCTATGATTTACAGCAGGCTAGCAAGAATAGTAGAATTAGCTAGCTAAAAGCACAGTTTACATTCAAACAACATTACAGTATATCAAGGCTTCAACTAAACTTATACCAAACACAGTCCAGTTATAGTTAATGTTACGTCAGGGCAAACTAACTTTTTTGTCTACCGGCCACAGTGGCTGGTGGACTCCAAAATCTACCAGCCACTTGTACTGTTTTACCAGCCAAATAGATTTTGTACAATACAAAATAACTTAAATAATGGTTAGTTACCTGACAAGTGGCTGGTAGATTATGAAAAATTACCAGCCACAGCTAATGATTTACCAGCACTTGGCTGGTGGCTGGTGTTAATTTCCTGCCCTCATGACTAGCTAACGTTAGCTAGCTATGTTATGCCAGCCAAACACATTAGCTAACAGCTAGCTAGCCAAGTTACCTTACCTCATGACTTGTGTCTGAATTCCGATTCTTCCAAGTTAGCTAGCTAGCAAATTAATGTTAGCTAATGTCACCACGTGGCGTTTGCTAGCTAGCATGTTTCAGTAACATTACAGTGGTCGCAAATTAAGTTAGCTGGCTAACATTAAAGTTTGCGAACAGCAACGTTAGATTTTCAGCAAATTCAGCGAGCTAATTTGATCAAACTAGCTAACGTTACATTTTAGACAAATTCAGCGACCTGTCATTTTTCCCGACATGAAACAAAGGTTCAATAAACCGATTTTACCTTGTATGTGTAACGCTTATTGAATATTTAGCAAGCGCAAGGATTTTGGTGATGTTCACAAACTTACACTAGCTAACTATGCCGTTACCGCGTTAGTAATGTAGCTAACGTTAATGAAATAGATTCTAGCTAGCTAACGTTAGCTATCT